>OU026096.1:5000000-6250000 GCA_907269075.1 Idaea aversata
CCTCAGACAAGTATTTATGCTTAGATATTTGTCTATGGTCTGGTTGTTTCTATGTATTATAAGTATATATTTACAAAAGAAAAGACGTAGTAGGTACCTATATCTAGAATCCATAACACAAGTCTAGTAGGTACATAGCTTGGCGCTAGATGGCGATGTGTGGAAGGTCCTGCAATATTTATTTAAAAGAAAACATGAATGAAAAATTGTATACTTTTATGAATAACTAGCTGCGCCCCGCGGTTTCACCCGCGTAATATTTTTCTGCGCAACTTTCTATTTTTTTTCTTTCATAGGAACCTTCTCCTGACAAAAACAAACACAACAAAAAAAGAATTAGCGAAATTGCTCCAGCCATTTACGCGTGATTCCGTGACCAAGTTAAATTGGGATTCTTATACATTTAGATATTACTTTGTTTCAGCTTTGTTTGTTATGTCCTTCGGTACCTAGCTATAGTGGGCGGAGGCTGTGTAACTTACAATTATCTTTATAGTTTATTCCGAGAAAGAATTTCGGTTCGGAATAGTCCGGATACAGCATGACAAATAGAATAGCACTAACCTGTGAACAACCCAGAATATCCTAGCGTAGCACACAAAGATGAGCATGGCGGGAACTATGAAGGCTATTACGAAGAGTGCTGTCTTCGCTGACCTTCCGTTGTCATCTGGCACTATCGAACATGTACCTAGTTCAGGATCGTAGTCGAATTTACCTAGAAAAACAATAGGCAAAAAATAATTTTTAACTAAAAATATAGATATCACATTAGTCAAACTTTTATAGTCTTTAACTTTACAGTTTTACCTATAAGGAATTGAAGTAGTAAAATAGTTTAATAATAATAAAAATAGGTTTTCATTTTATAGTGCAGAAAGGGATAATCGCCGGTTTTCGCCGGTTATATCTTACTTTGCTATTAAAAATTGTTATTGTAAAGGGATTCTGCGTGTTGGCTTTAGCTCCACGCACGCCAATGATCCGGGACTCCATAGCCCGTGATATGGGTTGGGACACCTAAATTAATAACACATAATTCTAAGTTTATTATACACCGCGTAATGGCCTCCGACTAGATGGACAACATAAATAAAGTCGCAGGAAGTAAAGAGCATACGGGAGCCAATTAAACGTGTACATGATATTAGGCTGCCATGGATTACGACGCCATGGATTACACGACCTAATATTACGTGTACAGGCTTCGTATTATAGATTTGAACAAATAATGTACGACCACTTACCTATTACTAGAGTCACGTATTACGTGTACATTTTGGCTACGTAATATCGGGTAATATATGGATTCAGAGCATAAGACCGATCGCTCTGGAAGTCTTTGGGGGAGGCCTATGTTCAGTAGGGGACGTCCTGTGCCTGATATGATGATTATGAATTCTAAGTTTCATAAAATAAGACTTACCCCATACTCCAACAAGCGTCGGTATCTGCATGCCATAGGAGAACATCCAGGAAAACACGATCATTAGAGCAATGTTGTGCTTCCGATACACTCGTGCATACCAACTGTGATGGGCGATCATTATGTACCTGAAAAACAGATATAACTTCATTACATAGTAGAAAACAAAGTCACTTTCCGCTGTCTGTCCCTATGTATGCTTAGATCTTTAAAAAGTACGCAACGGATTTTGATGCGGTTTTTTTTAATGGTGTTTCAAGAGGAAGGTTTTTAAGTATAATACATGCATAAAATAGCCGTGCGAAGCCGGAGCGGGTCGCTAGTTATGAATATACGCCTATTATAACAAAAATGTTATAAGGTCAAATTCTTAAACTTTCCAAGATTCGTGGAAAAGTTCAATAATTCAATTTAAGTTCTGTCTGACCCATTTGCAACGACCTTAAAAAGTAGGTAAATACTTGACTAAAAAATATAAAAAGAGAATATTCTTGAAACTTGAACTTGAAAGATTGAATTATTAATTTAGTCGAACAAAAATAAAATAAGGAAAGTAGGTCTTAAACAAAATCGTTTAGGCATAAATAAGGACGTCTCGGAAGAAAGATGTAAAATGAATTATTTCAATCAAAGTCACGCGCGCGTTTATTCAACCTACGTTTTTCACGCTGGAAATATTCATATCACTGGAGAATAATAAAGACAGGTAGACATTACCGAGCATATAAAAAATCACACATGAATTATTTTTAATGTCAGGGATTTATGGAATATTACAAAATATTGTTTCGAACAAGCGTTCCAGATATGGTAGTACCGAAGGGTAGTACCTACTGAAAATACAGATAAATCGAATAGGCTCAACGCTTGCGTATTTCTTTATGTTATGATCTTAGATATAACTAGAAGGGATGGTATGAAGTTATTGAAAAATATAGGCCCTAGGTACAAACACATTTAGATCTCGACGTCAGGAATCTAGACTTATTTTTTAGGATATTTAGATTTAATAAAAAAATACGTCGTCGTTGGGGATTTTTTTAAAGATCAGAGTTAAGAGGTAATGCGACCCTTTCCAATGATATCCTCAATCGATTTTGCAGTGTTTGTAACTAAATCTTATTAAAAATTGAATGAAAAGTTATCTTCTAGGAAAGCGTGTTACATCTTAGGCTGCATCGTCACCTACCATCAGGCAGGTGTGATAGTGGTCAAACGCTGACCTATCATATGTAAAAAAACTCTTTATTGCAATAATCCGATTATCATACTTGGTAGTTTCACCTTTTATATAATAACTAGCGACCCGTCCCGGCTTCGCACGGCTATATTATGCATGTATTATACATATAACCCTTCCTCGTGAATTACTCTATCTATTTAAAAAAACCGCATCAAAATCCGTTGCGTAGTTTTAAAGATCTAAGCATACAAAGGGAAATAGGGACATAGAAAGCGACTTTATTTTATACTATGTAGTGATTAATTTAACGTTGGCCACTATATCAGCCGATGGTAAGTGACGATGCGATCTAATATATAGCACGCTACACATCGTGACTTGAAGACCCCAAATACCGGGGGCTATCAAGGGAAGCAGATACAGGAGAATTTATCCGGCCAGACCTTATTAATCCTGACATGTTTGGAGAATACCGTTAAGAATAAATAATAATTAGGCTGTGTTATTCCGTGGGTTCATCTCATTAGGTATCTCTATTACAAATTATATCGAAATCGGAGGTTTTTCACGATTAACCAGACATTCATCCAAAAGGATGGGTTGGGAACAGTTTTTTTGAAGTGAAAACTTCTTATGGCGCGTTGGGCACTTTTGTGGGTGAGCATTTTCAACCGATCTCGCGACAGATTTTGACGCGACAGATGAGATTTTATTTGTGTTAGTCTTTTTGTTTAACTTATACTGCCATATATTACACAAATTGAGAAACTTACTTTCTAGAAAGACCGCTATTCGAATGTAGATGGCGCTGATTTAAATTTTTTACTGCCATCTAGCGAATAAAAAATAAACTATATTTGTTTAAGTGAGTGCTAATAAATGGCAGTAGCAGATTGTTTCAAGAAATATTCTATGAGAAATAACAAGTTTATTGTTTTCACTTCTGCCTGCACTCCCGGAGTGCGCTGTTTTTTTATCACAGTTGCTCATAGAGTGGATCTTATTAAACCGCTTTTAGGCTCATAATGCAACGTATTATACACGCGTGCGATAAAAAAAATCCAACTAGTGCTAAAATAATACGTTATACCGATATAGTTAAATACGTATCTGACTGCTAATTACTTAATAGGTAGATGAAACATTCTTAATTTATCTGGGTTATACTGTTTTGATGTATAGAAAAAAGGTACCATCAAAGAGTTTTTAAGCCTTGGTGGCTTAAAACTCTTTGTTGGTACCTTTTTTCTTCTTTTCAAAAGGTTGTCTCTAAAGTCTGATAACGAACTATAATTTTACGTGATAACGTCTATGAAAATAATTAAAAATTGAGTTTTGTTTTTATTTTGTTTTTTCTTTAGGTACTTACATAAATATATTTTTTCCTTACCATTATATTCTGTTTTTAACCGCCGACGCAAAAACAAATGAAACCCTAAAAAAATATTGTACGCCAGACGAGGCTGTATGGGTTAAAAGTCTTTTGCCTAGCCTTTCGGGAGTGTAATTAACAAAAAATAGTAAACATAACCTAAAATTCTTAAAAACTTTTTATTATTTTAACAAGTATTTTTTTATTCGCAACTGTGATAAAAAACGTCGTACGATACACGTGTGGATTGATCATTTCATCTCGGCTTTTGCCACGCTCGCGCGTCATAAACCGCCTCTATGGAATGATCAACTTTCCACACTTGTATCGCAATGTACTATTTCCACTGCAGTCTCCTACCTTCACTCGCGCCCCTCGAAGGCCCCCGTTTGTTTGGGGTCTTTGAGACGCGAGCTTTAGGTATCTTCTAAGAAAGCGTGCTACATCTTACACCACATTGTCATTTACCATCGTGTGAGACAGACCTATTTATTATGCTTTTATAAATAGGTAGGTACCTACTTAAGATACACTGTTATTCCAATGTTACCAGAAATAGCAGTTTTCATGCAAAAATAGCTAGGGCAGTAGATTAGTAAGTAGGAATAATTAAAAACCGTATCACTTACCTGTTCAAAGTAATAAGGCCAATGCTAAGCAGCGATACTCCGACGTTTCCGTACCGCAAGAATGGCACAAGTTTGCACAATACACCCCCATGGGACCAGGTCCTCGTCCAGAAGCCGGTTATGGCGAACGGGAGCACCATCGCACAGAATAGGAAGTCTGCTATGCATAAACTGGAATACAAATGAAATACTTATCCGTTAATTATTGTTTATATCAGATTTCGAGAAATAATACTTACCTACCCAAAAATAAAGAAATTATTAATCTCTGAAAAGAAGGTTGGTAACCTAATCCAAATCATGATAATCTCTCTAAGTAAGGTATTGGGAATTTCCATTGTTTGAGAACGATCATTTTCGCTTATAATTGAGAATTATATTATTATCTGAGAAAAATAATTAGCTTTAACACGCCTACATTGGTACAGGATAATTCATACCTATCTGTTTATTTTCTGAATGGAATTTGAGAGGGTCTTATTTTTAAAAACATTTAAGAATTTTATTATAGGTAAGTATTTGCTTTTAACTGACATTAGAAAAGGACTGAGTTCAAAATGTGCCCATATACTTAGAAAATAGGCTATTCTTACCTTATAATAAAAGCAGCTGCTACATTTCTGACTTTTGGACACTTGAGAAGTGCTACGACTGTGAGGAGGTTTCCGAAGAGTCCTATCATCATAATGGTCCCAGTTACCACGGCAGCAAACGTCAGTAGGGCCGGTGAAAATCTGAAAAATATTGAGATAACTACTTAGTTAAACTAAACTACTGTAATTTTTAACCGACTTCAAAAAAAGGAGGAAGTTCTCAATTCGGATGTATGTATGTTTTACAGTAATTTAAGTAGTACCACAGTATAGTACTAAATAAACTTTAGTTTTAATTTTTTCGACGTTTTCATTCAGCCAGTATCCAGCCAGTAAAATAAAATGAAAACAGGTGGAATAGGTACCTATCTGACTGTCTTCAATTGAAACCGAACACTTACTTATTGGCCATCATAGACTAACATTTCTATATCTATGTTGGCCATATTATGCACTTTTGCTCTAAGGAGGTTAAAAGTTTGAAAGCATAGTTTTAGGTCGTAAAGTTTCTCTTATTATATTACCACGCATGCATAAAGTTCTGTAAGTTTGGCCTCCTACACACACTTCTACACGGCTACACGTGTTAAACAGTGTAAAAGATTTTCACCTTTGGCTTAGTTTAAAAATAAAACAAGCTTCCACATAGCACCTTTTACACTCAATTCATACATAATAATATTATGGTTAGAAATGCCTACTTTGTATTATTGGAATATCAAAGCACTGTAAAGTACAACCTACCCAGCAATGTACCCTGGTAGAGTAACCATTATTTCTATATGCCAAAGGAAACTTGGTACAAAGAAAATGAAAATTACAGACTTGTATCTATGTATCTAGTCATGTTTTAGGTTTAAGTGATCATCTTCCTAACAATATTATTAAGTACTAGTATTTTTATTAACTTTTCATGGATGACAACTGAATAGTTGTGATGAAACTCTATACGAGGACAGCTGGAGACCTGCATTGACTAACACATAGTTGTGCTAATTTTTATTCCAATCTTCCTTCGGAATGGTGATTTCCCTAGGGAAAACTGCGAGGTGCAACTAGTTGTCCAAGCTTTTTTTTTTAGTGAATGCCTACGTCATAATAACTGTGTGCGTTTTAGCCTGAGTCGGATTGATTTCAATCAGTCTCAGGCTAAAACGTTTTTTTTTATAAAGTTTTACAGTCATTTATTGTGTCGTTGGGAAAAAAATTGTTGATCCGTTTCAGTTGTTCGTTTTCGTGGTAGGTACGGATTGGAAGTCCTTATTTAAACAAAGAGTTTAAAAAATCCGTTTTAAATTCATGGTAACCCTAGAGTTTTATGAAAAGGGTGAGTTTCCGCTTGCTCGTGTAAGTAAACAAGAATAGGTACACCTTTATTCTGATTTCTTGAAAGGTTTAGTTTTATTGTAAACGCAATTTCTGTGAATTGCATCTCTAAAGGAAGGATGTTTATTCAATGGAATGAACTTTTTATCACAGTTGCTCATAAAGTGGATCTTATTAAACCGCTTTTAGGCTCATAATGCAACGTATTATACACGCGTGCGATAAAAAAAAATCCAACTAGTGCTAAAATAATACGTCATCCCGATATGTCAAATACGTATCTTTCTGCTAATGACATTAGTAGATTAAACATTCCTAAGGACATCATTCAAATCGTACCCAAAAATTAAGGTGCCGACCAGAAAAAAAAATGTTTCTATCTTGTAGAGAATAACATTTTAAATAATGTTTACTAAGGCAACAAAGAGCTACGATCAAAAATCGTTGAGTTTTTTACATTGAAAACCCAAAAAATGCATGTGGGTATTTTTTGTTAGAAACATGTATGATCTCCTTTATCTGGGTTATACTGTTTTGATGTATAGAAAAAGGTACCATCCAAAGAGTTTTTAAGCCTTGCTGGCTTAAAACTCTTTGTTGGTACCTTTTTTCTTCTTTTCAAAAGGTTGTCTCTAAAGTCTGATAACAAACGATAATATTACGTGATGACGTCTTTGAAAATAATTAAAAATTGAGTTTTGTTTTTATTTTGTTTTTTCTTCTTTAAGTACCAAATATATTTTTTCTATATATTCTGTTTTTAATGAAACCCGGAACTAATAATGCTTACCATTATATAGAATATAATGGTAAGCATTATATTCTGTTTTTAACCGCCGCGCGCCGACGCAAAAACAAATGAAAAAAACCCTAAAAAAATATTGTATGTCAGACGCTGTATAGGTTAAAAAGTCTTTTGCCTAGCCTTTCGGGAGTGTAATTAACAAAAAATAGTAAACATAACCTAAAATTCTTAAAAACTTTTTATTATTAAAATTTTAACAAGTCTTTTTTTTTATTCGCAACTGTGATAAAAAACGTCGTACGATACACGTGTGAATTGATCATTCCATCTCGGCCTCCATGGAATGATCAACTTTCCACACTTGTATCGCAATGTACTATTGTTTTATTGAGATTTATTTAATACGAACGTAGTTTCTAAGTACTAAGTAAAATACTTATTTTTAAAAGAAGCTTGAGTTTTACGAAGTATTTCCTTTCGTAGGAGTGACACACCGGTTTTTTAAGTAGACGGAGGTACCTACCTACTTCCTGCCTAGATATATACATAACCGCACTAGGTAGGCAGTGTAGGCACTTACATTTGTTAGGTAGGTAAGTGCTAAGTGGATATCCTCATTTGCGTCATATTTGGTGTCTAATTTAGATGTCTTGAGTGCTTATAGTAGGTACCTACTTACTAAAAAGTCTATACACACCATACCGGAACAACGTAACCTAACCGATATTTCGCCGTTCTTTTTTTTTCTATGCACCCTGGCACGAATAGCAACTTGCTAGAGTCATGTAAGTATACTGTTTTGGCAGTTTTCTTTTTTAGAGGTCGGTAATTATTACCTATTGGAGCCGTTCTTTGTCGATCCTTGACTTTGTGACTTTTTGTACAAAAATTCATGCAGCACGCCCGCGGTCCTTTTACGATCTTTGAACGCCAGTGACACCTTTAGGCGTCATTCAGTCAGCTTGGCTGAGTCGCTGTTGACCACACTGTTGACTATTTAAGGCGTCACAATTCTACCGCTTTTTACCCTATTTTTGATGTGAAACATCTATAGCCGCACGTAAAACCGATTTCTGGCGTGGCGACGCACAGTGGGGAAAAAGTCGAAATTTGTGAGCATAATTATTTTATGCCTCCAAATGGTGACTAGGCGCAACTAGGCTTGTGTTATGGTGACTAGGCGCAACTAGGCTTGTGTTATGGTGACTAGGCGCAACAAGGCTTGTGTTATGGTGACTAGACCCAACTAGGCTTGTGTTATGGTGACTAGACCCAACTAGGCTTGTGTTATGGTGACTAGACGCAACTAGGCTTGTGTTATGGTGACTAGACCCAACTAGGCTTGTGTTATGGTGACTAGACCCAACTAGGCTTGTGTTATGGTGACTAGACGCAACTAGGCTTGTGTTATGGTGACTAGACCTAACTAGGCTTGTGTTATGGTGACTAGACGCAACTAGGCTTGTTGATGTGAAACATCTATAGCCGCACGTAAAACCGATTTCCGATTTCGAAATAGTCGAAATTCGTGAGCAAAATTATTTTATGCCTCCAAATGCGTTAAAAACTAATAGGCTTGATTATAATTTAATTCAAATAGGCTTGTGTTATGGTGACTAGGCGCAACTAGGCTTGTGTTATGGTGACTGGACACAACTAGGCTTGTGTTATGGTGACTAGACCCAATTAGGCTTGTGTTATGGTGACTAGACGCAACTAGGCTTGTGTTATGATGACTAGACCCAACTAGGCTTGTGTTATGGTGACTAGACGCAACTAGGCTTGTGTTATGGTGACTAGGTGCAACTAGGCTTGTGTTATGGTGACTAGGCGCAACAAGGCTTGTGCTATGGTGACTAGACGCAACTAGGCTTGTATTATGGAGACTAGACCCAACTTGGCTTGTGTTATGGTGACTAGATGTAACTAGGCTTGTGCTATGGTGACTAGACCCAACTAGGCTTGTGTTATGGTAACTGGACCCAACTAGGCTTGTGTTATGGTGACTAGACACAACTAGGCTTGTGTTATGGTGACTAGACACATCTAGGCTTGTGTTATGGTGACTAGACCCAACTAGGCTTGTGTTATGGTGACTAGATGTAACTAGGCTTGTGCTATGGTGACTAGACCCAACTAGGCTTGTGTTATGGTGACTAGACGCAACTAGACTTGTGTTATGGTGACTAGGCGCAACTAGGCTTGTGTTATGGTGACTAGGCGCAACAAGGCTTGTGCTATGGTGACTAGACGCAACTAGGCTTGTGTTATGGTGACTAGACCCAACTAGGCTTGTGTTATGGTGACTAGACCCAACTAGGCTTGTGTTATGGTGACTAGACCAAACTAAGCTTGTGTTATGGTGACTAGACCCAACTAGGCTTGTGTTATGGTGACTAGACCCAACTAGGCTTGTGTTATGGTGACTAGACCCAACTAGGCTTGTGTTATGGTGACTAGACGCAACTAGGCTTGTGTTATGGTTACTAGACACATCTAGGCTTGTGTTATGGTGACTAGACCCAACTAGGCTTGTGTTATGGTGACTAGACCCAATTAGGCTTGTGTTATGGTGACTAGACCCAACTAGGCTTGTGTTATGGTGACTAGAACCAACTAGGCTTGTGTTATGGTGACTAGACCCAACTAGGCTTGTGTTATGGTGACTAGACGCAACTAGGCTTGTGTTATGGTTACTAGACACATCTAGGCTTGTGTTATGGTGACTAGACCCAACTAGGCTTGTGTTATGGTGACTAGACCCAATTAGGCTTGTGTTATGGTGACTAGACGCAACTAGGCTTGTGTTATGGTGACTAGACCCAACTAGGCTTGTGTTATGGTGACTAGACCCAACTAGGCTTGTGTTATGGTGACTAGACCCAACTAGGCTTGTGTTATGGTGACTAGACGCAACTAGGCTTGTGTTATGGTGACTAGACCCAACTAGGCTTGTGTTATGGTGACTAGACCCGACTAGGCTTGTGTTATGGTGACTAGACACAACTAGGCTTGTGTTATGGTGACTAGATGAAACTATTTCGATGCTTATGTATATATACATAGATCAGTTTGAAACGTCTTAAAAACCAAAAGCTGTAACTACACTTTTTGCATAGAAAACAAGCCAGTAATTTTCGTTTCGTCTTTCTATTTTGCATTGAATAGTGTGGTGTCGCGACGATTATTTGCAAAATAATAATAATAATAATAATAGCCCCTCAAATCCTACCACATAGCCCCTCAAATCCTACCACACGTCCCGATCGACCATCTGATCACGTGGGGGGCGGGCAACGCAACATTATGTTACTGGGCGGCTAACGTGGAGGTAAACCCGACGAAATGGAGACAAGGTTAAGAAAGAAAGTACGTATAGGATCGCTTCCCGGGGGCGATCGCCGGGGCGCACTTGGAGCTGACGCTGAGTGCCTCAGTATGCAGACCGTCAGTGGCAGTGGGTTGAGCAGGCGGGCCCCTGCCGGGTATCCCGAAGAAGACGACAGCCGACCAACTTCATCTTTATCATCTACTCATTCTTTATTTCCTTCACTTCCGTCTTCCCCTCCTTCATACTTAAACTATGACTCTAATAGATTTTCTCCTAATTCGATTCATTCATCACCTATATCATCTATAGCTGAAAACGTTGTGCATTCGACTAATGTTGAGAACACTGCACCCGTTGAAGCTGTAAAAACTGCGCGAAAAAAATGGACTGAAGAGATGAACACCTTTATCCTGCGCACATATTTTGTTTTAACTACCCTAGAAACAGATACCAGTTCCTACTTAACAGAATTACACAACAAATTTATAGAAAATTTTCCAGAAATGCAAGTCAGTAAACAAAGAATTGGAGATCAACGCAGAGCCATAATCCGTAAAAATCTTTTACCAGCTGAAAAAGTTACAGAAATAAAAAAGGAAGTAGAACTACAACTAAACCAAAGCAATCCATCCCATCAAAATGTAACAAATACCCAACACACACACACAACACTCAACAGTAATGCTCAACCGTTACGCAGAATGAAATGGTCAACACAATATAATGAAGCAATAATTAGAATTTACTATAGAATCACACAATTAGAAACAGACAAGACCAATTATAGGAAACCTTTACATGAACAATTTATCGCACTGTATCCAGATTTAGCTCAGATAAGTGAACAAAGAGTAGCAGATCAGAGAAGGCTTATCATAGCAAATAGATACATAAGTAACAGTAGATTAGATCGTATTAGACAGGAAGTTGCAGCAGAATTAGAAATAAGTAACAATAGTATGCACGATACCAGTGAAATAACCAACACACCAGAAACTACTGAACCCCTAAACATTAATAATGAGCAAGAAAGTATTTCACACATAAACCAAGACGTAAACGAAATTAATATTAACCCTACAGAAATTGAAAATAGAGAAACTGAAATAGATAACATTTTTTCAGAATCTGTAAATTATTTTTCTAATATAAACCCAGATAAAAGACCGTTCATACCTAAGCAAAAGACTTCCAAAAAATTTAGCAAGATAGTGGACTACATAAATAGAATATGTCTAGCAGAAACATTAAATATGGAAACAGACTTTGAAACCCTACAGACAGTTATTTATAGTGCAGCTTGGACTGCAGCTAAACTCAATGGTGCTAAAATAACTATACCTTCAATAACTACTGAATCGCGACATCAAAACAGCCCCAAACCGAGATGGCAAAAACGTCTGGAGCGCAAAGTAGAAGATTTAAGGACTAAAATAGGTAAATTAACGCATTATATAGCAGGTAATAGAAGTAGAAAACTAAATAAAGATGTCGATCAGATACTGCAACAATATAAAACACATACTACACACGAACAACCGAACACAAATCTAAGTCATTTCTTGGATACTCTCAAACAGAAACTTATCGTAAAAAGCAGCCGACTAAGAAGATACAAAGAGTGCACACAGCGTAAGAAACAGAATAACCAATTTGCTAATAATGAAAAGAAATTCTATCAAAACTTAAATAATTTAACAAATAACCAAACCCAACCTACAATAGTCGATAACAACAACCCCATACCACAAGCAGAAGAATTAAGACAGTTCTGGGCCAATATCTGGGAAAACCCTGTAACGCATAATAAAGAATCCGATTGGATTAAATTAGAATCAATAGCTAACTCTGATTTACCGCCCATGGAAAATCAAAATATCCCTGTAGACGTATTCCATAAAGTCATCAGGTCACTGCATAATTGGAAAACCCCAGGTTCGGATAATATACACAATTACTGGTATAAAAAATTTACACATATCCAACCCTTGCTTTATCATCACATCAATAACTTTATAAGCCACCCAGAATTATTACCTACCTACATAACATCTGGAGTCACATTTATGATACCAAAAGATTTCAATAACCTATCCAATCCAGCCCAATATAGGCCTATAACTTGTCTTCAAACCATATACAAGATAATTACAGCGTGCATATCACACCTTATATATCAGCATATTAATAATAACCAGATCCTTGCCGAAGAACAGAAAGGATGCAGAAAGTTCAGCCAAGGATGTAAAGAACAACTTTTAATAGATTCTGTAGTTTTAAAACAGGTACAACAACAAAAAAGAGACTTATACACAATGTACATTGATTACAGAAAAGCTTACGACTCCATCCCTCACTCTTGGCTTTTAGATATACTACATATTTACAAAATCAATCCACAAATAATTTCATTTTTAAGCAGTTCTATGACTAATTGGATGACACGTTTATGTTTAAGAGCACCCGTCAATAGTTCAGTACCTTCTGTGGAAACCGATCCTATTAAAATACAAAGAGGAATTTTCCAAGGAGACTCACTCAGTCCCTTATGGTTCTGCCTAGCCCTAAACCCCCTTTCTAATAGATTAAACTCAAGTAATAACGGATACACATTAGAAAACAATAGTAATACAGACGTATACGACCAAACAGATAGTTCCTTTAAGTTAAACCATTTGTTATATATGGACGACATCAAACTTTATGCATCTACTCAAGACCAACTTGAAGAACTAGCTACAATTAGTGAAACATTTTCAAGCGATATTTGCATGCAATTTGGTATAGACAAATGTAAAATTAACTCAGTAAAATCTGGACAAAGCTATAGGCATGACTACTCATTACAAACTGGTGAAATCATAAACTCTTTAGACAATAGTGATACATATAAATATTTAGGCTACCAACAATCTAAATTAATTCATTACAGAGAAACCAAAAATAATTTAAGAATAAAGTTTAAACATAGATTAAATTCAGTTTTAAAGACCCAACTTAATTCCCGAAACACAGTCAAAGCTATTAATTCATATGCTATTCCAATTCTCACATACTCATTCGGCGTAGTAAATTGGACCAAAGGCGAACTAAAAACTTTGCAACGTACCATCAACGTAACTATGACTAAGAATAGAAAACATCACCCTAGAGCCTGCGTACAGAGACAGGTTCTCCCGCGAGCTATTGGTGGCAGAGGAATAATAGACGTTACGAATCTACACAATAGACAAATAACAACACTCAGAACATACTTCCACAACAAAGCTGAAACATCCATTCTCCATAAAAAAGTAGCTGACAGCGACCGTAGATATACTCCTTTAAATATGGCTGATAGAAGAAAACAAACTAACGAGGAACAAGTCGATAATCAAGCTCTTATTAACCAATGGGCCCAGAAGTCTCTACATGGAAGACATCACCATGACTTATGCCAACCAAATGTCGACAAACAGGCGTCGAACGAATGGCTTAGTCGAGGTGAACTCTTCCCAGAGACAGAAGGGTTCATGATCGCCATACAGGATCAAGTAATCGAAACCCGGAACTATAAGAAATATATAATTAAAGTTAATAACCTCCCGACAGATATGTGCCGTAAATGTAATAGTAACTCAGAAACGATCCAACATATTACAGGTGCCTGCAAGTCAATAGCCCAGACTGATTATAAATTTAGACATGATCAAGTAGCTAATATTATCCATCAAAAACTTGCTTATAAATACAAATTACTACCAGATACCCCAAAACCTATACCATATTACAAATATAACCCGGAAATAGTTCTAGAGAACTCTTCATACAAAATGTATTTTGATAGAGCAATCCTCACAGACAAAACGACGCATTTCAATAGACCAGATATTACTGTTGTTAACAAATTAAATAAAACTGCAATTATTATAGACATCGCGATACCTAACACCCACAACCTACAGAGTACGATATCTGAGAAGCTCACAAAATACATAGACTTAAAGGAAGAGATCACTCGCATGTGGCGCTTGCAAAAAGTATCCATTGTCCCTATAGTTTTGTCTTCCACAGGTGTAATACCAAAACAGCTTTTCCAGTCTCTTGCTCTGCTTGATCTACCAAAACACACATTCATTCAACTGCAAAAATCTGTAATCTTGAATACATGTAGAATAGTAAGAAAGTTTTTACAAACAGAAAGCCCAACTTCATCGTCAACAACACAAAATTTGCCTACAGACGTTACTGGCAATCACTTGGCTTAGGCCCATGATTGTTGGTTAATACCGGATTCAATGCCGAGAAGCAAAAGCTTAAAAACAACATAATAATAAAAATGTGAAACTATCTATAGCCGCACGTAAAACCGATTTCTGCGCACGCTATAATATGATGGTATATATATACAGTCTATATGCAGTAGTGTGTACGGTGTGTACACACCGTAATCGACTGTGCGATTCTATCACAATCTGTTCTTTTCTGCATATTACTTTTTTTTGTATAAAGCAACGGGTTTAAACTACTAATTTAATTAAACTACCACTTTTCTTGGATTGGCGTCTTCGGGAATTTTCATAAAAAAATACTGGCCTTCAAAAGGTAAGGCCAATGACTTAGGAAATAATAATAAAACATTAAGTTAGGTACCTAAACAATATACTTACTTCGATAGTTCACTTGGCTCTACACTCGGAGTTATTTGGTCTGTTAGGTTCATCGTGTCGTCTGCCATTGTAATTCTGAAACAAAGACGTTTATACATATAATTGAACAAATATCATATTCCAGAACGTTCAGCTTTAGCTTGCGATTCTGTTAGTACTGTACCTATTTATTATCTTATTTATTTAGGAAAACTTGCGTAAAACGTAAAAGTTTAGGGAACAATAGATTTGTAGGTTTTTAGGTCTTATATGAGTACATAACTATAACTGAAAATAGAAAATGTATCACTTACTTAATCTATCTATAACACAGAATATATTTATTATATATATTCACATTTATTTTATTTAAACTAACAGATATAATAAAAATAAGTACAGACATATGACTTACAAGACTCATGAATATTATAAATCTTATGATAGGTAAAAAATTAAGTTTTGTGTTTTTAAGGTTCGGGATATATGTATAATAGTATACCTACCTATACAATCCTTAGTGCTACGAGTAGTTATTATAGTAGATACCGAGTATGAAAAGACAAACACACTTTGTGTGTACTTGCTATGGAGTTCGTTGTAATTCCGACATATTTAAAATTTCAACTATTAACAGGGAATAACTGCAGAAAAATACGTAAATACTTATCTATTGCCTAAATAAATACTTATCATAAGGTTGCGAGAGCCAAAAACGTTTTCAACATTTACCAACCAATGGACCGTGGAGCAATATAATATTAAGTAGTTTTATAAATCATTTTTTACTATCAATTAATAAAGAACAACAAAACCATAATGCTCAAAGATAAATTAAAACGCTATCCGGGACAAGGAATGTTACCAAATCTTATAAAAAGGCTTTTCTTTGGATCAACGAGCAAAGGAAATGTGGGGAATTATGTTAATTCTAAAATTGGAGTAGGATCCTCAAATTTCTGGATTAGCATAGCTAAAGCAGTTGTGGCTAAGAGACCAGTGGAATTGAGGAGAAGCCATCAGTCATTTTTAAAGTATAATTACGTCACGTTCTGAGGTTAACCGGACAATTTAATGTGACCTGAACATTGAACAGCGACTCGACTATGAGTCATATTGTTCGCATATTCTTGAAGTGTAATCAACCGATGATGAAGGAATGGAAATCATACGCGTCGATTTAAATGTTGTAAATTCTTTTAAAGAACTAATTGAAAATAAAAATAATAAAGAATAATTGGATCTAATTTAATTGTAATTTTAGATTTAATTGATTTAATGTGGCTTAATACTAAAATTATTGTACACCTAGTGGTATTGTTACAAAGGAACTATGTTTATATTGCTATTTTGAAGAACCTGTGACAAACAATAAATAAATTGAAATATGAAATAATATTGATCAAACTGCTGAAGTGTTTCAATTTCGTCTCCTACTAAAAGTAGGCATAGAGCACACCTTTTTTATAGATTTAGGAATTACCTATGTTACTTTGTGCCACTCCCAATAGTAATGCGGTCGGCAACAGCTTGCTCGTTCGACCGTGATATCGATATGGCAGAGCTACCCATGCTTAACATTTAAAATGAAAAAAGAGTGTATTTTACGGGGACGTGTTTAAATAATCGCGTTGATAGGTTTCGAAGGTAAAGTATGAACCACAGAATTTGTAATTTCAGCTATTGAAAATTAGCGGATATGTGCTAACTCTTTTTCAGAGTCCGTCCTGTAAAACTACTAGGTAAGTAAAGGTAAGTTATAACTGTTAAACGTGAGTTCAACTAATTATCTTGCTTTGTGACTAATTTTGACTATAAATCCTAGCATGATCAAAAACACGAAACTCCACTTTAGTCCGGCCACTGTGACGCACTAGTGTAGATACTTATAATAAATACGACGAAATAAGAAATTAGGTGATGAAAATCGTAAATTTATTTTAAGCATCAAAAATATGAGGTCAACCTTTTGAGGGTTCAGCAAAAGGCATTATTTCATTAGACATTCGTAAACGGAGCTTTCCATTTGAAAATAAATTCCGATTTCGCATTTCATATAAAACTTTTTGTTTGGATTCCTCCTACGATCATTCCGGATGAATGTTTTTCGTTCTTAAACTTTCTTCCGCCCACTCTTATATAAATATATAAGGGCCTGATGTTTTTTCAAATAACTTAACTGTAGGCCAATTAAATAGGGTTTCCTTCTAGGTAATTTTCTCCTTCTGATAGGTATTTGTAAAATCTAGAATAACAACAAGCACTATTTTAACATAAACCCAAACAAATCCGAATTTTGATGAGTTTTTATAAATAGGTTAACGTTTGACCACTATCTCACACAATGCATGGTAAGTGACTATGAGGTATAAGATGTAGCACGCTTTCCTAGAAGATCTTGTGACTCATAGAACCTCAAATAAACGGGGGCTTTTGAAGCACGCGAGTGAAGGAGGTAGACGGTAGTGGAATAAAAACTTTCAAGTTCAGAACTTTGGGTCTGAACTTGAAAGCTGCGCTTTGGCGCAGCATAGGTGTAATGATCCAATATTTGCAAACTTCAAAGTCTAAATGTAAGCACAGGTAGGTATGTGCTTCAGCCCTTGCATAATATCTACTTTAATACTTACCTAGTTTTGGCGTCTTGTTGGTTGTTTGGTATACCACATAAGATTTAGATTTCCTTCCCTGTTGGAACAAGGGGAAGTGACATTTGACGAATCAAAGGATGATAGAGTAACCTTTTTCCTCTGAACGTGGTCGACTAAACTGGGAAGTTAGTATAGATGGTGGACAAGCCTACTCCATCGTTACTGGAGGACTAGTTGCAGAAAAAAGTCCATTGACCGCCCCAAACTCATTAGTTACTACCTACCTATTTAAGGTACTTCACTTCACTATCACTACATAGTACAAAACTATGTAGTGATAGTACACGCAACGGATTTTGATGCGGTTTTTTAATAGATAGGTAGAGTGATTAAAGAGGAAGGTTTTTAGATATAATACATGCATAATATAGCCGTGCGAAGCCGGGGCGGGTCGCTAGTTACATTACAAATAAATTATAATTTATTTTATCAATAACAGTAAGTTCAATTTAACTTTATGGGTGATCTTAGATAAAGAAAGACCCTTAATTTTTATCAAAGAGATCTAAACGATGATTGGGAGATATTCCTCTAAGCAATTTTTGTTGTAATTTCTAATTGTTTGATTTAAAAAAAAGTTGGTAAGTAAGAGTGAAGAAAGAAAACGGCTGAGAATGGTTCTAATTAAAACTTAACTCGGTGAAGGGCCACAACAATTTATTGTTGAAACTTCCATTTAAATCAATTAACACGATGGTCTTCGTTAATAGTACGCAGTTCTAACAAAAATAACATTTTCTTTTAACAATCTAATCAAAATTCAAGGTTTGCAATTGTATTTGATGACCATTTAGTAAGTAAACTTACTTTACCTATCCCAATTCTTGTAGAGAGAAACTTTTTAAAGAGTTTCATTAATGTAACTTGCTCTAAGTAACAACTACAGATCGGGGAATTCAATGTTTTGGTCAGATGTTGTATCACAACATTTCTCTTACGGTGAAGGAAAACATCGTAATGAAACCCTGGCTTAGTTGTCCTCAGACATATTGAACAGATCTTTCATTTGAACACGGTCGACTGAGCTGAGAGGGGTGGGTAAGCATACGCCATCTATTAGGTAACTGTCCTAGGCACTACACCGCCCTGAATAGCATTGACTGTAAAATCATCTAGATTAGATGTAAGAGCCAATATAATTATTTTTAAGCTATTGCATAGCTTTTATCGCGGGCTTTGAGCGCGGCGACCTAATCAAGAAATTCCGTAACGAAAATAAAACCTAACACCCCCCACTCCGCCTACCATGTAGCTCGGCCGAGCGCGGCGACCTAATCAAGAAATTCCGTAACGAAAATAAAACCTAACACCCCCCACTCCGCCTACCATGTAGCTCGGCCGAGCGTTCGCTTAACGTGTTTGTATATGGTACGACTGTACGAAGCTCGCACGATGTTTATTTGTCATTTTCATTGGAATTCAGAAATTTTGCCTTGATCATGTCACAACAAAATCTTGAGCATCAAGTCTAGAAGTAAGTAAGCCTCTAAATTCTGAACACTTAACTCTACGTAATCTTGCTTAGTATTAGCTCAGTCCCAGAGGAAAAGTTACATATTATACGGAGCAGGTTTAGTGGAATTCCAACTTGCCAAGTTTTGAGTACAAACAATTAACCTATAATTAGTGCCTAAGTTACGTGGTGAGAACTTGTGCGGGTTATTTGAAATTGTTGCATGTAAGGTACCTACTCTACGTAGGTAAAGTGATACAAACATAAGTACCTTTTCTATATACGTCTGAACGTCAGCGACATAACAACGTAATATTTAAGGTTAATGCAACAGTTTTACCCTTTTTGCGGTCAATTAATTTGTTTGACCGATATCCACGTCAATTTTTGTTCAGGTGGAGGTCATAGTAGAGATGTTTGCTATTTAGTCATAACGCGATGAAAGCGATCTAGTTATACCTGCTAGCTAGTCATAAAAAGAGGTACTTAGTCATAAAGCTTCACTATTAGCACCTATTAGTATGATATGGGCAAAGCCCGAATTGCAAACATTATACGTATGATGCTGATAAAATTTTAATTTGATTTCACATAAATTTTAAATCGATTTTTGGAACCGAACCTAGAGTTAATTAAATCTTTACAACTCTTTCAAAAGATCTAAATGTTATTTATGTACATTTTGACTAAAGACACTAAGTCCAACTTTAGACTATAAAAAAGTAATACAGGACCAGATTGAAAGATAAATTCCTTCAATTTAATTCTAAAAGTACTCATAACAGCACTATCAAAGATTTAAATGCAGTAGGAGATATAAAATGACTATTCAATTGTTATTAACGTAGGCGTTTTATTGAATCATCAAAATGGACAAATGGACCTTCTGTTTCGGTAATAAAGGCTGTTTTACTGCAATGGGATATAAAGAGGAGCATTGCACCGACAATTAACCAATTGAACGCGACAATAAGCGGATAAAGCACTTTGTCTTATAAATAGGAGTAGCGCCTACGTCCAAAATGAGAAATTACTTATTTTAGCATGTTTAAATTTCAATTGTAGTGTAGTAACCTACTTGACACGCATTTCTAAGTTAAATTTATTTTAGTCATAATCTACCTACTACGCTGTGCTGTGCCGTTAAATTATGTAACTCTGTGAACGATTTCAAAATCAACAAGTTTTAAAATAAATAGTTATGTAAAGAAAACCAGAGATTTTGTAATCATTTACGTAGAAAGGACCGCAAAATTTGAATATGCAGCTAAATAAAATATTTTTCAAATGTGATGTATTCCGAGAGAGTGCTATGATGGTAGTTATATAAGTAGGTATTACAGATAATCCTTAGTAGATATTCCAAGATAATGATCTATAACCATTTCAAGATATAAGAAGAAGATATATTATGTAGAACAAGTGCATTGCAAGTTATTGCTTTAGATATAAAGCTGAAGAGTTTGTTTGTTTGTTTGTTTGAACGCGCTAATCTCAGGAACTGCTGGTTCGAATTGAAAAATTCTTTTTGAGTTGGATAGTCCATTTATCGAGGAAGGTTATAGGCTATACTTTTTATCCCGATATTCCCACGGGATCGGGAGTTACGCGGGTGAAACCGCGGAGCGCAGCTAGTTGATAATATAAAGCTTCTACTAATTACATCTATTTAAATAAAAGAGAAAAATCAAGAAATCTTTAAACTACAAGTCTAAAACTTTACATGCGGGTTCCCCTTAGGACGAAGCTAGCACTAAGAAAGGATTTTTTGGATATTCAACCTCTAAAGGAATAAAAAGAGCTGATAAAGTTTGTGGTAATCCTACTAATATTATAAATGTGAAAGTATGTGTGTGTGTGTGTGTGTGTGTGTGTATGTGTGTTTGTTACTCCTTTACAAAAAACTACTGAACCGATTGCACTGAAACTCAGTATGTATAGATAGCTAGATACCTACCTGGATTGACATTTAGGCTACTTTTTATCCCGATATTTCAACGGGATCGGGACTTACGCGGCTAAAACCGCGAGGCACCGAGTCATAAATAATTTGCATATAAACAGTAAGCCAACAACAAAACAAACAATGTTAAGACCATATTGCAAACCGGAGACAATTCAACAATGACTATGGTTTCATAATACAAGGCATTTGTTTACCAATGATTCATATTGACTGACTGATTGATACCTGAGATTTAGAAGAATGCTGCGTTGAGTCAGCGAATGATTCAGAACTAAGCAAGAGTATATCCGTAAATATTTGACATAAAAACCATTTCTTAGTCAGTCAGTAATTTTTTTTTCTGGAACCCCACGACACAATCATTGTTTAGTTTGGGGGCCACAGTCAATGTATCATGTTAACATTAGGTTTAGGTTAATAAATATTTTTCATTTTCATTTATTTATTTCATTTTCATGTCCATTTTACCGGATCTTGATCTCGTATTTTTAATTTTAATTAGGATCACCCACGTAACTCCCGATCCTGCTGGAATATCGGGATAAAAAGTAATGTTATTTCCAATTAATCAATGCATCCTCATATCAAGTTTTATCAAAATCAGTCTAGTAGTTTTGAAGCCTATCAATAAAAACAAAAACTCTTTCCTCTTTACAATAATAGTGTAAATTATAACCTTCATGAGCGGTCATCTAAGCGGTCGTCTTAGACGAATGTCTAACAAGTTGATAAGCATGTTAGTGAACTTAGCAGAGCATTGTCCAGCAGATCAAAAATAAATGTGAGTTCTTATCGCATGCAGATGAGTTCTACAGTTCCTGATACTTTTTATGAATAGTTCTGGCGTTTTTGCCGAGATTTTTTTTTTTCAAAATGATCTGCTAACTTTCCGTAGCAGATCATTTTACAGCAGATCAAAAACAAATGTGAGTTCTTTTAGCATGCAGGTCTGTTCTACAGTTCCTGATACTTTTTATGAATAGTTCTGGCGTTTTTGCCGTAAAAAAAGTAAATTGACAAAATAATCTGCTATTGAAGTTCGATAAGTTGAAAAATACTATTTTTATAGTTTCAAATTATTTGAAAGGCTGGAACTCTTCTTTTTTCCACATATTCGTATTAGAACTGCAGCCTAGAACTCGATTCGAGATCAGAACCCTGTTCCAAGTGCCAGCAGATCATGTCAGAACTCTTAGATCATGTCAGAATTTTTCACAAGTCGAAAAGTAAGATTTGCAGCGTTTCAAATGACATAGGACGCTGGAACTCTTTCGTTTTAGTTAGTTCAATATCAGAACTGCAGCTTAGAACTCGATTCGATCCCAGAACTCTCGTCCAAGTGCCAGCAGAGCATGTCAGAACTCTTAGAAAAAACTTCAACGGTCAAAACTTTTCACAAGTCGAAAAATAAGATTGGCAGCGTTTCAAATGCCATAGGACGCTAGAACTCTTTCGTTTCAGTTAGTTCAATATAAGAACTGCAGCTAAAAACTTGATTCGATCCCAGAACTCTTGTCCAAGTGCCAGCAGAGCATGTCAGAACTCTTAGATAAAACTTCAACGGTCAAAACTTTTCACAAGTCGAAAAATAAGATTTGCAGCGTTTCAAATGCCATAGGACGCTGGAACTCTTTCGTTTCAGTTAGTACAATATAAGAACTGCAGCTAAAAACTTGATTCGATCCCAGAACTCTCGTCCAAGTGCCAGCAGAGCATGTCAGAACTCTTAGATAAAACTTCAACGGTCAAAACTTTTCACAAGTCGAAAAATAAGATTTGCAGCGTTTCAAATGACATAGGACGCTGGAACTCTTTCGTTTTAGTTAGTTCAATATCAGAACTGCAGCTAAAAACTTGATTCGATCCCAGAACTCTCGTCCAAGTGCCAGCAGAGCATGTCAGAACTCTTAGATAAAACTTCAACGGTAAAAACTTTTCACAAGTCGAAAAATAAGATTTGCAGCAATTCAAATGACATAGGACGCTAGAACTCTTTCGTTTTAGTTAGTTTAATATCAGAACTGCAACTTAGAACTCGATTTGATCCCAGAACTCTCGTCCAAGTGCCAGCAGAGCATGTCAGAACTCTTAGAAAAAACTTTAACGGTCAAAACTTTTCACAAGTCGAAAAATAAGATTTGCAGCGTTTCAAATGACATAGGACGCTGGAACTCTTTCGTTTTAGTTAGTTCAATATCAGAACTGCAGCTAAAAACTTGATTCGATCCCAGAACTCTCGTCCAAGTGCCAGCAGAGCATGTCAGAGCTCTTAGATAAAACTTCAACGGTAAAAACTTTTCACAAGTCGAAAAATAAGATTTGCAGCGATTCAAATGACATAGGACGCTAGAACTCTTTCGTTTTAGTTAGTTTAATATCAGAACTGCAACCTAGAACTCGATTCGATCCCAGAACTCTCGTCTAAGTGCCAGCAGAGCATGTCAGAACTCTTAGATAAAACTTCAACGGTCAAAACTTTTCACAAGTCGAAAATAAGATTTGCAGCGTTTCAAATGACATAGGATGCTGGAACTCTTTTGTTTTAGTTAGTTCAATATCAGAACTGCAGCTTAAAACTCGATTCGATCCCAGAACTCTCGTCCAAGTGCCAGCAGAGCATGTCAGAACTCTTAGATAAAACTTCAACGGTCAAAACTTTTCACAAGTCGAAAAATAAGATTTGCAGCGTTTCAAATGACATGGGACGCTAGAACTCTTTTGTTTTAGTCAGTTCAATATCAGAACTGCAACCTTAAACTCGATTTGATCCCAGAACTCTCGTCTAAGTGCCAGCAGAGCATGTCAGAACTCTTAGATAAAACTTCAACGGTCAAAACTTTTCACAAGTCAAAAATAAGATTTGCAGCGTTTCAAATGACATAGGATGCTAGAACTCTTTCGTTTAAGTTAGTTCAATATCAGAACTGCAACCTAAAACTCGATTTGATCCCAGAACTCTCGTCCAAGTGCCAGCAAAGCATTTCAGAACTCTTAGATAAAACTTCAACGGTCAAAACTTTTCACAAGTCGAAAAATAAGATTTGCAGCGTTTCAAATGCCATAGGACGCTGGAACTCTTTCGTTTCAGTTAGTTCTGGTATGTTCGCTACATTATTTAGTAGTAAGATGTAGGGTAAGTTAGTTTCAAAACTACCTTTCATTGGAAAATAAACCAGTCTTGATTCTGAGATTAACTGTGCGTTTCGCTGCTCCCTTATATCCCTGATATATACTAATTGGCGACGAAATAAAGCTAAAATAATAATTACGCGTGTGTCTATCGGGCTTACGAAGGTTCGGAGGTGATTCTTTTTTCGGAAAAATGCCGATCGGAAAAGTGAACGAATTCGACACAGAAACGGGCAACTGGACATTGTACTGCGGCCGCGTGGCACAGTACCTGCGCGCTAATCAAATCAACGAAGATCTACATGTACCGACGCTAATATCGCTAGTTGGTGAGAGCACGTACGAGTTGATGGTGAATTTGGCTAACCCAAGGCGGCCAGAGGATCTAACGTACAGGGAATTAGTTGAATTGGTACGTTCACACGTACAACCGAAACCATCCATAATGGCGGAGCGGTACAAGTATAGACAGAGGCGTCAAGAGGCCGGCGAAAACGTGGCTCAGTACATAGCGACATTGAAAAAGTTATCGAAAGATTGCGAATTTGGAGATACGTTAAACGACAATCTACGTGATCAATTCGTTTGCGGGGTGCGGAGCGAACTAATTCGTCAAAGGTTATTCTCAGAACAGAGTCTCACATATACGACGGCATTGTCGTTAGCGATGTCCCTGGAAGCTGCAGAGCGAGACGCATCAGCCGTCGAGTTGACGGGGTCGTCGTCGTCGGGCAGCGGGGCGGTGGCTGTCACGAGCGCAGTGCATGCAATCAGTGCTAGGACGGCGGCGGCGGAGCCGCGCGCGCGCTCTCACGGCGGCGTGCGTGGCGCGCCGGCTCCGACAGCACGGGTGGGCGGTATCTGCACGGCGTGCGGCGGCCAGCATTACACCAATGGGTGTAAATATGTCAACTTCGTCTGCAGCAACTGCAGAAACAAGGGACATCTGCGTAGGGTGTGTCCCTACAGAGGCGCGGACGGTGCACGTCGCCGCGGAGGCGGAGCTGCGCGGTACCAGCCGGCGCGGGTGTACTACGTGCAGCCGGCGGAGGCGGGCGCAGACACGGCCAGCGACGACGGCACAGCATCCGAGGCGGACATAGAGGAACCATTGTACCAGTTAGCATTAGGTGACTACACACCGGTGAGTCTTGAACTTACAATCAATGGCCGCAAATTACCGATGGAAGTAGATACGGGAACGTCAGGGTCGTGTATTAGTAAAAAAACTTATGAAAAGATGTTTAGTGGCGTAGAATTAGAGAGATCTAAATATGTGTTCCTTTTTTATGACGGAAAGTCTAAAGTTAGGCCGTTAGGTTGTATGAAGGCTCAAGTGGAGTACAACGGTTATAAAAAAACCTTAGACTTATATGTAATCGACACCGGTGCGACCTCCTTGATAGGCCGGCAGTGGTTAGCGGAGTTGAGAATACAAATACCTATTTTACAATATCCAAAGTTTAGCAATAGTTATAAAATGAAAACTGTAAATAATGAACTAAATGTTATTCTCGACAGATGTAAAAATGTATGGAGCGGCGGTCTAGGACGGTACACGGGAGGTTGTGCGAGGTTGCGAGTGCGCGAGGGCGCGGTGCCGGTGTACCACCGCGCGCGGCCGGTGCCGTACGCGCTGCGGGAGCGCGTCGACGCGGAGCTGGACGCGATGCTGCGCGACCGGATCATCGAGCCCGTCGACTGCAGCGACTGGGCGACGCCGCTCGTGCTGGTTAACAAAAGTGACGGTGGTCTGCGCATTTGCGCTGACTATAAGGTAACGCTCAATCCGGTTCTCATGGTCGATAGGTACCCGTTGCCGAAAACTGAGGATTTGCTCGCTAACCTAGCAGGTGGGGAGGAGTTTTCAAAAATCGACTTGTCCCAAGCCTACAATCAAATATGTTTGTCAGACGATTCGAAAGCGTTTACGGTTATCAACACACATCGAGGAATGTTCAAATATAATCGTCTAGTGTATGGTCTATCGTCTAGCAGCGGAATCTTTCAAAGAATCGTGTGCGAAGTGGTCAAAGGCATCCCAAATGTACAATGTTTCGCGGATGACATAATTGTTACGGGAAAAGACAGGAACTCCCATTTAAAATCCTTAGAAATGCTTTTGGTTAGATTAGAGTCGGTGGGTTTAAAAATAAAACTAAGTAAGTGTTCGTTTTTAGCAAGGGAGGTTAAATATCTAGGATATATCGTCGATAGGAACGGAATCCGGGCCGATCCGGAAAAGCTGCGCGCGATCAGGGATATGCCGGCTCCGACCGGAGTGTCGGAGTTACGATCGTTCTTAGGCATGGTTAATTTTTATGCAAAATTCGTTCCCAATCTAAGTAGTGTTCTACATTCACTGCACGAGTTACTACGGAAGGGGGAGCAATGGGAGTGGAAGCCGGAACACGGTAGGGTTTTCGAACGCGTAAAACAGCTGTTGATGAGTAACCGTGTGCTCGCTCACTACGACCCGGCGCACGAGCTCTGGCTGACCTGCGACGCGAGCGGCGTCGGTGTGGGCGGCGTGTTGTCGCAGCGCGACGCGGACGGCGTGGAGCGCGCGGTTGCATACGTCTCGCGGAAGCTCACTAAAGCAGAACAAGCCTACGCACAGATACATCGCGAAGCGCTAGCAATAATATATTGTGTAAAAAAATTTCACCAGTACCTGTTTGGTAGAAGGTTCAAATTAAAAACCGACCATAAACCGTTAGTCAGCATATTCGGTCCTAACAAAGGTATACCTACGATGACCGCGAGTCGTATGCAACGGTGGGCCTTAATACTCTCAGCTTATCATTATGATATAGAATACGTAGGTACACATAGTAACGGGGCCGATATACTGTCGAGACTACCGGTAGTCGAATGCAAGGAGGATGAACCGCCAGAGCAGACGTACCTACATTTTGCCGCCAACGAATTACTTTTAGATAGCGAAGTTATAAAAAAGGCTACCGCTCGCGACTCGATGCTAAGCCGCGTTAGCGAGTACATCGAAAACGGGTGGCCTCAGCAAGTAGATATCAAACAATTAGAACCGTATTTCGCGCGTAAAGGGGAGTTGTATACGGAGCTAGGATGCGTTATGTGGGGGCGTCGTTTAGTGATACCGGAGACATGCAGACAGACCATACTGAGCGAATTACATGGACCACACATGGGCATAGTGAAAACGAAAGCGTACGCGCGAAGTTACGTATGGTGGCCCGGCATGGACGAGGCCGTAGAAGCGGTGTGCCGCGCGTGTCCGACGTGCGCCGCCGTGGCCCCCGCGCCGCCAGCCGCCACACCCTCGCCCTGGCGGTGGCCACATACCCCATACGAGCGGGTTCATCTCGACTTCCTTGGGCCTATACATAACCAAACTTATTTAATATCGGTCGATGCAAGGTCCAAGTGGATCGAGGCACACAAAATGACACGAACGACGGCAGACGTAACGATAGGTAAACTACGTGAATCGTGGTCGCGATGGGGGTTACCTAAACAGGTAGTGTCCGATAACGGACCACCTTTTTCGAGTACGCAGTTTAAAAAGTTTTTAGAACGAAACGGGATACGTCAAATGTTCTCAGCGCCGTACCACCCATCGTCGAACGGAGCCGCGGAAAACGCCGTCAAAATAATAAAGAACGTCATCAAAAAGGCTCGGCAGGAGGGCGTCGACCCCGAGCTTGCGATCCAAAGGTACTTGTTAGTATATCACAACACACCACACAGTACTACGGGGGAGAGTCCAGCGCAAATGTTACAGGGTAGGAAGCTGAGAACTCGCCTCGATATGGTTAGACCCGAGTATGGCAGCAAGTTGAAAGAAAAAGAATTCATTGCTATAGAGAATGCTAAGAAAAATCGAGATTTAAGTGTAGGGGAATCAGTGTTGTATAGGAATTTTAGTTCTAGTTCTAAGTGGGAGGAGGGACAAGTCGCGAATAGATTAGGTAGAAGTAGTTACTTAGTGAGAGCATCCGATGGTTCGGCAACACATAGGCACATCGACCAAATGAGACGGAAGAGCTCGTGCGTATTCCCGTCCACGCAAGTTGCCAGCACTGGCGGCGCCGCTCTGTCCGGGCGGTCGCCGCAGACACACGACCCGCCGCAGCCGCAGCCGCACGCTGTGTCTGCGGAGCCGGTCGCATCGGCGTCGGCTTCGCCTCCAGCTCGAGCGTCGTCGTCGCCCTCGCTGCCGTCGCCGGCGCGGGCAGTGGAGCTCCGCGTCCCTATCATCGCCGATATCAGTGAACTTGAGGTCTCGCAGCCCCGTACAACTCCCGGGCCGTCCGCGCCATCTCCAAGACCCAAGCGAACGCGTAAACCGGTTGTTCGATATGGGTGTAATTATGAATAAATAACTGTTATTATACATTTGCCAGAAGTATTGCCTATGTTATTGAGCTACACCTATAAATGTATACTGTTATTCATGTGCGTATGTACCTACTTATAGTTCGTAGATACCTATTGTTTATTAGAAATGTAAGTAATAAAATGGGTACTTGTTCTTTAGCTTTATTTAAGTGCTTACGTAGGGTATGATAGTTGTAGTTATTGTTGTAGATTAGGCAAAGTATGTACCTTTTTCAAGTGGGTGCAACTTATGATATAAGTACTCGTGTAATAAGCGCTATTAACTTAAGGGTGGAGAATTGGTATGTTCGCTACATTATTTAGTAGTAAGATGTAGGGTAAGTTAGTTTCAAAACTACCTTTCATTGGAAAATAAACCAGTCTTGATTCTGAGATTAACTGTGCGTTTCGCTGCTCCCTTATATCCCTGATATATACTAAGTTCAATATCAGAACTGCAGTTAAAAACTTAATTCGATCCCAGAACTCTCGTCCAAGTGCCAGCAGAGCATGTCAGAACTCTTAGATAAAACTTCAACGGTCAAAACTTTTCACAAGTCGAAAAATAAGATTTGCAGCGTTTCAAATGCCATAGGACGCTGGAACTCTTTCGTTTCAGTTAGTACAATATAAGAACTGCAGCTAAAAACTTGATTCGATCCCAGAACTCTCGTCCAAGTGCCAGCAGAGCATGTCAGAACTCTTAGATAAAACTTCAACGGTCAAAACTTTTCACAAGTCGAAAAATAAGATTTGCAGCGTTTCAAATGACATAGGACACTAGAACTCTTCCGTTTTAGTTAGTTTAATATCAGAACTGCAATCAAGAACTCGATTCGATCCCAGAACTCTCGTCTAAGTGCCAGCAGAGCATGTCAGAACTCTTAGATAAAACTTCAACGGTCAAAACTTTTCACAAGTCGAAAAATAAGATTTGCAGCGTTTCAAATGACAGGACGCTAGAACTCTTCCGTTTTAGTTAGTTCAATATCAGAACTGCAATATAGAACTCGATTCGATCCCAGAACTCTCGTCTAAGTGCATGCAGAGCATGTCAGAACTCTTAGAAACTTCAACGGTCAAAACTTTTCACAAGTCGAAAAATAAGATTTGCAGCGTTTCAAATGATATGGGACGCTAGAACTCTTTTGCTTTAGTCAGTACAATATCAGAACTGCAGCTTAAAACTCGATTCGATGCCAGAACTCTCGTCCAAGTGCCAGCAGAGCATGTCAGAACTCTTAGATAAAACTTCAACGGTCAAAACTTTTCACAAGTCGAAAAATAAGATTTGCAGCGTTTCAAATGACATGTGACGCTAGAACTCTTTTGTTTTAGTCAGTTCAATATCAGAACTGCAACCTAAAACTCGAATTGATCCCAGAACTCTCGTCCAAGTGCCAGCAGAGCATGTCAGAACTCTTAGATAATGTCAAAACTTTTCACAAGTCTAAAAGTAAGATTTGCAGCGTTTCAAATGACATAGGACGCTGGAACTCTTTTGTTTTAGTCAGAACAATATCAGAACTGCAACTTAAAACTCGATTTGATCCCAGAACTCTCGTCCAAGTGCCAGCAGAGCATGTCAGAACTCTTAGAAAAAACTTTAACGGTCAAAACTTTTCACAAGTCGAAAAATAAGATTTGCAGCGTTTCAAATGACATAGGACGCTAGAACTCTTTCGTTTTAGTTAGTTCAATATCAGAACTGCAGCTAAGATTTCGATTCGATCCCAGAACTCTCGTCCAAGTGCCAGCAGAGCATGTCAGAACTCTCAGATAATGTCAAAACTTTTCACAAGTCGAAAAGTAAGATTTGCAGCGTTTCAAATGACATAAGACGCTGGAACTCTTTTGTTTTAGTCAGTTCAATATCAGAACTGCAACATTGAACTCGATTTGATCCCAGAACTCTCGTCCAAGTGCCAGCAGAGCATGTCAGAACTCTTAGAAAAAACTTCAACGGTCAAAACTTTTCACAAGTCGAAAAATAAGATTTGCAGCGTTTCAAATGACACAGGACGCTGGAACTCTTTCGTTTTAATTAGTTCAATATCAGAACTGCAATCTTAAACTCGACTCGATCCCAGAACTCTCGTCTAAGTGCCAGCAGAGCATGTCAGAACTCTTAGATAAAACTTCAACGGTCAAAACTTTTCACAAGTCGAAAATAAGATTTGCAGCGTTTCAAATGACATGGGACGCTAGAACTCTTTTGTTTTAGTCAGTTCAATATCAGAACTGCAACCTTAAACTCGATTTGATCCCAGAACTCTCGTCTAAGTGCCAGCAGAGCATGTCAGAACTCTTAGATAAAACTTCAACGGTCAAAACTTTTCACAAGTCAAAAATAAGATTTGCAGCGTTTCAAATGACATAGGATGCTAGAACTCTTTCGTTTAAGTTAGTTCAATATCAGAACTGCAACCTAAAACTCGATTTGATCCCAGAACTCTCGTCCAAGTGCCAGCAGAGCATGTCAGAACTCTTAGAAAAAACTTCAACGGTCAAAACTTTTCACAAGTCGAAAAAAAGATTTGCAGCGTTTCAAATGACATAGGACGCTGGAACTCTTTCGTTTTAGTTAGTTCAATATCAGATCTGCAACCTGAAACTCGATTTGATCCCAGAACTCTCGTCCAAGTGCCAGCAGAGCATGTCAGAACTCTTAGAAAAAACTTCAACGGTCAAAACTTTTCACAAGTCGAAAAATAAGATTTGCAGCGTTTCAAATGCCACAGGAAGCTGGAACTCTTTTGTTTCAGTTAGTTCAATATCAGAACTGCAGCTTAAAACTTGATTCGATCCCAGAACTCTCGTCCAAGTGCCAGCAGAGCATGTCAGAACTCTTAGATAAAACTTCAACGGTCAAAACTTTTCACAAGTCGAAAAATAAGATTTGCAGCGTTTCAAATGACATAGGACGCTAGAACTCTTTCGTTTTAGTTAGTTCAATATCAGAACTGCAGTTAAGATTTCGATTCGATCCCAGAACTCTCGTCCAAGTGCCAGCAGAGAATGTCAGAACTCTCAGATAATGTCAAAACTTTTCACAAGTCGAAAAGTAAGATTTGCAGCGTTTCAAATGACATAGGACGCTGGAACTCTTTTGTTTTAGTCAGTTCAATATCAGAACTGCAACCTAGAATTCGATTTGATCCCAGAACTCTCGTCCAAGTGCCAGCAGAGCATGTCAGAACTCTTAGATAAAACTTCAACGGTCAAAACTTTTTACAAGTCGAAAAATAAGATTTGCAGCGTTTCAAATGACATAGGACGCTAGAACTCTTTCGTTTTAGTTAGTTCAATATCAGAACTGCAGTTAAGATTTCGATTCGATCCCAGAACTCTCGTCCAAGTGCCAGCAGAGAATGTCAGAACTCTCAGATAATGTCAAAACTTTTCACAAGTCGAAAAGTAAGATTTGCAGCGTTTCAAATGACATAGGACGCTGGAACTCTTTTGTTTTAGTCAGTTCAATATCAGAACTGCAACCTAGAACTCGATTTGATCCCAGAACTCTCGTCCAAGTGCCAGCAGAGCATGTCAGAACTCTTAGATAAAACTTCAACGGTCAAAACTTTTTACAAGTCGAAAAATAAGATTTGCAGCGTTTCAAATGACATAGGACGCTAGAACTCTTTCGTTTTAGTTAGTTCAATATCAGAACTGCAATCTTAAACTCGATTCGATCCCAGAACTCTCGTCTAAGTGCCAGCAGAGCATGTCAGAACTCTTAGATAAAACTTCAATGGTCAAAACTTTTCACAAGTCGAAAATAAGATTTGCAGCGTTTCAAATGACATAGGACGCTGGAACTCTTTCGTTTCAGTTAGTTCAATATCAGATCTGCAACCTGAAACTCGATTTGATCCCAGAACTCTCGTCCAAGTGCCAGCAGAGCATGTCAGAACTCTTAGAAAAAACTTCAACGGTCAAAACTTTTCACAAGTCGAAAAATAAGATTTGCAGCGTTTCAAATGCCACAGGACGCTGGAACTCTTTTGTTTCAGTTAGTTCAATATCAGAACTGCAGCTTAAAACTTGATTCGATCCCAGAACTCTCGTCCAAGTGCCAGCAGAGCATGTCAGAACTCTTAGATAAAACTTCAACGGTCAAAACTTTTCACAAGTCGAAAAATAAGATTTGCAGCGTTTCAAATGACATAGGACGCTAGAACTCTTTCGTTTTAGTTAGTTCAATATCAGAACTGCAGTTAAGATTTCGATTCGATCCCAGAACTCTCGTCCAAGTGCCAGCAGAGAATGTCAGAACTCTCAGATAATGTCAAAACTTTTCACAAGTCGAAAAGTAAGATTTGCAGCGTTTCAAATGACATAGGACGCTGGAACTCTTTTGTTTTAGTCAGTTCAATATCAGAACTGCAACCTAGAATTCGATTTGATCCCAGAACTCTCGTCCAAGTGCCAGCAGAGCATGTCAGAACTCTTAGATAAAACTTCAACGGTCAAAACTTTTTACAAGTCGAAAAATAAGATTTGCAGCGTTTCAAATGACATAGGACGCTAGAACTCTTTCGTTTTAGTTAGTTCAATATCAGAACTGCAATCTTAAACTCGATTCGATCCCAGAACTCTCGTCTAAGTGCCAGCAGAGCATGTCAGAACTCTTAGATAAAACTTCAATGGTCAAAACTTTTCACAAGTCGAAAATAAGATTTGCAGCGTTTCAAATGACATAGGACGCTGGAACTCTTTCGTTTTAGTTAGTTCAATATCAGATCTGCAACCTGAAACTCGATTTGATCCCAGAACTCTCGTCCAAGTGCCAGCAGAGCATGTCAGAACTCTTAGAAAAAACTTCAACGGTCAAAACTTTTCACAAGTCGAAAAATAAGATTTGCAGCGTTTCAAATGCCATAGGACGCTGGAAACTCTTTCGTTTCAGTTAGTTTAATATCAGAACTGCAGCTAAAAACTTGATTCGATCCCAGAACTCTCGTCCAAGTGCCAGCAGAGCATGTCAGAACTCTTAGAAAAAACTTTAACGGTCAAAACTTTTCACAAGTCGAAAATAAGATTTGCAGCGTTTCAAATGACATAGGACGCTAGAACTCTTTCGTTTTAGTCAGTTCAATATCAGAACTGCAACCTCAGAACTCGATTCGATCCCAGAACTCTCGTCCAAGTGCCAGCAGAGCATGTCAGATTTCTTAGATAAAACTTCAACGGTCAAAACTTTTCACAAGTAAAAAATAAGATTTGCAGCGTTTCAAATGACATAGGACGCTGGAACTATTTCGTTTTAGTTAGTTCAATATGAGAACTGCAGCTAAGAACTCGATTCGATCCCAGAACTCTCGTCCAAGTGCCAGCAGAGCATGTCAGATTTCTTAGATAAAACTTCAACGGTCAAAACTTTTCACAAGTAAAAAATAAGATTTGCAGCGTTTCAAATGACATAGGACGCTGGAACTATTTCGTTTTAGTTAGTTCAATATGAGAACTGCAGCTAAGAACTCGATTCGATCCCAGAACTCTCGTCCAAGTGCCAGCAGAGCATGTCAGAACTCTCAGATAATGTCAAAACTTTTCACAAGTCGAAAAGTAAGATTTGCAGCGTTTCAAATGCCATAGGACGCTGGAACTCTTTCGTTTCAGTTAGTTCAATATCAGAACTGCAGCTAAAAACTTGATTCGATCCCAGAACTCTCGTCCAAGTGCCAGCAGAGCATGTCAGAACTCTTAGATAAAACTTCAACGGTCAAAACTTTTAACAAGTAAAAAATAAGATTTGCAGCGTTTCAAATGACATAGGACGCTGGAACTCTTTCGTTTTAGTTAGTTCAATATCAGAACTGCAACTAAGAACTCGATTCGATCCCAGAACTCTCGTCCAAGTGCCAGCAGAGCATGTCAGAACTCTCAGATAATGTCAAAACTTTTCACAAGTCGAAAAGTAAGATTTGCAGCGTTTCAAATGCCATAGGACGCTGGAACTCTTTTGTTTCAGTTAGTTCAATATCAGAACTGCAGCTAAAAACTCGATTCGATCCCAGAACTCTCGTCTAAGTGCCAGCAGAGCATGTCAGAACTCTTAGATAAAACTTCAACGGTCAAAACTTTTCACAAGACGAAAAGTAAGATTTGCAGCGTTTTAAATGACAAAGGACGCTGGAACTCTTTTGTTTTAGTCAGATTAATATCAGAACTGCAACCTAGAACTCGATTTGATCCCAGAACACTCGTCCCAGTGCCAGCAGAGCATGTCAGAACTCTTAGAAAAAACTTTAACGGTCAAAACTTTTCACAAGTCGAAAAATAAGATTTGCAGCGTTTCAAATGACAAAGGACGCTAGAACTCTTTTGTTTTAGTTAGTTCAATATCAGAACTGCAGCTAAAAACTTGACTCGATCCCAGAACTCTCGTCCAAGTGCCAGCAGAGCATGTCAGAACTCTTAGATAAAACTTCAACGGTCATTTGAAACGCTGCAAATCTTATTTTTCGACTTGAGAAAAGTTTTGACCGTTGAAGTTTTTTCTAAGAGTTCTGACATGCTCTGCTGGCACTTGGACGAGAGTTCTGGGATCGAATCGAGTTCTAAGCTGCAGTTCTGATATTGAACTAACTAAAACGAAAGAGTTCCAGCGTCCTATGTCATTTGAAACGCTGCAAATCTTACTTTTCGATTTGTGAAAAGTTTTGACCGTTGAAGTTTTATCTAAGTGTTCTGACATGCTCTGCTGGCACTTAGACTAGAGTTCTGGGATCGAATCGAGTTCTAGATTGCAGTTCTGATATTTAACTAACTAAAACGGAAGAGTTCTAGCGTCCTATGTCGTTTGAAACGCTGCAAATCTTATTTTTCGACTTGTGAAAAGTTTTGACCGTTGAAGTTTTATCTAAGAGTTCTCACATGCTCTGCTGGCACTTGGACGAGAGTTCTGGGATCAAATCAAGTTCTAGGTTGCAGTTCTGATATTGAACTGACTAAAACAAAAGAGTTCTAGCGTCCTATGTCATTTGAAACGCTGCAAATCTTACTTTTCGACTTGTGAAAAGTTTTGACATTATCTGAGAGTTCTGACCTGCTCTGCTGGCACTTGGACGAGAGTTCTGGGATCAAATCGAGTTCTAGGTTGCAGTTCTGATATTGATCTGACTAAAACAAAAGAGTTCTAGCGTCCTTTGTCATTTGAAACGCTGCAAATCTTACTTTTCGACTTGTGAAAAGTTTTGACCGTTGAAGTTTTTTCTAAGAGTTCTGACATGCTCTGCTGGCACTTGGACGAGAGTTCTGGGATCAAATCGAATTTAAGGTTGCAGTTCTGATATTGAACTGACTAAAACAAAAGAGTTCTAGCGTCCCATGTCATTTGAAACGCAGCAAATTTTATTTTTCGACTTGTGAAAAGTTTTGACCGTTGAAGTTTTTTCTAAGAGTTCTGACATGCTCTGCTGGCACTTGGACGAGAGTTCTGGGATCAAATCGAGTTTAAGGTTGCAGTTCTGATATTGAACTAACTAAAACGAAAGAGTTCCAGCGTCCTATGTCATTTGAAACGCTGCAAATCTTATTTTTCGACTTGTGAAAAGTTTTGACCGTTGAAGTTTTATCTAAGAGTTCTGACATGCTCTGCTGGCACCTAGACGAGAGTTCTGGGATCGAATCGAGTTCTTGATTGCAGTTCTGATATTGACCTAACTAAAACGGAAGAGTTCTAGCGTCCTATGTCATTTGAAACACTGCAAATCTTATTTTTCGACTTGTGAAAAGTTTTGACCGTTGAAGTTTTATCTAAGAGTTCTGACATGCTCTGCTGGCACTTGGACGAGAGTTCTGGGATCGAATCAAGTTTTTAGCTGCAGTTCTTATATTGTACTAACTGAAACGAAAGAGTTCCAGCGTCCTATGGCATTTGAAACGCTGCAAATCTTATTTTTCGACTTGTGAAAAGTTTTGACCGTTGAAGTTTTATCTAAGAGTTCTGACATGCTCTGCTGGCACTTGGACGAGAGTTCTGGGATCGAATCAAGTTTTTAACTGCAGTTCTGATATTGAACTAACTGAAACGAAAGAGTTCCAGCGTCCTATGGCATTTGAAACGCTGCAAATCTTATTTTTCGACTTGTGAAAAGTTTTGACCGTTGAAGTTTTATCTAAGAGTTCTGACATGCTCTGCTGGCACTTGGACGAGAGTTCTGGGATCAAATCGAGTTTTAGGTTGCAGTTCTGATATTGAACTGACTAAAACAAAAGAGTTCTAGCGTCACATGTCATTTGAAACGCTGCAAATCTTATTTTTCGACTTGTGAAAAGTTTTGACCGTTGAAGTTTTATCTAAGAGTTCTGACATGCTCTGCTGGCACTTAGACGAGAGTTCTGGGATCAAATCGAGTTTAAGGTTACAGTTCTGATATTGAACTGACTAAAACAAAAGAGTTCTAGCGTCCCATGTCATTTGAAACGCTGCAAATCTTATTTTTCGACTTGTGAAAAGTTTTGACCGTTGAAGTTTTATCTAAGAGTTCTGACATGCTCTGCTGGCACTTGGACGAGAGTTCTGGGATCGAATCGAGTTTTAAGCTGCAGTTCTGATATTGAACTAACTAAAACGAAAGAGTTCCAGCGTCCTTTGTCATTTGAAACGCTGCAAATCTTATTTTTCGACTTGTGAAAAGTTTTGACCGTTGAAGTTTTATCTAAGAGTTCTGACATGCTCTGCTGGCACTTAGACGAGAGTTCTGGGATCAAATCGAGTTTAAGGTTACAGTTCTGATATTGAACTGACTAAAACAAAAGAGTTCTAGCGTCCCATGTCATTTGAAACGCTGCAAATCTTATTTTTCGACTTGTGAAAAGTTTTGACCGTTGAAGTTTTATCTAAGAGTTCTGACATGCTCTGCTGGCACTTGGACGAGAGTTCTGGGATCGAATCGAGTTTTAAGCTGCAGTTCTGATATTGAACTAACTAAAACGAAAGAGTTCCAGCGTCCTATGTCATTTGAAACGCTGCAAATCTTATTTTTCGACTTGTGAAAAGTTTTGACCGTTGAAGTTTTATCTAAGAGTTCTGACATGCTCTGCTGGCACTTGGACGAGAGTTCTGGGATCGAATCGAGTTTTAAGCTGCAGTTTTGATATTGAACTAACTAAAACGAAAGAGTTCCAGCGTCCTATGTCATTTGAAAGGCTGCAAATCTTATTTTCGACTTGTGAAAAGTTTTGACCGTTGAAGTTTTATCTAAGAGTTCTGACATGCTCTGCTGGCACTTAGACGAGAGTTCTGGGATCGAATCGAGTTCTAGGTTGCAGTTCTGATATTAAACTAACTAAAACAAAAGAGTTCTATCGTCCTATGTCATTTGAATCGCTGCAAATCTTATTTTTCGACTTGTGAAAAGTTTTTACCGTTGAAGTTTTATCTAAGAGTTCTGACAGGCTCTGCTGGCACTTGGACGAGAGTTCTGGGATCGAATCAAGTTTTAAGCTGCAGTTCTGATATTGAACTAACTAAAACGAAAGAGTTCCAGCGTCCTATGTTATTTGAAACGCTGCAAATCTTATTTTTCGACTTGTGAAAAGTTTTGACCGTTAAAGTTTTTTCTAAGAGTTCTGACATGCTCTGCTGGCACTTGGACGAGAGTTCTGGGATCAAATCGAGTTCTAAGTTGCAGTTCTGATATTGTTCTGACTAAAACAAAAGAGTTCCAGCGTCCTATGGCATTTGGAACGCTGCAAATCTTATTTTTCGACTTGTGAAAAGTTTTGACCGTTGAAGTTTTATCTAAGAGTTCTGACATGCTCTGCTGGCACTTAGACGAGAGTTCTGGGATCGAATCGAGTTCTAGGTTGCAGTTCTGATATTAAACTAACTAAAACAAAAGAGTTCTATCGTCCTATGTCATTTGAATCGCTGCAAATCTTATTTTTCGACTTGTGAAAAGTTTTTACCGTTGAAGTTTTATCTAAGAGTTCTGACATGCTCTGCTGGCACTTGGACGAGAGTTCTGGGATCGAATCAAGTTTTTAGCTGCAGTTCTGATATTGAACTAACTAAAACGAAAGAGTTCCAGCGTCCTATGTCATTTGAAACGCTGCAAATCTTATTTTTCGACTTGTGAAAAGTTTTGACCGTTAAAGTTTTTTCTAAGAGTTCTGACATGCTCTGCTGGCACTTGGACGAGAGTTCTGGGATCAAATCGAGTTCTAAGTTGCAGTTCTGATATTGTTCTGACTAAAACAAAAGAGTTCCAGCGTCCTATGTTATTTGAAACGCTGCAAATCTTACTTTTAGACTTGTGAAAAGTTTTGACATTATCTAAGAGTTCTGACATGCTCTGCTGGCACTTGGACGAGAGTTCTGGGATCAAATCGAGTTTTAGGTTGCAGTTCTGATATTGAACTGACTAAAACAAAAGAGTTCTAGCGTCACATGTCATTTGAAACGCTGCAAATCTTATTTTTCGACTTGTGAAAAGTTTTGACCGTTGAAGTTTTATCTAAGAGTTCTGACATGCTCTGCTGGCACTTGGACGAGAGTTCTGGGATCGAATCGAGTTTTAAGCTGCAGTTCTGATATTGTACTGACTAAAACAAAAGAGTTCTAGCGTCCCATATCATTTGAAACGCTGCAAATCTTATTTTTCGACTTGTGAAAAGTTTTGACCGTTGAAGTTTTATCTAAGAGTTCTGACATGCTCTGCATGCACTTAGACGAGAGTTCTGGGATCGAATCGAGTTCTATATTGCAGTTCTGATATTGAACTAACTAAAACGGAAGAGTTCTAGCGTCCTGTCATTTGAAACGCTGCAAATCTTATTTTTCGACTTGTGAAAAGTTTTGACCGTTGAAGTTTTATCTAAGAGTTCTGACATGCTCTGCTGGCACTTGGACGAGAGTTCTGGGATCGAATCGAGTTCTTGATTGCAGTTCTGATATTGAACTAACTAAAACGGAAGAGTTCTAGCGTCCTATGTCATTTGAAACGCTGCAAATCTTATTTTTCGACTTGTGAAAAGTTTTGACCGTTGAAGTTTTATCTAAGAGTTCTGACATGCTCTGCTGGCACTTGGACGAGAGTTCTGGGATCGAATCAAGTTTTTAGCTGCAGTTCTTATATTGTACTAACTGAAACGAAAGAGTTCCAGCGTCCTATGGCATTTGAAACGCTGCAAATCTTATTTTTCGACTTGTGAAAAGTTTTGACCGTTGAAGTTTTATCTAAGAGTTCTGACATGCTCTGCTGGCACTTAGACGAGAGTTCTGGGATCGAATCAAGTTTTTAGCTGCAGTTCTTATATTGAACTAACTGAAACGAAAGAGTTCTAGCGTCCTATGGCATTTGGAACGCTGCAAATCTTATTTTTCGACTTGTGAAAAGTTTTGACCGTTGAAGTTTTTTCTAAGAGTTCTGACATGCTCTGCTGGCACTTGGACGAGAGTTCTGGGATCGAATCGAGTTCTAAGCTGCAGTTCTGATATTGAACTAACTAAAACGAAAGAGTTCCAGCGTCCTATGTCATTTGAAACGCTGCAAATCTTACTTTTCGACTTGTGAAAAATTCTGACATGATCTAAGAGTTCTGACATGATCTGCTGGCACTTGGAACAGGGTTCTGATCTCGAATCGAGTTCTAGGCTGCAGTTCTAATACGAATATGTGGAAAAAAGAAGAGTTCCAGCCTTTCAAATAATTTGAAACTATAAAAATAGTATTTGTCAACTTATCGAACTTCAATAGCAGATTATTTTGTCAATTTACTTTTTTTACGGCAAAAACGCCAGAACTATTCATAAAAAGTATCAGGAACTGTAGAACAGACCTGCATGCTAAAAGAACTCACATTTGTTTTTGATCTGCTGTAAAATGATCTGCTACGGGAAGTTAGCAGATCATTTTGAAAAAAAAAAAATCTCGGCAAAAACGCCAGAACTATTCATAAAAAGTATCAGGAACTGTAGAACTAACTGAACTGCGATAAGAACTCACATTTATTTTTGATCTGCTGGACAATGCTCTGCTAAGTTCACTAACATTTGATAAGCCTGATAAGTTAAATTCATAAAACTCATAAATTGTGTGAATTAAAAACAAATATCCTTGTTTCATAATGTTTGAATTGTAAACTGATGAAGTTTTGCCCAGATTTCTAGACAGAGTCAGATTATGTTTTTAAACATTACAAGTAATTACAATTAAAATTAATTCGACCACAAATTGGTTGCCCTTTGTTTATTCAAAATATTTTTCTCCACTGTTCATTGTGTAGTAGATACTAAAAATAATAGTTAGATCTAAATAGAGGCAGATTTTACAGAAAACACAGGAAAACCCTTTATGCTAATCTGATTTGAAATGAAAAGAAAAACCTTTAGATAAAGATCGGAGTACCCGAAACATCGTTAGTTTCCTTCATTGAAAAAGTCTCCAAGGAAATTAAATATAATTGAAAACAAGTTGTTAACTTAGCACCCAGGTTTATTTGCCAAGTAAATAATGGCGTACTTTAGATAAAATAGCTAAGTACCTACCTAGGTTTCTCACTACCTATTGTTGATGTCAATTATCCAGAAAGTTGGTGAACACTGAAAACAAATGAAAGTGTCTATAAAACAGCTACAACCCACCCTCAGACTTAGATAGTAGGTAAATATCAAACGAAAGTTATTTCGAAAAACAGTAAAACTATTTTACCTAAGGATATTTCAATAAGTTTTATAGGATATCCTTTGCTTCAGGCATTATTCTGTGGATATTTTATGAACGTGCTAACAAATGTACGATATTCTTTTATAAGTAGAAAAGCAATGAAATCAAGACACCTAGCCCTGCGATATTGTTTTTTATCTCAAATAAGATCTTCGACATCGTAAAAAATATTATTACGTGGCATATTACTTTTATTATTTTTGTACCAAAAATAAAATTGAGTGGCGGTGTTTAATCTATCTATCTATATACATAAAAATCAATTGCTGTTCCTTAGTCTCGCTAAAACTCGAGAACGGCTGAACCGATTTAGATGATTTCGGTTTTGAAATGTTTGTTGTAGTCCAGGGAAGGTTTAAACGGTGAGAATTTAAAGATCGGACTTACGCGGGTGAAACCGCGGGGCGCAGCTAGTTAATAATATTTTCTTTATTATGTATGACCCAAGTTCTTTTTATAGTTGTACCTAATTAACCTGATATTAGTCAAATTTAAGCGAAGTCCCTTTGGACATTATTTGTAATTTCAATAACCACTAACACGTAGTAAATTATGCCATAGCTATTTAGCTGTTTATGCTCATCTTATAAAAACAAACAACATTTGAACTTGCAACTGAAAAAAATATTAGACAAATATACTGATATAATGAAAAAAATGTACTGTCATAGAAACAGACAGACCTTGGTACCTATAACCCATATCAACATAATATACATAAAACATTACTTTTAGATTATAGCTATCTAGTAGCTTAGCTGATAGGCAAATTAGGAACACACAGGTAGAAAAACAAGTTAGCCTATTTTGTTAATGTCAAACTATCTTCTGATAAGCTTACAAATGATGCTAACTAATTACAAGCGCGACCTTTCAAAGATTGACCTAAAGAAATACCCAATAGGGAAAAGAATTTCATCAAAAGGCAAAGAAATTAGCAAAATTAACGTCCAATTAGCGGAACATTCTAATTATATGACTCTAGCTGCGCTCCACGGTTTCACCCGATCCCGTGGGAATATCAACATGAAAAGTAGCCTTAAGTACCTATAACCTTCCTTGATAAATGGATTATGCAACACAAAAATATTTTTTCAATTCGAACCAGCAGTTCTTGAGATAAGCGCGTTCAAACAAGCAAACTCTTCAGCTTTATAGATTTTTTTATGATGGTATGGAACGAGAACAATGTAATTATTGGAAGAATGTTAAAACGATGAAATGACCTAGCGACAGTCATCCATCCATAGTCCATACCATACACAGTTAGCATGGGTTAGTGGCACATAATACCCACTATATCTATTGTGCTTGTTACATCCTCTTGCTTATTTAGGGCCCTCGCCCACGGCGACTTTTTGTAGCGATGCAAACTACTAACAACGCTACTAATGCGCGTTAGTCGCATTTGCAACGCGCTACATACGCAATGCCAACGCGCTACAGCATCGCGACTGTATCGACGCAAACGCGCGACCGTGTCGGCAAAACGTCAAATAAGTCATACAAACCGTACTGAATCGCGTTTGCATCGCGACAGAAGCGCGACGGTATCGCGATTTCATCGCGTTTGCATCGCGACTGAATCGTGGTTATGTGGGCGAGGGCACACAGCTAGCGATCGCATCGCGACTCACAGTGTTTGATAGGCCCCAAAACTTGACCTTTCATTTTAGTCAGAATTTATTACAACTTTTATATTATTGATTACAAATTACAATAATTATTGATTACAAATATTTTATTAGTTTGACCTTAAGTGACAAGCAAATGTACTCTCTCTTCTCTTCTCTCTTCTCACGAATTATAAATTATTTTTTATAAAAAAAAGTATTTGAAATTGACACGCGGGTGTTCTTTTAAAATGCATTTCTTGATATATCTAAGCGATAAAAAGCATAGGGAATTTTTTTGAGGCCTATCAAACACTGTGCGACTGTATCGATGCGAACGCGCGACAGCATCGCTACTGCATCGCTACAAAAAGTCGCCGTGGGCGAGGGGCCTTAATGTAATTTATTTCGGTTTACGATTGACCGTCCCCCTAACGGTCTCCCTGTCAAGATTTTTTTACCCCAGGTTGACCGTCAATGGTTGAACAGTGTTAGATTTTTTCAAGCTTATCCGTCTCCCTAGACCAAGTAAAAAACTATCTGGTCCAAGTAAAAGACGATCGAAATGGTCCTCTTTAACAATATAAAAGACAATACACGAGGAACCAGAGGCATAATGGCCACCATACCGGACTGCCAAACACAGGGTTGCTGGTTCGATTCCCTCCTCAGACAAGTATTTATGCTTAGATATTTGTCTTTGGTCTGGTTGTTGCTAAGAAAAGTAAATAAGTAGTATATCCGTTGTCTAGCACACATAACACAAGTCTAGTTACTTAGCTTGAAGCTAGATGGCGCTGTATGAATTGTCCCACAAAATTTATTTATTTATCTACCATGTCACGTCTAAGATCCGTTTCCACGCTTTTTAACCTGACGTATTGGCACATGAGTAGGATGTGATATTGGTTTTCTTTCGGTCCATTTTCCAAACTTCATGCGTCATTGAATAATAATTGCCTTTCTAATATGACTTCTACTATTTCCATATTAGAGTTGAATTTCTATTGACCATTATGTGGTGCAATTTTCACCTCATCAAGTACAGAGCTTATTCTGCCATGGTGCTGTTGTTTTAGCTACTTTATTGCCCACTCATACGGTTTGTTTTCGGTTGGTTTAATCAACGGGTCTATTGCAATCAAATGCTTAGCCATGGAATACGAAAAGGTTAGTAAAGTGGAAAGTTATTAAGTTAGTATTGCTCTTTGTTATGTGGCTTGTTAGCGAAAATTTTAAAAATGATTTTTAGATATTTTGGTGGTAGAGAAAGATTCTCACTGTGTTTTGGTTCATTCAATCTACCTATTACAAGTATGTTACTTTTAATATGATCTCAATTGCTAATATCAATCTCTGTGGAATAATATCACATTTTACAGAAAGCAATACATTTCCTCATTTCCTCACACAAAGTGCTACTAGCACGTACTTTGAACTTTCATAATTCCAATAACTGTACGTTGGAAACTCGTGTTTCATAGAGGAGTTCACTTTAAGGTGCAAGAGAAGCCAACAAGTGACTTTACCTCCTTGGAAATGGCCTGAAGATTGCAGATTTCAGACTTTCATTTTGGCTATCGGCTAAGCCTGAAGACGATTTTGAAAAACGAAATAATCGTTTATATTTTGTCTATTTTTAGGGTTCCGTACCCAAAGGGTAAAATCGGGACCCTTTTACTAAGACTCCACTGTCCGTCTGTCTGTCTGTAACCAGGCTGTATCTCATGAACCGTGTTATCTAGACAGTTGAAATTTTCACAGATGATGTAATTTCTGTTGACGCGATAACAACAAATAAAAGCACAATATAATGGTACGGAACCCTTCGTGCTCGAGTCCGACTCGCACTTGGCCGGTTTTTTTACCATTTATATCTATCCGTCGAGCGACTTAATGTCAAGAGTCTGGCAAAGCTCTTAATCTACAACTATTAGTTATGGTTGGGCTGAGAACCGAGAGTTTTCCAAGATAAGTAGGTAGACGGTAGACACCCACTGAAATGAGGTGCTTGGAAATTTATGGTGGGAGGGCACAGAGTTTGTTTATTTGTACCTTTTACAAACTTTTCAACGTCTGATAGAAGGTGTAGGAATTAAAAGAGAAAAATACAAAGCTTTTAAAGTAATATTTCTTAGTATTTTCTGATGTATTTGAAGATAAACTGGCTAAGAGGGTCTGCGCCTCATATCATTCTACTTGTTTTGGTATTAGTTTATAATTGGTACTCGTTCAGAATAGAATATTTATTACGATAATAAACAATACCATTCGGATTCGTTATTGGTACTAGAAAGGAATAGATCGCGTTTATAGTCAAAGAAACGCAAAATTTAAATATGATTTTACGGTGACGATGGTGATCAATGTCAAATGTTTAAACCTTAATGATCGTTTCTTTATTGCAAGTTTTATATGCAAACTAGCTATTGCCCGTGACTTCGTCCGCCTCGAAGTAGAAAACGGTTTCAAAAATTTTAAATTGTTTTTTTACGAACCATACAAACTTTACCACCCTTTTTCACCCCCTAAGAGGTAGAATTTCGGAAAATCCTTATCGGATGCCTACGTCATGCAAAGAACACACCCTCCAAGTTTCAGGTCTCTACGATCAGCGGTTTACGCTTTCCGTTGATCCGTCACTCAGTCAGTCAGGACAAAGCATTTTATATGTAATAGATAAGTACTAAGTACGTAGTTCTACGTAACTACTTAGTATTTATTTGCACATACATTTACTTGCCATAAAGAAACGTTCATGCATTTACGTATTAAATAAGAATGTGACACACGAAGCCAATAATTTTCTAACACAATGCAGCAAAACGTGAATTGCTGACGAGTAAGTAAGTAAACTAGGTACATCTACAAGCTGCAGATTTGTAATGTAAGTAAATATTTGAATTCTTTAATATCCGGTTTATTCTTCATGGACACACCTAGAACAGTTTCACATTTGACATGGTCTCAGGAGGTGAACGGCGGGCAAGAACCGGACTTGGGGTTGACGGACAAACGAGTATAATTGATCTTATAAGGGATCTTGTTTTAATATTTTGAGGTGCGGAACCCTAAAATTTTATTGTTGTTATTCATCAAAGATATCGATAATTGTGTTTCACGACGTTCATTCAACGCGGTCTAACATATTGCATTAGTGTTTGCACTATGCGGCCTTCACAGACTTTTAAAGCTTCGCGGGCTTATTTTTTTTTTTTTGTGTGTGGTATCCCTGTACCTACGGTTGGTACGCTTGATACCTTCACTAGCGCCACCTACCGATATCGACGTTATCGGATGGATGCGAGCTTCTTCATTTCTGTGTTTGTCTGCCGGTCTTCACACAAGTCACCTCAAGTTTGAAGCAGTACCTATTGGTCTCTGAAGATGGGAGGAATCAAAAGGAAGCAAGAAGAGGAGAAAATAAAGAAAAGGATCGCCGAGTTACAACAAGAATTCAAGACTAATCATCGTCGCATCCGCGTCATCGATTCCTCATGAGAGAGTGAATCCGAATGTAAGTTTCATAAATACCCTCCATTTTATGAATATGTTCTCAGATGCGCATCATGTCCAAGAACTGAAGTCCTTCTACCTGCGGTGTGCCTGCGGTTTTTTGTGTCGAAATATGACGTGTTACTGCCTATCCTGGCAAAAAGTACCGTCATTTTGTGTTTTACACGCAATGTCGACAAAACGACACCATCTTGACCAAAATCTGACGAGTTTCTGCCTCTGCGCAGATAGATACCGTCACAATAAAAATTGTGTTCTAACACAATTATTTGGTCCCACAGCACTGGTGGACATGGACAGCGAGGCTTCTGCGTCCCGACCGACGGACCGTCGCGTCGTCGCATCGCGTCACCACACAGCCGACCCACGGCCCACGCCCACGCAATGACCCACGCCTTGGCCCACGGCCCACGGCCACGCTATGGCCTACGCCCACGCAATGTCCTACGGCGTGGCCCACGCCGGTCGTGGTCGTCGAACCACGAGGCCGGCGACCGGAAGCTGCCACCGCGACCGCCGCCATTACTTCGATCGACGACGACGCTACCAGCCCAACTGCTGACGTCACAACGACGCTAGGCTATGATCTCGACGTTGAATCCGAGATGGAAGTTGGATGTGAAATCCAAATAGTAGCCAAAGAATAACTACTACGAGGAGTACCTACTTCACACCCACAAATTGTGAGTTTATCCTTGCACCAGAACTCAATCCATTGGAGTAGCCTTGTCAGGCTTAGCAGTGACAATGGACAAGCTGCTACTATTAAGCAGTAAGGAGCAAGAAATTATGAAGCCGCTTAGCGTCGCCTGCCGAATTTTGTGCGACGCTCACTTCTGTGAGACAAAAACTAGTAGAAAACTAGTTCTTGCAGCCGTGAATTCGAATGATAGAGGAAAATTCCTTTTCGGTGACAATGTCACTGAAAAATTGAAATCAGCAAAATCGATTCAAAAATCGGGAGAAGATTTTAAAAATTGGTCATTTAATCGAGCTGCGTCGGAAGCCGACATCCAGGGGCAGAGCGCGCGGAGGGACGGCGCCCACGACCAGGAACAGCAGCACGCGCGGGCCGCAGGACCGAGCACGGCCTCCGCGAGCATCACCACCACTTCGGCGCGCTTCCTTACCGCTCACCGGGCAAGCAGCGATGACGCGGAGAGCTATAAGGTACCATACGCTGGTCGTCCCAAATATTTTATTTATAAATGGTCTCAAATCACTGATGATTTACTGTACTTCAATGGATTAAGGGTTATAAAATCCCTTTTAGTCTAGTACTGACCAGTACCTTATCAAAATTTTTAATCTAATATAACACCCCGTCGTTTTTGCGTCGGGGGTTAATAATTTCAAAATTAGTTGAAGTAAATGAAGAATTTGCAAAAGCTCTAAAAATAAAATAGCGCGATATTTATGTCATATTATCTGAGTGCCAACCTTTATATAAATTTTTGTCTGGCATCTTTCTTCTGCCTAAGCCAAATGGCGACAAACGATTTATTTTAATAAGTTTATTGATATAACTCATTTTGAAATGGAGTACAATAGTCCTCCAATACGATAGTATTGCATTAAAATTTGGAACTTATTATTATCAATGGCCTCTTTAGATATTAAAGACGCATATTTTTTCATACCTATACATGAATCAAATAAAAAGTACCTACATCAGATGTAAATATAACAATATTCTGTACGAATTTAATTTTTTACCGTTTGGCTTGTGCAGTGTGCACTGCACCCTATGTTTTTACCAAGTTGATGAAACCGGTTATGGAATACCTACGATCACGTTATTTTATTTCCGTAATATTTTTGGACGATAGTTATTTAGAACCAATTCGCAGTGTCAACGTAACGTAAACAAAACAGTTATGTTAATCGAAAGCCTCGGTTTTAAATTAAACTGCGAAAAATGTGCTTTGGTTCCAGCCACTGTGTGGAAGTTTTTTAGAATTTGATTCCAAAAACATGATTTTAACATTCAAAACCAGAATTAAAAAACAAATCTTAAAATTTTTGAACTTATAAATCGTTAATCTTGATTGTATACAAAGGAATTCGAGCACCTTATGTACAAGTGTTTATTAAAAGATCCTAGTTACGAACAAATTATTAAAATACCCACTAGTTTAAAAACTGATATGTGCTGGTGGTTTTCTAATCTAATTTTACAATGAACATACTTTTACTTCTCTAAATTCAAACAATTTTAAATCGTTTTTGTTTCGGATACGTCCCTCAGTAGATAATAAAAATAGTTGTGGCTATTGAAAAGAAAACGTACTTAATTTACACATAAATGAACTGGAACTAAAAGCACATTTTCTAGCGTAAAAATGTTTTGCTTAAAATGAAAATAAATCGGAAATATTGTTGCGTTTAGATAATACTACGGCTATTTCTTGCATAGGCATTAAATACTACCCATCCTAGCTACATCTTAATAAAATAGCTCAAGATCTGTGGATGTGGCGTGAAAGGCGTAAAATCTGGGTTTTTTGCGTCGCAAATAAAATATATTAAAGACAATCACGAGACTGATTTTTAGCTCGTAATTTTTTTTAATATAACGATTGAGAATTAGCATATTATGCATTTTAATTACATACAGTTTAGCTCAGCCAAATGTCGGTTTGTTCGCTAGCAGATGAAATGCAAAATGCCATATCTATGTAACGTGGAATAATGATCCCGACTCATGGGAAAATCTATTACTTTAGCCTTTCCGCCTTTCTCACTAAATGTAAAATTATTACATACAATTATAAATGACGAAGCAGAAGGTATCGTAGTTGTTCCATACTGGCCAATCCAGCCTTGGTTCCCCGTTTTTAAGCAATAATTGTTTCAAGTTTGATAATCTACGATCCTGATGTTCACCTAACAGATCGTCACACAAACTGTACTGAACTCTAACGCTAGTTGCCGCGAAATTATCCGGCAGACCTTAGTTATAAAGTTATCACCTGCATTTTTAGAAATAATTTTGCATTCGCTATCAGATAAGACCTGTATTCAATACAATAATTGTATAAACAACATGTGACATTTGTGTTACAGATGCGCGCGCATTAAAATTTCATTTATTAGATGAAGTAATATTCAAATTAGTACATAGTTCCCGTGACTGTACATATATTTATTAAAATACCAAATATCAATAAAACTACTAAGACCGAATTGTCCACAACCGATATTAAAACTACCGTATTTTGAACAAAGACCTGAAATTTGCCCAGCTAGATGTTTAGAAACATATTTAGTTAAAATTATTCATTACGTTCAAATACAAACGAATTATTGTTTATAAGTTTTAGGCTTCTTTATTCTAAGTTACATCTCAGAGATTAAAGTCACTGGATTAAAGATATACACTTGAAAACAATGGAATTGATACTAAGGTGTTTGGTGGTCATAGTACTCGACATTGCAGCCAATAGAGCCGGTGTTAACATCGAAATTTTAAGGAAAACCGCTGGTTGGAGTGAAACATCAGTTGTATTTCTAAAATTTTATAATCAAAATGTTGCTAATAATGGTGTACAATTTGGATAAACGATTTTATCCAGTAATAATTAGGTTCCTATTTATATAATTCATTAAATATATCAGTGATTTAAGTATAGCTTAAGTTGCTTTCAGTAAGTGTAATTCGTTACGAAAAATAAATATGTTTATTTTTGTTACATAATCCTATTTTATTTACTTACTTAGTTCTCTGAACATCATGCAATATGTTAGACCGCGTTGAATGAACGTCGTGAAACACAATTATTGATCAAACGAACTTACCAAGTGAAGTTCGATCACAATTGTGTGAACGACTTCATTCAACGCGGTCTATACTACAAACCCTCCCAAATACCTACTTAATTAGCAGTAAATAGGTTCATACAAAAATAACCCTAATCCCTAAAATAAAATGAGGAAATGTAGGTATGTAGTTACATATAGGTAGGTATACCTAGCTCTGAACCAATGAAGAAGCTCGCATCCATCCGATAACGTCGATATCGGTAGGTGGCGCTAGTGAAGGTATCAAGCGTACCAACCGTAGGTACAGGGATACCACACACAAAAAAAAAAAAATAAGCCCGCGAAGCTTTAAAAGTCTGTGAAGGCCGCATAGTGCAAACACTAATGCAATATGTTAGACCGCGTTGAATGAAGTCGTTCACACAATTGTGATCGAACTTCACTTGGTAAGTTCGTTTGATCAATAAATATATTAACCTATACAATTCAATTAGAATGGGTTTCAAATGCGTTACGAATTGAATAGAAACAGTAATAAAATGTTGCAAATTCAACGAATTTCATTTACATCATACTGCTCGGTAAGTAGGATTTACTAGTATGGTAAGAGGCTGTGTAAGTTTTCATGAGCCACACAGTGCATTGTTTAGATGGAACGTTCCATTTTCAAATCACTTTACAATTCAAGCATAGGGTGAAGCTTTAATTGTAAAGTACACTTTACATCATACTGCTCGGTAAGTAGGATTTACTAGTATGGTAAGAGGCTGTGTAAGTTTTTATGAGCCTCACAGTGCATTGTTTAGATGGAACGTTCCATTTTCAAATCAGTTTACAATTGTGTGAAGCTTTAATTGTAAAGTACATTTTACAGCATACTGCTAGGTAAGTAGGATTTACTAGTATGGTAAGAGGCTGTGTAAGTTTTCATGAGCCACACAGTGCATTGTTTAGATGGAACGTTCCATTTTCAAATCACTTTACAATTCAAGCATAGGGTGAAGCTTTAATTGTAAAGTACACTTTACATCATACTGCTCGGTAAGTAGGATTTAGTAGTATGGTAAGAGGCTGTGTAAGTTTTTATGAGCCACACAGTGCATTGTTTAGATGGAACGTTCCATTTTCAAATCAGTTTACAATTGTGTGAAGCTTTAATTGTAAAGTACATTTTACAGCATACTGCTAGGTAAGTAGGATTTACTAGTATGGTAAGAGGCTGTGTCAGTTGTCATGCGCAACACAGTGCATTGTTTAGATAGAACTTTCCATTTTTAAATCACTTTACAATTCAAGCATAGGGTGAAAGCTTTAATTGTAAAGTACACTTTACATCATACTGCTCGGTAAGTAGGATTTACTAGTATGGTAAGAGGCTGTGTCAGTTGGCATGTGCAACCCAGTGCATTGTTTAGACAGAATGTTCCATTTTCCAATCACTTTACCATTCAAGCTATGTAAAACTCCTTGGTGAACCAATCTATTTACTTATAAAATGACAAAACTTAAAAATAAACAATGAAAATGTCGGCATCAGTTCAGTTTCAGTTCAAGCTAGTCGACTGTTTGATATAGCAAATATTTTTGTTGCATAAAACTTATAACTGCCGTGACCATGCCCCTATGTTTTGTTTTTTTTCTAATTTATTGTTTTTTAAATCTTAATTGCTATGATAATTAGAAAATGAAAAAAAACCAAGACATAGGGGCATAGTCATGGCAATTTATAGGTTTCATGCAACAAAAATATTTGTGCTAGTCTCATTATCCAGGGAGGAAACAGTCGACTACGTTTGTGTCTTTCACTTTAATATCTCGGGTGCACTCGATCCATTAGCGCACTTTGCGAGCAAATTGGATCTTGTTCTGTAATAGCTCGCTTTCGTCCTTTGTGTAACAAACTACTATTAACCATCGATTCATGAAGTACAAGTATAGTTTGTATAAATTGTCATGACTAATCGATGACGTATTTGAATGTTTACAGTAAATTTATCGATTAGGTACTAGGAAGTAGGTAAAGTTGTTTGTGCAGAGATATGACCTGGATCATCGGTTTATCTCGTATATGTGCTATTATTATCTAATTGTTACAACTTTTTCGGTAAAACATAAACGGTTCGTAATTAGTTAGTTGTGATAAGATTACTTTGGCATTTTACTGTGTCAACTTTATGATTGTTATGAAATTACTAAAATCTTTTACGATTTCGTCTCGTATTAATAAATAAGGAACAACTGCTAGAGAATCTGTTGTATTGGAAATCTGTAGAATTGGGAATCTATTGACGTTTGAAAAAAGCAATTAAACTGCCCATGGTCTACCCAGGTGGAGTGAAGAGGTAGCCTCGGTCGAATGTTTTCTTTCTGTTGCAGATTTTACTTACGACTTCTATGGCTCAGTGGGTACACAGCCGCAACGCAGATGGCTACGGGTTTGATTCTTGCCTCAAATATATATTTGTTGTTGCTGATCTGGGTTTAGGTAAGTATCATAATTATGTATTTACTAAATAAAAGAAAAAATAAATATAAATTTTAGTTTTTTTGTGTTTTTTTTATTTTTTTTATTTGTGTTACCTACTTATGTAGTAATTATTACTAAATAAAAGTATATGGTTATTATATCAGTTGTCTAACCACCATAACACAAGCCTATACTTTGCTGGGCTAGATGGCACTGCAATGTCCTGTGATATTTATTTTATTTGTTTATTATTTATTTTTACTCCCTCTCAGTTAATGGTTTAACATTTACCTGTGGTTCAAAATACCTAGTATAACATCACTTCATCACTACATAGTATAAAACAAAGTTGCTTCCCGCTGTCTGTCCCTATGTATGCTTACATCTTTAAAACTATGCAACGGATTTTGATGCGGTTTTTTAATGGATAAAGTGATTCAAGAGGAAGGTTTATATGTATAATACATACATCATAATATAGCCGTGCGAAGCCGGGGCGGGTAGCTAGTAGTAGATAATAAGGCCACAATCAGAGGCCTCGTCACTGATCACAATCTTCCTTATAGTGTGAAGGTTTACACGGCCTTTGCATATCTATTTATGCATGCATTTACATGCAATGGAATGCATACATGCGGTAAAATGAACACGTAACAGCCTATCTTTGTATAAACTGGCAGGTTGTTCCGCAACTTGGTTTTGTTGCCCTTGTATCAAAGTTTCCATCGTATCTGAAGAGCGGTGTTGGCTTGGTGGTAGATACCTCGACTTTCATTCTGAAGCTCGTGGGATCGAATCCCGGCCGGCCGTGCACCAATGGGATTTTTCATAAGAAAAAACTATGTGTGCTAATTGACATTGCTCTTACGGTGAAGGAAAACATCGTGATGGAACCCACGGCTTAGTTGGCTCCAGTGGTGCTGGGCAGTACCTAATCCATCACCACGCAGAAGAACCCAATTAAAAAGAGTCTAATTGCGGAAAACAGCCTGTATCATTTATCTGTTGGGCACAAAGTAAAAGATTCGGTAGATACCTATCGGTTGGCTGCACCCACTGTTCCACATCATTTATCATCCGAACTAAAGCATTTCGCGGCGCACTTTGTCGATCTTTTATCATTTGACGTATTTATACTAAATATTAGCAGCGCCCCGCGGTTTCACCCGCGTAACTCCCGATCCGGGATAAAAAAACCTCTTCATTTACGTTCTTTACATAAAAACTATTTAACCGAATGCGATGACATTTGGTATGCAAAAAACTGCAGTTCCGGGAATAAGACATATGCTACTTTTTATCCCGATATTCCCACGGGATCGAGAATGTGGCTAAAACCGTGAGGTGCAGACTAATATTATAAAGCTGAAGAGTTTGTTTGTTTGAACGCGCTTATCTCAGAAACTACTGCCGCGAATTGAAAAAATATTTTTGTGTTGGATAGTCAGTTTATCGAAGAAGGCTATAGGCTACTTTTCATTTTGATATTCTCACGGGATCGGGAGTTACGCGGATAAAACCGCGGAGCGCAGCTGGTTTATAATAATAAGAAGAATTAAGATCGCAACACCTCCCAACTTTTGTATTATCATATTTTATCCTCACTAAGCAATACCTACCACTTGCGTGCATGGCAGATGACAGTCGAAATGACCCCTCAAATGAAGCCAATTACTGTAATTGTTGGCCAGACCATGTGTTATGCTGAAATTAGTAATGTTCTGGACAAAGTGGCCATGCGTTGAACATGTAATGTACCCAAACGTAGTACCTATATCTACTTATGTTTCTAGAGTACCTACGTACTTTGTGGATGGCTGAACGTAGCAGCTGTTTGTGTTTTCGCGGCTACCATGATTAATTTATGTTTCAAGGTTTAAATCTAACAAATGAATAGCTATTTAGGGTGAATATAGACTAGAGACTAAAGTCAAAATGTCTTTAATCATTTCAACTCATTTGAAACATCTCAAAAAATTAAGTTGGAACGCGCTCATTAGAAGAAAGCACAAGAAACTCATGGGGTTTTTTTGGGACCATAGGATTTTTGTCATCAGATATTAGCTCGCCTACTGTCTAAAAAAAACAAAAAATAATAAAAAAAAACCCCATGAGTTTTTTGTGCCTTCTTCTCATTGGTGGGCGCGTTCCGAAGGCACACATCCTAACTTAGTTTTTAAGACGATTTTATGTGGTCTTTATACAAATTTATATGTAGGTATTAAGCATCCAAAGAAATAAAAAAAATTGACTTTGACTTTGTCACATTTAAAAGAAAACAAAAAAACTGGCCAAGTGCGAGTCGGTCTTACGCACGAAGGGTTCCGTACCATAATATCCCTTTCAGACCTGAGCCAAAACTACAGTATTTTCGTAAAAAAAAATGCATGGACTAGAGTAAAATGGGGTCGGAGATGACGAATTTGAGGTCCATTTCCCATTTTCCGGCCGCCATCTTGGAAAATTAGTGGGCGTACAATTGTATGAGTGTAGGCCTTTCATGTGCAAGCGACAGTTGTGTGGGCGCACAATTGTATAAAGCAGAGCCCTAACCGTTCAGTCTTCCCGCACAATTATAGCAAGGGGGCCTCAAGGGGTAGAATTTGTTAAAAATAAAACAATGCAAATAATGAGGAACAACCTTTATTTGGCAGTCATAATGTAAATTAACATAGAGCTTTGCATTACATGCAATTTCAAAGTATTAAAAACAGTAAAATAGCATATTACAGTAAAACAGCAAACAAACAACATAACACTCAAAATATTCGGCTGGGGTCTTTACATCTGGTGTAGGCTCTGGCGTAAGTTCAACAGCTGGAACTTCCTTACTTTTTCAATTTATTCAATCAATTTATTTTTCATCTAGCGAAGATTACGCAGCAGTACGTCGTCTTCAGGGTTGGTCTCTGACGATGAAGAGGGCGACCCTGAAGCCGTTTGGGCCTCAAACTGATCATTCATGATCGAATTCTTACTTACCCGAGCCGGTGAACAGCCGTTCGATGTCGGCATCCATTAAATTGAATGACATTGTTGTTAGGTATGCAAAAAACCTAAAAAAAACAGCTAGATTTTAATAGTACCTAAGCCACAAGTCGATACAATTGTGCTAAATAAATCCGTTACAAAATGTTCTGGCTAAAAAAACAGTTTTGCGTGATTTTTTTAATCAAACTCGGTAGATTATTTCACTATAATTACGTGTATAACACAGTGAGACTTTAAAATTATAGAAATATAGGAATTTTAATACTTACCCAAGTAGCACGTTAGTGAATTTTGGAACTTATTTTGCAACTGTAGGTAGCATATAAGTGATGCAAGAGTGTATGGTATTACTTAAAGATGCAAACAGCACTCGAATTTGCAAATGAGTAACTCTTATCACTAACGGTTGCTTTTGAGTGATTTTTGTTTCTGCTTTATTACCTATGGTAGCATTAAGCCGAATCTATTACTCATAGGCGCATAAAGGTTTTAATTATCTCTCCTATAGAACTCAAAGAGGCATATGACATCTTAAAATCCCCCCTAAAGAACTGTGCCCTAATAGGTGGTATTTTTCCCTCATTTAGCACCTTTAGTACTAAATAAGTAGTATAAATGAGTTATTTATCACTTGTAGTGGCTCAAGAGTTATTATTGCAGCTCATTTGGAACCTTAGTGTAATTGCCTTTGTAAGGTCTAATATACTCTTATATGCCACTGTAAAGCGTAGATCGGTTCCATTTTTATCTCATTTAGAACCACAAGATCTAATTAAAATAATAACGGGTCGAGTGCGAGTCGTACTCACGCGCTGAGGGTTCCGTACATTAGTTTTATTCCAAACAGTTACAGACAGTGTCAAACAGTTCCAAACAGTGCCAGACAGTGCCAGACGGTGCCAAACGGTGCCAGACGGTGCCAGACGGTGCCAGACGGCACCAAACTGTACCAGACTGTACCAGACTGTACCAGACTGTACCAGACTGTACCAGACTGTAGCAGACGGTACCAGACGGTACCAGACGGTACCAGACGGTACCAGACAGTACCAGACAGTTTCAGACAGTTCCAGTCAGTGACAGACAGTTGTACAGACAGTCCTCGACTTTACAGTTAAGTAAATTTTACTTTTTTTACTTTATTATCCTTCACAATGGGTTTTGTACCCGTCTTGAGGATCCCCAATTCAAAGTAGAGACAGCAAGACCTGTGAAGTGAAAAATATCACTACTAGGTACTAATAAGTGATTTTTGGGCTTAAGAGTTCCAATAAGGTAACAAATTAGTGAAAATAAGAACTACAAGGTCTACTTTAAATCGCCATGTTTAAAAATAATAACCTTTAAAGAAGCATTATTTGTTTAATGATATTTTATTACAATAACATGAAACAAAATAAGTTTTGATAACTATTGTTGACATTATACTTTTTGTGAAACTATAATGTTAGGTTTTTAACAACCAAATTGTTGTAAAGTATTATCTTATTTATTTGATCAGCACATATTTGTTAATATTTTTTGATTAAATTGAAGGCGCATCAAAATTTACTAAGTAAATATACCATGGTTTCACGATAAAAAACCATTTGCAAGGGCTCCGTGATATTATGCTGCGGTTTACACGTACATTTTTAATACTCGCCAAATAGATGCAATATGGCTGTCACAATTAACACAATAGATAGAACAAAGCACACCGTTTTTCGTTTATCTCCGCCGAAAATAAGACTAGTTATGACAAATTGTCACTCAACGAATGAACGGTATCGCTTTATCGTTCAATCATTCATTCACAGCGCGCAATTCGCACCGTTAGTTCCAAGTGCCACTCAGGGTAACAATTCGAACTCTTATGCAACGCTTCTGCAACTATAAATGAGTTGCAATTTTTCTCCCTTTAGTAATATATAGGTTGCATATAAGTTCTAACCACCTATATAGAACTTAATCAAGGTGGATTTTATTACTAAAGGTTCCAAAAAAATACTATATGCAAGCTATTTGTTACCAAATGTGTTACTTGGGTACTGTGTCGAAAGGTGAAAAATCAAAAAACCTTCACTTTTAGACGCGTTTGCACTTGTCTTGCGACTAACTGCCGCGCAAAGTTTGAAAGGGAGGTTAGAGTTCGGTTCACGTACAATCGATTGACGGTGAGCCCGTCGCGGTAAGACTTTTAATATTTGTACAAAATTGAATCTTAAAAACCACACAATTGTATTGAGAAGATCTGAAAGGGATATTCTGTTTTTAGTACTATTTGTTGTTATAGCGGCAACAGAAATACATCATCTGTGATAATTTCAACTGTTATCACGGTTCATGAGATACCTACAGCCTGGTGACAGACAGACAGTGTAGTCTTAGTAATAAGTACAGTCCGATTTTTTCCCTTTCGACGAAAAACCTAAAAATTAGTGATCAATAATTACAATCGTCTTTTACTTTGACCAGAAGGCAAATTCTCGTAAATAATATTGTTTAAATTACATTTCAATATCATCCCGATTGCATTTCGATTGCAAAAGAAACCTTCAAAGTCAGTTTTTTTTTTACTAAAAGCTAACTTTGAGGGTGTTTTGAGCTACTTTGAAGATATTATTTGTCATCGAAATGCAATCGAAATGATATTGAAATGTAATTTGAACAATGTTATTTACGAGAATTGGCTTTCTGATCGTTTTTTACTTGGACCACAGCTAGGAATAGGGGGACGGATAAGCTTGAAAAAATCTAACACTGTTCAATGATTGACGGTCCCCCTGTGTTAACATAGGGGGACCGTCAATCTTGAAATAAATGTTAACAGGGGGACCGTTAGGGGGACAGTCAATCGTGATATATGAAATCAAATGTTACACTGAGACTAAAGTTAACATAATGAAATTTAAATTACTTTATTAACTACTTAGCCATCAATATTTAATATTATTATTATAATGACCCAATTACTTTTTATTTCCGCAAGTTTTATTTGTTTAAAACAGCTTAAAACGATTTATATATTTAATGTTAATGCGTTCTTTAAGGATATTTTTTACACTTAGAATTGTATTTTATAATCTTATGCATAATAAAGATCTTTTGAAATTGAATTGAATTGAGTCAATCGTGAACCAATTAATTTCGCTCTAAATGCTATCGTCTATTTTCTGTGATCGCCCTTAGCTTGATTAGAAGTTCAATGTTTAGAGATCTATTAACTAACTGATATAAATAAATTTTGACGAGGGTTGCTTTGCTTGTAGTTAAGTAAATTGAGCTTTTAATCCCAAAGTATTAACCTTAACAAGAGAATAAAATTAAAACCTAAGGTATTCTAACTTCTATCCTATCAGATAATATAGATATTAAATTAATTTCAAGTGAAAATTGATAACTGGTAACATTTAAATTTGATTAAAGTGAATTTATTTAAACGTTTTTGGGTTCACTCAGGAGAATTTACCTTTTTGTTTAAGATCAGAAATTAATTTGAATCGAGTCAGTTACAGTAATTAAGTTACTATGTTGTTGATTCTGTTATCTTAGGATCGGCGTCCAATGTACGTAAGTATCTATACCAATGTTAATTAAATAATCCTTTCTCCGATAATAGATAGATAGATAAATTCTTTATTGCAAACACCATTTTTAAATTACAATATAAAAAAAAACAAAACTTAAGTCTAAGTGTTACAAAGGGCGGCATTATCGCTCAAAGCGAAAATAAGGGTTGTCGAAACTAAAATAAAAGACAATCGACACAACAACAAAATACAATCGAAATATAAAAAAAAACAATCAAAACAAAAACAAAGACATTCGAAACTCCAAAAAAACACGATCGAAACAAAAACAAAAGACTTTTGACCGTCTTTTGTTTTTGCTTGCTAAGTACACCAAAACACTATCGAAAGAAAAAAAAGACGTGTGAAACTAAGTACACCAAAACACGATGGAAACAAAAACAAAAGACATTCTAAACTAGGTACACCAAAACATGATCTAAACAAATACAAAAGACATTCGAAACTATGTACACCAAAACACGATCGAAACAAAAACAAAAGACATTCGGAACTAGGTACACCAAAACACGATCGAAACAAAAACAAAAGACATTCGAAACTAGGTACACCAAAACACGATCGAAACAAAAACAAAATACGTTCGAAACAAGAACAAAAGACGATCGAAACCGAAACAAATTAGTAGAATATTCGACTGTACGCCCATGTTTCTGACCGAACATACATCAGTTGTTTTCTTAGATTATTATCATAGAGCACCGTTACCGAATGAATAAAACTTTTAATTTAGAGACGTTTATAATTTTGAAATGTAGTTGATAATTTATGAGAACATTTAAAAGTTTTAATGGGTTTCCTGTTGTCTTCTTGCTTTTAATATTTTCTAGAAAACTAAAAATATTTTTAACAATTGTAAAATGCTAATCAGTGGATACGTAAATACAAGAGTGGGTTATTTTCCATTGCCTCTGTCATCAAAATATCTAAAAGTATACATGCAATTTTTATTATCTACTTAGTAAAACTTTAGCTCTTAGGAACACTTTGCTATTACCTACCTAAGTTAATGATTTATGAATATTTAATTACCTACTAGCAACCCGCCCCGGCTTCGCACGGCTATATGTACGGCATGTATTATTCATATTTACCTGCCTCTTGAATCACTCTATCTATTAAAAAAAACCACATCAAAATCCGTTGCGTAGTTTTAAAGATTTAAGCATACATAGGGATATAGGGACAGAGAAAGCGACTTTGTTTTATACTATGTAGTGATAGTGATTGTGATTGTGAGATTCCGGAAACCCTTAAATGTAAGAAGGGAAATTAAGAAGGAAAATTGATTACGAATGATCTCTTATTGATCAATTGTTATAAAAATATGGAAAACAGAGCATGTGAAGGTACTATACAAAACTTAGGTTTTAGGAAAGAAAAAGAACATTACTCTAGCTAGAAGCATTATTTAGGAAGGCAATGAATAGCTTCTGGAAATATTTGCGTCTATGAAAAAAAATGATTAAATAGAAAAGCGATTAGTGATTTACGACTATGGTAATATTTGTGAATGTCAAAAAATGCAGCCCGGTTGAAACTCAAGTGGGGAAAAATGCTAATAGAAATTTTGCTACGCGGAATTATTAAGTTTGGGGAACAGCGTACTAATTAGTCAAAGTAAAACCCACGTGCTACCCTCTTAAATTTTTCTACATAATGGGCCGCTTAGCTAGCTTAATTCATTAATCAGTCTTCTTTCTACATTAGGGTATATTTAATTATTAAATAGAGAGCATTACTTATAAACTATGATACCTCTATGCTTATCAAGTTCCTTGTATTAATAGAAGACATCGTGAAAATAGAATCAACGCATATAAATACGTCTCCCTATCAGTGACGATGCTAACAGTACCGTTCATCCTGCTCCGTTCTATTTCAGTCCATATACGATGGTAATATAAATAGACAATTGAATAAGGATGTGATATCTACTATAAACTATGCTATAAGACGCTTTACAGGTTTCGTATGAAAACATTATTAGTTCGCCATAATGCCCTCTATCGGTATGCGTCTTAAAGTGCACCGCACAAAAAATATCACTGTGCAAAGCTCCCATAGTAAATTTTACTGACATTCAGTACCCATTTAAGTTCTGCTATCAGCCAGTCAAAGACACAAACATAATAAAATGACACAAACATAAACATCACTACATAGTATAAAATAAAGTCACTTTTCGCCGTCCCTATGTCCCTGTTTCCCTTTGTTATGCTTAGATCTTTAAAACTACGCAACGGATTTTGATGAGGTTTTTTTAATTGATAGAGTGATTCAAGAGGAAGGTTTATATGTATAATACATGCATAATATAGCCGTGCAAAGCCGGAGCGGGTCGCTAGTACTTATGCTTAATATTATAAAGCTGAAGAGTTAGTTTGTTTGAATGCGCTAATCTCAGGAACTACTGGTTCGAGTTGAAAAAATATTTTTGTGTTGGATAGTCCATTTATCGAGGAAGCTACTTTTTATTTTGATATTCCCACGGGATCGGGACTTACGCGGGTGAAACCGCAGGGCGCAGCTAGTCACTACATAGTATAAAACAAAGTCGCTTTCTCTGTCCCTATATTTATTTATTTATTTTAGGAAACTCAACAGCTAATACATAATTATATAAACAGTACAACAATAGAAAGCCAATTACAGAGTTCCACGTATATAAAACATAAAAAGTAAAATATCCCTTTGTATGCTTAAATCTTTAAAACTATAAGCGAAGGATTTTGATGCGGTTTTTTTTAATAGATAAAGTGATTCAAGAGGAAGGTTTATATGTATAATACATACATAATACAGCCGTGCGAAGCCGGGGCGGGTCGCTAGTATAAAATAAAGTCACTTTTCGCCGTCCCTATTTCCATATGCTTAGATCTTTAAAACTTCGCAACGGATTTTGATGCGGTTTTTTTTAATAGATAAAGTGATTCAAGAGGAAGGTTTATATGTATAATACATGCATAATATAGCCGTGCGAAGCCGGGGCGGGTCGCTAGTAATAAAATAAGACAGGTAACAAAGTGTTCGTTGTTATGATAACAGGAATGTATGAATGTTTTGATAACGGTCTCTCGAGCCCATGTTTGCTTTGCAATAGTGACAGCGAGTGGATTCGACTGCTATTAGTTTAACAGTTAGATGTAAAGATAGTGTTTTAAACTTAGGGTAATAAATAATTTTGGCAAGGTAATAAATAAATAAATAATAAATAAATATTTCAGGACATATTACACATCGCCATCCAGCCCCAAGCTAAGCAACTTAATGCTTGTGTTATGGGTGCCAGATAACGGATAAACTACTTATATACTTTTTTTTTTTTTTTTGTAAATGTATACATATTATACATATAGGAAACACCCAGAACCAGAAACAAGAATTTATGGTCAGCATAAATACTTGTTCCCGGCGGGAATCGAACCCGCAACCTTCTGCGTCGCAGTCGGGTGTTTCCCCGACGCGCCACAGAGGTAATACTTGAGCATAGGTATACACAAATAGAAAAAATAAGATAAAATTCTCCATTTTTTTATTACAATGAAATTGATAATAATTCGTGAACTAGATGTGAAAAAACATATAGGTACCTAAGAGTCGGTTAATGAAAAACACGTGGCTTTAAATAGCCACGTGTTTTTCATTAACCGACTTCAAAAAAGGAGGTTCTTAATTCTTCACGTATATTTTTTTTATTGTTTTATGTACCTATTTTCTTTTCTTCATCAGCATCTGACGCCATTACTTTTAATTTATAGAACCTATATAACCTCCTTGCAGACAAGTAATTTTTGGTCGAGGTTTTGCCATCATTCTTTAAATATCTTATTATTTTATAAGACAGATTTAAAAAAAAAATAAAAGATCTAATGCAAATTACATTTAAATGACACCATTTAGGTATAGGTTGGTCCTAATAAAAAACTGGTTGCCTATAAAGTCGGTATACGGGCGAAAGTTTTACGTGACAACAACTGTGCTCGAGTGGAAGGGACGCGTGCCTTTCACTTTTTATGTCTGTCTCTCTCGCTCTTAGGCGGGCTAACCATGCCTGAGTGGAAGGGACGCGTGCCTCTCACTCGCTCTCATTGTGAGCGCATAACGTCAGCGGAGCGTAACGCAGTTTCTTGAAGTGTCACCCGGCAAACCAATTTATAAAACGTTGTCACGTCAAAAACAGTTATAAACAAAGATGTTTTATACCAAAACAGTCCTTTTTTACAGTCTGTAAAAAATATCAGCATATATAGGCAACTTTGTATCCCGATATTCCCACGGGATCGAGACTTACGCAGGTGAAACCGCGGGACGCAGCTAGTGTATGTTTATAGATTAAAATAAAGCATAATTTTCTATTAACGATCCGAACATAAATAATATTCGTAAAACAATTTGTCATAATTAGTAACACATCACTATCTCCTCTCAGGTCGAGGCCTTGTACCAAGAATGTCTTTACTGTGACAATAAATTAATTCAATTTAATACAATAAAGTATTTATTCAGCGATAGTAAACAAGCTTACATTGTCTGTTATAGGTACAAGGCATTTTGTACCGGATGGCAGACAAATCCCTAAAATATGCAGTAATTCGTTAAAATTAACCACTTAGAAATCGAGCTGTAACATTTTTTGTTATCCCCGGTTTTCATAATTTTCCAATTACTTACTTAATTCTTTGGTTTTGAAACTATCCCAAATTTAAATAAATAGTTCAAGGTAGGTAAACTCCACTGTTATTTAAAAAATTGGGATAAGTTTCAAAGCTTAATAAAGAATTCAGTAGTTTTTAACTACTTTAATTAGTTAATACTTACTTCATTAAAAACAATTTCAAAATAATTTTAGATTTCAATGGTCATTTTTAATAAAAAATCGAAAACTTAAAGTAAAATTTGAGCCGTTACTTTAACATCATCTTAACTTGAATTATCGTCAAGTTTGTTTTAATATTACTATAGTAAGTATATATACTTGATTATAGTTTTTAATGAGACTAAAAAAATTACCTACTTACACGTAGGTAATACACATATGCATTTGTCTGATATTATACAAGTAATATGTATGTAGGTGTGTGTTGTATCTGGTCTGACTGTTTCCTATTAAGAATGCATGTATTTCATCCGTTTTATGCTAAGCAACATCACCCAGCCATAGTGGCTTAATTTGGTGTTAGAAGACACTGCAAATACTTACCTACAATATTTATTCATTTTAAACTCTCGTTCGCAGTTTGATTTACATAAATTAAAAAATATAACTAACAAAAGTTTTTGGCACAAAATCAACTCAATTCTAAGAAGAATACACGTTGACAAATTGCTACAATTTATTAGTTAGTTTAATTTTTATAGCACTCATCTTTCTTTCTTTAATATTGTATTTTTGTAGTCAAGGAGGTCTACGGGTAATTAAAACAGTTTTGAAACAATAATTCATAGTAGAACTAGTCGGTAAAATAAAAAAAAACCAAGGTAAGTAAGTAGAGTCAAAGTCAAATGATGAAAAGTTTGAGAAATAAACTAAGATAGATTAATGTAATCATTTTAAAAGAAAATATTTATAATTAAACTTTAAAAATAAATTAGAAAAGAAGAAAATAAAGTAGACTACACACCTTTTCATCAGAACTCCTAACTTTCAAAACATCTTTGTATTCAAACTAAATAAGAATTATGCCTTAAACGCAGTATGCGTATCGAGCAAAAAAAACTATGAGCAAATTATGCCATAAATTAAAAAAAACCTAAGAACGAATTGTCTAACATTTATAAAGTCTTAGCATTAGATTAACCAAAACAGCCTAATCTTACTCATTCATAATGCCTAAGACAGGTTTAAATAAAAACTACAGGAGGAGCTAGAAATACACTTTAGGTAATTCAGAAGAGGAAAAGGTTCGTTTATAAGAACAATGGATTTATTAAAAGAACACATTATAGACACTTTAGGCAACTCAGAAGAGGAAAAGTTCATTCATGAGAACAATAGATTTATTAAAAGTAGGTTATTTAATACTCTTCCTTCCTTCTTACCTTCGGTTTTGGTATAATAAGTACCTAGTGTTTTACTTAGAAACATTATCCATTTCAAAATTTTACCGGTAAATTCAGTTATGTAGCGTAGAACAAAGGAAACAGTCATGCATGTCTTATTCAATGAAACACGACTTAAGTTTTAACATTTATCGCTCAAGAGTATTTCGTATAGGACGCCCGCTAAATTCGAAATTAATATGCAGTTTTGTGTATAAATTACTAAGATTCAAACTCTAAGTAATATTATCCAAATCCGAAAGTTTTTTTTTGTTTCTTCTTCATGATCTAATGACTTCACCGATTTGGATGACAAAAAATTAGTACCTACCTAATAAAGTTAAGTAAGTATTTACTCCTTACAAATACTTAGAATACATTTTCATAAAATAAAGAATTTAGTAGTTGGAAAGTGGAAAGTAATTTATTAGCAAAAATATTTATATTTCCAACATGATTTTTTTTTACGAAAAACTAAAAAGAAATTGAATTTTACTGGCCGTTCTTCGACATCACTTCCCAAGGTAAGAAATTACGTATATAGGTAAGTCGAGTTAACATCCTGATTACACATTAGAGTTAATTAGCTAGTAACTTAAGGCAACTAATTATGACTTGTCATTCATGATCAAGTTGCTTAAATCCAGGTATTAACTTATTAGCAGTCGGTCTTTGTGTTTAATCATTAATTACTGCTTAATCATCGAAGTTACTAGTAGGTACATAATTGTATCAATTTCCAGTAGGTACCTATGTATTTTGATGTACCTAGTAGCTATAGTATTATGTGCGGGACAAAATAGTCTTATATAGAAGTTTTTATGTAAGAACCTTGCGTTTTATTCTTCTGGTAAAGGCGCAAATAAGATTTAAATGCAAAATGCCTTTCGATTAAAACTTAATTTTTAATGGTTGCATAGAAAAAAGTGTTGTGTGTATCGTTTGTAGGTACCTAACATTTTTTTCTAAATTTTGGTATGATTTTAAGACGAAAACTTCTTGTCGTTAGGCCCCTTTTCTTCTTTTGTTGACCCTTATCTCAATTTATTAGGGGTCGCTGCAGTACGTCTTCTTCTTTTATTTACTCCTATTAGTCATCATCTCTTCCGGTCATATCCATCTCTAGTCGCCCTCTTCCTCTCGATTCTTCTACGTTCATACTTTACCATTCTAGTCACATGCGTCTCCTCTCTTCTCATCATATGGTCATACTTAACCACTCAAACAGTTCCCTGGTGATACTTCAAAACTTCCTCTAATACCTCGCTCCTCATTTTACCATCCTCGTTACTTCACACATCAATTTTCAGTTAGGCCCCTATATGCACCTTAAGAACCTGATTCAACTTTAGGTACCAGCAGCGTAGATTTATCTAACTCACATTTAGATTCTCATTAGAATTTCTAAGTTGATCCCGCTTCCCTCATACATGTTTATTTACTTCCTGCAAATTGCGGCACTTTACAGCACTCAGTGCAAATTAAATTATCGAAAGTAACGTTCGCTCTGATAATGAACTACTCTAGGGACCAACCATAATACTTCGGCTTGAAATACTAAAGTAATTAATTCAAGTTATTTTAAGATTAGTAGATTTGACCGAGCAAACAAGCCTTCATACTATACTAAGGTCCGTATTAATAAACCGAACTCAATATCGATTTCAATCTTGAGTTTGCTCTTGAGTTGTTGCGCTGATTAATAAACCTATCTTAAGAAGCGATTAAAGAGCGACGCATCACTTGAGTCATACCGTATTAATAAATCAAACTCAGCTCTCAAGATATGTCTCAAGATGTAGTTTCGTGAACTCGAGTCTGATTGCGGGTCATACAAATCTTACATTTTTTTAAATATTTTCACATTAAAAACAAGTTGACAGCAAAATATGACGACACTACCTACCATAGGGTAAGAACATATAATTCAAGGTAAGAACAAAGCGTTACTGTCATTCAAGATCAGTCTCAAATCTCAAGAGCGATATCAGCCTGGTTAAAACTTGAGTTTTATCTATTAATTAACGCCTAACTTAAGATAGTGACCACATCTCAAGACTCACTCGATTGATACGCACTCAAGATCGATATTGAGAGCGATTTATTAATACGGGCCTTAAACAACACAAAAAGCTCAAGAACGATCCTTGAATGCATCTAAATCTATTTTATATTATAACTAGCGACGCGCCGCCGCTTCGCACGGCTGTATTATGCATGTATTATATCTAAAAATCTTCCTCGTTTAATTACTCTATCTATTAAAAAAAACCGCATCAAAATCCGTTGCGTAGTTTTATAGATCTAAGCATACAAAGGGACATAGGGACGGCGAAAAGTGACTTTATTTTATACTATGTAGTGATTTTAATTTTTTCGAGTAAGTTGATACCTATTTTATATTACGCGTAACAATTATAAAATTAAATATTAAAAATATAATCATGTTTGAAATAGATCCCATTAACTAAACTTAATAGTAGTGGGTTAATAAAATCAACAATAAATAGTAAGCAAACAATGGCACATAAATAATATTCATATGAGGTGACAAAATTTTATAAATTGCGACATGTTACGTACGAAATAAGTGGAAATTCTAGTTCTATTCATTCATCTTTTGTTAAGCAGGTAAATGATTTTAAGTTATTTCTTATAATTTAAGGCCTAAACTGTAAGAAATTCGAGTTATTCTTAAATAAGTAATTGGAATTGGCCCTGTGAATGATAAATTAATTCTGTTGGGTTCTATATAAAAATGCGGACTGTCAGGATTTCAGTTTATCTTTAGAAAATAAAATAAAGAACTGATTCGATGACGCTACACGAAATTGACTCGTGGGGTTTTCTTATGCGTCATAAAGGTGTCATACTAGAAATACTCATTGTAAAAGGTGACCCAGTATTTTTTAGGAAATACCTATACGGGACCACAACCTACGTGATATAAATCACATAACTGTAACAGTGGTCTAATTGAGTAAATAATGCGTTCTAGCCTGGTACCTACTAAAGGAGATATGCAAGCTTGGGCTTGGATAGACAAGATGTTTGATATATTCAAAGAATAGTGCTATATTTTTAGTCTTTTGCCTGCATATTAGATTTCTCCTACCACTCGGGAATTTTACTATAAAAATATTATTTATCACAGGTTCACTTACCTCAAAAAGCTACCATTTTCATGTTTTTTTTGTTATGGCAATTTCTTAAAAACAGGAGTGACTATAATTGCTTGGTCAATAATAATCGAACGATTTAGAATCGAATAATATTTTTTTACCGATACATTCCCTTTTACGTTTTGTTCGTTTTTATCTAGTACTTTGGAGGTCAGTGGTTTTTAAATAATGAAATCTATCATTTTGTGAACAACTAAAGATAATTATTGTGTTTAATACTAAAGCTACAATCAATTATTAAGTTAATCGACCGAAATAAAAATTCTATCGATTTATTAATCGATTATGCCTAGATCGATATTGAATCTGTGGCACTTTTTTTCTGAGATTGATTGACAGATGTTTGTTGTTCTCATTGCTTTTTTGCTTTGTAAATCTTCGGTATGTTTTGTGTATTTTTCGAGTTTTTTCCAAATCGACTGGCTTTTGCAACGTTTATATTCAAAGGCAGGCACTGACAGACAGATGCGGCAAAATATTAGTTTCATTAAAGGTAACTAGGAGTGATAGCAAACATAAAAATACAGTGAATTAAGTAATGAAATTGACAATAACTTGGTCAAGTATGACTGCAAATATCTCATAATGTCGGAGTGCTAGGGTTATGAAGCTGATATTTATGAAATTACTATTAAATGTGGATTGCAAATTGTCACTTTTCATTTTTGTTCATCTTAAGCCCAAGGTTCTATGAAGATCTGCAGATCTCCTTTGCATACCGCAAAACAGACACAGAGGGCTGTCTCGTAGCCAACTGTAGGCAAAATAATTACCTGTGCTAATACATTAATTTGTACAAAACATTTCCCAGTTGATACACATTAAGGTGAAAGGGTACCGGCGCTCTCTCCATACAAACGTAGTCGACTGTTTCCTTCCTGGATATTGACGCTAGCCACTAGCACAAATATTTTTGTGCCATAAAACTTATAACGACCATGACTATGCCCCCCTGTCTTGGTTTTTTCATTTTCTAATTATCATAGAAATTAAGATTTAAAAAATAAAAATAAACAAGACATTAGGGGCATGGTCATTGGTCATGGCAGTTATAAGTTTTATGCACCAAAAATGGGAGAAAACAGTCGACTACGTTTGTAATAGTTTGTATGGAGAGAGCCCCCGGTACCCTTTCCTCTTAAACAGCCGAACGTAATGCCCAGACACATAACTTTCAAATACGATGACACTAACGAACTTTAAAAATAAATGTTTACAGAACTTTATTTCTGGTAATTTTAATTCAGAGAATTCTCTAAACGGGATGTCCTGCTTGTATTCTGTTCTTTCTTACTTGATCCGTTTGTTTGTAAAGTAACGATCAAACAATCCGTCTAGTTTGTTTGATCGTTACTTCAGTAGAAAAGGATCAGTGTTAAAAATTACACGGAAAACCATAAAAAACGTAAGTATAGGTAGGTAACTATGTAATTTAAATTCTAGGTACTGATAATATCAATTAGAAAGTTTGTGTGGGTAAACACTTGTTTCCTCTTCACTAAGATTACTAAACCGATTGCGATCATACTTAGTAATGTATAGCTGTATTCCTGGGAAGTAACAGGTACACGCGTCATATAGCTTTTTTTCCTAATAAACGATCGTAACTTCTTAACATTCTCGTAGTTAGACACTTCTTTAAGGCCTAAATGAAATCATTATTTTATTTGTAGGAATGTCTAATGTACAGTTTCAAGCTGGCTAATTAATTGATAGAGTCATGATTAGTACATTAACCGGAAACGAAATAAACTTAAAAAAGATAATTAAAAATCGCAGATACGAGTAAATAATTTCATCAAGCAAATTTAGCCGCGACTTCTGTTTGAAGTGGTTTATACCGAACTTCTGGGAAAAAAAGTTGCAACAGTCCGGTAACCAAACTAGCAACCCAACTATTGCGACAAAGTCGCTTATTTTGCCTGAGTTTTCAAATTATGATGTTTTTTAGGTGCGGCTGTATCGAATAGTGTTATTTTATTATCGGTCTAAGTATTTACACAGTTTGATTAAACGTACCTTCCGTGTCTATCTAATGATTTGTACGTACTAATAGGCATCTAAGTACAACATTTACATATATATTTTCTACTAGTTTTACATAATTAAGATGGATTGAATACAAACGCATGATAAACTGCATACGAATGCGGATCTTATGTGCGTGCGTTTGTTGTTGTCATAATAAATAATTACTAAGTAGGTAGGTATACTTACTCAGTAGCTACGTATTTCTATCATGATCAATTTAAATCATCAATAATAAATTATAGTAAAAAATATGTCATGCATCATGAATTTTATGATTCATTTTAGGCATGGTGTAAATATCATATCACTCGATATCTTATGCTATAATAGATCGCAAATAAGTAGTAATTGCACCAAAAAAAAAAATATAATAAACTTTTTATTTATTTTCGTAATCGCAATATTGCAAGCTGGTAACTTTTAACTTTTGACACGTTTTGCTTAATATCGTAAGCAAAAAATAGTGAATAAAATTCAGATTATGATTTAAATTATTATTGATATAATTAATCACCATTATTGAAAAAAAAAACCTAAAGCAACCGCAGTAAAAATCACAGCCACAACAATTTATTGAAGTAGCAGTGATATAAAATAAAAACGGTTCATAAACAAAGAAGTTATGCCCAAACATCCATAAAAACATAATATTTCATATCTACATACGAATTGAGAACTCCGTTCTTTTTTGAAGTCGGTTAAAAATAGCGATTATTTTCATGCTTAGTTCATAATAAGGACAGGGGCACACCTACTACCCCCAACTTAGGGAATTGTTATGGTTCTTTTAAATTACTACGTAAGCAAAATAATTTGAATTAAATATTTACGTAATTCGTCGGTACCGACGTACCTAACATTATGTACCCTCATTATTTTTATACATAAAGCCATGAACTCCGAACTTACCAATTTTGCATAGAAAAGTAAGGACAAAATCCAATGTCAATCAGTTTCACTCAATCTCCGGCCAATAACGTTTGACTTCTTTCACAATACAAATCACAATGTAATAAAAAACAGTCACAGTTAATACTCTCAAAACGTAACTTAATGTTTCTGTCATCACATAAAAAAACACATTCGTACTTGAAAAAAATCGAAGTTATTTTTATTTTAAAATTTATAACCGATTCACACGTTCACCCGCTGCGGTTCCATGTGTCACACTGACATAACAAAACGGTAGCTCACAATGCGCTCACGCATTGTCAATAAAGTTTTACAATAAACCCCCTTATCAGGAGCTAATATAAGCCTTATCAGTACACGATAAAGTTTAATTTAGAACGAATGTTGTTTGTTGAGTAAACGGGACGAAGTGAGTCATTCATTTCACAGCTGGCTGCGTCATTCATAAACCAAAACCTGCTTTAGTAGTTATGACATCACTAGAAGGCTTTCGAGTAATAACACGTAATAATCACTTTATTTACTAAATAGTTCCGTTTACGTTGAAGATTTTTACAGATTATTTAAACATCATCATGGAATCAGTTCAGTCAGTTCGTCAGTTTCCTAACGTGTACAAAAGGTATCTTCTAGGAAAGCGTGCTACATCTTAGGCAGCATCGTCATCTGCGATCTGGCGGGTGTCATAGAGGTCAAATAAATTTGTGACAGTCAATTTGTTCCAAGTATTTATAATGTTTTTGATTTTATCCATCTCTAGCAGTTTGACATATAAATCTATCTCGAAATTTGCCTGCGTCTGTCTTTCCTGTCGTGTACAATTTAGGGTTTTCAAGTCACGAGTGAAAAGGTATCTTTTAGGAAAGCGTGCTACATCTTAGGCCGCATCTTCACCTACCATCTGGCGGGTGTGATAGTGGTCAAATAAAATTGGTACAGTCAAATTCTTCCAAGTATACATAATGTGTTTGATTTCATCCATCTTCAGCAGATTGACATAAATCTATCTCGAACTATTGAAGCGTGATTCACCTTGCTATGCATAGTAAATGAATCATTTACTCACCCAATAAGGTACCAGATTTTCCATAATTCATCAGATGATTTGAGAAAACACCGTGGTGTTTTCTTCTCGCTTCAAAAAACTCAACAAATTATTTAAGTAATTAAAAAACCTAATAAAATAAGTAGGTAATAGCCACTATAACAATAATTAATTAAAATTTATTATACTGGATAATTCCCAAAGAATTTTGGAACTCTTCGGTGAGTCTGCAATTTTGACTCCAACCGTACCCTCCCAACCCAATGGGTGGTAAAGTTACATTTTTGAAGTGAAAACTTCTTATGGCGCGTTGGGCACTTTTGTGGGTGAGCATTTTCAGCCGTTCTCGCGACAGATTTTGACGCGACAGATGAGATTTGACGCGAAAGATGAGATTTTATTTGTGTTAGTCTTTTTGTTTAACTTATACTGCCATCTATTACACAAATTGAGAAACTTAGTTTCTAGAAAGACCGCTATTCGAATGTAGATGGCGCTGATTTAATTTTTTTTACTGCCATCTAGCGAATAAAAAATAAACTATATTTGTTTAAGTGAGTGCTAATAGATGGCAGTAGCAGATCGTTTCAAGAAATATTCTATGAGAAATAACAAGTTTATTGTTTTCACTTCTGCCTGCACTCCCGGAGTGCGCTGTTTTTTATTCCTAAAGACTTCAACATATTACGAGAATCGTGAGCTCTCGATACGCGGCGCGAGTAGGTATTATCAAAAATGACTCATAACCAAAATTACCCAAATTACCCGTATCGTGAGATAGAGAGAGTAGGTAATTGCCTATATTTTGCTTTTCAAATAATGTTGCGGGCCGTAACGTTTTTACCCCCTTTATCTTTCACAAAATGAAATAAATTTGGTCTCATTTAATTCACTGCATCTTATTCTAGGTTCATACGTTTTTCTTTTTTGGTAATTCAGTTTAGTCTATTAAAAAACAATTGAAACGCTCGATGAAGTTTTTAAGTAAAAAATATAGATATTCAGATACTAATAACTTTTATCTTAGGCAATATTTCATTAAGAAATAAAAACAGTTAAACCTAGTTTTCCATTAGATCTAGAACATTTTCAAAAATTATCAAAATCTGACTTCGATTTTGTTTTGGGAAACGTTACCGCTTTTTGTATGGAAATTTACAGCTTCACAGTGGTTTTACTAGAACTAGACCGCACAAAAGTAATTTATTTCCAATCATTTTGTACTTTCTAGTATAAAATCATTCTGCTCAGAAAAAATACAAGAACAAAGTTTTATATGAAAATTTTCATAATACCCATGAATCAGTTAAAATTCCTTTGATATCATATCCTAAAAATTTTCAAAACGAAATAAAACTCCCATTTTTCAGGTTTGAATTGAAATTAAAAAACCTTGTAGGTACCAAATACCTACACATGAAAAAAGCACATTATTTTAGACCCGTTTCCGGTTCAGACGGGTCATTAAGGATTTCCCATCTATAAAATTACAACTCATGCTACGTTTTAAGGACGCGTTTACTTCTAGCAGGATAATCTTGTACATAAAATATATATTCTGTGGCATAACGTTAAATTTAGTGTGTAACAATAATAATATACCTACCTAATTTTTATAATAAATTTACTATTCTAAATGCAAAATTTAACATATTTTTTAAAAACTTGTAAATTTAATTTTAATTAGGTAGTATTTATGTGCTTTTATAGAATTTTTAACCTTTTATTTTTGTAGTGATGGAGGTAACAGGTAAGTACATAAGTACTCTATGCATAAGTAGAGTAAATAAGTAGATTCATACATAGGTACTCAAGGAACTTGTTTCGCTTGTTTTTTGTCAAAATTATTAGCGCATAAAATTGCGGGGCTACGTAGTATCAAAAAAACGTAGTTGGTGCTTACTGGGTTTAAACATTTTCAAAAATATTTACCATGCCTTGTTTTTGACGTGATAACGTATAATAAATTGATTAGAACACCTGCATTCACACAAAAGTGTCATGTTCCGGTAACATGACGCTTCCTATTCCCGATGCGTGACGTCATGCGTCATGGTAACATGAGAGTAGGTATTTAATAATAATATCGCTCATCTGGGCTTGTGTTATGACGACGAGTGACGAATAGATTATAGGAAAAAAAAAAAGTAAAAAAAACTTGAGCGGTGTCAAGGGTCACCCGGGATGGAACGAAGTTCCTTTCGATTAATTAGTGAAGGAATTGTAATATATATTTTTTTTGTAAATAATCGTCTCGACACCACACCGTTCAATGCGAAATAGAAAGACGAAACGAAAATAACTGGCTTGCTTTCTATGCAAAAAGTGTCGTTACAACTTTTGGTCTTAATTTTTTCCGTCTTTCGTTCCAAAAATATATATGTATAAGTAAAGGAATACCAAAAAAATTCATTTTTTCGTCGTGTTCTTATGACGTTATCACGTAAAATTATCGTCCGTAAACTGACTTTACAGACAACCATTTGTTTTTTTTGTTTCAATTTGTTAATCCTATTTTAAATAACTTTAGTACCTAACCTTAACACCGTTTAACCCATACACAGTCAACTCCGTATTTTCCAACCTTATTACATTTTCATAAACTGACAGGTTTTAATAAAACTCACCTAATTCACGTAAGTTAGGTATTGCCCCCTTATTCCAAAACGAAGTCTAAAAATTAAACTACGTTTTAGTGAGATTAAAACCATGGACTTAGATAAACGTTATTATAAAAAGAAGTTTACCGCTAAAACCAGGTTTGTCTGTCCTGTCAAAGATAAACTGCCGAGCACCCTAGTTTAACTATACTTAGACCGAAGTTTCTAACCTCAAAAAATTAAATTCTGACGTTCACCTTTTCCTCGTTACTCCAATTCTCGCTCCTTTTTAGGGTACCATACCCAAAGGGTAAAAACGGGGCCCTCTTACTAAGACTTCGCTATCCGTCCGTCTTCTGTCCGTCACCAAGCTCTATCTCAAGAACCGTGATAGCTAGAGAGTTGAAATTTTCACAGATTTTAACAACATATTACCTAAACCTACTAAAAACATAAATAAGTAAATATTTTTAGTACGTACTTATGTTCAAAGAGGATATAATCACTACATTTTCTTATGTTTTTGAGAAATTTAGGTTATTTTCATGTTTACTATTTTTTAGGTAATGTTTTTTTTTTATCCTTCTAAAGGGGCAGGCAAAAGGCTTAAAGGCTTAACTCGAGCCGCGTTCCGATATACGCTACATAAATTAATGTATTTAAATACAACAACGTAATCGCGAACATAGAATAACAAATACAAGTCACACTATTTCACAATAATTGAACACACAATTTATATTTTTATCACTTTAGTATTCGATTTCTTAATAAGTTTTTAATATTTACTCACTTGCCACCATTTTGTGAAAAGGAACGGTGTTTCGAACGCTGAACGAACAAAAGAATGGTTTGTTTCGAGTTTGCTATCTATTGTCTATGGTTGCGACTAAAACCAGGGATCTTCTGGTCCTTGGTCTATTTACTTTTTGTAATAAGAATCAATTCTAAACCAAAACTAACACAAAAACCTAGATCTTTTAGTACAGGTTTAAACTATGGTTTTGCAGTTTTTTTGTAATAAGAGGGAATGTCGCTAAAAGCTTATCGAGAAAAGCTTTGTTTAAAATTTTATTAAAAGGGAAAATTATTATACTAAAATAAAGCGTTTACGACCAATTTAAAATTTCATTAGTGTACGAGTCATTTTCGTGATTGCTTTTATATTCGTTTTGTTATTGAATAACGGCTCCCGGATTAATAAACAATAGCTTTTAGCATTACCTATAGTTTGTAGTGTGATAAATGTGTTAATTTCTAAGTACAAGTAATATATTAACCCTTTCTATTCGAACCATATTGTTTTTACCCTTATAAATTTAAGCTGAATAGAATTGTATGATCAGTATTTAACATAGCTGAGCTGAAAATTTTAGTTTCACAAAACGAAACAGTAATCTTCTATAATATAAAAATGAATCACTGAATGTGTTGCTAAGCGCAAATCTCGAGAATAGCGGAACCGATTTCGCTAATTCTTTTTTTGGTTGTGTTTGTTATTGTCAGGAGAAGGTTCTTATGAAAGAAAAAAATAAGAATATTTCGTAGAAAATTAGTAAGCGGGTGAAACCGCGGGGCGCAGCTAGTTCATTGATAAAAATAGAGAGGCACTTTATTTGTACACCACACAAAGAACAAAAACAAAAAGCTTATTTCATAAATAATTGTTAAAATAGGCGACCTTTTCGCCTAAATAAATTTCTTCCAGGCAACCTTGGGATGGAGATGAAATGCTTAACTTGTCGTACGTACAGTCAGAAAAGGACTGAGGGTAGCAGGTGCATATTTTAAAGTTCTAATTATTTTGATGACGGTTTAATAGTTGGTTATTCTGCCCCTCTAGCATGAGCAGCACGATATGGCGATTTATCGACAAAAACTGTCAAAATATGCTATCTATAGCCGCCATGTTGAATTTTTATCGAAACGGCGAGTATGGCCCGTGTATGTGACGTCACGTGTTACGGTATGTTATGATAGACAAAAGAGCGAGCACGACAGTCTCTTATTTATCGAAAGGTCGAGCATGACCGAGTAATAGTGTGTTGTGTCGATAAAAAACGTGAAAAGTATCGATTTTTGACATTTAGGCGCGTTATTTTATCGACAACGTTTGGAGTGTGTGATAAATTTATCAATTTTATTTAGCTTTATCAAATATTAACTTAAATCCATTATTTGACTAGAATGTAAGAAATATTTTAATGTAAATGTTCATAATAAATACAGAAAATGTACTTATTTTAATAAACTAAAAAGAAGAAAAGAATGAATGGTTAATGTTATTACATTGGCAGTATTAAAATTCCTATCACGTGGATGTGACGTAATTTATCATCTCATACTAGCTGCGCCCCGCGGTTTCACCCGCGTAAGTCCGATCTTTAAATTCTCACCGTTTAAACCTTCCCTGGACTACAACAAACACAACAAAAAAAGAATTGGCCAAATCGGTCCAGCCGTTCTCGAGTTTTAGCGAGACTAACGAACAGCAATTGATTTTTATATTATAGACTAGCTGCGCCCCGCGGTTTCACCCGCGTAAGTACTCACCGTTTAAAACTTCCCTGGACTACAACAAACACAACAAAAAAAGAATTGGCCAAATCGGTCCAGCCGTTCTCGAGTTTTAGCCAGACTAACGAACAGCAATTGATTTTTATATTATAGACTAGCTGCGCCCCGCAGTTTCACCAGCGTAAGTCCGATCTTTCTCACCGTTTAAACCTTCCCTGGACTACGACGAACATTTCAAAACCGAAATCATCTAAATCGGTTTAGCCATTCTCGAGTTTTAGCGAGACTAACGAACAGCAATTGATTTTTATTTATATAGATTATATAGATTGCGTGATAATATTTTAACTTATCATAACGTACCTTTGATCATGCTCGCGAAATCGATAATTATGAAGGTGTGGATATAATACTTTATCGTTTATCATATCATATCACGAACAGTCGTGCTAGGGGGGCTTAGTGAAATAACTAACACTTTGAAAGCTTTAGTGATATCAAGCAGGATAATTTACAATTACTGAAACGTTATTTAAAAAAATAAAACTTTAAAATTTGCACCTGCTACCCTCAGTCCTTTTCTGACTGTACCTACTAGTAGTCGTGTTGTGTAAATACCATTAGATAAAAGTGAATCAGCTAAAGTTAACATAGTATCACCCCAAACCTTTCTTCTTTTGAAATCACTGAGATGCCTTTTACACATCACTAAACAAAGAATTTCCTCAGGAAATAAAATCAAGGTGTTTTGAAAAACATTTCCCACGTTCCAGCCAGTCCCATCTTATTGTTATCGCGCCCTAAAAACTTTATTTTTCTCGTAAATCTAAGGGCTGAGGTAACAAATGCCAAGATACACAAATTAGAGCGGTTTAGAGATAATATATAACTTTTCTCATCTTCATTACATAGTATAAAACAAGTCGCTTTCTGCTGTCTGTCCCTATGTAAGCTTAGATCTTTAAAACTACGCTGCGGATTTTGTTGCGGGTTTTTATAATAGATAGAGTAATTCAAGAGGCAGGTTTATATGTATAATACATGCATAATATAGCCGTGCGAAGCCGGGGCGGGTCGCTAGTGTATATGAAAAAGAGAAAAAAGATTCATCCTGAAATCTCTGAGACTACAAGAGCTACAGGTCTGAAACTTTGTGAAGGGGTTTATAGTAGGTAGGGGAGTAACTAAGAAAAGATTTTTGGAAATTTGACCTCTAAGGGCTGCTCATGTTTGCAGTTTATAGTAACTATTATTGATTCTGTGTTTGTAGGAAACCAATACTACTTTTAAAAAGACAATATTAACGTGAGTAAAACTGTGGGGCGCAGCTAGTTTTATTATATTGGAATTTCAGTTACGCCTCAGTAGAATTAATGAAAAGTGAAAATATTGAAAACACATCAAATATTTTCTCTATAATTTTTTATGTTAAAGGTCTTTGAACAAACGTAACATACCTACTGATTTATCATAGGTTAAAAGTTTCGTGTTTTTATATTTGTTAAAACAACTTCGGTACGTGATCTAGGAAAAGTTCTTGATAAGGAAATATGTTGGCATAAACATTTGTGAAAAGATACCTGCTTCTTATCTACGACTTACCTAGAATGTTATCTAGATAAATGATGGAGAGGCAAGTTTTCCTGAAAATTAAAAGCTCTCCTATAAAATAAGTTTTTAATCTGTGCTTTGCTATTTTACGAGGGTAACTTAATATGTTAATAACTAAGTTAATACTTGGTTATAAAATAGGTTTATAATTTGTCTTTTGATACTTCTATTTTAAGACAGAGAGTACGAAATGTTGAATTATTTCTGTACATAGACTCAAATTTAAAAAAAACAGCGCACTCCGGGAGTGCAGGCAGAAGTGAAAACAATAAACTTGTTATTTCTCATAGAATATTTCTTGAAACGATCTGCTACTGCCATCTATTAGCACTCACTTAAACAAATATAGTTTATTTTTTATTCGCTAGATGGCAGTAAAAAAATTAAATCAGCGCCATCTACATTCGAATAGCGGTCTTTCTAGAAACTAAGTTTCTCAATTTGTGTAATAGATGACAGTATAAGTTAAACAAAAAGACTAACACAAATAAAATCTCATCTGTCGCGTCAAATCTCATCTGTCGCGTCAAAATCTGTCGCGTCAAAATCTGTCGCGAGAACGGCTGAAAATGCTCACCCACAAAAGCGCCCAACGCGCCATAAGAAGTTTTCACTTCAAAAAATCAGTCTACAGGCCTTAGAAAAAGCAATTACATAGTTTTTAAAATTCATGTTTGGTTTGTCTGTTACATTGATATTATAAACAGCTGTATTTTTTTTTTAGAAAATTCGTAGTTATTATGAAAACTTTAAGTAATAGGTACCTAATTATCTCTTTAAAATAAACCATTATCTTAGAATTTACAAGAAAACAGAGACCCCTTTTCGATGTTGATTAAAGTAGAGATTGCTTAGCCCACGCGAGTTCATCTAATCTCGTCTGATGAATTTGATTATTCAGCTAACTTTATTGCTTAAATTACCTACTTCATCCCATTTAAATTTAGGTAAAGTGCTCACACCCCATGTCCCTCGGTCATTAAAGCATCATTTACTTACATCCCTGTGGACGGAATTGGAACAGATTTTTGGGACGAGTTTACGTTCCAGTTGTTTTTAGACCGAGCCCTTGTGAAACAATAAAATATTAACGACTAATTTAATACTGCGTCAAAGATGGAGAGTTTGTCGCGAATTTGAGTCGGTAAGTAAATAAAAAACTCAACATGACACTAGATTTTCACTGGGTGTTTCCTATATGTATAATATGTATATATTTACAAAAAAAAAAGTATATAAGTAGTTTATCCGTTATCTGGCACCCATAACACAAGCATTAAGTTGCTTAGCTTGGGGCTGGATGGCGATGTGTAATATGTCCTGAAATATTTATTATTATTATTTATTTATTATTATTGACTCGAAATTATCAAGAAAACGAACACAGAGCTTTTATACTAACAAATCTAGCTTTTATGCGATGAAGTAGTTCTACCAGTAATTAGCTCATTTTTAAAGGCTTTTCATTCGTGGGATCCATTGCTAGCGAGTGTAAATTATTTGAATAAGAAACACATCACGTTTGAAGGGAAATTCGGTGGTGCGAACTGCTTTGTGGCTTTACTTTTCACAACTTAGTTGTTTGCCGGGATTATTTCATTTTTTTCTTAGAAAAGTGAATAAAGTTGATATTTATATAACAGTTTCACATGTGCTTTTTTATGCTTGCCTTAACAAATCGTACGATCACATATTTCTCGTAGGTACCTAAATTAAATGATAAAGGCTGTTGGAAGAATTCACACATAGGATTTCCATAAACTTAGAGAAAGAAACGGATCAAAACAAAGCCGGGTATGTTAATAAAAAAGGAATTTACAATATAAAAAATTCTTCAGTCCTTCGTACTATGAACTTTAACAATAGGTAGGTACCAAACGTAAATCGTTTAACAAACATTTCGCATTGGAATAAAGCTTTTATAGTTCTATCTGATGCATTTTATGAAGGCTATAATATTTCAATGCGTGATTGTCTATTTTATTAACGCTTTTAGCTGCAAAAAAGGCCGCTTTAATAGGTTTTAAAACACCAAATACCATTACTGTGAAATCGTATTGATAGGTACCATAAAATTTTGTATTTTATTCTACTATTATCTTATCTTATCTTATATAATGGGGGCTGACAAGTTGCCAGCAACACTTCGACCCAATGGGATCTTTTGTGTTTACCCCTACCTTGATGTTTCTTACTCTTTGAAGAAGTGGTCGATTAACGCGATGATCCCACTGAGAGGAAGAAACCTATATTCCTCCGGTTTGGGATACGCATTCCCAAGGAGGCTCATACGCTTCGCTGCTAAGACGTCGCATTCACACAGTACGTGCTCCATAGTTTCCCTATTCTACTATTAAATTTAAATATTGATTTGTTTAAAAACTTTTAGCTAATGACTAAAAGCTAAAAATATAAAAAATAGGTATTATGAATTCCATCTGCAGTTTGTCTAGCATATCAGAAAGCTATTTAAAAAGTCATATACCTACACCGTGACTAGCTAGACTTTCTTTACGTTGATTTATCAGTCAGTCACAAAGAGAAAGGTCAGTCAGGATTTTGAATTTTATAGTTGCAAGCAAAAATAATAACTCAGTCAATTTTCTATTGAATACATAAAAATAGATATCTATATAATCTTTTAGTAGGTAAATAATCTAAATACCTACTACGAATATTATAAAGACAACTGGACCGATTTAGATGAAAATCGGCAAGATGGTAGTTCAGGGAATGCAGAGGGACGTAGGAAATTTTGATCCCGAAATTCCCAGGGGGTCGGGACTTACGCGGGTGAACCCTAGGCGTAGATATAGTATAGTAGCTAAAAATAACAACAATATGAGACGAATAATTCAAAACGGTTCATATGAAACAGGTGCAAAATAATTTAACAAAAATGGTTGTCTGTAAAGTCGGTTAACGGACGATAATTTTACGTTATACTTAATATCATAAGAAGACGATAAAAATTGAGATGTTTTTTGTTTTTTTTTTCATAAATAAGTCTCGTCTCACTCGTCACCATAACACATTATTATTAAATAGGAACGATAATTTTACGAAACATTGGTTGCTATGGAACGTGAGCGTTTCGGGAACGTGAGCGATGACGTCATACTTTTTAGTTAGTGCTGCCGCTGTTCATTGATTATCACGTTAACATTGACAATAACAGGAACATCTGAACTAAGTAAGTACGAGTATATTACACTGTCACCTTGAGCCGAACTGTTACACGCCATTTGTTCAACTCCCCTATAGCTTCAATGAGGATGTGGCAAGGGGACCGCGGGAGCTGTCACGACGATCATAACTCGAATCGTTACCGGTCCCTCGATTCATCTAGATACATTGTGCTTGTTTGGAAGCCAAATGTTAGTAGTAAATACCTATGCTCTTGCTCAAATTAAATTCATAACGTGTAGGAGATGAGCCGATTTTTTTTGAAAACCGTTGTAGGCCCGGCATAGAATAGGGCTACCCAATATCTTCCAGTGGGTGTCGTAAGAGGCGACTAATGGATTTAAGGAACTTGTGCAAAGTATCGCACTTTGGGTCCTCCGCGCGCGGTGGCGGGTAAACCATCGCAGCAAAAGCATTCCCAAGAAAGGTAGGTGTCAGGCAACCGGCTGAGCGTAAAAATATTTCCGAATCACTTTGTAGTATGGGTGATAAGAGAAAGACATATTGCGCCGACCCTAAGGATAAGGGCAGGTAGAAGAAAAAGGAGCTTAATTTAGCAAAATTCTTTCTTAGCGGATGCCTAATACATCATCTGTATGCCGAATATTAGCCCGATTCGTAAATTACTTTGATCAAGCGTTTATAGAGATAGGTGGAAATAAAAACAATCTTACCTACTGGGGTAGCGACTAGTACACCGCCCAATATACTATCAGTCAGTCAGTCAGTCAGAACTTAACAAAATGCAAAAAAAATCGGCTCACACACCACAATATAAGGGTTTGACACCATTTAACTAAGTAGGTATAATAATTGCTGTAAATAACTGAGCATCATTTTGATCACTTATTCAGCATCTAAGCAGCAAAAAAATCGAAAGTAAGATTTTATCGTACCTACTTATGTGTATTTTTGATAAACACAATTTGGATCAAAGGCTAAAACTTAAAACTAAACACTTACTCACTTACTTACTTACTTTTTTGGCTAAAACTTGTAAAAATTGTGTTAAAAAATATCATATTGACGCCAAAATATTTTAGAGACTCAATAAATTGTTTGAAAATTATCGTTTGAAATTTTTCTCTATCGTTAAAGCATGAGTAGGTACATAAGTATATTAAAGTAAATAACTCTGGAAATAGGTGCGACAATATTTACCTAACCAATTAACAGGCAGCGTTTGTATATTTTCTGCCACGGGGGTGGGGCAGGAGTTCTTGCAAGTCGCGGTTATAATTTCATTCTTGGAAAATGTTGTTCACTTAACAAACGACTACTTCACTGAACTACTTAGGTTTTATACATTAATTAAGAGGTGAAGGAAAATTAAAAGGTGTTATTTTTTTAAATTTATAGCTTCAAAAAATCTCTAAAACTACGATTTTGAAATGAAAGGAACCCCCTTTAGGACGTAGGCGAGCACTAAGAAAGAATTTCTGAAAATTAGACCTCTTAGAGGGGTAAAAAGGCTGATATAATTTGTAAAGGTAGGTAAAAGGGCTGATCCTAAAGCAAATTGCTAAAGGTAACTTTTACACAATAGCTATGTAAAACATTACTTTGTGCTTAGGTACAGTATGGGTCATAAGTAAATGATCAGTTTGCTACAATAATACTATAAACAAGTATTGGAGTAACGACCTTCTTCTAATAGACGTTACACTCAAACTTAAATACTTCAAAGTACTCAGTGTGATTATTATTTTCAACATGTCGACGGCCCAGACGAAAAAAGGCGTAAAGTCACTTTTCGTACAATTTTTTTTATTGCATTTTCGAATTCTATACATACAAATCTATACCCTAAATTTTTTTCAGAAATTTAAACCCATAAATAACTGAGATATTCAAATAGACGTCTTTGTTCGTTTGACCTATTCCGCTGATTATCAGGCGAATAAAGTCATCTTAACATCATGTCGGCAATCAAAAAGTAAAAACATGGGCGAAAAATCAAGTTACAAAATCTTACGCCTTTCTTCGTTTGAAAAATAAAAGCTAACTAGTGGTATTGAGTTAACGCTCTATATTTCGCCCTAAGGAAAAATAAGGTACAAACTCTTACGCCTTTCTTCGTCTGAAAAATAAAAATTAGCTAGTGTTATTGAGGTAACGCTCTATTGTTCTCCCAAAAACAATGTCTTGACTAAAACGCAAGTGATTTTACAAATAGGATAAATGCAAATATTCAACGTAATATAAGTTTCTGTATAATTCGTTGATAAAATATTGATGCACTAACTGAATATTTTTTTTAAATGCTTTATATAATTAACGTTACCTTTCTATACAACTAGACTTTCGAACGTTATTAACATGTAAACAAAGTTAGTGTTTATTTAAAGTAGATGATTCGAACGTAAAGGCATATTGATTTGTTCTTTTCAGTACAAATTTGTCGGAAAAGGTCAAAAACTTTTTTTTTTACTTTATATAGAATGGTTACAAACCAATTACTATAACTAAGGACGACAAATCATACATTATTATATATCCCACATTACATTACATCTTTCCATTCCGTCCGCAAACAAATCACATTCAGGATAGGCGACCAGCAGAGCGCTAAGGAACTTGAGAGCACAAGATTAAGGGGACTGCCCTTGTGACACTGTTCTGGACGACGACGGCAACGCTAGCAGTTTGTGCTTTCGGCCCCATAAATAATTGTCAGGGACAAACATAAGATGTCATGCGGGTCCGACGAGGCGATAGTTCCTCTCAGGACTTTCAGCGCTGTGCTGGTTTTGATAAGAGCCCGCCGGACTTCCAAGGAATTATACCCTAAGGATTCCAACAGGTACTTTATTGAGTACAAATAAGGGTAGTAACGATAGAGTATTTTGTACAAAATTCTTAGTAAGGCTTTTTGCACCTTTTCAAGTAAGAGGGCATAAGTAGACTTATTCTACTTTCAATACAGGCACGAGTTTACTACGCACTAAGGCACTAAAGATGAGACCTCAGTGTCAGCAAAATCGCGAGCACTCCTGATGACGAAACCTAGGCGTCTAATTGACCCTTTCGCCAGAACATTTCCGTGAGGATTGAAAGTGAGCCGACTGTCGAAGGCCACTTCCTCAAAAGTATGCAATTATTTAGGCTATAGTCAAAAACGATTGGACGAAACGATTGGAAAGGTCATAATACAGCATTTTTTTTATCTAACCCCTAGTATCCCACTGCTGGGCAAAGGTCTCCCCATCTCCCTCCATCGGTCGCGGTCCTGGGCCACCTCCGACCAAGCTGGCTCGAGGCGGTCGAGGTCATCTTGCCAACGCTTTCGTGGCCGACCTTGACGTTCGCCGAGCACCCGGAGGTGCCTAGCTTGTTGCTGTTTTAGCCCACTTATCCCCGTCCATTCTTGTTACATGGCCCGCCCAATCCCATTTCAACCTCGTTGATTTGAAACCCACATCTGTGATTTTGGATACAGCATTTTACTGTGTTAAAATCCATTTTATTTCTGGCGCTCAACAATAGAATCAACATCACGTTGAAGCACATCGCCAACTGCTTTTGACCGTATCTATCTCTGTCATCATCATCATCCGAGCGATGTTCCCGGTTGCATTGCCCTCTCGGGAGCCCGGGGTCCGCTTTCCTACTTTTACGCCTCCACTTCGCACGGTCTTCGGCATCGTTTGTAAGGCCATTTGCACGCATATCACTCTTCACGACGTCAAGCCAGCACTTCTTGGGTCTACCCAGTTTGCCTCGACCCGGCGGAGGCGCCATGGCAAAACATTTGTTCCCCACGTAACTAGCCGGTTTTCGCAAGACGTGACCATACCAGCGTAGGTGACATTCTTGCAATTTATCTGCAATGTCTCGGACATGAAGGCTGCCCCGGATGCGGGAGTTCCTGACGCGATCCTTTCGCGTCACTCCACATCCAGCTCAACATCTTCATCTCCGTGACACGCAGCTCCTGCTTATGTCACTCAAGCACCAGCCACGCCTCACTACCATACAAAAGGACAGGTCTAATGATGGTTTTATAGACCTGTCCCTTTAGTTTACCGTATCTATCTCTGTATACAGTTATAAGTCATCTGCATACAGTAGGTATCTGGCAGCACTGATAACTTAAAGGGATATCATTTATCATAATTAAGGACAAGAGAGGCCCAAGTAATGAACCCTGACTTACTCCAGATCACGTATGAAAAGGTTGGGACTTATATAAACCTAGTCTAACGTACTGATGACGGTCGCGCAGGCAGTCGGCGAGCAAATTGAGGAATTTGGGAGTGAAACCTATTGCGGTTAACTTTGCCAAAAGTATATCGTTATTTACCCGATCAAAAGCTTTCTGGAAGTCAAAGTAGAGGACGTCCACTTGACGTCCACCTTCGGTCTAAGCATGTCGTTTTTTCCTAAAGTCATGCTGTTCGCTACATAAGTATTTATTAACTTGATCGTATATATACAAAATGCAGAATGCGTTCAAAGACTTTTGATGGTCTGACATTATAGAGATATAATGATACTCCTCAACTCGCGCCTTGTCAGTTGTTTTCGGTATAGATATCACTCTGGAAACTTTCCAAGGCTTCGGGTACACTCCAGACCAAAGTACCAGGTTATAAATATGACATAATGGACCACAAAGTTGAAAGATGAAAGTTGAAAGATGGACATTGAGACTGCTCCCCTAGTCTATTTAGCTACTTCCGCAGTGTCATGTCGTATGACATCCTGCTGTGGGGATGTGCTGCAGATATTGACGCTATCTTTATATTGCAAAAGAGAGCTCTCCGAGCTATCTAAAAGATAGGCTCCAGGGAATCACATAGTTCCGATTGTAGCTCTAACAATCTTACTTACGCATCTTTTAAAATTCAAATCTTTGAATTGGTTAATGTTACTGTGTTCCAACTTACTCAGATGACTAGCTGATCCCAGCTTCACCTCTATGTCAAGTGGTGGGTGGAATAAGTCGATCCGAACCAGTCCTTCAGTGGCTGCTACTGAGACTTCAAGTACATTATGTCCGTTATCACTCTCCTAAGTCAGCCCTACATCTAACCTTCCTCCATGCGCATTGTTCACAACATTTCTCTCAAGACATAGTACAGACAGATAAAAGTAACATTAGTATAGTTTATTTATAAAAAAAGTAAAACTTGTTTATTTTACCCGACTACGGCGAAGCCAAAGAGGAGGGTAGTTTATGTGACTAAACAAACTAGTTCCAATTATTTAACTATTATTTTATTAACAATTAAAACATTTACCACTATTTACCACTACTTACTAAATTCATTACTATTTTCGGTGTACAAAATAGTTTGAGCCTGAATTGTTTACGTGTGGTTGTTAAATTTAGGTTAATGATAAATAAAAAATAATATTAAACATTGTTTTTTAAACTTTTCCTATACAAACTTACAACTACGTTACTCCTTACCATTTTGAATAAAATGAAAATTAGTAGGTAAAATAGATTCGCTTAAACAGTATAGTCCAATTCTCAGGCGAAAAATAGCGTAATCACCAAGCGCGCGGCACACATCCTAGCATATAGATATAATAGCCAAAAAGGTATGTAATCGTTTATTACTTAAAAATACGTCCGGCACTTTGAAACGAACAAAGGCGTAAAGTGATATTAAAAAACTTAGATCCACCTCGTCGCAGGCGAATATAAATGTTACTTGGTTTTTAGGGTATTTTAAGTAAATTACGCAATATTATATATAACATACCTATATCATTCGAAAGGTCTTTTTTTTACGCATCCATTGATATAAAAATTATACATAATTCCCACAGCCACTCGTGTCCAGATCAATTTTAACGTTTTTTGGCTCTCCTGTAAAATTTGATTTTTCATTTAACCGCTTTATTCGTCTGGGCCGTCGATGTTAGCTATGTCTTTAGTTGTGTGAGTGGTATAAGCCGCCACCCGCTACACCAACCGACGTGGGTTCGATCCACAGGTTACGTTGTTATAATATTCAAATAGTGCTGCACAGGATTGTAAACGTTACGGTGGGCAGATACTTTTGACCGTGGATTGTACAAGGTGGTAGACGATGACGTTGCTGGATAATATTACTGGAAAGGATACATTTAATCTAAATTAATGACTAACTATATAATAACAATTCATCTAATCTAAACTTAGAGCACAATGATGAACGTACATAACTTACCTATTACTATAAATGTACTAGGTAATTAAGTACCTATAAATAATAATATGAAGTGAAATAATAAAATATGAATACTACACCATGGTATGTACAGTCACATTACCAATTAGCTGAACCCCACGTGACCTGGAGCTCACTCGCGAATCTGAAAGATTGTAAAGTAATACCTGATTCTGTTTTTTTAAACAATATACTATACAATACAAAATACAATATAAAAAATTACAAAATTGTAAACAGTAAATTTTTTACTGATATGGGAATGAGCTCTGGGTCACGTGGGGTTCAGCTAATTGGTAATGTGTCTGTACTTATACCTTACCACAATGCATTTATAATAACATCGGATGGGGCATGATCGATCCATGTCAAATTCAGTGCGACTGCGCGGCTCCTGACCAAACTATGCTGCACCTCTTATCCTGTCACTCCAGCTCTATACCTACCTGTTCTTTGGCTGACCTTATGTCAGTTAATAATATCGCCAAAGACCTGGCAACATACTGGAGAGGGCGGAATGACCCTACCTAGGGAATGGAATCGGTTGCCTGCGTCTGTCTTTAATGACGTGTACAATTTGGGGGTCTTCAAGTCGCGAGTGACTAGGTATTTTCTAGAGAAGCGCGCTAAATCTTAGACCGCATCATCACCTACAGTCAGGCAGGTGTGATAGTTATCGAACGCACCTATCATATGTAAAAAAAAACCTAATCATTTACCCTTTAATTTGTGCTATCGACACGATGAAGAAGAAGATAACACCACCAAGCCACACGAAACTCTATTTTCTAAAGTTTCTAAATTAAATCTACACCTAACTAAGTACATAGAAAAGAGATCATCACATAATATCCGAAATAAAAAAAAAACAGCGCACTCCGGGAGTGCAGGCAGAAGTGAAAACTGTATATCTGTGTAAAATCTCATCTGTCGCGAGAACATACGCAAAAAGAGTTTTAGATGAAAAAAAAAAAAATAGACGGACGACTTCCGACATTTGTCGTCCGTCAATAGTCGTCCGACAAATAGTCGTCCGACATTTGTCGTCCGTCAATAGTCGTCCGTTAAAAAATACCATATGTACGTCCGACATTTGTCGTCCGTCAATAGTCGTCCGACAAATAGTCGTCCGACATTTGTCGTCCGTCAATAGTCGTCCGTTAAAAAATACCATATGTACGTCTTAATACACTCACAGCCAAATTAAAAAACTGTATATCTGTGTAAAATCTCATCTTTCGTGAGAAAATCTGTCGTCTGTCGCGAGAACGGCTGAAAATGCTCACCCACAAAAGTGCCCAACGCGCCATAAGAAGTTTTCACTTCAATAAGAGCTACGGATCTGAAACTTTGCATGGGGTTCTTTTTAGGACGTAGAAACAATAAGAAATATTTTTTTTTAAATTCGACCTCATAGGGGTAGGTACTTGTATGTTCTTGTATACGGGCTTTTTTCTGCAATGAGACCCTTTTTAATTGAGTCCTTTTTGCATGAGGATGGAGTAGGCTTGCCCAGCACTCTCGGGTTAGTCGACCATGTCCAGAAGGGAGAACTTCTCAATACTTCTGTAGCCAACCAACCAATTTGTAGTTCGTAGTAACTATTAGGATTCTGTATATTTTGTAGGGTATGCATATCACATTAACGCGAGAATAGCTAGTAGTTTAATATAGGAGATTAAAACTCAAAGCAGCAGACTGTATCCTAAGTCAATCCTGTGGGTAAAGTTTCAACCACGCCCACAGTATCTGGGTATCTCATAAATCGCATAACTACTCTGCAGTTACGACTTTAATATATGATGGCTCCAGAACTCTATAAAGTTAATATTAAAATTAAATAATACTTCCACACGTGTAAGGATAAACTTGAAATAAATATCAAGGAATTATCGTTAGAGCTCTAATATATTTCTGTGCGTTAGAGCATAATTATTACTTCCCGGTGAATATCGGGTACTTAGGTAGATAATATAATATTAATCAAGAATCTTATTACCTTTTTTGCGCCCTTATGCATCATCCTGTCTACGAAAAGGACGTAGCGAGGGTACGTGGGGCTCCCTAGTCTGGTCTGGTCTAAATCTTGAAGGAGGTTTACTCACTGAAAGTTTTTAGTAGGGAAACATGTGAGTTATATCTAAATTGCTTGAACATTATTCAAGCAATTTAGATAAGGCTATACCTGAAATATAACAGAATTTTTTTTGATTAAAAAACCATTGAATTCTTCTATCTTCTAAAAAATATATCTTTTTTTTTACTAATCTAGTACATTTCTACGTAGACTACATAAACATTTTATAAATCTTTTAGATCTAGTTTTCTCTTACATTCCTTAGTAACCTTCATAGCACAAATGACTGTAATTGCTACCTGAAGCCTTTTTATTAAAATGTCGAAACTGCAACCTATGTTATTAATTAAGAAACGTTAATTAACTCATTTAATAAACGTTTCCACTTTTAACTTTTTCATTGCAAAATTTAATATTCAATCTTTCCAATAACCAGCAGACCGCACTTAACGGCTGAATCTAGAGTCCACGTGAAAAACAACGCAAGACTTCAATCTCAAGGCAAAATTTTTATTTCTGAAATTTCAAATAGCAGTTACCATTAAATGTTCGAATTATAAAGGTCTACTTCTAATTAAATTGTAAAATTCACCAGACTTTACATAGGTAAAACAAAGACTAGATTCTAGGTGTGATTCTAGTTTTCTATCATCTCTCTGAACACGTCTCTCACTACGGAAATAATCTTTGATCGGTTCCAATCAATTGTTTGCTTTGAATCGTTTTGAAATGCAATTCGCAATGTCTCATCTCTGAATCTCGAAGTAGATAGATAGATAGAAACACTTTATTTGTACAACACACAAGAAACATAAAACGAATAGTTTACGAACTAAACCATTAAGTACGGTGTTACGTGGGAAAGAAATTTTTTATTTAGTTTTTTTTTATTTTTGAATTTCAATATTGTTTGAGATTTATTAGTATTTTATTTAAATAAATAAATAAATATTTCAGGACATATTACACATCGCCATCCAGCCCCAAGCTAAGCAACTTATTGCTTGTGTTATGGGTGCCAAATAACGGATAAACTACTTATTTACTTTTTTTTTTTTTTGTAAATATATACATATTATACATATAGGAAACACCCAGAACCAGAAACAAGAATTTATGGTCAGCATAAATACTTGTTCCCGGCGGGAATCGAACCCGCAACCTTCTGCGTCGCAGTCGGGTGTTCGCCCGACGCGCCACATAGGTCGTATTTACCCAGCACATCATCTTTACCTACCATACAAATTAATACTACTACTATTAGTATTACTAATATAGGGTACTATAACTGATTAATACTATACTAATAATAAATAGGTACTACGATTACTAGTAATTAATACCTCTTATTTACAATCACCTACCGATATCTATAATAGAATCGCACAGTATAATAAGCTTTAAACATGACTTGAAATCATTTTTGTTAAGTAAATGTTACTATAATGTTGACGAATTTTTCAAGGATAAATCTTTCAATTAGGCTGAAATGTACAAATGCATTCTGACATTAAATCCTAGTTATGAACATTTTAGATATTGACATTGTTAAATTAGATTATATGAATCTTAATTATTCACATAAATATTACTTAAAATTGTAATATTACCTACTTAAATCTTGACATTGTATTGAATTGAATTAACTGACATGACAAATTATAATTTAACATCTATATAAAATTGTGTACTACCTAATTATCTTGCTAAATATTAACGTAAACGCTACAAACCTAAATTGCATGCTCTACGGTTGAGTAGGTGATTCTTTAACTGTTCTGTAACACCAATACTATGTACCCTTATTCGCAATAAATGAATTATGAATAAAACGATGAGTAGAATTAATTAATACTAGGTACTAATTATTACTACGATTCGTAGAATTTATTTTTAGGGTACCTCAATACTTTATAAATATTCTGTTCCGTTCAAAGTTTATACTTCCTTATTCCTTTTTGGAAACTATGTAACTGAACAAATTAATATTTCAATCTACAAAGGCGAAATATCTATCTATAATTTTAGGATTCCGACCACAAATCCCACTCCTAGTTTCTTACGAGTCCCCGAAGAGAGTCATATACATTAACCAGTCTGTCGGTCTGTCAGATTAAAACTTTGTTGTACTGCTGTAGGGCAGTAGATATTCCATAGGCTGTTTCACTGTTATTTTCACGATCATTGTTTGTTTGTGTCTGAAATATCGCGCTTTTCACGACAGGCCCATGTGACCAGACTCTAGATAAATAGATAGTTAAATGCTTTATTGCTCTACACACAAAATATAGAAAAAATATTATAAAAACACAGAAATCTAAAAGTAAATGTTGCACTAATGGGCGGCCTTTTTGCTAAAAGCGTTTTTTTCCCTGGCATGGAGAATGGTTGTTTGAGTTTGTACTCTAGCATGAAAAGATAGGTTTTTGATGAAAGTTATTCTACTTACAATCCTCATACACAATTGGTTATGAACTACGTTTGCGATGGCGACCGAAAGCGTATCATGCTAGAATTTCAACCTATACTCGAAAATTGGTTTGATTTACGCTCCGTACCTATTATCTTAAGCCGTAAGTAGTTTTTACAGCTAGTTCCGAGTGTATGAACTAAGTGTATTTGACAAAAAAAACATGAAATTACTTATCTTGGCCTCTTGACCTGCCCCTCCAATTCTAATAGCTGTACATTGGCTGACCTGATGTCAGCTAATAACAACGCCAGGGACCTGGCAGCTCACTGGAGTGGGCGTATCTGACCCTAGCTTATCAATTCCCCCCTTTAATTTGTGCTATCGATACGAAGAAGAAGAAGACTTATCTAAATAATAAACCAGCTTCGACAACGAGTATGGTTAGTGAATGCGTGACCTAACAAGTACCCAGTTGCTAAAACATTTATTACAGGCGTTTATCGTTTAAAGTCGGGCCTCTGGAGTCAAAGGAACGTGGATTCCATAAAGAATGGCTTTGGGCTTGTGACTAATTTATTACCTAGCCTAGCTAGCTCTATTTAATGTTTTCCTTTTTTATTTGTGGGAAAGGATTAAACTTGAAGATTTACTGCTTTTTACAGAAAGTTTGAGCACATTCGTTACTCCTTTGAGTTGGAGAGTTGATCATGTGGAACATATGGGTGGGTAAGTAACCGATCAATCTTAGTAGATCCATTATCCAGGGGGTAGTCAGTGATCCAAATCCATCATGGATCTTGGTAGTTATTTTTTTCAGTAGATCTGTTTACTAATAGAATGGAACTGATGAGATTTTTTGTTATATGAATGGTAAAATTAATTGGATCTAAATAATTAAGTATATTATATTTGTCTCACTAGATAGAAGGGGAAAAATAATAATTTGATAGCAAAATTAAATTATTAGGAAAGTAGATTTTTACAGAGTTATCGGTAATTATTTGTAGATTTTTACAGAGTTATCGGTAATTATTTAAGTCAGCGCGAGCGTGTAAGGGCTAATTTGTGCACCCAATTTAACTTTTGTTCTGTGACTTTTGGTAAATTCAAACATTTTATCGAAAATATTCTAATTTTCGTGTTTGTCAGGATGGCTAAAGCATTGAGTATATTTACACCAAACCATACCCAATATTTACTACCTAATTGCTACTAAGTTTCTGTAAGTTGTAAGTTAAGTTTAATGTGTAAGTTAAGTTAAGTTAGTTAAGTGTACCTACCCTTATCGTCTTATCACATTTAGAACGTGAAAAACTAAAACCAACGCTATCTCGCGGCCAATATGCTCCTCCGATCGCTGAACCCACAAATGTTTTTTCTCCAATATTTTTACAAGGCGAACTATTTTTTTTATTACCAAACAAACTTCACGTTACTAATACTAAAGTAATATCAGATACATGGCTGAGAAAATCCAGAAGGTCTCTACGCAAGAGTGGTTTCCTTATAAATAATTATATTTGTTTATTTATTTATTGAGACATCTGAGAGTTCTCACAGTGATGTGGGTTTCTTTTTGTCGACAGATCTAGATCATATCTCAGCGAATTTTGGTCAATGAATAAATAAAACTAGTGAACTTTCCAAGAAATACTTAGGGAAGGTAAGTAGGTTATTTTTCTTTTGTGATACGGTATTTTTTTTTTTTCGAAAGAAAGGGTTTGAGAAGGCACATTTGTTACCCGACTGTAAGGAAAGGGCTATTTAAGTTTTAAACGTAAACTACGAATCCTAATCAATACAAACAAGATTAAGTATCAAGTAATCGGTGAACAGACAGAGAATCTCCGGTCTTTCGAAGAACAATAAAAAAACTTTGAATCCAATTGGTGAAGGTTGATTTAAGAATTATAAACTAGCTGTGCTCCGTGGTTTAAGTCGCATAAGTACTGCACCCGTGAGAATATTTGAAATAAGAATAAAATGTAGTCGTAAAGCTCGCCTGAAAACTTTCACCGCGGGTAGCGTACAAGCATAGTAAAAGGTACGAGTACAAGCCGGCCGCTGTTGTTTTTCTTTGATAGATTTTTTTAATTTCTGTTGTTGGTTGTTGAATTTCGGTATTTCAATTTGCAGTAGGTATTCCAAGACCTACCCTAAATTAAAAGCTATTTAATGACATTGACAAATAATTTTAATTAGTTCAGAAAAACTTAAATATATTAGGTACAGCGTTACTCTTGTGCGCTTAGAGGGATAAAATGTAGAAGTTAAAAGCCGTTAGCGCGTAGCAGCAACCACAGACTACTATAATAGATACGTTACTAAGCAGAAACCTAATTTTGATTTAATATTTTGTTCATGTCTCAAAACTTTGTAAAAGTTTTATTCAATATCTCAATCGATATCTGTCCCTTGTAACAAGTTTCGTAAGTACAAGTAAGTAGGTCGATTTTGTCTTCGAAAGAGCAAACTTATCGTTACCGATCAAAGGGATGTAACATTTACAGTGGAAAAGAGAGAAAAGCTGAACCGTTTTCAAATGGGTTTGAAATAAATAAATATTGTAGAACATTTTACACAGCGCCATCTAGCCCCAAGCTAAGCAACTAGGCTTGGGTTATGGGTGCTAGATAACAGATAGAATACATAGCTGGCAGAAAAACCGCCCGGCGGCGGTTTCTTCATACATTTATAATATGGCGCCATCTGTCTGCTAGTTGATGAAATAAGTATACTTTTTATATATACAGACAACCATAAATACTTGTTTGAGGCCGAACTCGTAACCTTCTGCGTCGCAAGCGGGTGTTTGCCCGACGCGTCACATGACAGAGGTCGTCCAATAATACGATACTAAATGTTAGCTGCACCCTGCGGACGTAAGTCATGACTTAGTGAGATAATCGGGTTAAAATTAAATTATCTGTTATAATATTATAACATCAGTGTATGTGTTACTCCAGGACATTCTTCATACCAAGCTCCATCTTAATCGGTGCAAAAAAAACGAAACAAAAAAACTGCGCCTCGCAGTTTCGTTCCGATTCCGTGATAATAAATAAGTAGCCTAGATACATGTTATTCTAGGGCTCCACCTATAAGCGTACTAAGACCACTGGTGGCTGTGGTCGGTGGTCCGTTTGCGCAGAGCCTAAGTTTCATCGCTATCAGTTCAATAGTTTTTCCATAAAGAGATAACAAACATACCAACACACAAACTTTTGGATAACTGAGATGGGATTGAGGTTTTACTGATTCTTGAATCAGAATCATTTTTTTTCTCATGAAAAGGTGCAAGATGTTCTCTCTAATCCAGTGTAACTTGAATCTTTTCGTTAGCGAGACGTCTGCTTCTACGTCTGTGATCGACGAGCACAAACTTTCAACAAAGCCAATTTGAAATAAATCAGCTGGGAATAAGTTTTGATTGAGTTAAAAGATAATTTATTCTTATAGGGATGTTTAGCTAATTTATTCTAAATTAAATTAGTTTTTGAACATTTTGAAGAACATTTTTTTACGCTTATTAATATTTTCTATACCTACCCTACCACTGGCCGTTCCAAAAATGGGATGCGATTATTGCAGTAAAATTGGCAAGCGACCCTAATTGGGTCGTTCGTAGTGCGTCATTGCAAAAAGTGATCCCTATGAAAATGAACAACCAATCACTTATTTACCTATCAAAAAATTCTACTACATTCTCCGATGTATTCATAATAACAATGGAATTTTACAAGGGGAGGTCGCCGTGTTCCAGAAAGTGGGAAATGTAACCCATTTTTCTTTAATAAGTATTGAGGTTACACAAAGTCCCCGCAAAAAGTTCAGGAACACGATGCCTGCTAACTGCTTTTTAATGATCAATTGTGTAGGTTTTATTTCATTTTTTTGCTATGAAATATGTATGGTTTCAGGTCGTCGTATTATTGACTTAAATGGGTCGTCGAACTTTAGGTTTCAATTTCTCGGATCGCTTGACTACCTATTGAACCTATACACAGTAAAAATATATACTTAATTATATATATTACTAGCGACCCGCCCTGGCTTCGCACGGCTATATTATGCATGTATTATATATAATAAACCTTCCTCTTGAATCACTATATCTATTAAAAAAAACCGCATCAAAATCCGTTGCGTAGTTTTAAAGATTGAAGCATACATAGGGATATAGGGACAGAGAAAGCGACTTCGTTTTATACTATGTAGTGATGTCGTTTTAATTAGGTACTCATTTTTCTTTGCATAGTTTAAATTATATCAATACTAGCTGTCCGCCAGCAAACGTTGTTTTGCCATAAACCTTCAAAAAGAAAAGGAAAATAATTATAATGTTCTTCGATTCTCGAGACATAACGAACAATTTCACAAAAAAAAACATACAAATCGATTCAGCCATTTAGGTGGAGATTGGTAACTAACACCGCGGCACGAGAATTTCATAGGTATAAATATAGGGATAAATAGAGAAACAATATAAATAAAGGTGGCTTTGGGGGCCGCGGGCCCGGGCCCCAAAGCCTACCGACCCGAAAATACTACTTGACTACTCTTACCTACTAAATAATACTTAACTAATTTGATTTGTTACAACTTAACATCTCTACCTTACCTAAAAATACTCGTACCTACTCGAATAACTTCAGTTCTTTGAAAAAAAGCGTATGTTACTGTAACTTACAACAAATAAAATTCTAAGATTTAGAACCCAGAGAACCGTTAGAGTTGTATCAAAATAAACTAAATTGTATTCAATTTGTGAAAACTTTGTAGCTTCGTTGAGTTATATAAAGTCGAACAATTTAATCGACAATTTTAATAAATTCAATATTTCATACGAAAATCGTATTGTTTGTTTTATGGTCCCTATTTCTCTCTGCTATTATTTATTTGTTTTATGGAAACTCAAAATTGTGGAATTCGGCCATCTGTCAATATTATTTTAAAATTGCTTAACTTTTATTAAAAATCCGTTTTGAGTCCGAGTTTTTCGATTTACGAGGCATGTAGCTGAAAGAGTATTTCTATTCAACGAACTCCTATGTATTCTACTACAATGAAACGACACATAAATGACAGAAACGATTCAGGAAAACACAACTCATAGGCAGTTCTGTACCTACCCATACTTACCCTATACCTATAATAGGTACACAGAAAAAAGGCTATAGACCAGCCCTTCCCAAAGTGGGCGATAACGCCCTCTTGTTGGCGCTGCAGGCCTCAAGGGAGGCGGTAAGAGACCAAAAAAAAAATGGGTGCGTTGTGTACTACCTACTGCGCTCAGGTTTCAAAGCAGGTGAAAAAATGGAGGCTCTGCTGTGCATAGACGCAGAGAAGAACTTATTGTTTTTAGTAAATGTTCTTGAAAATAATAACATTCTTAAAAATATTGCTTTTAAATTAAGAATACTGCTTATCACTATTAGATTTTTTACTAAACCAAGAAATTATTCATTAGCGGCCATAGGAAGAGGTTCAAGAAGCCTTTTTTCTGTGTCGGTAAACTATGGAACTTTGAGCTTTTTCTCAAGCTTTTTTAAGTTATTTCATGTAACTAGTTGCGTTAACCAAAGTAATATTGGGTCGAAATACCAGGCGCCCATAAATTACTGGAAGTTCTGAACTATTTCGTGTATACAGACAGTTCCACGACGCAGAATAAGAGCCTGTCCACAGCGGTGATAACACGTTCCGTCTTTATTAAATGTATTCAGATGATAGGTACAATTAACGGTCAAAAGTCTCTGCCCACCGTAACGTTTACAATCCGGTGCAGCACTATTTGAAAATTGTAACAACGTAGGTAACGATCCACAGCTGGTATTGTAACAACCAGCTGTGGATCGAACCCACGTCGTCGGTTGGTGGGTGGTGGCTTATACCACTCGGCCAATTTAATACATAGCTAACATGTTGAATATAATAATCACACTGAGTACATTTAATTCAAGTATTTATGTTTGTGTGTAACGTCTATTAGAATAAGGTCGTAAGTCCAATACTTGTTTAGAGTATGATTGTGGCAAACTGATAGTGGACTTGTGACGCATACTGTACCTATGCTACCTATTTCCTATGAAATATGGACACCCTTCACGGTCCAATTAAGTAAAATTCTAAGAGGGTTGTTTAATGGTAGTATGTGCACAACAATATTTAGTAACACAAAGACGTCACGACTATAAGCGCAATGGATTCAGAATAAAAAAAAAGTAAAAATCCTTATCTTAGTTTAATTAAACTTTTCGCTTCTTACAATAATGTCTCCAATAGCTATTATTAGCTTCTGACTATACCAAATACCATTTCGATTACCGACAACATGGGACAAGTTCAACGAAGGATTGGTCCCATTTGGGCCGCAGGTATATGGGACAGTCACTCATTAATTCGGGATAGCTATCAAAAGATACCTAGTATTTTTTTATTTTTTTTTTATTAGGAATGTGTTTGCACTTGACCATAATATGCCTGATGGTAAGCATCATTATAGCCTACGATGGAGCGTGCTTACCCAGTAGGAACCGATTCACTCTCGCTTTGAAGATCGCTAGATTGTAGTTCGTGGGGAACAGGGAGTCAGGCAAGGAGTTCCATAACTTTGCGGTGCGCACAATAAAAGTGGATGCAAACCGCTTAGTTCGAGTCTTAGGAACTTGGATCAAAAAACGGTGTCGTCTTGCTGTCTCCCTGCTCGTCCGGTGGTAAAATGGGGCAGGCGGAATAAGTTCGTATAATTCCGCAGCGCACTCACCGAAATGCAATCTGTAAAAGACCGACAAACTGGCAACCTTGCGACGGTGTTCGAGGCTCTGTAGCCTCGCCTCGCAGTATTTTATTTACTTTACATTACCTACTGACTTTTTAAATGGTTAGGTTATCATTCGTCAGTCGTCAGTTTCCCTAATTAGCCAGTTTCTCTAACTTGTCAGTTTATCTCATTCGTCAGTATTGCAAAATAATGATTTTGGCAATATTATGATATTTTTTCTAACCCCCTGCTCGCTGATAGCTGAGCATATACGGCGGTAATGAAAGTGCCTATATCGATCAATACATTATTTAAAGGTTAATTTTGATAATAAGCGGTGTTGGCCTAGTAGTAGATACTTTGTCTTTCATTCCGAAGGTCGTGGGTTTGAATCCCGCCGTGCACCAATGGATTTTTCTTACGAATAAATTATGTGCACTAATTATTGACATTGCTGTTACGGTGAAGAAAAACATCGTGATAAGATCCACAGCTTAATTGACTCCAGAAGTATTGACAAGTTCTTTCAACTGGACACGGACGACTAAGCTGAGAAGGTAGTATAGATGGTATAGATACTGGGCAAGTCTATTCCACCCTCACGCAAAATGGACCCAACTAAAGAGGTTTAGTTACGAAAAACAGGTCGTATACCTACAACAGGTAAATTTTTAGGTAACCCCACGTGTTTCCGATCCTGTGGTAATAGCAGAGCAAAAAGTAGCCTGTGTGCTAATCCAGGTCTCCAGCTATATACAGTTTCATCGCAACCGGCCCAGTAGTTTTTGCGTGAAGGAGTAACTAGACATACTTAGCCACAAACTTTCACATTTACTATATTATATTCTGTGCATTTACTATAATATTAGTAGAATTCTATCACACACAATTTTGTTAGGTAAAATAAAGTATTTTTTTATCTTTCTTATTTAAACTGTCTAGCTAGAAAAAAGCACGACCCTTGTACATGTTAAGGCTAACATTATATACCTACCTATAGCCATCTAGCATCTGTTACGTAGACGACATGATGTAACGTCCCCTTAGGGACTACGTTAGGCTCTTATGAGTGACGTAACACAAAGTTCGGGACACTCTGTCTCCGCTTTTAATTGACTTTCTTTATCAGCTTTAACATGACACTTTATTTATTTCCTGAAACTGCAATGGGTGTTAGGATGTTAGACATTTTATGCTCGGACTTTTCGTACAAGATAAGGATCTCAAGACGAAAAGAATCTCTTCTTTTCGTTCAAATAGAAGTGTTAATATGAAAACTGCTTGATACCAACCACTTCCTACGTAAAGAAGAGATCTGAAATTCATAGTTCGGAAATTAACAAAAGGATGAAGCTAACGAAAAAACACTGAGCTACATGTATTACACTGAATATTACAAGCCGAAGACAGAGTTTGCACCAAACAGGCAGTGTGCTTGTGTTGAAAACATTATTATGACAGCCGTTTTGGAGCTCTACGGTGGGTCTGCAGTTATGCAGCCGACCGTACCTACTCAGTGCGAAATAAAACTTTTCATCAGTGGAAAGCTAATAAACACAATAAAGTTCTAAAATAATATTCATCAAAATAAATATAATTTCCAACAATACTACCTATAAAGTACCTATCAAGTACCTATAAAGTAACTAATGGCTAAACATAGAGTTCAGAAATAATTCTTCACAACAGTGAAGGCTCCGTAAACGAGGAAAGCCCAAGTTGTCAAAGCAGCGAAATGGGTAAAATTGTTCGAACTGAAACAGCTGTCTTGATCACAAGCTTCGTTTCTGCAAATAAAACATAATTATAGTTGATAATATTAGCCACCATAACACAAGCCCAGTTGCTTAGCTTAGGGCTAGATGGCGCTGTACATGTCCTGAAATATTTATTTATTTATAACTAGCGACCCGCCCCGGCTTCGCACGGCTATATTATGCATGTATTATACATATAAACCTTCCTCTTGAATCACTCTATCTATTAAAATAAACCGCATCAAAATCCGTTGCGTAGTTTTAAAGATTTAAGCGTACAAAGGGAAATAGGGACAGAGAAAGCGACTTTGTTTTATACTATGTAGTGATTTTACTCAGAATTAATTATTGTTCTTAAAATTTATCTTTATGTACAGTCGGCTGCATAATTGCAGTCGTTGGTAGAGTTTGACAATTACTATTATTGGAATGTTTGCATTCTAATAATTTTTGTTTGATTAATTGATGAGTAAGAAGACTTTAAACTTCAACGAAAGCAGCTGGTGTCTAGAATCTTGCTTGTGTTGAAAACATTCTTATAACAGCCGTTTTGGAGCTCTACGGTGGGTCTGCAATTGTGCAGCTGACCGTACTTCAAATAAAGTAAGTACATATACCTATGTTGAGTTTTTTTTCTTGTTTGTAATTACGTTCTGAAACAGCTTGACCAATTTTGATGAGGATACGTTAAATTCTTGGGAGTGACATTGTCTACATTTTGTCCTGATATTCCCAATGGATCGGGACTTACGATAAAAACGGCGCGGAGCGGGGCGTATAAGTATAGATTAAGACCTTTAGGGCGTGTTCAGATGACACGCGTCGACCACGCGCCCGCCACGCGCATCACACGCGTTGAACACGCTTTGAAATTTGTTCTATATATAATTTGAGTCCTATGACACATCAATAGATCTCAAATAGCATTTATGCAAGTCCACCCGCAAATTTCATAGCGTGTTCAACGCGTGTGATGCGCGTGGCGGGCGCGTGGTCGACACGTGTCATCTGAACACGCCCTTACTCAAAAAAATATGTTTGAACGAATTAGCAGAATAATCAGTTATGAGTGTGAGTACTCAACACTAGAATCTTATCATTAATCTTTCTAAGAACGTCTTAATCTGTCCTAGAGTCTATCAATCAACGTTAGTTACATTCGACTGGGTTGTATATACCTACCTAGTGCTGGTTTTCATACTAAATTAATCAATTCGAAAAGTGTTAATAACTTCTCGGCGGATTTATATGAGATGTAGCTGCGCCCCGCGGTCTTACCCGCGTAATTAGTCCCGATCCCGCGAGAATTTTGAGGTCAAAAGTATCCTATGTCCTAGTCCATCTCCTAAACTACCACTATGCCGATTTTCGGTGGCATCCATTTTCATCCCCCAAATTCAACCCACGGCATAATTTTAATTAAAATACCTCCATATTCAACCCCCTGCAAATCAATAGTCCATTTTCTACCCAAATACGGAGTGGGTACCTAACTACCTACCTAATTTTTACTCAAGTAACGTCAACAGAAAAAATAGATTCATAGTTTCGGTAAAAGTGTTAATTATAATAGTAGTTAAAATACGATTTTAAAAAATTAAATTATTTTTCTGTCTGTACAAAAAAACATCATATTAAGTATTATAATCACTTGGGTTGAAAATGGAATACATTTTAGGTAGAAATTGGAAAAAATAATCAATTAAATTATTGGGGGTAGAAAATGGAACACATTTTAGGTAGAACATGGAAAAAAATATGTGTGGGTTGAAAATGGGGGTTAAAAATGAATGCCACCCGATTTTCATCCAAATCGATTTAGTCATTTAACTGTGAAGAGGGAACATGCATAAGTTAAAGTTATACTTTACTATCACTATCACTACGTAGTATAAAACAAAGGCGCTTTCTCTGTCCCTATGTCCCTATATCCCTATGTATGCTTAAATCTTTAAAACTACGCAACGGATTTTGATGCGGTTTTTTTTAATAGATAGAGTGATTCAAGAGAAAGGTTTATATGTATAATATATGCATAATATAACCGTGCGAAGCCAGGGCGGGTCGCTATTTAAAAATATAATAAACATTGTCCAACTTAGACGATTGACAACAATAACATTTGTTGCCACAAAAATTCAATCAAACAAATTCATTAGTTTGTGATCCACTAAATCGAATTAGCTTAGCATTTTAAGAATATATTGTAATTACGTTTTGAAAAATACTTTAAAAAAAGACACAATGTGTTTCAGCGAAATGGTTTTATTACGAAAGAAGGTTTTTCTAGACATCAAAGCGCACAACTTTGCATTTACGACTTTTGGAAATTTGAACATTTCGTTCGAAGTTTTTGTATGAAACAGCTGATTTTCAAGTAAAAATTCCCTCAGAATTATCGAAAAAAAAGTTCGAATTTCCAAAAGTCTAGTTCGCCTAGACGTCTAAAACAAACTCCTTTCGTATTAACCCCCTTCGCTAAAACACATTATATAACTTAGCGTTTCATTTCAAAGGACGTATTTCTATCAAAGTTCAATGCTTTAGTTACATTTACCAAATTCAAAGTCACATTGATTTACTCGTAATCCTAGAGCAACCAAACTGTAATTAATTTAAAGCATGTTTCTATAATCTTCAAATGATTATACAGTAATCTCTATTGAGGTGGAAAAGAGGTGCCCCCTTAGGTTCATCTCTTGTTTACCAACTAAATACAAGCGTATTTAAATACTAAATATCTCGTAATATGAGGAAAAACTACTTAAAAACAGGTCATTAGATTTTTTTTTGCTTTATTGTAACAATTGATTATTGTAGCATTTAGAAAAACAATTCATTTGTTTATTTTCTTATTGATTTTTCACTAATTTCAAGGTATTTCAGAAACCCTTCTAGTGGCTCTTTTTTATTACCCGCTTATATATAAATAATATTGGCCTTTTACATCTTAATAATAATTCATTATGCAATACATCTTCAGTATATCTTTTTTTAGTCATTTATTCCACAGTAAAATAATGGTCAATCTAAATAAATAAATAAAAAAAATAAAAAAGCCTTATATTTCTTAGAAAATAGTCTTAAATAACATTTGTACTTATAGTTTTTGTTGCTAAGCTTAACCTACATAAATATTTTTAACTAATATTCAGCTTACATAAATTTACAGTTTAAATGTGTGTTAAATGTGTGTTAGCTTGTCTGGTTCGTTTCCAAGAACCCCTCCTCGGGTGAAGGCCTCCTCCAAAGATTTCCATTTTTCCCTATTTTGAGCTTTCTGTATCCAATCATGTCCGGCTGTCTTGACAATCTCGTCTTGCCATCTTGTATGCGGTCTACCTCTGCAGCGCTTACCAAGAGGTCCGGTCCATAATGCCACTCTCCTAGTCCATCTCTCGTCTTTCAGTCGCGCTACGTGGCCCGCCCACTTCCATTTAAGTTTCAGAGAATGGTCCAGTACGTCAGTAGCTTTCGTTGTCTGTCTGATTTTTGTGTGTCTAATTTTTTGTGTTTTTCTTATATTGAGCATACTACGTTCCATACCACGCTGGGTTGTAGATATTTTGTTTCTTATTTTTGTAGTGAATTTCCAAGTTTGACAGGCGTATGTTAAGCACGGTAAGACGCATGATGTCATAACCTTTGATTTTGTTTGTACAGCCAATTTGCTTTTAAATATTTCTTTCAGGCTCCAGTATTTATTCCAAGCAAGCTGTGCACGTCGTTCTACCTCCCGTTCATTATTTTTTCTGTCAAAACTGATTTGCTTGCCCAAGTATATATATTTATCTGCATAGTTAAGTATTTTGTTGTCAATTGTAATCGTGGGTTTCAGTATGCTGTTTGTCATCACCATCGTTTTAGTTAGGTTCATCTCCAAGCCAACTTGTTTACTGTAATTATTTAGTTTTTGTAGCATGGACTGCAGTTGGGTACTTGATTCTGATAGGAGAACTACGTCGTCCGCAAATCGGAGATGGCTTAGGTATTTCCCATCGATAAATAGGCCACATTTTTCCCAGTCCAGCTTTCTTATTATATGTTCCAAGATAGCGATGAACAATGTTGGAGACATTGGGTCCCCCTGTCTCACACCTCTCTTAATGGGAAAGCTAGGGCCGATTTTTTCCAATTTGACTCTGCCTGAGCTATTTCTATATATGGTTTTTATCACCTCTATGTATTCTTTATTGACACCTTGCTCTTCTAGAGCGTTCCAGATACTTGAATGTGATACTGTATCGAACGCTTTTTTGTAGTCTATAAAGGCAATATGTAGAATTCTTTGTTTTTCTTGATATTTTTCGATCAGTAGGTCTAAAGTGTAGATGTGGTCGATAGTAGAAAAACTTTTTCTAAAGCCTGCTTGTTCAATAGGTTGTTCAGGTTCCAAAATAACACTTATTCTTCGATTTATAATAGACGAAAAGATCTTGTATAAGCATGGCAATAAGCTTATTGGTCTGTAATTGGTTATATCATGCGATGCTCCTTTTTTATAAATCAGTATTATGTTTGACTCAGACCATTGTGTCGGTATACATGCTGATTCCAGAATCTGGTTAAACAAATGGGCTAGCGGTGAAGCTAGTAAAATACAAGCTGTTTTTATGGCCTCATTTGTGATATGATCTGGACCGGGACTTTTTTCTATCTAAATACACACCGATAAAAATTAAATTACACAAATAAAATAAATAAAATAAAAAGTCAGTATATCTATATTTCATCTAGATTATTAATACAAAGCTAGCAACTTTTATCCATGCTAGATATGGCGCTGGAGAAGACTCTCCAGCTAGCCTAGCATGAAGACCAAAACACGATACGATAAAGCGATATAACTACATCAACTCTCAAAATATGATAGATAAAGCCGCCATGTTGAATTTTTATCATATTTTTTATCGCAATTTATAATAAAAACTCAACACGGCGGCTTTATCTATCATATTTTGAGAGTTGATGTAGTTATATCGCGTGATATTGCTTTATCGTATCGTGTTTTGGTCTTCATGCTAGGCAGGCTGCGCAATACGTACATACATAGCCCAGACGGGCTGGGACATGATTTATATGGCTTGGCAAGGACCCACACCACCCTATCAACTTAATCGACCGTGTCCAAAGGAAAGAACGTGTCAATACGTAGGTAGGTCTATAGCATTTAATTCACAGTGTGATTAAACGAAATTAACCAAGGTGTATATTTCAAACTCAGGATATTGGTCCATCTGATGTCTATCGACCGTCTTTTGTTTCCGTTTCGATCATCATTTCGATCGTCATTTGTTTCTATTTGTTTTTTTTTCTAAATCAAAGTTAGTGTTATGCGTATGGTATTTTCCGAGTTAAACGTTATGCGTTAACGTGGTGTTTTACGTAGTTGGTTTTATGCGTCGAAAGGCTACCAGTCAGTACAGGTTGTGCAGCGAATGGTGAGCGCTGGCGGAAAGTGGAAGGGGTATGCGCAGAAGTCAATTTTAAGGTCTGTTTGGGCGGGGGGACAGGAGCGAAGGGAGGGTCAGTTGCTCACATCATCGCTCTCTGTTCCGCACACACGTCTTTAGCCGTGCTATGTCCCGCTCCCGCACGTCTAAGTACTGTCGCGCACATAAAAATTTACCATCACTAGGTTAACATTGCAGCCGCGTAGCTAACTTTACCCAGATCGAAAATTCAACTTTATACAGAAAAACTGGTAATCATTGGTGCAGGCATAGAAATCCATGTTCGTACCTTTGTTCAGTAAATGTATTAGTTCCGTGGTTTGAAGTTCGCGCCAAAAACAATAGAAAATATAGATTTGACAGCAATCTAACAGTTTAAAGTGACAGTGACAGATTATCGATCAATAGAAGATCAGTAGGCAATAGGTAGTTGTTTCAATAAAAGGTAATTACATTAAAAGATACCAAAAAATATGTTTATTTGTTCCATATTAGTAGTCTATCTATAGTTTAATAGTGTAAATTACAGTGAATAAATAGGTATACTGTATAATAGTAATAGTATTTAAATGAATGTTTTTCTGGTTGGGCAAAATCACGGTATGTAAACAAAGTATGACGGTTTGGCTGTAATAATTCTGTGCGCGATTGTACATGCGCAAACCATCCCCACCAATTTCCGCCAGCGCTCACCATTCGCTGCACAACCTTGTACACAGAACACATATAGTTTATAAAGTACTCTTTAAGTACACAGAAACTTGTACTTGGACTTTTTAAAACTTTTTTTTAAAGTTACCTATAGCCTTTCTCGATAAACGGACTATCCAACACAAAAATAATTTTTCAATTCGAACCAGTAGTTCCTGAGATTAGCGCGTACAAACAAACACACTCTTCAGCTTTATAATATTATTATAATATTACTAGCGACCCGCTCCGGCTTCGCACGGCTATATTATGCATGTATTATACATATAAACCTTCCTCTTGAATCACTCTATCTATTAAAAAAACCGCATCAAAATCCGTTGCGTAGTTTTAAAGATCAAAGCATACAAAGGGAAATAGGGACAGAAAAAGCGACTTTGTTTTATACTATGTAGTGATTAGCGACCCGCCCCGGCTTCGCACGGCTTCGCACGGCTTCCCACGGCTATATTATGCACCATATATTATATTAGGTATTATTTTTACAAAAAACCGCATTAAAATCCGTTGCGTAGCTTTAAAGATCTAAGCATACATAGGGACAGACAGCGGAAAATAACTTTGTTTTATGCTATGTAGTGATAGATTCTAGTAAACTTACCTTATATACAATCCAGCTATAACCAAGCTAATTATTAACAAGGCTATGCAAAGAAATACAGTTTGTACTGACTGGAAGACAGCTCGGACTGATCGTTTCAGAATCTCCCATGTGACCTTCATCAGCGCCGCGACTATTGAGCCGAATCCGTCCATCAAATCTGAAGGGAGTATCCATGTCCTTGGTAACTGATATTGAAATAGTTATTTTAAAAATATAAATAGAAATAAATAAATAAATATTTCAGGACATTCCACACATCGCCATCTAGCCCCAAGCTAAGTAACTAGACTTGTGTTATGGGTACTAGACACCGAATATACTACTTAAGTATATACTTTTCTTTTGTAAATATATACTTATAATACATAGAAACAACCAGACCACAGACAAATATCTAAGCATTAATACTTGTCTGAGGCGGGAATCGAACCCGCAACCCTGTGTTTGGCAGTCCGGCATGGTGACCATTGTGCCAACTGGGTCGTCAATAACTTCATTCATGCCAGAAAAAAAACACACAAACAAAATATTCAAAAAGAAAACTATCATTTTTCTGGTTCAAAAATCTACATAATCTACATATGACACAAGAGTCGTATAGAATCAAATCAATTTTTTTTGGCTATGGAGAAGTTAAATTTAACTCCTCTTTCAGTGTCAGAAAAAGTAATTTGTCGTTTATTTTCAGTGTTAAAATCTTTGAGGCTGGTATTAAATCATACAATAATTGTATGGTAAGTATCAAATCCACATTTTTCTATCGACCAAAAACAGGCGCGGAAAGGCAAAAGCTAGTTATTCTATACTAGCCACCCGTCCCGGCTTCGCACGGATATATTATAAATGTATTATACATATAAACCTTCCTCTTGAATCACTCTATCTATTAAAAAAAACCGCATCAAAATCCGTTGCGCAGTTTTAAAGATATAAGCATACAAAGGGAAATAGGGACGGCGAAAAGTGACTTTATTTTATACTATGTAGTGATACTTAGTCTAATATTTTAGTCGAAGATTAACTGCATTAATTTATTATTCAAAAGAGAGATAAGATGGTTATCCGAGAGGCAACGACAAGTTGAGTTTCGTGATAAATGAATGGAAATGAAAGATGTCCGGAAGTAGATTGTGGATATCATTTTCGATTTATTCCGGTCTGATCCCCTCAGCTGATCCCCTGCTGGTTATTATTATTTTTTAATTCCGTTCTGATCCACTATAAACTTTATCATGCCGGTCCGATCCCCTTACTCTTTTTGACAGGTTAGTACAGTCAAGAGAAAAACAGTTTTTAATGTAATTTTTTTTAAATGTTTTACAATCATCACAGGCAATCAGGCTTTAGATAGATAAATAAAAATTCTAAATTATAAACACCATTTTTAAATTGCATTAAATATTAAAAAAAAAACATATTTTAAGTATAAGTGTTACAAAGGGCGGTCTTGTCGCTCAAATGTCTTCCAGGCAACTTTTGTTATTATTATTTGGACAAACCATAATTTAAAAAAGATTTGACTAACTTGAAATATAATAAAGTTGAAAATTAAGATTAATTTTGGTACAAGTTTTTGCGAAAATGTAAATTTGCCCATATCGTTTTATTGTGTTGGCTCAGGACCTTGATTTTTACACATCTAATAGGAACTACTTTAGTACCTGATATGAACTTCAACTTACTAGGTCCACCCGTTCCTGAGAAAATATGTGGCGACACACGGACAAACAGACAGACGGACAAGAAAGTGATCTTATAGGAGTTCCTTTTTTTACCTTTTGAGGAACCAGGAACCGACAGATTTTCTCAGAACCGGGCGAACCTAGCAAGTTGAAATTCATACCAGATACTGAGGTCTATAGTCCCTATCATCTTTTACCTTTCAAGGAACTGAACCCTATAAAATGAACACCAAATCAACGAAGTGTTTAAAATCATCACAGGTCAGACATTAAAATTTGGTATTTTTTTGGACAAAACTTAATTTAAAAAAAAGTGTAAAAAATATTAAAAAGATGCTGTGACTTGGCCAAGACTGGACAAGCCAAGACAAGTAGGGTAGTTGTTCTCCAATACTAAACATTTCCATTACAATGAGTAGTATTATAAATATGTATTTCAAATATTTTGTATTATGTAAATATAAACCCTGAATAAATATTTTGTTGGTGATTGTCCCAAAAGTTTGTTAATAGGTAGCCAGGGGATCCGACCGGAATAAAATATTTATATTTATTTGTGATCCCCTGCACGGTGGATCAGACCGGAATAGTTTTAAAAATTAAATATTTTAAAATAAAACTGATCCCCCAGGGTATCAGATCCAGGGGATCCGACCGGAATAAATCTCATTTTCTTTGTCGTTTTTTTGTATGGCTTGTTAATTTAAAGACGAATTTTGATATGCTTTACGTAGATTCATTAGATAACTATAGTTGTAAGGGAAATTATATTAAAACTAGCTGCATGTCCCGGCAAACGTAGTTTTGCCATATTATACAGAAAAAGAAGGAAAAAAAGGAAAAAAAAGGTTAATCGATTCTCAGACCTAACGAATATACATAAAAAAATCATACAAATCGGTTCAGCCGTTTAGGACTAACACCGCGACACGAAATTTTATAATCAGTCAAATTTTATATGACGTTATACGACGTCGTACTGTGTTATTCGTTTATTTTATAGTTACAGAGCTCGGTCTACTTCTGTCTCTCTTTCTCTTACGGTTTTTCGTTACTCGTTACAATTTTTTACCGGCTAGGTTCCCAACCCGTGATAAGGAACTTCCAATAAAATCGAAGCTCCGATGTCAAACTTAAGAATTCAAGGAACAGTTCAAGCTTAATCAATACATGTTATACGAAACTCGGGATATGAGACTCCTACTTACCTAAATCACACAAGGAATGCTTGTACGGGTACATCTATACTAATATTATAAGAGGAAAGATTTGTTTGTTTGTTTGTTTGTTTGTTTGTAGCGAATAGGCTCCGAAACTACTGGACTGATTTTGATAAAACTCGGTATAAGGATATATTGATTCATTGGGAATAATATAGGATACTTTTTATCCCGATATTCCTACGGCATCGGGAGTTACGCGGGTGAAACCGTGGAGCGCTGCTAGTAATTTATAAATACGTAACTATACAGGGTTATTGGTTATTATACTAGCAAGCCGTTAAGGGCTACTGTGCACCTAAACAAACAACTTTTGTTCTACGACTTTTGGAAATTCGAACATTTTTTTGAAAATATTGAGGTTAGGTTTACCTGAAAATCAGCTGTTCCTTACACGGAGAGGTCATTAACCTTAAAATTTTACTTATTTTGTAAGTTTTATCTCTGTCCTTAGTCTGAATGACTTTTGTTTTAAAAAATCAGCTGTTTTTCGAATATACATAATCTCAATTTTTTTTTTATTTCCGATTTTCCAAAAGTCGTAAAGAACAAACGTTGTTTGTTACGGTGCACAGAAATAGCCCTCAACGGCTTGCTAGTATAATTACCAATTACCTTGTATACGTAAATAAGTAGGTAGGTACTAGGTTGTAAGAATTCTACCTATTCTGCAAAGAAATTCTAAAGAAAGTAACCGAGCTATTTAAGATTATAACAAAAGGATTAGAAAGGGAAGTATATAGTAGCTATACCAGTAGCAAGGGATGATATTTCTTGGAAGGTAAGCCTATAAAACACCAATAGATAATTAAAAATTGGAATCTACTGAAAGAAAAAATATTTTAGCAAATTGTATCAGTAATAAGATGTGACTAGGAAGGTTCCTAGGCCCAAATCCGTAAAGTCGTCAGAAATCGGGTTGTAATGACCCCTCGCTACTGATACCTACCAATAATAACCTTATATAAAATAGGACTTGTCTTACCCATTAAATCTTAGCCTGTAATAATCTCCTTTATAAATTACCACTAGCTGAAACATTAGTAGATATTTATGGTTGAAACTGAGAAGAAATGGTAGAAAAACATACAGCTAAAAATCTATAGTTCAGAAATTGACAGTCCTCAGCATAGAGCATAAATATTTGCATAGATAACATTATATGAGCAAAGAGCTTTGCAAAGAGAATAATAAAGCTGGGGATACATTGCTCGGACGCAGCTTACGGACGCGTCGGACAGCCATCTGTGTAATGTAATGTATGTAACCGTGCACACTATCGGACGTAAGTCGCGGACGTAACCTTGGGGCGCCTTTGAGCGTTCGGACGTCCGCGGACGTCCTGGAGCGATCTGGGCCACTGGATACTAAACGACCGAGCACACTTGTCAGTCGCGGCTGAAGGACGCGTCCGCGGACGCGTTCGAGCAATGTGTCCCCGGCTTAGAACAACAAAGTATAATATTCTCTATGGCTTACAATCTGCCCGTTTAATGAGTAAAGTATAGTTTTAAACACTAATTAATCAACGCAAAATGTGTTTTAAACATAATTTAGCTAATCCAGGATTCAGGATTAGTCCCAGTGAAATATGGTTAAGGATTATGCCACAGTGTCGTTTTAGAGCTCCTGATATTTCCATTCCAAACATCCAAATCCGCCCAGTAATACTTAAAATACGCAGGAATAATAGTTTTTACCGGACTATGGAGAAGTGTAGAAGAAAGTTAGTGTTATGTTTTTGATTATTAGATCAGTCCAGTACCTGGCCTACTTTCCTTTCCCAAAATGTACTACATTTTTGTAAAAATAACCCAGTAAAAATCGAAATCTAACATATTTTGTGAAACGCGTTTTTAGATCATAATTTTTCAACTACTGAAGTCTGTATTAGGCTTTAAACAGTTAGGAGGAGGTTCTCAATTCGGTTATATGTATTTATTTTTTGAATTTGCTTTTTTCTGTTTTTAGTTTTTGGCGTTATAGCGGCAACAGCTTTGTGAAAAAAAGCGTTACCTAACTGTTTAAAGCCTAATACAGACTTCAGTAGTTGAAAAATTATGCACTAAAAACGCGTTTCACAAAATAATGTTAGATTTCGATTTTTACTGGGTTATTTTTTTTTACCGACTTTTTTTTTTTAACCGACTTCAATAGAAGTCGGTTAAAAAAAAAGATGATTTTAGGTTATTTTTACTATTTATTTAGGCAATATTTTTTTTGTTAATAATACTCCCAAAGGGCAGGCAAAAGACTTTTAAAATATACAGCCTTGTCTGACATACAATATTTTGTAGGGTTTTTTGTGTAATATGTTTTTGCGCTGGGGGTTAAAATAGAATATTGGTCGCACTTCGTCGGTTTTTAATTTAAATTTGGAAAAGTTCACAAAATAATGTTACGATTTGTAACTCGATCATTTTACCTCAATAATGTTCAGAAGGAATAACGAGCTGTAGGATGACTGTAGGTATTATGTTTGTATCTCTTTGGTATACGCAGACTTTACCAAGTCTTGTCTCGTCGCATATCTATGCGCGAACGAAGATCAGTTCGAATCGTTTGCCATCCTGAATATCCTTTAAGCCTGTACAACTTTCAACATAGTCATTTGAATAAAGATTTACAATGCCTAAAGATAAATTCCATTTCATTTAATAAAAACGAGACTAAAGCTCTTTACCTATTTATATCCAATCTGTCCGAAGCTGTTTAGTATTTTCTTTATACCGTAGGTTGATTGATTAGATTAGGTATAGATACTTATCTAAATGAGATCTTAATAAATACATTTTGTTAGGGTCTTTGTTCGTTTAGACGAGGTTTAGATCGTATACATTATTATTGGATTTATTATAAACTTACAATCAACGACGGTTTTGTAAAACAATCAAGCTTGTCCCTCTTTCGTAATGTATCTTTGTAGGTATATTTCCACGAATTAAACAATGTTGTCATTCAAAGTTCAAGCAAACATTTTGACGTGATAACGTCTATTAAATTGTTGGAACACCTGCATTCACAAAATTCCCGTTCCCGAAGTGTGACGTAATTTCACGTTCCCGAAGTGTGACGTAATTTCACGTTCCCGAAGTGTGACGTAATTTCACGTTCCGGTGACGTCATGTTATATTGTTTAATAAAGTTAAAAGCCGCTATATTGTTTATTAATAATATCGGTCATCTGGGCTTGTGTTATGACGACTGACGAATAGAAGACTTATAGAAAGGAAAAAAAGGAAAATAAAAATGAAACAGAAAAATTAAAAAAAGGAACAAAAAATTAACTTTTCATCGGTTTCTTATGAAGTTATCACGTAAAATTATCGTCCGTAAACCGACCATTTGTTTTATTTTTTTTATTTAATAATCATTTTTTTTTTCTGCAATCTTATTGTTTTAAAACAGCAGGGAAATATAATTGAACAGCTTACTAAATACGGTTTTCTCTCATTATTACCACACGCCACTCAGACTGGCGGTGGACCATGTACCATTGAGTTTTTACCCGACTAGGTATATACGGCGAAGCCAAAAGGAAGGGTTAAATTTTGAGAAGTATACTATTAATAATACCAACGGACGGTCTTTGAATACCGTTTATAGATAACATAGATAGATTTCCGTGTTAAGAGAGCAGTAGCACCAGTTTACAAATAAACAAAAATTTAATAAAAGAAAAAGTACTTATTCAATATTTAATCAAACACTGTGGGCTTATGTGGCATAGTAGTCGTTTATCGCGGTAAGCACTAAAGCATCGATTCCTTCAGCTGAGAAGGGTATTAGGGGAACTGGCAGGTCACTCAATCGAATGACAGGACCTGACGTTGATGGAAATAACTGATCCTATCAATCCCTAAATGGCGCATGGCGTAAAAAACACGTTCTAGATAGATTTATTGTAAATACACCAATAAAAAAATGTAAAGCTTCAGATTAACGTGGTACAATAAACGCATCCTTACCACTGAAACTTACAGGATCTTCGTCTTGTCAAAGGTACAAGTTTAACTAAACACCTAAATTCATAAACCAGTATACCAGGTCTTTGGCGTAGGTATTAGGGCCGGAGAAGCAGATTAGAAGATGCTAAGTGCATGGCAAGCATTGGTTACTAAGTGCTGTAAGCCACTTTATATATTGCGGTAGGTTATTTTTCCACCTCCTTCGCGCTCGTGGTCTGCGAAGGTATTTTAATTAAAAAATATTTATTTTACATACGTTTAATTCCAAAAACATCCGAATTCTTTTGGAAGGTGGTACCCGTAGGCGTTAGAAGACAAACTTAGTAAAAAAGTCTTGAATTCTTATTGTAATGCCATCAACTTAATAACCCAAAGGGGTTAAATTTCCAAAATTTGTTGCAAATTATTTCTTATTAAGAGGAAAGGGTACCGGGGGCTTTTTCCATACAAACTATTACAAACGTAGTCGACTGTTTTCTCCCTGGATAATGACACTAGAGCAAATATTTTTGGTGCATAAAACTTATAACTGCCATGACCATGCCCCTATTTTTTGTTTTTTATTATTTTATAATTTTTTTAATTTTATTTCTATGATAATTAGAAAATGAAAAAAAAAAACAAAACATAGGGGCATAGTCATGGCAGTTATAGGTTTTTTGGCACAAAAATATTTGTGCTAGTGTCATTATCCAGGGAGGAAACAGTCGACTACGTTTGTATGGAGAGAGCGCAGGTACTCTTTCACCTTAATGACGAAAAATATGTGACTCCCTGTACTATTCTTCTGAGCCTTTTTTAAAGAGCTCCGAAGATTTTACTTAAAAAGAATAATATTAACAACTATAGCTGCGCCAAATATCAAAATATAGCCTTCCTCGATAAATGGAATATCCAACACAAAAATATTTTTTTAATTCGAAGCAGTAATTCCTGAGATTAGCGCGTTCAAACAAACAAACAAACTCTTCAGCTTTATAATATTATAGTATAGATTAATTTATTCTTATCAAGCATCAAAATATCAACTTTATTTTTACCCCTTATAAAATGACTGATTAGTTTTTAATACTAAGGTACTAAATTATTAGTGAGTAGATAGGTACTAGATACCCACGTAAAATATTTCTGTACTTAGTTCTAATCCAGGGTTTTCCATTTCTAAGGTTCACGATTAGGTACGCCTGTCAACTTTCCTTATAAATTATCGGTCAAGTGAAAAGGAGAGAGAGTTTTGGGTAAATTACGTTCTGTCAACATAAATCCAGAGCTGTCAAACTAGGAATGATATTTATTAGAACCGTTTCGATTCAAAATTATATTTCATCAATAAGCAATTTGCGAAATAGAATTTGATATGGTTGTAAATTATCAAAGAGTAGATAAGTACTTAGAATTATTTAGAATAGGTACTAATGCATATAGAGGGCCTTGTTTGTCCTATATAATACATCTTTAGTATGCTAGTGGGGTTGCCAGTGTTCTGCATTGCATCCGGCATGTTTGCTGATCCGTATATTAGCGATTTCTATGCGGGATTACCTCGTACTATTATATATTCTGTGATAATAAAATAACATCTGTTCGAAACAGAATCTAAGGTTCCAATAGCATTCTGAAAACCCTAACCTACAGACCTGATAGCCAGCTTTAGCAACAACTGGTCGCTTCTTCAATAAACCCTTATGCTGATGTCATACACACATAATTTTATATTTAGGATTTCCAAATTTTATGTAGATAGCTAAAAATATAGACAGTGGCTATCTACTTCGCTGCCCGTGTATTGGCCGATTCTAGTATTGAAGTTTCATGGTAAATTATTATCAATACGGTAAATTTTATTGAGTGCTTAAAAAACTCGCTGTAGGAGTTTTAATTAGTTTTTCATCTCTTGAAATTACGTTAGTTTATGGTAGTTAGGAGCTTAGATATTATCATGTTTGTTTACCATACCTTTCATAAACAACTTAAATGTATTTAGTGTACCTATGAATATTTATTATCTTACTAGCTGCCCTACGCGGTTTCACCCGCGTAACTCCCGATCCCGTGGGAATATCGGGATGTAAGCTATCCTATCTCTCAAGTTGGATCGAACTGCACATGGTGTGCGAATTTTATTATAATCGGTTAAGTGGTTTAGGAGTCCATTGAGGACAAACATTGTGACACGAGATTTATATATATTAAGATATAAAATATTTCTCATTAATAAAGGTTATTGTCGTATTGAAAGCCCACAAAATCCCTTTCCTTTGGATATTATGAACATTAAATGTAAGGTAAGCTTTAATAAATTATTGGCAATTGCCACCTAGCTTTGGATACCTCTGAAATTTTCTCTTCCATTATTTTCGATATAATTATAGAAAATTCAAGTCACAGCGAGAGGCTCAACTCAGATTATGGGTCGTAGTTCTAGAAAAACATCATCTCTAAACAAAAAAAATGAGTCTTCCTTTGCTTTAAAAAATATTTTTACTGACGCAAAAACATACGCATAGAATTGAGAAATTTGAGAAACCCCTCCATTTTTGAAGTCGGTTAAAATGAAAGTAAGTATAATTCTTATCAGATTTAAATCTTAAAGTATCAATTAGCACGAACATTTCACGAGAATATTAAGAAATATCTGACTATGGATTTACTTACTATTATAACTGTTGTTTCTAAGGTTAGAAAATAATCCAATATTATTATGCAAATATAAAATGAACAGTAGGTACACGTTGTTACTTTGACATCTTAAATTGTGTTCTTATGGAGTGAGATTATAGGTATTACGTAAGTGAAACCAGAATAATAATTAAAATTCATTGTTGGCAACACAGGTTTAACAGAAAGTTGGGGAACTCCCGTATTCGGAAATTCATATTTCTGGCTTGACCCAGCAGTTTTGATACTCTGCGTTATCTAAAAGTTAGTTATGCATATTCTTTAGTTTTTATCGGTACGGTCTGAGTCATAATTGCAGACCCATCGTAGAGCTCCAATTTGCTATTATTAGAATGCTTTCAACTCAATCAAGATTCTAAGGTATTATGAATTAAATAGATAAACAAGTAAATAATATTGGAATAAAAACATTCCAATAATAGTAATTTTAGAACTCTAACGGTGGTTCTGCAATTCTGACTCCGACTGTACCTAGAGTACCTACCTATATAGGCATAAGATGGGCATGATTTTTTAGAAATCCCTTTTTAGCATTTTACTCGTGTGTGAAATTTCATATTTCTAGCTAGACCCAGTAGTTTAGATACTTTGCATTGGCTATTAAGTCAGATAGACTTTCTTTAGATAATAGATACCTACCTATAGCATGAGATGTAGGTACTCTACCTATTCATTCATTAATTACTAATTCCCTAATGGGATGATATTTTGAAAATCCATTTTAGCACTTTAAGAAACTCTTGTGTGAAATTTCATATTTCCAGCAGTTGACCCTTTGCATTGTCTATAAGTCAGATAGACTTTCTTTAGATTTTAAATACCTAACCTACCTATAGCATGAGATGTAGGTACTTTATCTATTCACTAATTACTAATTCTCTAATGGGATTATATTTTGAAAATCCTTTTTAGCGCTTTAATAAAGTTTTGTGTGAAAGTTCATATATCTATCAGTATAGACATTTTGCATTGTCTATAAGTCAGATACACTTTCTTTAGATTATTGACACCTACCTACCCTACGGTAGTACAGACTTCCCATTTCTTCCCTCTAGTCAGCTTTCAAAGGGAACAGTCGGCACGAATTGTCACCACGGTGACAACCGGGAAGACAATTCCCAGCCGTCACCCCGGGGAACAGGGTTAGGGTTTGGGAATATTCGTCCTACATATAGGCATGAGATGTAAGGTATCTACCTATTGACCTCATAACTTTTGATATTAATATTGTTACATAAGTTCAGTGATGTGGATAGAAGGAAAGAGGCTCTTGCATGACTGTGCGTCTTTCTGGAATTTAGGTCAAGGCATCACTGCCCTGTTTTGCCTTGCATCGCTATCTATTTCCTTAAGATGCTGATAAACAAAGTCATTTAGAAAATACATTCTTACCAGATACTTTTACAGTACTTTATTTTTATTTTTATTTTTTTATTTGTTATTTTTATTTGTTAAGGAAGACAAACAGTTACACTTTACTAGAGGATAAAACTAAATCTAAAACTAAATACCATTTAAATGTCTCCACAAATGGCTTGCTAGACGCTTGATTTTACACTATAGATAATTAAGACTAAGGAAGAGAATAAAAACAACCGATAACAATGTGAAAAGAAAAGAAAAAAAAGAAAGAAAAGAAAATATAACAAACTTAGACTAATAGTTCCGCATTCAACCACTGATTTGTCAGAGTATTTTTGATTGTGTAAGAAGAAGTGTTGAACAGATCAAATTCAGAAAAGTCAACAAGGTTGTTAAAATTGTTCGCTGTTCTAATAAAAAAAGAATTTCGTCTGTAGTTGGTGCCACTACGGGACACCCCCAGACGTGATTGTTTACGATTCTCGCGCAATATGGATCTCGGAGGTACCTTAATACGTATATGAGATAATAGATATGGTGAATCTACTTGAGACTGAGCTATTTTACTATAAAAAACTAAATCACTAATCTTACGTCTTTCTTCTAATGGAAGTATGTGGTGTCTTTGGCATCTAGTCTCATAATTGGCATCATACTTCTTAGTTTTAAATTGCAGATACCGCAGAAATTTCCTCTGAATCGTCTCCAACCTGTCTACATACACCTTGTATAATGGATTCCATACTTGTGAGCAGTACTCAAGTGTGCTACGCACATATGAACAATATAGGACTTTTAAAATTTTTACACTTGAGAATTGCGCACAGAGCCGCTTAATAAATCCTAAGGACTTGTAGGCCTTTTTGACAATGATGTCGATATGTTTGTCATAAGACATAATCGCATCATGCGTCACCCCTAAGTCGCGCATTTCGTCTACCTTTCTCAGTATGGTTCCCTTAAGTTGATATGCGAATGGAACGGGTCTAATCTTGCGAGTGAAGGTCATGGCGGAACATTTGGATACGTTTAAATCTAATTTATTTTGAAAACAATATTCCTCAAGACGTCCAAGATCCTCCTGTAGTAACTGACACTCTCTTAGACAGCTGACTTTTTTGAATATTTTCATATCATCAGCGTACAGGAGAAATTCAGAGGATAGAAAACAGTCACCTATATCGTTAATAAAAATGTTAAATAGTAATGGACCAAGTAGGGATCCTTGGGGAACCCCTGAAGGGACCCTATTCCAAGCAGAGGTAAAACCATTTACAACAACTTTTTGCGTTCTATTTTCGATGTAAGAGGAAAGCCACCTAAACAAGTTACCATGAATGCCGGCATTAAATAATTTTTGTAGTAAAATTGTGTGGTCGATCCGATCAAACGCTTTGCTAAAATCTGTAAATATGGCGTCGACTTGCCCACCGGCATCCATATTTCGTGATGTATATTCGGTGAAGGATATAAGATTGGAGGTGGTCGATCTATTGTTGAGGAACCCATGCTGCTCACTGATAAATATAGGCTTAAAGAAAGCGTATAATTGCGTGTAGACGACTCGTTCAAATATTTTAGCAAAAATACACAGCTTTGAGATGGGTCTGTAATTTTTAATATCGCCTCGAGACCCATTTTTATGAATAGGAGTTATAAAGGCAGACTTCCAAAGTGAGGGTACGAACCCTTCTCGAATTGACCTATCAAAAATTAATGTTAGTGGTATTGTTAGGGCGCTAGCGCACCTAGTTATGAACAGTGGTGGTATACCATCAGGACCTGCTCCTTTTGCGAGATCGAGAGATTGTAGTAATTTTAAAATAAGCTTTGAATCGATTTCAATAGTGTTCAAACTTTCCGAGTGAGCGTTTCCCGCAGCAGACAAGTCAACATCTTGCCTACTTTGAGTAGCTGGAGCGAGAAAATTTGATTGGAAATACTTAGCAAAAAGATCACAGACCACATCACCAGAATCGGTTGATTGTCCCTCAAATGTGAGAGTGGCTGGAAGAGAATTGATACCACCCTTATTTGACTTAACAAATCCCCAGAACAGTTTTGGATTTTCTATAATCGAATCTTCGATCATACTGATGTACGTGTTAAAGCACTCCTGTTCTAAAGACTTAGCTCTTTTACGTAAAAAAGAAAACGTATCATAATCGCTAACATTACCATATGTTTGGTATCTCTTCAGGAACTTATACTTCTCTCTGAGGACTTTTTTTAACGGTGTTGTATACCATCGAGGATATGAATTCGGTGCAAAGTACTTATGCGGTATATACTTATCAATAAGATCGTGTAAAATTTTATAGAAATGATTAACAGCCTCATCGAGTGTCACGCTAGTCAGAACACAGTCCCAATCTGTTTCATTGAGCGATGCATTAATTGCAACAAAATTGCCAGAATGATAAAAATATTTAATTCTAGGTTGCATTTGCAGTTGCTCCATATCATCGAAAGATAATACTATATTTATAGATTTGTGATGGACGTCCTCCGGCACTAAGGGATCATCACAGACAGACACGGCCAACTCCGTATTCGACAGCACCCAATCTAATACTCTATTGTTCTTATTATAGCAAAAGTTAAATTGATTAAAGTTATATTCGGTAATAGTGTCAAAGAAATAAACTTGGGCTTCTCCCTTAATGCCTAATGGTTGATAATCACTGACGCTTTGGTCAGTAGGCCATTTTATGTCCCTCATATTAAAATCGCCGATAACAATGAAATTATCATTGGGGCAGGTGTCCACTATGAGAGATAATTTGTCGGCAAAATTGGTCAACTGTGAATTAAAATCATAACCAAGATTTTCATCGATTAGATATAGTGAGCAAAGATGAATTGTATGTACTTTACGACATTTGGTCTTGTAAGTGACAGTAACCCAAATATCCTCGGCCGATGATGACCATGCCGGTCGATGCGATGCCGCGATATCGCGCCGTATCGCTATTAATACTCCACCGCCGTATAGCTCCTTAGTCGCAGCGTAATCCCTGTCCCGTCGAAATACAAGGTACCTATCATCGAAGAGCTCCGAGTCACCAATCCCGTCATACAACCAAGTCTCCGTGATTATTACCACATCAAAGTTGTTAAGAACAATATTTCTTTTAAATGTCGTTGTCTTAGTACGTAGTCCGCGGGTATTTTGATAGTAAATATTGAGCTTTGAACTATCCATTTCTGATACTTAGAAAATAACTCGAGTGCAACAAGTTAAAGATACAATAAATTAAAGCACCTGTAGTCAGAGTGATTAAATCATTATGGTATAAAAAAAGTAGATAATTGCACAAGTATATCGACAAATAGTGACATACCTTCAATAAATAGTTGCTACCTCGCAATACTACAACATATACGCTATTATAATAATATGCAGAATAAACTGCATACGTGAATAACAATAAGTTCGAATTATTATATTCATTGTGTAAAGTACATCGGATCGGAGCATAGTAATAATAGTTACCACGCGATATTATAACAAAACTGTTACTATATACGTAATAATAATATTTAGAATAAACGAAATACGTTATCAATAATGAGTTGGAATTATATTCATCGTATAAGGTACCTCGGATCGGTGTAAATAACCTATTGACGCAAATATTACCTACATAGCTGCGCAATAAATATTTCAACAAGTTAGAATGTGCCTCTAATAAATAATGACTACTACATAATAATATTAAGACCGTAAACATTTCATTATGTACGTTATGTAAAACATAACCGAAATATGAATAAAATGGTCTAAAACAGGGTATATAGAAAACTTGTCGCAAAAATGCACGATTCAATATGAGTACGTACTTGATGAAAGTCGCAAACGATAATGAGCGGGCAATAAATAAAGCGCGAGCGATAATGCACACTATGTTGTTGCCAATTAATGCGATTCGATGTGAGAATTGTATGAATGAGTTCGGACTTACGTGCGGAAGCTGGTTGCGTATACCGAGGTGGCGATAGCGTAAACAAATGACTTCGTAGTTGAATTCGGTTCTCAAACTTTTTGTGATTGAATTCTTTTTTTTAGTATAGGTTGGTAATGATGAACTTTTACAAAAAATATTTTTGGACAAATAATAAAAAATACAAAAAAATGAATCTAAATATAAAAAAAATAATTGAACTGAATTTACCTACTAAATTGATGCTACAAATCAAATCGGGCAGTAGGATATTATATATAAACTAGCTGTCCCGGCAAACGTTGTTTTGCCATTTCAAAAAAAAAACTAAAGGAAACAAAATAAAAAATAGATGTTGGCCGATTCTCAGACCAACTGAATATGCTCACAAAATTTCATGAGAATCGGTCAAGCCGTTTCGGAGGAGTTCAAGTTCGAACCCCGTGACACGAGAATTTTATATATATAGGGATATTATCGTAACTATTTTCTTAGTGATGAAACAGTACAATTTAATGAAGTAAGTAGTAGGAACTTAGTTAACTTCTACTGGTCTATCGTCAAGAAACCTACTATTATGTACAATCAACGTTCAAAAGTCCACCGGCACCGTAGCGTTTACAGTAAGTACTATGCAGCACTATTTGAACTATTATAACAACTTAACCTGTAAATCGGTCCCACGTCGGTTGGTGTAGCGGGTGGCGGCTTATACCACTCGGCCAACTAAAGACATAGCTAACATGTTGAAAGTAATAATCACACTGAGTACTTTTAATTCAAGTATTTATGTTTGTGTGTAACGTCTATTAGAAGAAGGTCGTAAGTAAAATACTTGTTGATAGTATTATGGTAGCAAACTAATGATGCATACTGTACAACTACGCCTACATCATCTAGACAGACAGTGTTAATACTTCTTCTAGCGAGAGTTCAAACGAGACTAGGTCAGTCGCAAGTAACGTCTCCGAGTGACCATTAGCGCAAAAACCTATCGATGTCTGTGGCTTAGCTTGCATCTAGATTGGCTGACTCAGTCTCACTTGAGCTTTTCCTAGAATAAATAATGTACTTACGTTACCTATGATTACCATCTAGAACAAAACAACCGGCCTACTTTTTATGTTTAATTTATAAGTGTTTTATTCTAAACACTTACAAATTATAAAATAATAAATCGTCATAGACGTCAAATTGTAAAAAAAAACTGGTTGCCTGTAAAGTCGGTATACGGGCGAAAGTTTTACGTGACAACAACTGTGCTCGAGTGGAAGGGACGCGTGCCTTTCACTTTTTATGTCTGTCTCTCTCGCTCTTAGGCGGGCTAACCATGCCCGCGTGCCTCTCACTCGCTCTCATTGTGAGCGCATAACGTCAGCGGAGCGTAACGCAGTTTCTTGAAGTGTCACCCGGCAAACCAATTTATAAGACGTTGTCACGTCAATAATAGATTACCTAAATAATAACTAAAATAAGCTTTTTAAAACTAAAACTGCAATTTATAAAGTCTACCTACTTTTGTTAAGGAAGTTATTCTTTTCATAGGTATGTTAGGAACAAAGTGAATATCAGATTTTATTTCAAGATTTTTAATTAAAATCACACATCGGGTATTCTGTTAGTATTTTTCGTGGTGAAATATGAAAGAACTCGTAACGTAGAAGCAATAAATCTTGTCATTTCGATAGTGTGACCATCATCTTCACTAGGTATCCTTCGTTGTAGCAAATTTGCAGCATATTTCATATTATTGATGAATACACGAATAGACTCAGGGTTTGGATTTGGTATTATTTGCCATAGGTCACGGAGGAAGTCCAGATTAAACATGATAGTTTATGATAATCCTGAAATTAAAACAGCGCATTAGACATCAGAAATGAACAATTGGTTGCCAACATTTTCTACGTGATAACGTCTGTTAAATTGGTGGAACACCTGCATTCACAAAAAAGTGTCACGGTAATATTGTGTGACGTCTTGCGTCATGGTAATATGACCAGGCGCGTCATGGTAACTTAGGAAACAGAGTGTTTAATAATAATATCGCTCATTTGGACTTGCATTATTATGGTGACGAGTGACAAAATATAGAAGACTTAAATAAATGAAAAAAAAGAGAAAAAATATAAATACCTATCTAAAAAGGAGTAACAAATCTTAATTTTTCATCGTTTTCTTATGACGTTATCTATCACGTAAAATTATCGTAAAGCGACTTTACAGACAACCGTTTGTTTTTTTTGCTAAAATATATAGTAGATAGGTAGGTACACGGAATGCCTATTTTCAAATTTTATGATTTTCTTTTCCATATTTTATGATTGCAGTTTTAAGTGCAGACGTGCTATAAGAGGGTATACATACATGTATTAGCCCTTACTTTTAACTTCTATTTGACTTTTTTGCTATCTTTAGCTCTGGAGAACTAATTTAAAAAGTAAATGGTAGTAAATTTATAAGTTATAAGAAAATGTGTCTAGAACACAATTAAATAACAATAACAACAACTATTTTGTCTGAAATATAGTATTTTTGCGTAACTTCTATAAGTACATATATTTCGCCAACATCTTACCTTTATATAGTACTAGCGACCCGCCCCGGCTTCGCACGGCTATATTATGCATGTATTATACATATAAACCTTCCTCTTGAATCACTCTATCTATTTAAAAAAACCGCATCAAAATCCGTTGCGTAGTTTTAAAGATTTAAGCATACAAAGGGATATAGGGACAGAGAAAGCGACTTTGTTTTATACTATGTAGTGATAGTTATAGAGAAGTGATAATCACCCGAAATATAACAGGTATAATGCTATATTTTATAGTAAAGCTGGCAACCCTACAAACAATACATATAATAATATTATGTTCTTTTCACAAATCACTTTCACTTAAATTTTTACCAAATTAAAAATCGAATTATCCGATAATTCGCGCATCTATAGGTAGAATTTATGTTCTAGAAGCGTAGTTTATAATATTATTATAATGTAGACATTTCGATATTTTACTCAGTAATTGTACAAAAAACTAGATTTTTACGAATATCACAGGCAAGTAGGTTCACTGGAAAAAAGATTCTTGAAGCAAGAAATAATCTTCTCTTACACTCTTATTCTCTATAGCGTTTCTACACTGGAAAATAATTTCTTATTATTAGTAAAAGTTCTTGAACATAATATTCCTATTTCTTTTTAAATTTAGAATAGGTACTGCCTATCATTAAGATTTTTTATTAAAAACAAATTATTCACTAGCGTCTTTAAGAGGAAAGGGTAGCGGTGACTTTCTCCATACAAACTATTACAAACGTAGTCGACTGTTTTCTCCCTGGATAATGGCACTAGAGCAAATATTTTTGGTGCATAAAACTTATAACTGCCATGACCATGCCCCTATTTTTTGTTTTTTCTTATTATTTAATTTTTTTAATTTTAATTTCTATGATAATTACAAAATTAAAAAAACCAAAACATAGGGGCATAGTCATGGCAGTTATAGGTTTTATGACACAAAAATATTTGTGCCAGTGTCATTATCCAGGGAGGAAACAGTCGACTACGTTTGTATGGAGAGCGCGCAGGTACCCTTTCACCATAAGGAGAAGATTTTTCAAAATACCTTAGCTGGCGTCTGGCGAAACAACAACGATCGATCACGGCTAGAACCGAAAACAAAAATGGACGTACTTACTACTTCTACGAATACCATTCCGGGCCCAAGGCTCGTACTCCTTATGATTATATAATGATGTCCAACGCGAAATATGACTTAATTAAATAACTTTTAGAAAATTTTAATGGACACGACACACAATAAATAAGTACACAAAAACAATAACAATAAGAATCATTAAATTTTAAATTAACAATCCATAATATAGTCCCGAATTACAACAAAAAATTAAACTAAACATACATAAAGTTACCAAAGTCACTTACTATTTTTGTCGATAGTTTGTGTTTTTAATAATTTAAGAAAAATATTCATTTATTTATTATACAGTGTCACACGTCAAATGAGCTTACAGAATTAAGGGCACAATGGTACTGGATTCTGCAAATTTTGTTAATTTAATACTTTAAAATACCTACAATATTATATTTTCCTGGTTCAATATGATATAACAACTATGAAAATAATTTATGATTGGTATGTGTGACTCGGCGATACCTACTATAGGTACCTACCTCGTGTTGTTGTTACTAAGGTATGTATATCCTTCTTTACTCATTTAGTACGAGTTTAAGTACTTCGATTCGTATTAGATTGATAAGGTTATTCCCAAGTGTGAACGAGACAGATATCCATTGGATGCTTTCTATTCATACCCTATGCATAGTACATGCAAAAACTCACTCCTACATCCACTTGTTATTGAATTTAATAACAGTCCGGCGGTGGTCGTTATCATGCATAAATTAATTTACAAATTTATCATGAAATACTGGATCCATCCTGTTGAAAAATGTATTGGTTGTCCAAAAAGTACCAAAATTCAACATTATCCAAGTAAGTTTTGATGAGCGTAAATACGCTATGCTAAAAGTAGAATAACAAGATTATTATAGAAAGGAATGAACCAAATAAAAAAATATTAATAATAATATGCAATGTCAAAAAAAATTATAAAAATTAACTTACCTATTTTTTTTTCTGTAGTAGGAAAATAATATCGATTATTGGCATTTTAGGTAGGTACCTACTGAAGTTCCCCATCATCCAGCAACCGATAATCCACCTGCCTTGTTACACCGTGTATAGGTAGATACTAATAAAACTGAAAAAATAAAATAAAATAAGAAAATAACTTATACCTAAAGTTAATAAAACTGTTACTTATTAAAATTTACTCTAAAGTAGTTTTAATGATAAAGTGCATAGCTTTACAGGTGGTTAAAATGCAGTTAATTACGTAAGTACCTACTAATATAGTTCAGAATAAAAATTGCAATTAAAATTCTACTTACTAATTATTAATAGGGGTCACAATTAAAAATGATGGTAAGTACTTATTTATTATCTTAAACTTGCTGTTAAGAGGAAAGGGTACCGGGAGCTGTCTCCATACAAAATATTTTTGGTGCATAAAACTTATAAATGCCATGACCATGCCCCTATTTTTTTATCTAATTTCTATGATATTTAGAAAATGAAAAAACCAAAACATATGGGCATAGTCTAGTCATGGCAGTTATAGGTTTAATTAGGTTTTATGGTACAAAAATATTTGTGCTAGTGTCATAATCCAGGGAGGAAACAGTCGACTACGTTTGTATGGAGAGATCGCAGGTAACCTTAATTAAATTGTCAGATCTCTAAAACTTGGTCAACGGGAAGGACCCTGTAGGTTTTGCTTCCCTTGCGAGTGTCGAAAATTTGCGGAAATTTCCGGCATAAACGGCTGTATCTTTATATTGTGTTGACTTAAAAGATCCATTTTTTCACAGCTTCAAGGGACAGTAGACGTATCACTACATAGTATAAAACAAAGTCGCTTTCTCTGTCCCTATGTCCCTATATCCCTTTGTATGCTTAAATCTGTAAAACTACGCAACGGATTTTGATGCAGTTTTTTTTAATAGATAGAGTGATTAAAGAGGAAGGTTTTTAGATATAATACATACATAATATAGCCGTGCGAAGCCGGGGCGGGTCGCTAGTTTGATATAAATTCCAGCTTGATACCTCCACGCGTTCCTGAGAAAAAGACATTAAAGTGATCCTATAAATAAGGGTACTGTTTTTTTCCTTTCGTTTGTTTCCATTTAAAAATCGTAAATTATAAGTACACTGGCTGCACCCCGCGGTTTCACCCGCCTAAGTCCCGATCTTGTGGGAATATCAAAATAAAAAGTAGCCTAAAGCCTTCCTCGATAAATGGACTATCCAACAAAAAAAGAATTTTTCAATTCGAACCAGCAGTTCCTGAGATTAGCGCGTTCAAACAAACAAACAAACTCTTCAGCTTTATAATATTAGTATAGATTAGTAATAAATTCGTTTTGATAACAAAAAATAATTACAAATAATACAATACTTTTTACATAATTTAAAACAAAAATTAGGCGTCATTCAAATAAACCGCCCCTGACCGCACCCGGTGCAAAAGAGCCGAGAATACTGGCCGCGTTACCGCTTTGTATGGCGACGGCTAACCTTTGCACCAAGACCGATCCGGAGCGGTAGTCAAAACCTCGGTCCCTCAGACGGCGGCCTATTAGTAATTAGTAAAATAATTAAGTTTAGGTACGTTAAACAAACAAATTCAATACCCTTACCCCGGGGCGGCCGTTGTGCTGCGTATCGTAAATCACTTTATTTCAAGTCATCCCATTCAGTACTCGTACTTCTATACAGAATGTATTAAATTGATTACAGTTTGGTGAGAAGACATTGTAAATTATAGATTACATACCTATTTGTAGTTGGTAGGTATATTGCTAACCGAACGGAACATAAGTGCCGAGTCATAGCAACTTTGATTTATAACTTCATTCGATGTTAAGAGGAAAGGGTACCGGGGGCTTTCTCCATACAAACTATTACAAACGTAGTCGACTGTTTACTCCCTGGATAATGACACTAGAGCAAATATTTTTGGTGCATAAAACTTATAACTGCCATGACCATGCCCCTATGTTTTCTTTTTTTTAATTTTGATTTTTTTATAAATTTTAATTTCTATGATAATTAGAAAATGAAAAAAACCAAAACATAGGGGCATAGTCATGGCAGTTATAGGTTTTATGGCACAAAAATATTTGTGCTAGTGTCATTATCCAGGGAGGAAACAGTCGACTACGTTTGTATGGAGAGCGCGCAGGTACCCTTTCACCTTAACACAAATCTCTCGTTAGAGAAACATTAGGTGTGCGTTATAGATAGAATAAGTATACACTATATTTAAATTACTTATATAAACCTTTCTTCTAAGTTAAATGCACGAAATGAAGTTATTACATTCATTAAGGGGGGTCCATACGCCAACGACCTTGGTACACAGCTTACTAAATAGTTACTATTGACACCGGTCGCCATCGTTGGTGAAAATTGATGATTGTTACGAATGTGTTTTGTTTTTCTCAAAAGTGCTGAGATGGAATTGTAGGTGAGATTTTTACCGACATTTTGGTGTGATTTTGAGCCAAACATTTCCTATAGTTTTGAAGCTATGATAAAATTAAGAATTAAAACTAGTCTAGCTTTGAAACGACAAAGAATTTTCGCCTCAAAATTACCCCAAAATATCGGTAAAAGTTTCACCTACAATTCTATCTCAGCACTTTTGAGAAAAACAAAACACATTCGTTACAATCAACAATACTAGTTGTAAGCGACGGGTATTTCTGGCGCGTTGCGTTTGGCAGCATAAGCAGCCTTAAGTCAATAATATTGTACAATGAGAGAAGAGAGGCCGGAGACCCATAGCACAGGTTTACCTAATTTGGGCTCCTGTCTCCCATTTAAATTTGGACTTATATTGTTAATAGATATAAATAATGGCTGTATTTACTTAAGTTTATTTGACGACCCAGTTGGCACAATGGTCACCATGCCGGACTGCCTGCGGGCTAATAGGGTTGCGGGTTCGATTCCCGCCTCAGACAAGTATTTATGCTTAGATATTTGTCTGTGATCTGGTTGTTTCTATATGTATAATAATTATATATTTACAAAAGAAAAGTACTTATAAAAGTACTTAGTTTGGGGTTAGATGGCGTTGTGTGGAATATTTAATAATGGCGTCCTGCAATATTTATTTATTTAAGTAAGTATTATTTATTTATACTTACCCAAATAATTACTTTACTTATATTTATATTGGTTTGTATTTTTTGGGAGAAAATAAAGATATTTATTATTGAAGTGAAAACTTCTTATGGCGCGTTGGGCACTTTTGTGGGTGAGCATTTTCAGCCGTTCTCGCGACAGATTTTGACGCGACAGATGAAATTTTATTTGTGTTAGTCTTTTTGTTTAACTTATACTGCCATCTATTACACAAATTGAGAAACTTAGTTTCTAGAAAGACCGCTATTCGAATGTAGATGGCGCTGATTTAAATTTTTTACTGCCATCTAGCGAATAAAAAATAAACTATATTTGTTTAAGTGAGTGCTAATAGATGGCAGTAGCAGATCGTTTCAAGAAATATTCTATGAGAAATAACAAGTTTATTGTTTTCACTTCTGCCTGCACTCCCGAAGTGCGCTGTTTTTTTTTTAATATGTTTTTACGTTATGTATTAATTTCAGGTGTGGATATTATTTATAATCACATTTGAACGTCTTAAAAACGAAGTCAGGATGTGTGCCTTTGGAACGCGCCTTAGAAAGCACAAGAAGAGTACCATCAAGTACCAAAGTACCATCACATATTAGGGGTCGGGATGGTTTAGATCAGGGCTGTCCAAACTATACACCTTCGCGGGCTAATTAAATTTCATACAAAAGCTGGAGGCCCAGAAAAATATTTTCAGTTGTCAAGTAAATAAAATACAGGGTAATTTTAGGGTCTTTCTATGTTTATTGATTTTTCGTTAATTTATCTTTAACAATAGTATCGATATCCACGTCAACATTCGTTGTTGCCAGGCGCATTGCATGAAGAAGCGATTTATCTGACAATGAAGATCTATACTTGGATTTTATAAAATTCATTGTTGAATATGCACTTTCACATAAATAAGTGCAAGTAAATAATAAGCTGCCCATCATCGATCCCATTTTCAATCCAAAATTTTTTAGCTTGGGGAAACGGTCGCCAAGGATCTTAAAAAAATCCATTCCTGTCTCTTTGTTGGTTGTTTCTTAAAAAGTGGATTTATTGTGGATTTAAAGTGGATTACGTGGATAAAAGAATGCCTGGGTAAGTTATCTTCCTATTAGTAACTTCATTTTGTGGTTTCATTCATATTTAGTATGTGCATGAAAATGACATGAAAAGTAATGTTTGGTCAACCGACAACTGCGTCGATTGTTGCCCGACAACTAATAAATAATAGTAAAAGTAGCTTCACTTTTAAGTGATCATGCGAATGGAATGTTGCAAGACTGAAGATAAATAATTATACCAAGTATTGAGTACATGTTTTGACAACGAATAATATTATCCAAACTATTTGTGTCCAAAACTATTATTAGATTAAAATGTGTGTCGCGGGCCGCATGAAAACAAGCCGCGGGCCGCATGCGACCCGCGGGCCTTTGTTTGGACAGCCCTGGTTTAGATGATTTCACACATGCTCTGCGTGAATTTCTTATTGAGAAAACATATTAAATTACACAGTTGACGAATTTTTAAGAGACAAACTTGAATAAGATGTTAATAAAATTCCATGTCTATATTTTTCTTTATTATAAGTAGGTACATAATTAATAATTATTATTGATATTGAAATTTATTTCTTATCGTGGTGCTGGTTGTTTCTAGCATTTTTGTATTTCTACTTTTGTTAATGATTTAATTTTGACTTATAATTTTCTACGCCGAAATGGCAAGATTTAGAGAGTAGGCACCATTTTATTTTTATCTTCTAAGAACTTTTATACTTAGACCTACAAAATAAATATTTATGATTTATTTATGATTTAAGAAAATATATAATATATATAGATTTTTGCCCAAAATATATAGATTTTTGAAGCTATAATTGAAATTAAGCGTTACGTTTACCTATCGTTTAGCTAAACATAATTTTATAACTTCACACTGGCCGTCCTGACATCTGAATGAACGGTCACCTTTAAATGTTTGATTTCTTCTAGAATATGATGGAAGCAATTGTTTGAGGATAGGAAGTAAATAGCAGCAATAGGGAAGCAATTATTGAGCATACATTCAACGTTAAATACGCCTAGTGACCGTTTATTCTGACGCTCACTCACAATGTTAGTGAAATTTTAATATATTTTTGTACAATACGAAATAATGTATCGCGGGACTAAATAAATTAAATAAACAAATGGTTGTCTGTAAAGTTGGTTTACGGGCGATAATTTAACCTACGTGATAATGTCATTAGAAAACGATGAAAAATTGTGATTTTTTTGTATTCCTTTGTATATTTTTTTTTCCTTTTTTTCTTTTATTTTCCTGTATTTATTTATTTTTTCTTTTATATTAGTCTTCAATTAATCACTCGTCACCATAACACAAGTCTAGATGAGCGATATTATTATTAAATACTCTGTTTCCTAAGTTACCATGACGCGTCTGGTCATAATTACCATGACCCATGACGTCACACAATATTACCGTGACACTTTTTTGTGAATGCAGGCGTTTCACCAATTTATCACGCGAAAAAATTAAAACTACCTACTATATTTTTAACCGACTTCAAAAAAGGAGGAGGTTCTCAATTCGTCTGTATGTTTTTTTTTTTTTTTTTGTGTGTATGTTACGCGATCATTCGAAGACGGCTCAACCGATTGAGATGATTCTTTTTGTGTTCGAAAAGTGATACCTCAGGGGTGGTCCCATAAAAATTTGGTGAGGATCTGATGAGAATCTTCGGAGTGATGAACAGAATTGCACCTCGAGAGTGCAGCAAATTGCTCAGTTTTCGATTTCCACCAGTAGATTTGGCCCATAAACGAATAGTTACCGATAAATGGAATATCTGAAACCACCTTCTCATCAGAAAACTCTTCAATCAGTTACGATTACAGGTTACAATTTGAAGATTTTAGTCGAATTTAGTCGCCGGACTGGGTTTGAATGAATGTTAATAGAGAACCCTATCTTAAATGAAGTTCTGATGAGGATCTTCGAAGTGATGAACAGAAATGCACCTCGAGAGTGCAGCAAATTGCTCATTTTTCGACTTCCATCAGTAGAATTGGCCCATAAACGAATAGTTACCGATACATGGAATATCTGAAACCACCTTCTCATGAGAAAACTCTTCAATCGGTTACGATTACAGGTTACAATTTGAAGAATTTAGTCGAATTTAGTCGCGGGACTGGGTTTGAATTAATGTTGATAGAGAACCCTATCTTAAATGAAGTTCTGATGAGGATCTTCGAAGTGATGAACAGAATTGCACCTCGAGAGTGCAGCAAATTGCTCATTTTTCGATTTCCACCAGTAGAATTGGCCCATAAACTAATAGTTACCGATAAATGGAATATCTGAAACCACCTTCTCATCAGAAAACTCTTCAATCGGTTACGATTACAGGTTACAATTTGAATAAAATATTCGCTTTTGCCTCGCCGGACTGGGTTTGAATGAATTTTGATAGAAAACCCTACCTATAAATGAAGATCTGATGAGGATCTTCGGAGTGATGAACAGATCTGCACAGCGAGATTCAACAAATTGCTCAGGTTTCCATTTCTACTAATAGAAGTGGCCCATACACAAAAAGGATGAATGGGGCATCCGAAAACACCTTATTACCAAACTCTTCAATGGGTTACGATTAGGTACAGGTTGCAATTTGAAGAAACAGTCGCTTTCGCCTCATGGAGTAGAATTTTCAGTGACAGTGGCACTAAAAATGGTTAAATAAAAAATAAATAAAAATTTAAAAAACCGACTTCAAAAAAACCTGAAAAGAAAAACTAACAAAACCTGAATAAAAAAACCAAAAAGTGAAAAATAATCCATTTCGGGTCACTAAGACAGCAGATAACTTAAACATAAGTACTTACTTGGAAGTCGGACTGGGTGACACCATGTTTTCTTTATACCTCTCAACATTCAATCCAACCCAGTCAGACTTCCAAGTAAGTACTTATGTTTAAGTTATCTGCTGTCTTAGTGACCCGAAATGGATTATTTTTCACTTTTTGGTTTTTTTATTCAGGTTTTGTTAGTTTTTCTTTTCAGGTTTTTTTGAAGTCGGTTTTTTAAATTTTTATTTATTTTTTATGTTTTATAAAACCGATTTCGATCAAACATAGCTAAGAACACTCCCGACTAATTCACCTTTCAAACAAAAAAAAACAAAACTAAATCAAAATCAGTTCAGCCGTTCGGGAGCTACGATGCCACAGACAGACACGTCAAACTTATAACACCCCATCGTTTTTGCGTCGGGGTTTGGGGGTCAACATGGGACATGACGACATCGAATTTAAATAGAATCTCCCAATAACAATAGTTGTTTGTCCATTTATCAATAATCCAGTCATTCCCGGAGCGGTCACGTTATAGCAATGGCTACCGGCTAGTATTGCCGAACAATAGGTATATAGTTTTGCCATCGATAGTTTATATCGAAAATCAGCTACCTAATCGATACGCCTGTGATAGATTATTCTCAAAATTATGATCAAAAAATGCCAATGTTACCTAATAAAAAGTATTTAAATAATATTTGTTATTTCCGTAGTAATTTGTGCTAAAGAAATAAGTAAGTAAACGACTATTTACGTAACTGACATTTCATAGGTTTTGTACTACAATAACGCTTTATTTAAAATTCATATCCGCTGTTTATTACAAATAATAAGATTATAAATAATGTTAGACTTTTTAAGACTGTACACCTTCATTTTTGTGTTTGTTCCTTTTTATTTCAATGGTTATTGAAATAAAAAGGAAGTTACTTAAAAAACACGTGACGTTTTTCTAAAGACGGCCCCACCCTTGTGGACAGCCCTTATAAAAGGGCTGGTACGGCAATATGGAGGCCCATTCTTTCCTCGGAAGTGGTGGAGAAAGGACAAACGATTTTTTTACTTGTTTGAAATTTGTTTTATATAATTAAATAATGTTTTATGATAATATATGATGATATATGATTTAGTGTTAAAATATTTAACAGGGTAATTTAATAACGAATAAATTATAATCATAATTTATGTTGTGTTGAATTTAAAATACAGATACTTATTGAAGTTTAAAATGAGACTTTATTATTTGTTGGTCTATTTAAAAATAGTTTCCTTATACCTTAAATTATAATATTTTAATAGGTAAGTACAGTTTTTAAAAACAGGGTACTTATGCTATTTTAATAATAAGGTACCAACTAAAATATATCAGATACTAAATATAGGTGCCTAGGATTTATAATATTAAAAAGAATTGATTAAATATGAAATAAAAGAAAGGGATAGGTGCTTATTTCAATATACTATATAGCTAAATCTATTTCCTGCATTACATTAGAAAATATCGATTGCTTTGTACTGTATTCATCTCTCTCATGTCTTGTCTCACGCAGTCCATCCATCTTTTCTTAGGTCGTCCTCTTCCTCTACTCCCCTCTACATTCATACTCATCACTTTTCCAGTCACATGCGTCTCCTCTCTCCTCATCACATACCAACTCAAACTATACCTTTTACTTTTTGAGTAACTGGTGCTACTTTCAGGCTTCCTCTAATATTCCTTATTTTATCCATCCTCGTTACTCCACACATCTATTTCAACATTCTCATCCCCGCGGCATGCAATCTTCTCTTATCCTTCTTTTTTAAGGCCCATCATTCCGATCCATACATGACGACAGGTCTTATCACGATTTGGTAGGTCTTACCCTTTAGTTGAAGCGGCATCCGTGAATCAAAGGTGGTTGATGTGACCTGACGCCATTTCAATCATCCAAAGTTAATTCAACTTACAGTGTCCCGGTCAACTGAACATCAATACTTTCGATAAATAATGGTATCAATGTTCTATCGTATATACTATTGATTTTTATGAATTATCGATAGGCTATCGATAGACTATCAACCGACAACACTAGCTACGACTGAGGCAGAAAATTAAAAATACATAAAACAAAAAAATCTGAGCAGTAAATTTTTGAAAAGTGATATTTATAAGAAATCTAAAAAGGAACCATAATATGTTTGTAAGGTAAGGTAAACCATTCAATTTGAATGGCCTTTACAAATAGCGATGTTTGCTTCTTTATAAATCTTTGAAGCCTAAATACGCCTGTGATGATAAAATCTTGAATGGACTGCCATTAGGGGCTTACAATACTGACCAGCATTAATAATAAATTCTTACTTATAAGAAACACGAAATTAAGAATACATTATCACTAAGGTACATTAATAGGTACATAGCAAAATCTACTATGATTTTGAATCAAACCAAAATGAAACAAATATTCCTGCTTTAAATTGTCATGGTTCTCTGGTAAGTGTGGGCTCTGTTGCTATATTATTCGGTTAGGCGTTTTAAACGTGTACTACGGCTATATGTGTGACGACCTCTGTGGCGCGTCGGGCGAACACCCGACTGCGACGCAGATGGTTGCGGGTTCGATTCCCGCCGGGAACAAGTATTTATGCTGACCATAAATTCTTGTTTCTGGTTCTGGGTGTTTCCTATATGTATAATATGTATATATTTACAAAAAAAAAAAAAAAAGTATATAAGTAGTTTATCCGTTATCTGGCACCCATAACACAAGCATTAAGTTGCTTAGCTTGGGGCTGGATGGCGATGTGTAATATGTCCTGAAATATTTATTTATTTATTTTATTTATATAACACAGCGATATTAGCCCAAACCTAAGCAACTAGGCTTGTACAATGGTGGCTAGATATCGGATATTGTACTTATATACTTTTCTTTGTAAATACATAGTCAATATGACACCCAGACCATCAAAAATGATATCTACATAAATAGGTCAGGCGGGAATCGAACCCGCAACCCACTTACGTCTTTAGGGTGCAAGGCCTTTTACCTAATGATTGGATAGCAGCTTTTTTCTCTTGTACTTTTAATTATGAAACATTTGTGAATTCTTAACCGTGAAACAAATAAGATAACAATAAACTTTAACCAAAATTCGCAATACTGTTGACGATCCAATTTTACTGGCTTGTAAAGGATAACATCGGGTTTTGGTAATAAACTTGTTTTCTGAAGGCAGAGATAGTGTGTAATAAAATTAAACCCCAATGATCACGGCTTGGACTCAGGAGATACGTGCGATGCGAGACCATACAGAATTTTTTACAAATAAAAAAAATGGCTGTCTGTGAATTCGGTTTACGGACGATAATTTTACGTGATAACGTCTTATGAAAATAATGAAAAATTGTTTTAAATTTTTTTTTTTCATTTAAGTAAGTAATCTTTTTATCTCCTTTATATATTTTTCCCTTTATTTATATTTTTCCTTTACTATAAAAGTATTCTATTCGTCACTCCACTCGTCACCATAACACAAACCCAGAAGAGCGATATTATTATCACTTCACTATCACTACATAGTATAAAACAAAGTCGCTTTCTCTGTCCCTATATCCCTATGTATGCTTAAATCTTTAAAATTACGCAACTAATTTTGATGCGGTTTTTTAAAATAGATAGAGTGATTCAAGAGGAAGGTTTATATGTATAATACATACATATTATAGCCGTGCAAAGCCGGGACGGGTCGCTAGTTAAGAAATATAAAACGAACACTTGTTATAAATTGCTGCGTGCTGAGTGACGTCATTGTTAACATGACGTTACCGGAACGTCACAATGACGTCACACTTCGGGAACGGCACAATGACGTCACACAATATCACCCTGACACTTTTTTGTGAATGCAGGTGTTCCATCAATTTAATACCTTATCATGTTAAAAAGATAGGTTGGTAGAAATGAAAACTTTGTTATGAGTAAGGTTCAAATACAATAGTACATTGTTATCCTAGGTGTGAAAGTCACTCATTACAAGTCCCGAGACGGAGTTTGGCGCCCGAGCGTAGCGAGGGCGCTAATAGTTCGAGGGACTTAATGAGTCTTTCACCCGAGGTAAACACTGTGCTTTTCATTACGAATAATACATAAAATTCTTCATTACAACGAGAGTGAATGAAACTATGAGACTCCATACCGCATGAGTAGGTACTCTTACTACCTGATCCTCTTACAAGGTTGGGACCAAAGAGGTTATACATTATGTAGTGTTTTTTTAGGTTTCTGCTATTTGTATTCAATACTTAAATACGGCGGTACTTACCGAAGAAGTTTTTATTAATGAGTTAATCCAACACTAGGAAATGACGCGAAGTCCGTAGATTTAACTTATAGTTTTTGTAACACGGTTTGTCTAGAAAATGTTATTTACAAAAAATACACAATCATAAATGAAAAACCAGATTAAACTTAACACAAAAACATAATAAAATAAGAAAAAAAAGTTACTTAGTACTAAACTCTGGCAATATGCATGGCTTGGCACGGCCATAATTATTATTCTTTGGTGTAAAAAAAAAAGCAAGGAGGTTAAGTTTTTGAAGTTCCTAATGCGTAATGATACTGATACTGGCTACATGCAGATTGCACAAGTCGTGCGAAGCCATAATTTGACATGACAGCTGTCAGTGAAAGTGAAAAGCCCTAGGGCTGGAAATTTTATTTTCTACACGCTCTTCAGGCATATTTAGACCTACTTTCGGAGTATGAGTAATGAAATAGTACATTGTTATCCTAGGTGTGAAAGTCACTCATTACAAGTCCCGAGACGGAGTTTGGCGCCCGAGCGTAGCGAGGGCGCTAATAGTTCGAGGGACTTAATGAGTCTTTCACCCGAGGTAAACACTGTGCTTTTCATTACGAATAATACATAAAATTCTTCTTAGCAACGAGAGTGAATGAAATACTCCATACTACCTGATCCTCTTACAAGGTTGGGACCAAAGAGGTTATATACATGTAGTGTTCTTCTTTGGTGTTACTTAAAGCAAGGAGGTTAGGTTTTTGAAGTTCCTAATGCGTAATGATACGCATACTGGCTACATGCACATTGCACAAGCCGTGCGAAGCCATAATTTGACATGACAGCTGTCAGTGAAAGCGATTTTCCCTAGGGCTGAAAGTTTTATTTTCTACACGCTCTTTAGGCATCTTTAGACCTACTTTCTGAGTATGAGTAATGAAATAGTACATTGTTATCCTAGGTGTGAAAGTCACTCATTACAAGTCCCGAGACGGAGATAGTTCGAGGGACTTAATGAGTCTTTCACCCGAGGTAAACACTGTGCTTTTCATTACGAATAATACATAAAATTCTTCCTAACAACGAGAGTGAATGAGACTATGAGACTCCATACCACATGAGTAGGTACTCATGTGTCCATACTACCTGATCCTCTTACAAGGTTGGGACCAAAGAGGTTATACATTAAAAAAGTTACTAAGTACTAAACTCTGGCAGTATGCATGAGCCGTGCCAAGCCATCATTATTATTCTTTGGTGTAAAAAAAAACCAAGGAGGTTAGGTTTTTGAAGTTCCTAATGCGTAATGATACTGATACTGGCTACATGCAGATTGCACAAGTCGTGCGAAGCCATAATTTGACATGACAGCTGTCAGTGAAAGCGAAAAGCCCTAGGGCTGGAAATTTTATTTTCTACACGCTCTTCAGGCATATTTAGACCTACTTTCGGAGTATGAGTAATGAAAAATATATTAATTGCTAACTAAAATATTGAGTGATATTTATTATCTCCTCAAGTAGATTTTAAGCTGGCAAATTGATGAAAATCAAATGGTACCCATCCAATTAGTATAATTGGCTTAATTAATAAAAAATACAACGTTAGTAAGTAAATAATTTATACAATTTATATGGTTACTAGCGACCCGCCCCGGCTTCGCACGGCTATATTATGCATGTATTATACATATAAACCTTCCTCTTGAATCACTCTATCTATTTAAAAAAAACCCCATCAAAATCCGTTGCGTAGTTTTAAAGATCTAAGCATACAAAGGGAATAGGGACTTAGAAAGCGACTTTGTTTTATACTATGTAGTGATAGTGAAGTGATAGTGATAATGGATCGCTGAATGTGTTGCTAAGCGCAAAACCTGAGAATAGCAAAACCGATTTCACTAATTAATTTTTTATTAAGCTATTACATAGCTTTTATCTCGGGCTTTGAGCGCGGCGACCGAATCAAGAAGTTCCGTATCAAAAATAAAACCTTAAACCCCCACTCCGCCTACTATGTAGCTCGGCCAAGCGTTCGCAGCTGAGTTCGAAGCAGCGTTTGTGAGAAAGAATATAGGTACTTAAACTAGTACTTGAATTAATATCAAAGAAAAAAAAATTGCATAAATAAAAAATAAATAAATAATTATAATTGCATTTGTTGATAAAAAATGCTATGCAAAAGCTTTACCGCGGCAGTCCCCGAATGGTTTTTGTTGTGTTTGTTATTGTCAGGAGAAATATGAAAGAAATAATCGGCGAACATACATAAAAAAAAAAAAAATATATATATATACGCGACGAATTGAGAACCTCCTCCTTTTTTGAAGTCGGTTAAAAAATAAGAAAATTGCGTAGAAAATTATTACGTGGGTGAAACCTCGGGTCGCAGCTAGTTTTCAATAAAATGTTCGAATTTCCAATTTTATTGAAAACTAGCCAAGTCGAGGAACTAAAGTTGTTTGTTTAGGTGCACAGAAGTGGTCCTCAATCGTTTGTTAATATAGTTACCAATAACCCTGTATATCTATACTTAAAAGGTAGTTGTAGAACACGGTTTTTAAGCTATTGCATAGCTTATATCCCGGGCTTTGAGCGCGGCGACCGAATCAAGAAATTCCGTAACGAAAATAAAACCTAACACCCCCCACTCCGCCTACCATGTAGCTCGGCCGAGCGTTCGCTTAACGTGTATGTATATGGTACGACTATACGAAGCTCTCAGCTCATTGTACGTTACGTACTGATAGTTTGTGTAAACTGAGAATTGTTCGAATTGCGAAATTGTATTGATAGCGATGCTCCCTCACGATGCAATAGCTTTTTAAAATTGTTGCAACACAACATGGCCGCATTTCTCATCAAACCTGCGTCTTTAATGTTTGGAAAAACAAACCAATATTTTGTAAATGATAACAATGGATTTGGATCAACATCAACCACAAACAACGATTCCGAATATAGACTTCTGTTAAGATGTAGTTTTATAAAGCAATGCATCATTTACCCATTTCTTGAAATCAATTAAATGCATCATTACCGAACGGAGCTGTCGGTAAAAAACCGGCCAAGTGCGAGTCGGGCTCGCGCATGAAGGGTTCCGTACCACTGTATTCTGTTTTTAACATCGACGCAAAAACAAATGCAAAAAAATAGATGGCGCTAGTGGTATAAATACATGAATGAAGGGTAAATGGCGGTTTACGGTTAATGACGTATTAAAAAAATACTACTTACCAGATCTCATTCAAACCAATTTTGAGTGGAAGTTTGCATAGTAATGTATATCATATATTTTTTTTAGTTTTATCATTCTCTTATTTTAGAAGTTACAGGGGGGGGGACACTTTTTACTAATTTGGAAGTGTCTCTAGCGTAAACTATTCAGTTTAGAAAAAAATAATATTAGGAACCTCAATATCATATGACAACAATGTAATATGGGTTTAATGAAAAAAAAAATTGAGTTTCAGTTCTAAGTATTGGGAACACTAAAGTTTTTTTTTTTTCTATTTTTGTGTGAAAATCTTAATGCGGTTCACAGAATACATCTAATTACCAAGTTTTAACAGTATAGTTCTTATAGTTTCGGAAAAAAGTGGCTGTGACATACGGCAGACAGACAGACATGACGAATCTATAAGGCGGCCAACAGTGATTTCTATTCAGAATTATATCGTTCAAGAGTATTTCTGTTAACTATGGCAAGCTCACCTGTACAACATTGCACACATCCATTGAAAAAAGTTAATTAGATAAGGTTAGGTAGTTCATTAGGTATTTCTTTAACTAAGAAACTAATTTTAGGGTTCCTTCATACTTACATTTCATTTCATTATAATAGTTACGTACCTTTACCTACTTATGTCTTTTGTGGAGTTGAAACACCTTGAAAGTAGGCGCTTCCTGTTTTCCTATTTTATATTAAAAAGCTCAATTGAACATCCCACGCAAACCGATTTAGTTCAATTGAACAATGAATTCTTTTTCATTCCTAAATGGGGTGATGATTTCTTAAAAGAAACTCTATTATAATAATGGTCTGAAAAGTAATGGCTGCAAATAATTGGAACGTTGAATGAAAAGTGTTGGGAAAAAACAGTATTTAATCTTAAGATCTACGCAGTGCGTAGGTACTATAATATACAGGATGAATTTTTTATGTGGGCCTTCAGGGCTATATCCTAAACTATAAGAGATAGCGAAACATGCTGAAAGGAGTTGCGTGCCCGATTTTGACAAAAACTAAAACTGCATCATTAGATTTTTGAAAAAGTGACTACCCAAGCCAGGAATCGAACCTGTGGATTTTGCAAAAAAAATAATCACCCTATATTTTTATACCAATCGATAGTGTTGCTGATAGAGATTAATTTCTGAAAATAAACATAGTACCTACCTATGGCAAATCAAAGGAAATAGCTAATTTTTGTAGATCGATTGTTCCTGGCTTGGGTAGTCACTTTTTCAAAAATCGAATGATGTAGTTTTAGTTTTTATTAAAATCGGGCACGCAACCCCTTTCAGCATTTTTCGCTATCTCTTATAATTTAGAATATAGCCCTGAAGGAGGCTTCCGGCGACTGGGACCGCAACCCACTGGAACCGCGGTCCCGGTTGCCGGATTAATATTTTTAAATATTTTTCTTCCGTCGACTGATACCACTCTTAAAAAAACATAAAAAAACTGTTGTTCAAGTCAAAAACAGTACAGTCAAACGAAAAAACGTTTAAAGTAATCATTAAAGAAAAAACTCTTTGATTAAATAATATAATTTATTTATGTAACTAGCGATCCGCTCCGGCTTCGCACGGCTATATTATGCATGTATTATATATAAACTTCCTCTTGAATCACTCTATCTATTAAAAAAACCGCATCAAAATCCGTTGCGTAGTTTTAAAGATCTAAGCATACAAAGGGAAATAGGGACAGAAAAAGCGACTTTGTTTTATACTATGTAGTGATATAAAAAAACACTCTTTGATTATCGTTCTTGTTACTTATTTAAAATTTACGCAATCAAAACATACACCTAAAATATGCTAAAAATAATCAACAATTTACAAACAATTAATGGGTGGGTTGGAACAACTATTAAAATAAACATAACTATGTAAGTACCTACATAAATCAGCAACGAATCTAACATCACTTTTGCTGTAGAAAATGGTCATTAGTTTGTAAAAAGTACTAGGCAATCAGAAGTCAGTAGAAGGTATAAATCACACTTATTAAATTATCTCTATCTCTTTCATTTTTTTTCCTGTATGTGTATGTGATGGCCTTAAAGGTATATAGCTTCTGAATTGGCCAACAAACCCCCGAGCGGTTTTTCGCCGAAACTCTATACTGGCCAAAACCGCTCGGGGGTGACGGCCATGTTTGTTTGTTTTGGACAGTGCGCGTTTCGATTAATTGTATTGTTTTCATTTGTTTTAAGTATTGTGTTTTGTGATAAAACAACGCCTGGGTAAGTTATCTTCCTCTAGATCACCTCACTTTGTATTATTAACTCATAAATTTCGCGGGAGATAAGTATTAGTTTCTTTACGAATTTTTTTTTGCAATTTTTTTCAAGTGCATTTTGCAAATTTGCACTTCACTCTGCAATTACTCACATTATTTGTTCAAGTACTAATATTTAAACTATGTCATCTAAATAGGAAATTTCATTCTGAATGCAGAAAGGTATCAATGTTATGAATTAGTCAAACCAAAATTAATTTATATGCTTTTATATGAAATAAACGGGTCTGCCCCCTTCAAGCGGCCATTTTTTTTTCGACTTGGCCAGTTCAAGCTAGTTTAGCGTTTCGGCGAAAAACCGCTCGGGGGTTTGTAGGCCAGTTGACAAGTTAAGAAGCTGAAAAAAGAATTCAAATATATCGAGCATGATTTTTCTATTAACATTCTACTAAGTTCTGATAGCCTAGTACATACAAACCAATTACCATCATACAATTCACACTGTAGGTAACAGAAAGTGGTGGTGGTGTGTAAGGGCTTGCTCTCATACGAATCAGCATACCTCCTACATTGTTCTTACACCCTGGTACAAACCTCCTATTATTTGCATATTTTGATAATAGTCAGCCTTAGACGTTAAAATAAAATAAAAATATACACATAAATACGTATTATACAATAATCACAGTCAACAATCACTCCTAATTAAAACGAACTCAAATTCTATGGGTGTCATTTTGAAAAAGGAATTTGAACATTTGAAAATAAAGGTAATTAATTATGTACGTTTTTTTTTTAAATTAAAAATAATCAAAGGTTTCGCGTATTTTTTTAATGATATTTTTGAATCAAAGAGTTTTTTTCTTAAATTATTACTTCAAACATTTTTTCGTTTGACTGTATTATTTTTCTTGAACAATTGATTTCTTTGTTTATTTGCAAGCGGTCCCACTCGACGGAAGAAAAATAATAAAATAAATGAATCCGGCAACCGGGACCGCGGTTCCAGTGGGTTGCGGTCCCAGTCGCCGGAAGCCTCCCTGAAGGCCCACTTAAAATGATTCACCCTGTATAAGCGAAAATCACTCCTTTACGTACTTTGTGAGAATGTTTTTCGACGATAAATAAATATAATATTGAGCTTTGCACAAATGTGTACACTGCGTCATCTAGCCACTAGAACAGTGGTTCTCAAAGTAGTCTAGACCACGACCCATCTTAAAAAATATCATATGGTCTGGATAGGGATAGGGGCGCAAGTATCTTTACCCAACGTAGTTTTAAACAAAAGTTTTAAGAGGAAAGGGTACCGGGGGCTCTCTCCATACAAACTATTACAAACGTAGTCGACTGTTTTCTCCCTGGATAATGACACTAGAGCAAATATTTTTGGTGCATAAAACTTATAACTGCCATGTGTTTTTTTTTAATCTTAATTTCTATGTTAATTAGAACATAAAAAAAAATAGGGGCATAGTCATGGCAGTTATAGGTTTTATGGCACAAAAATATTTGTGCTAGTGTCATTATCCAGGGAGGAAACAGTCGACTACGTTTGTATGGAGAGAGCGCAGGTACCATTTCACCTTAAGAACCATGGCTTTCCTGAAGAAGTGGAAAAAAGGACTTTCACGACCTTATGAAATGGTCAAAGTTAGGTCTCAGCTATTAAAATCTAGAATTTTGATAGTTTTACTTGCAAAAAGTATATTAAAATTTGGGGATATCAATGTTTTATGAATGTGGTCCTCAGATTCAGGGTCCTCCCAAAATTTACTTACCACCGATGCAATGGGTCCCAAACCAATCTTTAGGAAAGACAACGGATAAAATACTCAAACCACACAATTCAACAGTTACTTTTAATCGTTATGGGCATCCATGGACAAAAGTAAGTAAAACTAATGACGAAACAATAGTGCCCACTAATCGCGTAGGTTTGGGTTTTCCTAGCGGCTCATTTAGTTGCCATTACGAAACGTTTGTTGATGTAGTTTCGCAAGTTTGTTAAACATTGGTAAACGGTTCCAAAGATACAAACTAAGATGAAATACATAACATATAACGTACTAGCAGCGCTCCAGTATCACCCGCGTAACTTCCGATCCCGTGGGAATATGAGAATATCGGGTAGCCTATGTTATTCCCAATGAATCAATATGTTTTCATACCAAATTCCATCAAAATCAGTCTAGTAGTTTCGAAGCCTATTCGTTACAAACAAAATGTAAGATGTAACTGGTTATATGTATGTACAATGTTACTCCCTATACATCTGGAAGAACAATGGCACAACTTACATTTAGTGAATTTTACAGGAGCAAGGTTTAAAGGTTTAAGGGGTCCTTAAATATAGAATTGGTGTATTTTAAGTTCTTTTGTGTTTTCTACCCATAGGACATATATTTCAAAATATATTACGATACATTTTATTTGTTTTGGTATTGTGTAATTATCTAAAAATGTGCATAAACTAAGAAGAGTCCTACAGTTGTGCCATTGTTTTTTTATTATGCCATTGTTTTATTGTAATTATGACTTAAAAGAACTGTGACTGAAAAATTATACGACAACAACGGCACATTTGACACTAAATGTGTCATTGTTTCCCTATATTCGAAACTATACTTAACAAATGTGTCATTGTAGCCCTGTATAGCAAATATGCCGTTGTTCTTTTAACCCTTCGATCAAATTTTTACCCGTCTGAACAAATTAGTTAGGCGTCCCGACACAACTCTCTTAAAATCCGACACTCTCTCTCTGGTTCTCCCAATAAATAAAAAAACTTTACTTTTCATCGTATGTCCCATATCACGGGGCTATGAACCCCTTTAATATGGACGCCTGTAATATGGACCCCAATACGTAGTGGTCTTGTACAATAACAAGTTAATATGAATCCGACGATTTATCTCTGTCTATACACCTAAATAAGACAGACTTATTTTTTATGAAAGAGAAGTTTTTATATAATCGAGTAAATCAACTAATATTAATATTACCTTGCAAATTGCTCGTCCTCTGTCTGTAATATGCGAACCAAGATGTTATTTATTCGGGTCTTTTAGCCCTAGACAAGTGGTTAGTATCCCTGTGGAACAATGTATGCCTTCCCAAAACTTTTAGTAGATTGTAACAGCCATAAAATATGAACGACTGTTGTGACTTATGGTAGAGAGAAGAGTTAGGGAACAGCTAGAGTACCAAATAAAATTTTATTTCAATTATCTTTTAGGCTAAAATTGATAGACATTGATCTACAGTGTTCACTCACGAAGGCGCGCCCCTCCAGGGTAAATTTTCCCGGTGTGCATTAATATGAGTGTTGCACGTGCTACCAAGATGTCTTAATGTATGTGTGAAGACCATCAGTAGAGACAGCATACAACAGAGATAGAATTATTACAACTTCATAAGGTCTGGAAGGGCGCGCCTTCGTGAGTGAACAGATCTATACCTATTAGGGACTGTTCATAATCACGTGAGGCTCGATAGGGGTCCCCCCCCCCCTTTCGAGCCTTAAAAAGGGGTTCAATATCACAAGGGTTGTAGTAATATATCACGTGTATTTATTTTTTCAGCAAACGCGCGATACCTACACAATCGAAAAGCTACGAAAATTTTTTTTAATGAAATTAGATGATACTTAAAATACCGGTATTCTATAAATATTAAAAAAAAAATCTTTATAGGTACTAAAAATACACGTGATTGTAGAAGGGGGGGTAGTCTTAAACCTTACCACAACCTTACCATGTATCACCAAGGCGGAGGGGGGGTTAAAAATGCAAAAAAAAAAAAAACATCACGTGATTAATGCGACGGCTCCTTATTAGCTTAACCTTTTTTAGCTTATTGACGGTCCCCCAAAAATGCAAAAACCTTCTTTAGATAATGTCTTGAAGGACATTTGCCAAGGCTTTACCCCATTTGAGCTTTTCCGAGTTGTATCAGTTTTTTGACGCACATCAAAGGACACAACCTCAAACCTTTACGTAGTCTTTCACTGTGCCTTTGAGATCTTTCCCTATGGTTGACATAAGGATCAGTGTTTATCAATTTACTATTCACACAATTCCAGTATATTATCGTGAAAACAATCGAATTAAAGGTGAAGATCCCTTTCTAAACATTCACAAAAACAAACAAAACATCTTACGGACAGGGCATTGACTGTCAGTCTAGAAATGGCGGTTCCGTAAATAAATAGTGAGACTAAGTTGAAGCAACGTGGACGATATTCATTAAATTTAATGTGGGTAGCTAACGGTTGTAGGTAATTAGGTTTGTCTCGGCATCCCTTTTTTGATTTAAGTATTTTTGTCTGAGATGCACATCGTCTGGAGAAATAATTGAAAGAGAGACGTTTCGCTTATTCAGAATTAATGGAGTTTTAGAGCAGTGAGATATATATTACACTAAAATAGAGAGAACTATCTTTAAAGTCTTACATCTATACATATAAAATGCTTTGTCCTGATCCTGCTCCTGCTCCTGCTTTGTGGTCTGGTTGTTTCTATGTATTATAAGTATACATTTACAAAAGAAAAGTATATAAGTAGTATATCCGTTGTCTAGCACCCATAACACAAGTCTAGTTACTTAGCTTGGGGCTAGATGGCGATGTGTGGATTGTCCTGCAATATTTATTTTAATTATATTTATTTATACATATGAAATGCTGTCCTGACTGACTGACTGACGGATCAACGCACAGCCTAAACCGCTGATCGTAGAGACCTGAAACTTGGAGGGTGTGTTCTTTGTATGACGTAGGCATCCGATAAGAAAGTATTTTCAGACATTCTACCCCTTAGGGGGTGAAATTGGAGGGCTAAGATTTTATGGGACAACGTGATTCCTTGGTCCATTTTCCACTTCTATACGCGGACGAAGTCGCGGGCAAAAGCTAGTTTATATATATACTTACTAACTTTTGAACGCGACTTTATCTGCGTAAGGTTTTCCAAAATCATTTCTTAGCAAATGCCTACGAAATAACAGCTATTCGTTTGCCAAATTTTGTGCTATGCTTTGCTAAATCAGTCGACCAGCTTATTGACCGGTAAAACTGTGAGGAAAAATGCAGTGCAAGTATTATAGCAGCCAATATTATGCTTTATTATTGTTCGTTTAGTGCCACTCAAGGGCCACATGCAGGGTGGAAGCAGCAACTCCTGCGAACGTAAACAATTTTAACATCATCTCCATACGAAAAGATTTTTTGATGTTTCCTCTATTGTATAAAGTTTCAGACATTATAAATATGTATCTTTATAAGAGAAAGGATAATGTTGTGGTTTCATCGCTCAGGTTCATTTAATTTTGAGTAGAAAATATTATGAAGACAGTCTGCAATACACATGATATATCGTCTAAGTAGTAAAAGAGTATAATAATAAATCTTCATACAAAGACTCGTAGATACAATATGACACCGAGTGGAGGTAGAACTTAGCTAACAACTCCTACTATTCTAAACTTATTTTCAAAATAAACATAAACATTGTTTAAAAGGACTTTGAAACTTGTCACTGAAGTTTTTTCAATTTACATTGTAAAGTGAACTAGAGTTTTAAGTACGTACTTACTTATATACCTATATTACTTATGTACGGTCGGCTGCATAATTTCAGACCCACCGTAGAGCTCCAAAACGCCTGTTATAAGAATGTTTTCAGCACAAGCAAGATCCTAGGCACCTGCTTTAGTTCAAGTTTAAAGTCTTCTAACTTATGAATGTATCAAACAAAAATACTAGAATGAAAACAAGCTTAAAATAGTAATTTTTGAACTCTACTGGGGGCTGCACTTATGCAGCCGACTGTACCATTGTACATGTGTTAGTTAGAAAACTTCTTTAGTTTTCTTATAAGTTTTGTTACAGCTTTAAACTAAGATTTCATTATTTTTATGACTTAATTAAACCTTATCGATCAAAATATTGGTCAAAATTTAATGTATTTGTATCTAGCACATAAGTATAAGGAAGTACAAAATTATAAATTTTTCTGTAATTTATAAGGGTTCAAAAATGACGAACCGCTTCGAGACAAGTAGGTGGTGCCCTTGGTTTAGCTTAGCTCGTCTTTGCGAGAACACCACGTGCCCCCAGATAGATGTTTTCAGTGAAAACTTGTGGAGTAATTTTATTAATCTGAAAAAGAAACTTACCTATAAAAATATGTTTATTACAATTTAAAATGTAAAACATTGTAATCGGACGCAGAGGGCATGCGACCGATCGCTCTGAAAGTCTAACTGTTCAGCAGTCGACAATTTGTGGCTCATGTAATGATGATGATGTAAAACAGTTTCAATGTTACCTATTAAGGGCAGAAATAGGAAGTGTTGATACTCAGGTCAGTTGTCCTAGACCCCATTTCCGAAAATAGTAAAAAAAAGTAAAAACTCTATAGGTATTCGTACTTACTAATCTGATCTTTGATGTTGACCTTCCAGTAACTAGCACACACCTACTACCAAGTTGTTTAGTCAATAGAATTAAGAACAATGATTACAAATTAAGGTTTATTTCAGTCATTGACACACAAACGAAATCTCCTGGCTGTCGTAAAAATAAATCGGTATAACTTTAGTACAGATCACGGAATCTTACCTGCCATTAAATCTGTCTAAACATAGATTTAGAGTGCTACTTAGGGAGCTATCTTACTTATCTAAGGTCGTCTTTACACTTGCAATATATGCTGTCTTAGACTTACAATAAACATCATCGGAAAAATTATATGATGTGAAATGCATAAGGTATTGGAGGCATAATAAGGACCCCACAAAGTAAAATAAAGCTCTTTTTTTGACATATTAATAAATAAAATAAAATAGTTTTAATTAAGACAAACAACACTCACATAGAGATTTAATATTAAATACAAATTAGAAATAAAATAAAACTAAAAAAACAGTAAGTAATACTAATAACTAATAATAATGTCAGCAGAGTCGTATAGTTATGCGTCATTGTTGATCACCACAGTTTATCCATCTCTTCGTATACGTAGAAGTACAACATAATAATATGAATTAGCTAGAAACGACGAGGCATTACACCAAAATGTATGAAAAGAACTTACTTACTATATACACATAACAACACTTTTTCCATACAATAATTCACTATTTTACAAAGTTATAGGTAAAGGAATTTTGCTTTCGGCTACTATTTGCTCTGACTCTTAAAAAGGTTTTATAATGAAACTAGCGACCAGTCCCGGCTTTGCACGGCTATATTATGCATGCATTATACATATAAACCTTCCTCTTGAATCACTCTATCTATTTAAAAAAACAGCATCAAAATCCGTTGCGTAGTTTTAAAGATTTAAGCGTACAAAGGGAAATAGGGACAGAGAAAGCGACTTTGTTTTATACTATGTAGTGATGTTCATCAGCAGCAGAGGCTGTGGGAAATATCCCATTACATTAAGTAACTATGTGGCTGATTTTGAGCCACAGCTGTTGTGAATATTAACTATTCTTCATTATCACCTGAAAGAAAATATAGAACAAAATGCTTTTTTAAAAACGAAGTGAATGTTTTTTCTTCTACCTGCTAATGAGCTACGGAGTAATGATGTATAAAAGCATACCTAAATGATCCCCATGAAGCACAACACGTAGTCCTACTTGCTTAGGCAGTAAATGATCTGGAATTTGTAAGATAAGGTTTATCTTGAATCAGTACTTATGCAAAGTAATGGGGCGTAGCTTATGTAAAGATGGTTATTGGGAAAAACACCTATATGCCATCTTTTACGGCAAATATTTATGTAATCAAATTGTCTGGTTAAACTAATGGCATATTTTTTAAACCTCAGACTAAAACACTACCTACCTGTTAGGTTAGATATAACCAGTGTTGCCACGACAAAAAATTAAACACGCGCGTAATTAAAACAAAGCCTTTAGCGGCTAAAAGTCCACTAAAACCACACATTTTTGGCCAGTATTGGTGGGATTTTTCGTCCTGCCCTCCGACAATTTGGGGATAGCATTCGGTGGCAGACAGAAATGACCCTTAAAATAGGGACACCTGAGAACACTGGGAATAAACACCGCAGATTACTCCGTCAGATTGCCAAACGTTCTGACTAAAACGTCCGCATAAAGGCAACTAAGATCCACGACATAGACGACAGTAGCCGAATATTAAATACCCTGTCACCTGGCTTTGTGCCTAATTAGTACTTTGGTCACGTCACCGGAACTCAAAGTATGGATATTGGCGAAGGAAATGGCGAATACAGTTACATTGGAATGATTGATTTGTATTTCGAATTCTGTTTTTATCTGAGAGATTAAGTTGGATCTGCAAATTAATTGAAATTTGGGATCGGAATCACTTGGGATCAACTTATTGGATTCTGTTTGTATGTAGATACTTATAGAGTTTTCCAATTTCCACGTACAAACGTGGTTTTTATGTACATAATTATACTTACGCCTTACTGGCAACACATCAGCCGCCTGAAAACTGCTGGGAGCGAAAACAATCATAGTAGGTAATTATTTTCCCGGGTCTTAATCGCGTATTTTTTCCTGTCTCAAGAGAAATAAAAATAATACTTAACTACGCGATTAAAAATACTAATATCATACAGTCGGCGCAGACTCTTAAAAGTTATTTTAATATTTCTGTAAAAGAAATGTAGAAAACTAAATAAAGTTAAATAAAAGATCTTTTTTTATTACGGAAAGTTGATAGCAAGCAATATTGTCTTTTATAAAACCCAGACAAAAGCTTACGGAAATGGTGCCATAAAGTACCCTTTTTTAGCACTTCCTTTGATTTAAGTTTGTAATGATTTTAATTAAAAAAGTTACTCAACTACAAGTAGACTACCAACTACGAAGGTGAACCTATTTTTAAACCATAGTGATGAGTAAGGATTAAAAGAAACAAATAGAAGCACCGTACTTTTCATTCTTTAAAAAAACTACTGTTGAAATTAAAAAACCTTTCTATTTTTAAAAATCCCTTCTTTTTTCATTTATACAGTAGCTTTTAAAAGGAAGAACGGTACCTATAACACATGCGTATATAATTCTTTACTCATGTGCCTATAGGTTTCCTTAGACCCTTACTCATCACTGTAGCACAACTGTAGGTTAAAAATTATTTTTAAACATGTACGTAAGTTCTCATTTCAGTTCTCTACTACTAATAAGTTGATGCTTGGAGGCTATTCTGGGCCTATGTCATATATATAATATTTCCATGATTTCGACATCCCTCTATGACGGTATGACACATGTGACATGTCTGTTAGAACCCCTTTCAACCCCAAAGTTTGCCTAAAACGGCAGCTACATCAAACTCCCATTAAACAGTAGTTTAGTAACTGATTTTGCCTAATAATATTCGCAAATATTGCCGCAGTTATGTAATATCATAATATTGTGTACATATTAGGAAAAACTAGTTAGAAAGTCGCATTATCATAAACATGCCGACTGGTAGCAAAGTATTGAAACGATTTCCTGAAAATATAGTCATAATGTGGCGATTTTATACAAACTATATGTATGTGCAGGTGCGGTATATGTTGCCAGAATGATAAGTGCTAATCCTACCGTTGGCAGTCAATTAAAGCCAACGTTTCGATAAGTAAGTATCTACAATTAAGCAAGCCCTGTAATTATACTAGAGTGGGCGATGAGAACACTCAGCGCTAGATCTATCCTCTGTCTCTCAAAAGTTCTTTCACCCTGAAAGGAGGCTGCGTTTCACGAAAAACTGCGAGACGCCTCCCCAGCTGAATCGTACTTCAGTGGACGAAACCAGTCTGTGACGAGCAATCGTCGAGTAAAGACGCACCCATACGACCTTCTCTCCGAAACGTTCGCGTAAAAAACATCGACTCTCATCTCGAACTTTCCCAACATTGGAATATTATTCAAAAATCGAGTATACCTATTTAAGTAATATTAAGAACTTCCTATGTAAATAATTCAGTTAAGTGTTTCGTAGTCATAAAACTTCGCTGTCACATAAACGCGATAGTGTAAATAATTACGTTGGACAATAAACGAAAATTCTTACCGTAATAGAGCAATTCAAAGACAATTACTACCTAGTGAATTATTTGATCCTTCTACTGACTGCTTCCTGTTGAGAAGACGCCGGAAACGAGCAAAGTTAACACTGGCTGCAACAGAAATAGAAACAAGCAACAAACGGGTAAGTTTAATTGCGTCTCTCTACGTGATTATTGTGGTAACAATTCGCGGTATAGACTACGAAGTCTTGATTAGCCAAACATACGGCACGTATCAGATGGAAATAGTCGGTTTTGTTTAGTTTATTTCAAGGTCTTTGCAAAAAAAGTAGGACTTTGTGTTTAACCGAATTTGGCAATCGGAAAAAACTAATAACTCAATTCATTTGTATCGAAGGTTCTATAAACATAAATTGAAATGTAATATTGAATTCTAAAAATTTCTTCATTCATCGATCAATTGATTGGAATTCCAGATTCAGAGAGCTTGACCTAAAAACGTAATCTACCTAGAATTCCAATAAATATTGGAAATTTGTATTCGTTTTAACTCTCACAAAAAGCTTTGACAAAGTTTGAGATCACAAAACATTGCACGGTAAATGTTGGATTTAATTTAATCCAGCTTTTTGTTTAAACAATGAGTTTCTAATTTTGCAAATGTTTTGGTAGAGTTAAGATTAGCTGAATTATCTCTCCTAAAATAGACTAATGTTTTCAAGCGTTACCTTGTTATTTTGTGCCTACAATACATTTTTTTTGGAAATAAGTAAATTATATTTAATAAATAACATACCTACGGATTATTTATAAAACCACACGTTTTTAATAAAATATTTGCTTATATGACGGTTTCAGTTCGCGTGACCTATTACGATCGTTTGACTATTCAATTAACAACTTATATTTGATCAAATAATAATTACAAATTAGGAAGTCGTTGATTGCGTGCACATTTATTTTGCAATAAATTATACAAATTGTGTGCTTATAATAATACAAATTAGATAGATAGATAACTTTATTTCTATAACACAGGAAGAAACATAGAACACGATAGACTTATTACACAAAGTAAAGTAATATCTAGAAAGTATAAGTTGTACAAATGGGAGCCTTATCGCTGTAAATACGTAGTTTTCTATTATAATTTATGTAATGTACGAAATTTAGAATAGTGTTAACTTAGCTTCAACTTTCAATCCGAAAGTCATGGATTAAAATAGAGATGCTGGCCAATGGAAATTATGAGACAAATTAATTGAAACTATAAAACTAGATTCTAGATACTTTGTAGGCAGACAGGTATAATAGGCTCTACTCTAAGGGGGCTAAATTAAATGTTATACTTCATTGTTATTATTTCATTACATTAGGCCATATTTTATTCATACACTTAGTAATGTGACTTTAGCTTAGAAGTTAGATAAAGTTTGTCTCAAATTGTCACAAACTTAGAAAGACGTGTCTCGTAAAAAGTGACCTTTTCTTCTGTCTTCCCCATCTGCGTTTAACGACTTGTAATGTTAACTAAAGGCATCTATCTAGAGGCTCGTTTGATGACCGTGATTTTATAACTTTACCGCCCGACCGTGGGGTTTAGAAGAAGCTAAAATTTGTCATGAATACTCCTGGGCGCTTTATAAAACAGAATTGAAGGTTCTAGTGAGAGCAATCTCTACTAATATAAATTTGGAAGTTAGTTTGTTTTCTCTTCATGATCAAACGACTCGGCAAATGTTTATGAACATTCGAACAGGAGTCCATATTTTGCTACTTTAATATTTTGGTTGAATGTTTTTGCCGATTAAATATTCACTCGAAGTTGATGCCTTTTCCTTCGTTAAATATCTTAAGTCTGCCAGAATTGTTTTCCTTTCATGAAAGAAAAACAATTCTGTTTGCACTTAAATAATAATATGTCTATTTAGTAACTGTGGCGTTTTTATTGAGTAAGGACGATATCGTCATTTTGCAATAAGGATACCTATTCTGAAAGTGACACAAAAACTACGATGTTTTTATTTATAAACAAACCAAACTTTTCTAATACCTATACCTTCTATACCTACACTACGATGAACGATTCTTCAAGTTGAGACATATTTAGAACGTTATGTCCTAATTTTTGACCTGAAAATCAAAGATTGATCGAGTTTATTCAGTCTCAGAACCAATAGAAATAAGAACTTATTTAGGTGAGATCTATTTGGTAAATAAAGATGAAGAATTGTTACGATTTTACTTCAAGACAAGACAATCGTTTTTAATTAATGGAAGTTCTTAATTGTTTAAGCATGTATGTAGTCGCAATTGACATTATTAGTCATTGTACTGACATCCTACTATTATGTTGGGGACCTACCCATTATTTTCAGTAAAATATTTTTTATGTCGTCATTTAGAAGGTAACAGCTACTTCCTACAATAATGTCACGTAGGGATCTATTATTATGAAATTGTTACATCAAAAATGTCTATATTTAATCGTGTCGCTATTATTAACAATTACCGGCAGGTGTATGTACAGTATGCATCATAAGTCCACTATCAGTTTGCTACAATAATACTATAGACAAATATTAGACTTACAACCTTCTAATAATAGACGTTACACACAAACATAAAACTTGAATTAAAAGTACTCAGTGTGGTTATTATTTTCAACATTTTAGCTATATGTCTTTAGTTGGTCGAGCGGTATAAGCCGCCACCTGCTACACCAACCGACGTGAGTTCGATCAACAGGTTACGTTGTTAGCATGTTCAAATAGTGTATGATTGTAAACGTTACGGTGACAGTGGACTTTTGACCGTTGATTGCACATATTTCCTTTTCGAAACCACAGTCTCTTTGTATAATAATTAATAATATATTCTCTTAATTAGACAAACCAAATATAAGATTGTAAATTGACGTACAAACCACATTATAAAGCCCTAAATTGTCTTAGACTTAGACGTTCATAGAAATAAATGTAGGTATAATTATAAATGGAAATTTCCATAGGTTAAATAATAACGTGTTCAAAGTTCAGAAATAGCCCATCTTCCCAAATACTAAACAACAAACTTTGCCATTTCCGTCGGATTAAAGTCCCATAATATCTTAATATCTTTCTTAATATATATAAATCTCGTGTCACAATGTTTGTCCTCAATGGACTCCTAAACCACTTAACCGATTATAATAAAATTCGCACACCATGTGCAGTTCGATCCAACTTGAGAGATAGGATAGCTTACATCCCGATATTACCACGGGATCGGGAGTTACGCGGGTGAAACCGCGGAGGGCAGCTAGTAATATACTAAAATAGACACCAGTCCTACTAAGATACAGGGTCGATTCAAAACATCTCACCAAACTTGTTCCATTAAATTAGATGTAATATCGCTCAAAGTTATAACTTAGCTCCTTCAATTACTGATTTTAGTAAGATTATTCAGTTATTAATAAGGTAATAAGTATCAATGGCATGCCAAAGTTTGAAATAAAATAATTATCCTAGTTTCCTTCTGTTTCCTTTCGCATGTAATTGAACCGAGGAAAGTAGGTCAAAAGATAAGCTTTGTGTGTGATCAGAATACATTATTAGATAAATAGTATTCCGGAATAAAAAGAGCAATTTAACAGGTACTTTTATTCGTGTACAATATTCTTTTTATCACAGTTGCTCATAAAGTGGATCTTATTAAACCGCTTTTAGGCTCATAATGCAACGTATTATGCACGCGTGAGTTATATATATCCAACTAGTGCTAAAATGTTATCCCGATAAGTTAAATACGTATCTTACTGCTAATTACATGTTAGGTAGATAAAACATTCTTAATTTATCTGGGTTATACTGTTTTGATGTATAAAAAAGGTAGGTACCATCAAAGAGTTTTTAACCTAGTAAAAATAGTTGCATCTAAAGTCGGTTTATAAACGAAAATTTTACGTGTTAACGTCAGAAAACAATTAAAAATTTAGTTTTGTTTTTACTTTACATAAATATATTTTTTTCCTTACCATTATATTCTGTTTTTAATCCCCGACGCAAAAACAAATGGAAAAACCCTGAAAAATATTGTATGTCAGACGAGAGTATAATTAACAAAAAAATATTGCCATAAAAAATTGTAAACATAGACTTATCGTTATCACAAATATGTTGTTATTTATTATTTTCTTTTCTTTTCAAGTATTTTCTATTATTCGCAACGGTGGCGGTGATAAAAAAACGTCGTACGATACGCGTGTGGAATTGATCTTTGCATCTCGGCTTTGTAAACGCATTCGCGTACCGCTTGCGCGTGTTAAACCGCCTCTTTGACCGCAAAGATCAATTTTCCACACTTGTATCGCAATGTACCTACTATTATCACATGAGCTATTATTGTTAAACAGTTTTCTTAAAAGAAAAGGTCAATGGTTGCGAGTGACAGTCAATTAGTGCAAAGAGTTAGAATGTTTAAGAAAGTTTGAACCCGTCTTTTTGTTTATGATAAGTTTTAACAGTTCAGGAACTTTGTTCGGAACTTTCAAGCATTTTGATCGTATATTTTTGTGGTGTTAGAATAAGTAATATAGAAAGATATATTATACCTATATCGTAAAATGACACAGTTGTAAATTTAATCTTTAGGTAAACTTATTTTGTGGCATATAAATTGTCTATTACTATTTGCATATTTTTTAACGAAAAACTATGTCCTTTAATTTCATACAACAAAAACCTCTTGATCGGAATTCTCGATTTCTGACGGAGTTCCCGCACGCTCTCTTGTACTATTACCTATTCTGTAGTACTGATGTCTGTTTTTTAAACTATAGGTACTATTAAATATTCAGTAACTATTCTTAACTATTGTGTATTCTGTAGTTACTGTTACCGTTTTTAGAGTTCCGTACCCAAAAGGTAACAACAGGACCCTTTTACTATAAGACTCCACTGTCCGTCCGTCCGTCCGCTTATTGTCTGTCACCAGGCTGTATCTCATGACCGTGATAGCTAGGCAGTTGAAATTTTTACAGATGTTGCCGCTATCACAACAAATAATAAAAACAGAATATAAATAAATAAATAACTATTGCAGGACATTCCACACATCGCCATCTAGCCCCAAGCTAAGTTACTAAGTAACTTGTGTTATGGGTGCTAGACAACGGATTTACTACTTATATACTTTTCGTTTGTAAATATATACTTATAATATATAGAAACAACCAGACCACAGACAAATATCTAAGCATAAATACTTGTCTGAGGCGGGAATCGAACCCGCGACCCTGTGTTTGGCAGTCCGGCATGGTGACCATTGTGCCAACTGGGTCGTCAACGCAAACGCAAAGGGTTCCGTACAAAATATAGTAGTGCGGAACCCTTTGCGCGTGTATCCGCTTTTATTGTCTTAATACTAACCTACCGATATTTTTATACCGTTTCTGTCTAAATATTAAGTGACATCTAATTTATATTTCAATGGCGTTATATATCTTTAACAGCAATAAATATAATAGCGTGAGAGCAAGCATCAAAGACAAAGACTGAAATGTTTTGCTAAAGTAAGTAGATACCTAGACTAAATTGACCCTCGTCTGTCACGAGGTTATCGCCCTAAACTATCAAACTATAGTTTACATGTCACTTACAGCAGTTAAATCGTTGATGCAAAATCAAATCGTTGAATTTATAAGTTATTCGATTCCAATTTGCTGTCTTTATCGAAATTCGTAGACGTCAACAACATCGGACAAAGTTGTATGGAGTTACATGGTTTTGAAAGTAAATTAAAAGTTTCTAGACACACGTAATGAAGTGATAATAGTTACAGGTGTTCTAAACTTTGAAAGGATTTTTTTAAGTTTTCAATCCTCTCTTACTAATGTTATAAATGTGAAAGTCTGTGTTAGCATGTGTATCTAATGTCTATGTTTGATACTCCTTCACGCAAAAACTACTGGACCGATTGCGATGAAACTCGGTAAGTAGATAGCTGGAGATCTGGTTTAACACATAAGCTACTTTTTATCCCGACATTCCCACGGGATCCCACGGGATCACGAGATAAGAAAGCCTATCTATTCCACTGCAGGGTATTCTCAGGGAGTTGAATTACGGATTGTCGAATGTTCCATGCATTTGAACAGACAGTCGTAATTTCTACAGGTACCTAAGTAAATAAGTAATTATAAATTTCTGTATTAAAACTTGGTAAACCAAGTTAAAACCGAATTCCCAGAAACACAGAAATGCAATTAGATCTGACTTAAAGTCATACAACACAATTACGTAAGTACTTTGGCGAGTACTTGTATTCAGTAACATTACAAAGCATAGCAAAGCAACGAACAATATGTTCACGGTCTGAGCACTGAAATAATGAGTTTTCCACATTGCATGCCTCTTTTGTTGCTGTATTGAGTATAATCACTTTATTGTGCTGGTAAAAGTCATTTTATTTTGCTTTATACAGGGTTATTGGAAATTAATTGACACGGCGTTAAGGGCTTCTTCTGTGCACCTTAACAAACAACTTTTGTTCTACGACTTTTGGAAATTCGAACATTTTTTTGAAAATTTTGAGGTTAGGTTTACCTGAAAATCAGCTGTTCCTTACACGGAGAGGTCAGTAACCTTAAAATTTTACTTATTTTTTAAGTTTCATCTACTGTTCTTGGTGTGAATGACCTTTGTTTTAAAAAATCAGCTATTTTTCGAATTTACATAACCTCAAAATTTTCATTTTTTTTTTTCGAATTTCCAAAAGTCGTAGAACAAAAGTTGATCGTTAAGGTGCACAGAAGAAGCCCTTAACGCCGTGTCAATTAATTTCCAATAACCCTGTATTGAATTTAAACATGGAAATGAATTCGAATTTCTTTTCTAAATCGTAAAATAAATTTTCACAAGAAAATCTACGCGGATATTTACTATTCTGTCAAAACGCACCGCCTGCTCGAGCAAAATTGCATCTACAAAATACGATGCAAAATGGATACCTATGTTTTGTTTTGTACAAATAACGCGTTTGTTATTCTATCTATCTATCATCTACCATAATGAAGGCGTAGATGATTGATAGAACTATTGGAGAAACACCTGAACCTTATAGGTAGGTAGCCTAGGCTTTTGTAAACCCGCGAGAGAGGCTCCCTCCAGGTTCCTATCTGCAATGGCCTACGTGGTAGTCACTTAATCGACTCCGGATTTAAGTAGGCCGTTGCAGCCAAAATTTGAGCAAATGGGGATATATTGCACCGACTGAGGAGCAATGTGAGTGTGGAGCCCCGTCGCAGTCCATGGCGCACCTACTCCAATGCCCATTGTGCCCTAATACCTGCACATTGGAGGACCTGGTAGAGGCCAACGCCGCTGCAGTTGCAGTGACTAGCTACTGGGCAGGAAAAATTTGACTGGTCGAACGTCACTGACTCGAAAAGAAGAAGAAAGGAAAGGTATACTAACTTAACTATACCGCGAGTAGGCGTAATAAAAGGCAACGAAAGATAATATAATAGTAAACTTACTTGACACATAAAAAGATGAAATGTCAACTCTCGAGCAGCCCCGAGCAAACACATGGAGCTAAACTAACTGATGGCTGCCAAACAGAGTTCCGGGTTACGGGTTCTCTCGCTTGTTTGCAGACTCAATGGTTTGCCTTTTAACATCTTTTCGGTTAGACCCACTTGGTACTTACTTAACGCTTCAATATTGACAAGGTCTAAACCCACTGTCTCAAATTAAACGTCCTATCAGTCATGGCGGCGGCATTTCTAGATACCTAAAAATTCCTATTTTGTCAGTCTTCTTTGTCACATACTGTAATATTTACACACCAAATACTATTTTCATACATTTTTCTGGCGATGAATTTTTCAGTCGTTTTCAGTTTGTTTAGTTAACGAATGAATGGTAGGAGATAAATTCTAGAGTTATTTTATTTGTGTAAAGAAAAACTTGTGGATTAATTCGCAGTAAGTTTTTCTGTAAATTCTACTGATATGTGATTTAATGATTTTTACAGTTAAATTTTTACTTCAAAGAACATTAAAATAGTACATTGTTATCCTAGGTGTGAAAGTCACTCATTACAAGTCCCGAGACGGAGTTCGAGGGACTTAATGAGTCTTTCACCCGAGGTAAACACTGTGCTTTTGATTACGAATAATACATAAAATTCTTCCTAACAACGAGAGTGAATGAGACTATGAGACTCCATACCACATGAGTAGGTACTCATGTGTCCATACTACCTGATCCTCCTACAAGGTTGGGACCAAAGAGGTTATACATTATGTAGTGTTTTTTTAGGTTTCTGCTATTTGTATTCAATACTTAAATACGGAGGTACTTACCGAAGAAATTTTTATTAATGAGTTAATCCAACACTGGGAAATTACGCGAAGTCCGTAGATTTAACTTACAGTTTTTGTAACACGGTTGTCTAGAAAATGTTATTTACACAAAATACACAATCATAAATGAAAAACCAGATTTTAATTTACATAAACTTAACATAAAAACATAATAAAATAACAAAATATAGTACTAATTAAAACGTTTAAAATAATTTGGAAATGCTAGCATTTCCCACCAGTTTTTTTTTGACACTGATGACCATACGGTCGCATAAAGCCACATCAGCAACATCGACAGGGCGCGGGCGGCGCGGCATGGTCATAGGTCGCTTTGACCATTTTCGTCTTTACATTTATTTTATTAAATAAGATATCTTGAACTAAATATACCTACTTGAATTTGATTACTGAGAAAAAAGTTACTAAGTACTAAACTCTGGCAGTATGCATGAGCCGTGCCAAGCCATAATTATTATTCTTTGGTGTAAAAAAAAAAGCAAGGAGGTTAGGTTTTTGAAGTTCGTAATGCGTAATGATACTGATACTGGCTACATGCAGATTTCACAAGCCGTGCGAAGCCATAATTTGACATGACAGCTGTCAGTGAAAGCAAAAATCCCTAGGGCTGGAAATTTTATTTTCAATACGCTTCTCAGGCACCTTCAGACCTACTTTCCGAGTATGAGTACTGAAAATATATATACACAACAGGTAAATTGTTATTTGATTTGACAAGAGAAGAGCCAATCTAAAGAAATCTTCATCATCATCCGAGCGATGTTCCCGGTTGCATACCTCTCGGGAGCCCGGGGTCTGCTTTCCTACTTTTACGCCTCCACTTCGCACGATCTTCGGCATCCTGGTTTGTAAGGCCATTTGCACGCATATCACCCTTTACGACGTCAAGCCAGCACTTCTTGGGTCTACCCAGTCTACCACGACCCGGCGGAATCTAAAGAAACCTTGAACCCGATATATGATTTGATTTTCATCTCATAATCCGAAATACCAACTAACAATACAATCATACCTATATTCTACCTTATACCTTAATTCAAGGTCCGTAAATAAAGGTAAACAGAGAACTAAACATTATCAATAATTCGTATCTACAGGTAAAACCGTAGATACTTGAGTTTGGTTTGTGTAAACAAACAAGTCTAGGATTAACGAGACAGACGAGGTTTTAGGTAGATGTTTACATAAATAGTTAAAATCAACCTCTTGCCAGTTGATGAAATAATGAAGTACCGAAGTCAAAAAGCCTAATAAAAATTGAATAATTTCGGTGAAATTTTATGTAGGTATTTAATTTAAAGTGTTAAGTGTTTAATAAGTGAAGTGAACACCACTGAACACCAGAGAAGATGGAAGATTTAGTACTTGACACTTATGATTAGAACCATAAACTCGTGCGAGTCTAAACCTTGAAAAAAAAAAGCTATTGCATAGCGAACGCTCAGCCGAGCTACAAGGTAGGCGGAGAAAGCTATGCAATTGCAATCGTTTAAAAACATTTTCTCTGTGTAACTTTTGCTGAAGCCATCATCACCGGCAGGACGTCTACTGCTGAACATAGGCCTCCCATAAAGACTACCAGAGGCCAAAGCAACCGCATGCTCTCTGCGTCAAATGACTTCCCGCGACCTTAATTAAGTCGTCGGTCCATCTAGTCGAAGGTCGTTCCGCGCTGCGCTTTCCGGTACGTGCGATGTAAGTCATAGAATTATTAAATGCCTACGTATACATGCAATTTCTATGGTGTAAGTAAAGAACACGGCATAAAGAAAAAGTATTATAATAAAAAGCAATATCCTTTCTTGGCTTCCGTTTTCAGTTTATTGAATTTTATTTTATTAAGAATGAAGCTAACATCACATCTCTCGATTATGTATATTTTCAACAGAAACAGTATTCAATCAAGGGATAATCGCTATGCAAGTTTGCGCATCGTCACACTTGAAAATCGTCCGCTCGTCGCCAAGGCGCTAATTGAGTAGACTAGATCAAGCCTACAAATAAATATGCAATGAATTGGACCGTTCTTCTTCTGCTGCTGCTTAAGGGGTTTTTTTCTGCTTCTTTTTCCATTCTATTGATCGTCAACTCATCGCTCACTTCATCTCTCTGGTGGCTTGTCTCAGCAGTCTATTCATCTTTTCCTAGGTCGTCCTATTCTTCTCTATCCCTCTACGTTCATACTCATCACTTGAATTGAACCGTTATACTGCACTAAATACAAAAAATACTAGACTCTGTGTATATCTACATTCATCTATCTTATTTCATTCACTCAACGTAACTCCAGAAATAGCCACATCTCCGTCCAGAACAACTAATATAGTAGAACTCATAGAACATGAACGTAAAACAATTTATGTGATGAGTTAAGATAAGCAGCTTCTGATAAAGCATTTCTTGGAAGTGTACTGGATACTATTTTTAACAATATCAAACGATTATAGTTATTTTTAATAGAAATTCGGCAGCTAATGCACCCAGTACACGTTCAAACAAAGCGTTTCGCATTAATGCAAAAGCAATGCTTGTTTAGCTCGAACGTACTATTGCTACGTCATCGTTTCCAAGGTGTTATGGTATTTAATATGACTAATAGTGTGATTTTTGTTGTAATTTAAACTACTAAAAACGCCCCGCACTTTTACCCGTGTTAGTGTGTCTTTAAAGTGATATGCATTTCCTACCAACGCAGAATACATAAGAGTTACAACTAACTACAAACTTTAACAGCCCTCTAATTTCCAAAAATCCTAAGTGCTCGCCTACGTCCTTAAGCCGACGATCTCTACATACAAACGTAGTCGACTGTTTCCACTAAGTATAGCAAATATTTTTGTTGCATAAAACTGATAACTTGGCCATGCCCCTATGTTTTGTAATATTTTTTTATTGCTTTCTGAAGTTCAAAACTTTCTGAAGTTTTGACACAACGCACAATGCACAAAGCATATATAATATTCTGATATTCAAGCACAGTTTTATATTTGAGATTGATCGTTGTTTGAACATGAACTGGATGCTTTAGATCAATTAACCAACGATGGAGCTGATAATGAGAACTCCAGTAAAGAACTACACTTGTCCAGTGTTAGTAATAAATTGTATCCATTGTTGTATCAACGATTAAAGAAGATCGACAAAGTAAAACTACTACATAAGTTACCGTGCTAGATAGATAGATAGATGGAACACTTTATTGCAGACACAAGTTACATAAAAAGACAACAACAAGACAATTAATAGCAAATTATATACTGGTTATAATTCACATAGTAGCTGGTTGGCGACGGAGACCTTTATTTACAGGTACTGAGTACCACATTATACATGTGTGTCGTGTAAAAATTTGTCGTAATAAACTTCAATGCACTAAAAAGGCCGTAAATAGTACCAGGAAGTAATATTATGTTCAGGAAGAAGCGAACCTTCTTAAACTCAACTCCTATAAAGATTTTTATAGGTTTTTTTCTTCAAGAAAAAGTAGTTTTATAATAACAGACTTTGCACAAAATATTCTACATAAAAGTTTACGTCTTATAAGAAATTGCTGCGCCCCGCGGTTTCACCCGCGTAAGTCCCGATCCCGTGGGAATATCAAAATAAAAAGTAGCCTATAGCCTTCCTCGATAAATGGACTATCCAACACAAAAATATATTTTCAATTCGAACTAGTAGTTCCTAAGATTAGCGCGTTCAAACAAACAAACAAACTCTTCAGCTTTATAAAATAAGTATAGATATTAGTTAGTTTGTGATGTTAATATTATCGTAAATTCAACTGGAACATCGAAACAAATGCAGAGAAATGGTCAGAATAAGCGGCTTATTCCAATTTAGCCCATTTTTTTTCCAAATCGGCCCAAAAATATGTACTCATACCTACCAGTGATACCTATTTTTTTCCGAATCGGCCCGCAAATTTCGAAGTAGGTACAGACAATATTATCAAGTGAACGCGAACAACATAATATTAACAATTTCTCAAACAATGGAAGGTCACTGTTGAAAATATGAAATGTTTTTAATATAACTAGCAGACAGGTGTAGCGATAGCGATAGCGGGAGAAAGGCATGTTTGATCTATAGTACAAACTGTTTGTAACACAACAAATGTTATTTTATAAATAATGGATCCACGCCCGGTGGTCTGCCAAACCAAACAAATAAACACTGGTGCGGTAATAATGATTTCAACCAATCTAAATTTGTAATTCAAAGTCCATACTAATAATACCTATAAAGAGAATGTAGTATTTGTTTTCTTAATAGTTCTGAAGCTACTGGACCGATTTTGATGAAACTTAGTACAAAATAACATAGGTGGATATAATTTTAAGTACAAAATAACATCAATGACAGCAATATTCCAGCAATGCTGCCCAACTCAGCGCGCTAACCGTACTCTAATATCCCGTAGGTATGTGGAAATATTATGGAAATTAGAACATACGTTCCCTGTCAATTGTATCAAACTTGGGTACATAATTTCACAACAAAATTACGAAACATTGTGGTACCTATCTTCGGCAAAGGGTACGTATAACAGAAACATTTCATTTACCCGCGATTTTACTACCGCACAGAAAATAAGGTTTCCGGAGCTTTGCCCCCGTGGGAGCGAATACAATACATAATGTTGTACTCATACCCAATAAATCAAAACTACCTATTGTACGTTTCAGAAGAAAATTCCAATGAAACCATCAGTCTTTTACTTACGCGTCAGTAATTCGGAAAACATATTCACTGTTGGAAATATGAGCGATACGGAGGATAGAAAAATCCAATAGAAATAAATAAAATGAAATGAAGCGTTGTTAACGGAGTTATTGGTTTACCTCGGGGAACGGTAACGTTTCCGCATAAAATTCACAATACTTAGAGGTATCGTTTGACGTTATACAGCCCAGAATGCGAGAAGGGAAAACAAATGCTGATCTCCCAAGAGATTAATTAATTTTAATTAATATTAATTAAGGGCCTCTTTCTACACCCTTAATTAATTGAAGTCGTTACATAGGTATTTACCTATATCTTTTCGTCATCGGACCGCATCATCCTAGCATCACTATCACTACATAGTATAAAACAAAGTCGCTTTCTCTGTCCCTATATCCCTTTGTATGCTTAAATCTTTAAAACTACGCAACGGATTTTGATGCGGTTTTATTAAATAGATAGAGTGATTCAAGAGGAAGGTTTATATGTATAATATATTCATAATATAGCCGTGCGAAGCCGGGGCGGGTCGCTAGTATTATGTATCTTTCAGACTAATGAAAATCTCCACTTTTTTAAGTCGATTAATAATACACAAACCGCCACTAAAAATAACCAGACACAAAAATCATTAAATGTGGGTTAAAGACATTAGTGAAGTTCACGGAGTCTCCGTGATGACTGGTGAAGTGTGCATTTTTTTTAGACAGAAAGATCTCTACCTACCTACCTATACTTACTGACGAGTAGAAAATTAAATGATTGAAATAGTGGGACCTATGACATGAAATATGAAATACTTAATATTTTACTGCATTTGGAGACTTTTAGAGGTCTTATCCTGTGAATTGATTAATAAATTAAATATTTATTTAGGCAAAATGAAAAGGGTACTAATGAACCTTAAAATTCTTTAATTTCCGTAGACCTAGGTAAGTATGTATTCTATGGCCTTTTAGTAAGGCGGTTGGGTAATTAATATCTTCGACTAAAGCTTACAAAAAATCTTTTGGTAAAATGTCAAAAAATAGTGAGGCCCAAGCAGTGAACGGAAATAAAACATGGAAAAAGCCTTTCCATACTAATTCACGTAAAATAACAGCTCCAAAACTCACACAAATACGAAGTATGCACACTCAAAACACACACTACGCTACTAGCTAAGCAATTGGACCTTTGTCTAACAGTTCATTATTTTCACCAATCGTGTTTGACAACGAGGTCGGCCCGGCGGCAATGCGCAGTTCTCCAGCGTGATTGGTTCTTGGTATGACCCGATCACGGCGCATTGGTTACTCGTCGTTGCACTGTCAAGTGTGCGTCAGGGAACCAATAATGCCCATCCATGATAATGGACAGCCTGTTAATTGGCGACCCGGTAATGTACGACCTGATAATTCGTGTACAGGTCCCGTATTAACGGTCCGTGCAAATATTGTACGACCCTATACTCGGCGACCACGTATTTCGAAGCCGGCATCGAAAAATGTGGTCGTACAATATCGGGTCGTGTATTATCAGGCTGTGCAATATCTTATCGTACAGATATTGTACAACCCCGTACTTCGTGTACACCATGGCGGTATGACAATGAATGATTATGACCAATCACATACCAGTGTGCTTCCTTTAGTTGTTCTTGCTTCCAACTTGCTTGTCATAGACTTATCAAACCACAGAGTGTATCAAACTTCTCCATGAACTGTGCTGTCAGTGTGTGGCTATTTTTTTGCGCCATATTGTTTTTGTGATGCAAATGGATTTACATAACTAGTTACATTTATTGAAAGGGAGACGAATTTAAATAATACCTAGCGGCGGAGGCGCCTGGATTCCCCTTCCAGTTTGTTCGTTCCACATACTCGGCAGCCGGAAAATTAAAATAATGTCTTGATTTGTGTTCAAGATAAATCAAACTAGCAAATTTTGGGACCCAATAACAAGCAAAGCCATTGTGAACAAGTCATGTCCCCCTAAACATGCGAGGGGTGGAACCAGACAAGACAGGATCACCGACGAGATTCGTCACAATCCAACAAAGTAAATGTGGAAATTCTGAATTCTGATTTTGATGTGTCCCATAAATTGACTTTTGTTTTTTACGTAATATAAACATATTTTGTTCAAGATAACAATAAATGCACTGAATTATTGTTTATATTCCTGCTCTAATTCTTGTAAAAGTTAGATCATTTAGGAAAAAAATATTAAAAGTTAGAACTTTGAGTGTGCAAATGTATGGAGAGTGATGTGTCCCATTAAGCAGTGTTTGACTTTCTTTAAGAATATTTAAGAAAATATTGAGTTTGCATTTAACTTTTTGGTACTATCTTACACTGATTATAATCATTTATCACTTGAATAAACAATTCTGCGAAAAACAATGCATCATTTTTAAATAATTAATGTTTTTTAACATTCATAAAAAGGTCCTTTTGCGTTTTCCTATTAAGTTACGTGATTAATCGAAAATATTTAAATAAAGTTAGGTAGATTAAGATTTCCTGTGCAATGAAAACATTTGAGAAGAACGTAGCGCAAAGTTATTTTGCTGTGATCTATCAAATTAATTTAAAAACATTGTTTTAATGTGTGGGGCTCGCCGGATTCAAAAAAAAATTCTTCTTAAGTTACGGAAAAACAACAGTAAGTTAATGTCTTTTACGTTTATAGTAATATGAATTGATAATTGTATATTAAGTTTTCGATATCTTATCACAAAACAGTCGATTTTATCAGATTTATTGTAGAAAGATGAAATTAAACTTTCGTTCTCATGTTCGTTACTTCCTCTTAAGTAACTTTTGTAATTGAAAATCGGCAGAATCCACATTGCATTTTTACCCAACTACGGCAAAATCAAAAGGAGTGTTATTTTTATCTTTATTACTATTGGTATTTAATTCTTCTGTTGAACATACAAGCGTTTGTCAACGAACTCTTCCTAGATAGCTGGACCGATTTTGAACAAATATTTTTTTGTGTGTGTAGATGACTTAGATTAACAATTAGACTTGGTAGGTGGCGCTTCAATCAGGATCTAGGGCTTTCTTATTTTGCATGATTTTTATAGAGGAGGGTAAACCTGATTGTTGGCGTGGCGAGCGTGGCGATAGTCCATGTAAGTAGTGTGTGAGATATACAAACACATATTTTTGACGTGCCCTAACCAAAGTAATTTCAAGGTTGCTAATTAACTTTAACTAAAAATTAAAATTAATATTCAATCCTAACATTTTAGTTTTGAGGTTCATTCAAACCTCAGCCTTATAAATTCTTATTAAGTAACCAAAGTTCCTACTATATAACTGTCCTAATGGAGATGATTGACTTTTTCTTTTATTATTTAAAATTTAACAATTTATTATAATAATTAAAAATGTCAAAGTATTGATTGTTGATATATTTAGTGATTTTAATTCAAAAAAGGCTGAGATTTCCCCTGTAAACTTAATAATTTAATATTTTTACCAAGGAGTTGTTCCAAAGGTAACGAAAAGGACAAAATCTAAAGTATTGATCTTTTAATTAATATTTTGTGCTCTTAATCTATATTTTAATTTGTTAATCTAAAAATATATTATAAAGGATTGGAATATTTGACGAGTTTTTATTTTCAGCTAATTTTATTTGGTTACTTATTAGAACATTTTTAGACCATTGCTTACAAAAATTAAACTTTTTTTAAAGAAATATTAACAAATACTGTAATTTTATAAAAAATAATAAACTATGATTATGTCATGTAGGTTATTGTCACCTTTTTAACTAAATTTTTGACGAAAAATTATTCAGATTTTTTTTAAAATTGCAAATAACCACAGTGTAACAGGCAGACAGACAGATTGTGACTTTCGCATAGATAATATCAAGTAGGGATAAAATAAATCAAGACGAATTTTTAAGTCAATGTCAAACAAACGCTTAACGTCAATGTCATGTCAAATATTTTGAAAGAGGTAAGAACTTGGCCAAGAAATATTCAACACTGGCCACATGCATCCGTTGTACAAAAAAAAATGGAGTATGAAATTGGTCCGATGTCTATGGTCTGGAGGAAGTAGTAAACGAGGCTCCAAAAAAAGTAACAAAAATAGTCGACCAATGGGAGTCAAATAATTCGACCAATAGCAGCAAAGCCATGTACACGAAATACGTGACCGTACCGATATTGCACAACTAGTTAATTCGAAGCCGCCGGTTTCGTAAAACGGGGTCGCCAATTATCTGGTCGTACAATATTAGTTCGTACAATACTGTCGCTGAATTATCATGGAGTACAGATAAAGGACAGTCACGTATTTCGCGACCAGTAATTCGAAACCATGGATTGTACAGCCAGATATTTGGGAGCCATCATGGCTTCCAATTATCGGGTCGTACAATACGTGGCTGTACAATATATGGACTCTGTGCGTCAGATGCGTGGATGGTATTATGCACTACGTATGATGTGACCAGTCACATTAAAAAAATATTGTTTTTTGCACTAACTTAATATAGCTATATAATAAACTAGTTTATTGTTTAAAACTATTAATCATTACCTATTATTTAAATAAATGTATTTAAAACTGTAACATGTTTCTGTAATTTAATACATAATACCTACCTATACCAACCTATACTATGTATATAAGTAACTAAATGGAGTAAAATAAAAAAAAGCTTAAAAAAGTAATTTAATTAAATGCGATATTTTATAATGGCAAAGGATAGGTATTAGGTACTTGGAATAAAACATTTTAATAATGTAGGTATTTAGGTTTTATTTAAAATAATAGAAGAATTATCAGTTTAACATAAATCAAATATTACCTATTTTACAAGAAAATAAAATCAGATGTCAAAGTCAAAGTAAAATAAATAAATATTTTTTATCTCGGCTTTTGCCACGCTCGCGTTCCGCTCGCGCGTCATAAACCGCCTCTATGGAATGATCAACTTTCCACACTTGTATCGCAATGTACTATTGTTGTACTTAAAATAATTCAAGAAATTTTAGTTCTGAAATTCCCCGAATTATTTCACTAGCAATATTTGATAATTTTTTTTGGACATCTACATCAATAAATTTATTGTTTCTCTTTCTCAGTTCTTTAGTTAAGTCTTTTAATGAAACATTATTTTTTATTAGCCTTTCATTTCTCCGTCTTAAGCTCTTTATCTTCGACAACCGCTTTTCAGAGAGTATTGTCTTTTTTCTTACTTCCTGATTTAGTTTTTGGGTTTTTGGTGTATTGAAAGCCGAATCAATATCAGAAGATAATATGTTCAAAGGCGTATTGCAGTCAGCTCTTGTCATTGGAGAAGTTAATTGTCGATGATCGCGTGTCAGATTTGAATCTCCCTCAATTAAATGAGCTGCTATACCAAAGTCATGCCCACAGCTTGGACAAGACACCTAAAAAATAAAAATAGGAATTTAAAAAATGCCACGGAAGAATGATTCTGATTCATATTTCAGTCAATTACTTTAATAACTTACCAAACGAGGATTAAGTTTCACAGAAACATTTTCTTTGTCAGAATTTATCTGCATTTTTTGTAACGGACTCATAAAAAGTACATCTTTGTGTTGTCCCTCCTTAGGGTTTGATTTTTTGAGTGTCGAACTTGACAATACCATCTGAATATAAAACATGAAACTTTTTATAAATAGGTAAGTAAAATAAATTATTTAAAGCGATATTAAATATGTAGGTACTTGAAATTATTTTCAATATCAAATTATCAAACACACACTGATTGAAGATTATTTATTCTCACCGTACAATAGCGTTTTTTTGAGCTTCTGGTATCCTTTTTTAGACGTATAAAAATCGTCATCTTGGAAATGGACTGAACAAATTCTTGTTGTTTTGCTTGGGGCCCATTGATGTTCCTGCCTTTCCAAGCGAACTGCTCTAGTCCATTCTTCTCTCTGACTCGGATCTTTTGGAAATCTATGAAAGGAATACACATCAGGAATATACAGAATACACAACAAACACATTTTAAACTATAAATATTCAACATGAATTTACTTAGTTCATCGGGCATAACACCATCCCCATAGAAAAAAAATTGATCCATGTAATTAATTTATAAAAATAAATTTAGTACTTAACGGGGCTACTTACATGTGATAACTAATTCGAGCATGTTTATTATGCAGATCAGATCTGTTGGTACACCATTTCACCGCGCAAGAAGGCATAATTTACACAATATTATTAATTGTCCAAATACGAACGTTGACATGGACTGCCACAGTCGAACTAAACTGCTTCGCGGCACAATTGACAAGCCCCGCCCACTGCGGCTCAATCTGCGTGGGGTCATTTTTGCGCGCTAGGAATGCTTCCATGTTTTATTTCCGTTCACTGGGCCCAAGGCCCAAAACAAAATGTTTACAGTTTGACCTAGTTTTACCTTCCTTGACCCACATAATATATCTTTTAGAGTATCTTTGTTCAGAAAACAAAAGATAATAAAAACACTCGCTTGGGGGAAAGGAAATAAAGCTCTTGATTGAATTGCAACATTATCTAAACAGAATCGCCGTAAAGCACGGATGAGTTTAGTATTCGTATCCATTATTAGAGTCATTAAAAGTTTACTGTTATTTAACACAACAGCTAATCTACTTTTAAACTTTAACGAGTTTTAGTAAAGACGCTAGCTGAAGTAAAGAATTTGCGGTAATGAGATTGGCTATAAAACATACCGGTCAAAAGCAAAGTAAACTCATAATTCTACTATAGAAGTCCAAAGTTGTTTACTGCCAAAAGAAAGATATAACCGTAACTAATTCTAAATTTATGTGATTTTTAAGGTTCCACAACCTCAAAAGGTAAAAAAGGAACCCTTATAAGATCACTTTCTTGTCCGTCTGTCTGTCTGTCCGTGTGTCACCACCGATTTTCTGAGGAACGGGTGGACGTAGCAAGTTGAATTTTTACCAGATACTGAGGTTTATACCTAGTATGTGTATAATTATGGCCCAATTCTACTGGTGTAAATCGAAAACTGAGCAATTTGCTGCACTCTCAAGGTGCAAATCTGTTCATCACTCCGAATATCCTCATCAGATCTTCATCCAATTTTTATGGGACCACCTGTGAGTTATCCCCTTTCATACAAAAAAAAGACTTTCGAATCGGTCCATATATATATTTTATATATACGCGACGAATTGATAACCTCCTCCTTTTTTGAAGTCGGTTAAAAATCAAGGTCCTGAGTCAATACGATAAAAATATATGGCCAAATTTACATTTTCGTGAAAAACTGCCTACCAAAATTTACCTTAATTTTCAACTACCCCTACAACTCCACTCTCTCCTACTCTTGTACTCTTTTCTACTACTTTAACTTTTACCTATGGAATTGTAATACTTCTGCAATAACGCTCCTGAAGAAATAGAAATGAGTAAGCTATTACCATGAAATTAACTCTCAAAGATCTAACAATCAATTAATTTCAATGGACCGAACTAAGAGAATATACTAGTCGGACTAGCAGTTAGTCGAACTTATAATGTTTTGATGACTTAACTCTACGAGTATATTGCCCATTAGCGGTCTAGAAACGATTCAATGAGCGTCTAACTAAGCCAGGGTTGCCAAGAACTTCTAGCTTTTATACAGCTTCTGTGGACAATTATATAGATTATTCGAACACTAAAATCTACCTACTTCTAAAGGTATAGTTATCATAAAGTCAATCAAGTAATAATTTTGCTAGCATTTTATTAGGCATCTTATCTCTCCTTCTTCTTCTTCTTTGCCTCTTCCCACTTCAGGTGGGGTCGGCTCTTCTAATAAGTCGGCGCCAGGACATCCTGTTAAACACTGCCTCTTTGGTAAACTTATCCAACAACAACAATTACAATACAACAAACAAACAAGAACAATTATTATTCAATAGAACCTGCGAACCTGAATTCAATAGACTTAACAAAAATAATAATTTTCTTAATCCAGAGTGGAAAATCGTAAAACGTTTATAGAATATAAAAATATTGTTTGTCTATAAAGCTGAAAATACGTTGACCTCACCAGTGGCCTAAACATCCTAAGAAAATAGCCATTCTCCTTTGAATAAAATTTCAATAAAAGCTACCAGTTCAAAGTAAACACTTTTATTTTAATATATGTACTTACCTACTTAAAACTTTTTCTGTTATAACACCATACCATAAACTAAACAAATGTTACTACATCCACACTTAAAATCTCCATAAAACCCAAATTTAACGACTTAAAAACATAATTAAAATATCCCTTAAACATTTGCAGTAATTATAACAGTAAAACTAAACATAACAATAACATTTATGGACGTTAACATGTGGTTTAACAAGATGAAGTTATTTTTGATCTCACACGTAGAATAGTAAGTATAAATGGAGTATGTTTACTTAAGTCTTAACTGGATTTAGGTAGATATGTACTTTCAGATGCTGCGGTTATCTTGGATCGAATATGTCCAGCACGTGGTACAATTATAAATTCTATAGAAACTCATAATGAAACTAAGTTAACGGATATATTCGCGTTTTTTCTGTTTGCTCTTTAAAAACAGAATCGACGACGATAAAAAGAAGTAACCGAAAGTAAGGCTCGGGTACTTTATAGTAAATATTATATGGTAGATTGATCGTAGGATATATGACTTATTTACGATACTAAAATTAAAACGGGCGGTAATAAACACTTTCTTATTTTAGTGATAGTAGAACACACTCCGTAACTCATGATTTTATCGACTTAATGACACTTTAATAAGGATAATATACTAACGATCTTACGAACATTAGGTATCGAACTTTCGGGTGACCAAAGGGCTGACTCCTACTTCGGACAGCGGATAAATATCGCTATCTAACAAGGTAACGTAACCAGGCTTTTGAGTAAGTACACTTTCTAGGGTTATTTGGACTTTTATATTTATTATTATTAAATCTAAGTCGGTAGGTTATTTAGTTAATTTGAGTTTTTATTGTTGTGAATATTTTTCCTCCGGAAGTTTTTACTTGTTAAGTAAATTACAACTTTGCAATATTCCAGATTTTGATTGATGATCTTGATTAAAAATAGTGGACACTTAACCTTCACTTTTTCTTCTTTAACTTAATTTCCATATCCAACATTGAAGGTCTAAGAACAAAAACCATCAAATCAAAAAAACAAATATCAGAGATACGACTTTATTTCTTGTCCCATGTGCTTCCTACATGCCTTACAGACAGAATAATAAAGTGCAATGCATACAAGAGTACGCAACGCAAGTATCTCTCTATAGGTTTATTTATTTCATATCCAATGTGTCTTATACGGTACGCGTTATGCATATACAAAAATTCATATTTTAATATGCTAAAAATATGTCACTCCGAACATTTTTCTCAATAGAGTGTCGGTTACTTACAGCCCGCTTATGGACTAAATTGTAAAAACAGAAAATGTTTATCGTATAACTCGCTTTCAGGTCGAAAAACGGTTTTTAATTTTTCAGAGTGGTTTTTTTCATCACTCAGTCATACAGATTCAGTGCTTATGAATTATAATTTAAATAGGATGCAGAAAGTATCAAGGTTTACAATTTAGGTTTGTGATTTCTTGGAATAAGAAAGAAATGATTGTACTCCACGGGCGAGCATACGCAACTAAATTAAAAAATCAAAACACACAAACTTATCTAGGTTAAGTGCGTAAAACAATATTTGCCTGACGTAACTGTTCGCGAGAACAATAAATGAAATTAGTTCGAAAGTTATGGTGTGATAAAACCAATCCTTTACGATGTACAATCAATGTACCTATTATACCTATTGGCGACAGACTGTTTTGATCTTTTGTTGCTATTGTGATTATTTAATTATCCAAATTTGAGGGCGAGAGACGGCGTAGAGCCGTTGTTATGCCGAATTGTAACCATGTATAGTTTGATACTAAAAAGTTTTAAATTACCAACACCGTTGTTATTTAGGTAAGCCAATACTACCTCACTTGTTACAACCCAATTGTTAGATGCCACAGATAGATATTCAGAATCTTATTGAAAACTATTCCACAAAGTTTAATCTTGATAAACCCTATAGATACAAACAATAGCATGAAATCTAGCAACCCTTATAGTTCTATTCAAGGCAAACGTTTATCATTGAGATATAAAATCAATTTGTAAACTGTCCGCTGTTGCGGTTGTGAATAAAGACGTATACAAATGACGAAGACTGAAACAATAATTTGTCTTGCTCTAAACAGAAATATGTTTGCAAAAAAGGCAGCAAAAACTGTATAGGTACTTAATTGGGCGAGGACACCAAATTAATTGCCTAACTTTGTCGTTGTCTCGGTCCATAGAGTTTGAATACCAATTACAAATATTATCGTTTAGAATAATACTAGCGACCCGCCCGACTTCGCACTTATATATTATGCATGTATTATACATATAAACCTTCCTATTAAAAAAAACCGCATCAGAATTCGTTGCGTAGTTTTAAGATTTAAGCATACATAGGGATATAGGGACAGAGAAAGCGACTTTGTTTTATACTATGTAGTGAAGTCAAACTGACATTTGCTGAGGGCAAGGGTCTCCTTCCAAAGGGTTAAGAAGACGTCACGGGTTATCTATTCCGGGATGATAAAATCCCATTGTACAAATACCGAGTCTTGGCACAATTTAACAAAATGCCGATGAACTCTCAGCCCTAATAAAGGAACACTCTTGGCAATACAGAACCCATAAAGTTTGAAGCACATAAGGGAAGAAACCTGACTAAGCAATTCTCAGTCCCAAAAAGTTAATAAAAATGCGTGAAAAAAATTTCAAAGGAAATTCGTGGTATACTCGCCCGTTCTCTCAATAATAATAAAAATATAGATACGAATACAAAAGTAAAGCATTTGAAGTATAACAACCTTCATTAAGAAAACTTTAGTTGGTAAATTGTAGTTTTGTAGCGAGAGTCAATTAGTACGACATTGTTACATTTTCAACAAAGCACTGGAATTGGTAGTAATTAGAGGAAGGCAGGTGTAATATCAATGCAGGCAGCAAGGCAACCGCAGTTTAAAGACTAAACGAATAGCTCATAGGTACTTGAAAATCATACTTGAAGGCAAACAAAAAAGTAACCAATCAATCAGCCAAACTATCGGTGGATTTCAAATCTGTAGTCTGCGTTAGCCCTAAAAAACCAATACAGCTTAGTTTCAATGCTTTGAGAAACTTAAAACAATAATTATAATTAACACATGCTTGTTATTAGCTATTTGAGTATGAGATCATTTAGCAGTCATTGGGTAATATTAGTATTTAGTTGAAGTTTTAAACAATGTTTTTATTTTTCTGTATGTGATTTTGAGTGTTTTATTATTCTACTTATAACTAAAGATACGTAGACTTTGCCTTTGTTGTTCAATGAACTATTACTTTTATGCTTAATTTTATAGATAAGTTTGATAAATGACAGGTCCTATAATAATAAAACTGTAGTCGAAAATTAAACGTTTTATTACTCGAGTTCAAATTCTAGGAACATCGTCCAAGTAGCACGTGTCAAGAATTTCAATATTTGATCCAAACTTGCCCGTTACCACTCTTCGATTAACATTTATTGAGTCGACTGGAGTATGAGACAAGTAACTTTGATTATATTATATTTCTACGTATTAGGTAGGTACATTAACTAAGTTTACTAGGTCATTTTTGAGCCTCGTAATCATTTGAGGACCAAACCGTCCCCGCCGAAATAATTATTATGAAATTGAAGGTTATTATTTCTGAGAATAATTTAAAACGACATTTATCAACTCCACAAGTTCTTGAAAAAATTGTCTTTGATCAACTTACTTGTGATTTTTAGGACGACCTAGTTTGAAGACTGTTATTTTAATGACGCCTTGTTGAAAAAATGTGCTAACATTCTTTTTCATGTCCTTAAAAACTTAACCTTGATACCAATTTAAAATAGGTTAGGGGTGGGTTATCAGGGTGAAGTGTTAAACCGCTTTCCGTGACCATAGTGGTTATGGCGGTAATCTGGGCTTTGAGACACTTTGTCTTGATTGACCCACTTTGCTTGTCATAGTCTCTGATCACGTTATCACACTGATGGGTTACATGGTAATAGAAAATTCAGAACTGCTCTTTTTCATCAGTAGGTAGTTACCGCTCTTTTTCATCAGTTCAATTGATACCCACTTCTAGGAATTTTCAGTAAGTACTACGAGTAGGTACTACTGTAACTTTTATGAAGTCTTGATTAAATCGTTAAATGCCTACATTTAACCTTTTATCGATTGTTAGATAGCGTTGTCTCTTTTCCGCATTGACTTCTACCTTACTTATTTTTATATTATTGTTTATATGATTGTATCGTTTTTAATTATGTAAGTAGTCGTTTTCTATTTGTTTTCTTTTTTGTATAATTTATTACTGTAACGAACTTAACCTATGTATGGCAAACCGGACAAATCTTTGTGATTTTTGGTTAGCTTATAATTTTGATTTATTGTAAATGTTTAATAATAAAAAATAAAAAAATAAAAAATCTAGAGTTTCGATGCTTCTTTTTTTTTTTTCAATTTTGTTAAGTGACCATGATAGGGATAAAGTTTCAAGTATTTTATTGCACATATTCGACACCTCATCAAAGTGTACCTTTCAGTGTCAATTCGCAGAACATAGTCAATTTTCAAAACACTGAAATTGTTTAATCAAAACTTTGGAACATTCGAAACAAACGCAGTTGCGGCCGAGGCAATAAATTACAAAATAAAAGCGAACAAGTTTGATTTGTTCAAGGCTATTATTGTAGTTTTACGATTAAATCTCAGTTATAGTTTGTAGAATCTAGACTGATTGCTGTAATTTTCAGAAAAATAATCATTTTATAAATTGGAATAGTTTGATAGGTATGTCTGTGGTTTTGATTACGACCAATAGAACTGAAACTTTCTTAACACGTGATATAAAGTTATAAACTAACTAAGTACTCTCCAAGAATTTTTAGCAGCGTCGTTTGGTTTTCATTCGTCTATACATTAACTAACTTACAAAACTACGAAAAATATGTTTTTTTTTCCAATACCTAATTCATAATTATAGATAAAAAGGCGCTTATTTTCAAGGCACCTCGTATGCATATTTTTATTCTGGTATAGAGTCAAATGCTTTAACTGAGAATGGAAGCTAACTAAAATAAAAAAGTTCTTGTGTAGGTATTCAGTAGGTAGGTAGGTATCCTTAGTACGTTTTACTCAAAAAATAATTTACGTAAGATCTTGAAATAGTATTTTGACACAATGTAAAGCAAGCAATGCAATTAGGTCACATGGACAAACAATTAGCTAGGCTGTTTGCTTGCTCTGTTAGGTACCATTGTAATCGGTGTGGCCGCTTATAAGGGCGTGCTAATTTAGCCCAGCCAACGTGTCGGTGCTGTTCAACAGACCAGATCAGTTTTAATTAGGAAGGGAAGGAATATTTTTGACATTAAGACGTTAAAATACAATGAGATACCTAAATCAAGTAAATGTGAAGAGCTGATGGGAATAAACCACCGTGTAGATCCAACGATCTCAACCAGGGTACAGTTCCTATAATTATTTTTAATTAATAAAATTTATGCTTAATAAAACTACAAATAAAATACATCCTCAAGCACGTCTCCCCGAGGCATCGTTCCGAGAAGGCTGGCAACATTTCCCCTCTGGATGGCCATGGCCAGACGACCCTTTGAGCGAAAAAGCCACCAGCCCCCCGATCACCAGATACCTTACAGTTCCTTGCTGCACTATGTTCCTCATCTGGGTACTTACACTTTCTAGTGCTCCAACTAATCATATTTTAGCGATTGTACCAGTTTGAGTGATTCAGACTCTATTTTATAATGAACGATTGCGTAATATTAGTGAGAATAGCTTTATGGAGACATGCGTTTGCATGCATAACTGGAAAAGCGGAGGCGTGAATGGCACCATAAACTTAATCTCGTTAGTATAATGAATGCTAAAGTCTGTAAAGGGTTAAATATCATTTAGCTCTTTCACTCTGAAACAGCTTGACGAATTTGGATGTTTAATACAAATTAGTGGTCTTTTTACAGGTAATAATACTCGGGAAAATGTAGGAACTTGCAAAGGTGAAATCAAGCCGCGAAGCTTATTTTAAAAATGCTGCTCGCCAATTTTAATTGAGTTACCCGCATGCAACATTCTCATAAAGCAAAGTTTAATCCTTTAATTTTCACGCCAGACCTATTCTCAACTCGATGCTATGTAAATTCTAATCGCTGTGTCACAGGGGCTTTGAGTCTCCGTATTTCAAGCTCGCAAGGAAGATACTAAATTAAACTTTATTCAGTAGGTAAGTGATATTACTTTTTAAACCCAATTACCGAAATACAATGTCTTCGCCTATTCTAGATTTAGTAATGTTGCAAATAGACAACACTTCTAAAAAATACCAGAAATGGTTGGTAAATAAAAATGAAATGTAATCGGATTGAGAATAATGTCAAAATAAGTAACAAATTCAGCTAATAAAATATGTATAACTTTAACACATGAACTTTTACTTGTGTACGGGCTGGTTTCCGCAATTAAACCCTTTTGATTGGGTCCTTTTTGCATGAGGTTGGAGTAGGCTCTCAGCTTAGTCGACCATGTCCAGAGGAGAGAACTTGTCAATACTTCTGGAGCCAACTAAGCCGCGGGTTTCATCACGATTTTTTCCTTCACCGTCAGAGCAATGTTAGTTAGCACACATAAATTATTTTTCTTAAGAAAAATTAACCGGTGCACGGCCGACCGGGATTTGAACCCACGACCTTCAGAATGAAAGTCGAGGTATCTACCACTAAGTCAACACCGCTCCTTTAACACATGAATATTGCGAATCTCAACATAATAGTGCGCTACAGAGGTTCCAGATTGTCGGAGACTTATCTTAGCAGCAAAGGCATTATCATGGCTGTTTACGGCTGATATAATGATGTTGTGCGAATTTGTTTTTTAATCGACTTCATTGTCGAAAGGCTCGTGATAGAAATTCTTAAAACAAACGACAATTTAACCAAACGTGTTGCTGTCATACCTATAAAGGCGGTGGTAATTTGTCTTTACTGTGTTTCAAAATAACTACGAAGTAAATAATAATAAATCAGTAACACAGATGGTCTACTTTAACGACCTATTGTCTCCGTCTTACCAACATACATCAGGCGATTACATGGTGATTACTGTTATTTGTCCAATAGGTGCTGACATAGGGGTCTAGACGAAGGACAAGGCAGAAATACATTAACTATTATATTTGCTTCGCTAAAATCAATGTGCAAAATATATCTAAAACACACGGCTTTAAACAAATCCGGGCTTCTATGATGTTAATACACGTAGCTAGGTAACTAAAATTGAAGCTTTAAAAGCTGTATGAGGCTTTTAGGCGTTAGGCGTTTGTATGAGAATGTAAAGTCACAGTAATCTCCCATTCGTTCCCCATAACAATACCGTATAATCACGGTATAATCCCAAGTTAATAGAATATTTACTCACCAAATCTCACTCAGTAGAAAGAATAGTCCCCCAGCCTCTAGTTACGAAAGATAAGACGTTGAATAAACCCCATATACTTCTACTGGACAAACAAAACGCAATTTCAGTTCCGTTTCCTTAGATTTTCCCGCCATATTCAACAAAATTATTACAGTTTACTTAGCCCTAGGGTGTCTCTATGGATTTTGTCGGAACAAAGCTATGTTTGGTATAAGATTTACTTTAGATTATTATTTGTTATCCTTTTCATGATCATCAGAAGTTAATATTAACTTAAGTTAGTACTTACTTAAGTTAATACTTACTTACCTAAGTATACGATATAGACGACCCAGTTGGCACAATGGTCACCATGCCGGACTGCCAAACACAGGGTTGCGGGTTCGATTCCCGCCTCAGACAAGTATTTATGCTTAGATATTTGTCTGTGGTCTGATTGTTTCTATGTATTATAAGTATATATTTACAAAAGAAAACTATATAAGTAGTATATCCGTTGTCTAGCACCCATAACACAAGTCTAGTTACTTAGCTTGGGGCTAGATGGCGATGTGTTGAATGTCCTGCTAAAAAGAAAAGAAAAACTTATATACCTAAGTTAGACTTTTCTTTTAGTTGAATAGACTTCAGACAGATGTAAGTGCCTAAATACTTATGTAATTTTACTTAACTTAATATACACAACGCTACTAAGTAAAGAGAAGGTCCTGGAATCAGGCCGTAGATTTAAACTCGATTATATCGACTGACTTAGGAGTTAAATAAATACCTACTTACTAGAAACTAGAGTACCCAGTATCTAATTAAAGTCAGTGCCTCTAGAAAGTGTAAATATAGCATAAGATTTATACAGTCCACTTATACTGATCACGTTTAGGTACTGAGCAACGATCTTATCTGAAATTAATTTAGTTTTATTTGCATCTCATTTACTTAAATTGTTTTTAGATTGCTTATGTTAAGAAAAACCTATCTATATTAATGGTTGCTATTTTTATTGCTTATTTAAGCAATGTTTTTACCTTTTAAGCTTAATTTGATTTTATATGTAGATTTAGGATTCAGATTAATTTGAAAAAGTTAAATGAGCGAAAACGGTCTCTGTATGCTTTTTGTGCCGATAATTTAAATTTAAAGGATTTTCTTTAACAAAAAGCTGAATATATATGTTAGAATTAATTGTATAATTCTTGGTAATGGCACTTCCTTTGCAAAAGATAATAACACTAACGCTTTTGATAAACTTCTACATAAAAGCTATAGTAATAAAGATATTATTATAATCGGGCATAAGTATCTCTAATATAATAACTAAGTATAACATATCTACGTAACAAAACATGACTTTATAAACACGCACGTATAATTACTAAAATTACCAACTTACCCACAAAATTGTCGATTAACGGGAAAAGCCGCTCCTATAAATGCCTAAAGCTGAAATGTAATAGTAAACCCACCAGATATTTACTCTGCTTAAATAAACATTTGAACTTTAGGTCTTTAACAGAAATTAAATTGCAGTTAATATTCCAAAAGAATAGATATTCGCTTAATTAAACATTACTTTCATTAATTGATTAGGCAAATCATTTAAAGATGCTTTTGATGGTGATAGCAAGGCTTTTTATTATTATCCGTTGAAATGTAAAATATTCGACTGTTTTTTATGAACAAGAAAATTGGGGTCTAAGCTCGACCAAAACATTTTTTTCCTCTGCCAACCCTTTTTACAATTCCGTAAAGTATTTCGATATAGGCATTATCAGAAGTGGATTGTCACCCTCACAATTCACTTTCAATCACATAATATATGAAGCCTGTATACTGAAAATGATAAAGTGGCTATAAAAAGCACATTACCACATGAGCCGAGGCTAATGTCAAATGTGGAATCTCTTCAATTTCGTAATGGTTTTGTCTGAATACCGTAGAAAGAAATGGCGAAATATGTAGAGAGAAATGGTAACGGACAGTTGGATGGTCATTACACTGAGGTATTAACTGTAAACTGCTTTGCCCCACTGGTGGATTCGCAGTGAATTTTTTTCGCCGTACACCACAATCAAGTGTATGAATACAGATAAAAAATAAAAAAACCGCCTTTTAACCGTGGTCTCACCGCTCGCTATCATGATTTTTAATACATAAACAAAAGACAATCGAAACAGTACCGAAAAACGATCAAAATATAAATAATGGACGATCGAAAAAGAAACAAAAGATGATCGAAACAAAAAACAATAGACGATCAAAAAAAAGACCATCGAAACAGAAACAAAAGACAATCAAAATAGATACAAATTATAATTGTTAGTGTGCCAACACGTTGATGATTATAGTCTTTAAATTTTCAGAACAAGAAGAAGAATAATATGTATTTACGTGTTTTTCTTTAATGTCTCCATGCCGCTTGATTCTCCTATGTAGATACTAAACCAAGAACCAAGTAGTAGCCAAGAAGGAACTTCATGTTAATACTCGATGCTCTTTTCCTCTAATATAATAAATACAAGAAAGCGTCCTAGACGTCTGTCTGTCGTCTGACCTAGTTTCCAGTGTCTGGAAGCGCTTACGTTTTAAGATCTATGCCAAAGACGTTTGAAACTCGTAGTAGTTATTTCATAATTTGTCATAAGTTTGTTATATTTAGACTCTATGCTCTATTCACGTTCATATTCATGTTTTCGCAAATGAATATCAGTGTAGTCGATACCTTTATGACATCGTTTATCCTTACCACAAAAACTAATTAAAACAGTTTTACCTATTTGTGGTTGCCATGCTTTGTAAATAATTCTGAATAATTATAGGTTCCTATTTTACTTATGCTTCGTTATTGATATAAATGGCTAAAAAAGCGATTCAGACTTACTTCTGTTTATCTCAACAAACAACTTCTACGGATTTTGAAAATTTGATCACCTTTCGGAGGTTATATTTCTTCGAAAATAACCTAAATAGTACAAATTAAATATCATTCAGTCCGCTTTCAGTCAGACCAATGAATAAAACATAAATAATGACGTTCTCTCCATGTAAGTTAGATACAGCAGATTTTTAGGGTTCCGTATCTCAAAACGTAAAACAAATTAATCCTTATAAGATCACTCTCTTGTCCGTCTGTATGTCCGTGTGTCACCACCGATTTTCTCAAGAACAGATGAACCTAGAAAGTTGAAATTTGTACCAGATACTGAAGTCTATATAGTCCCTATTAGATGTATAAAAATCAAGGTACTGAGTCAACAGGATAAATGTTCAATTTAAGATTTTCGCGAAACCTTATTAAATAAAAAAATAACCTCCAACAAAATTTCCAAATGTCGTAGAACAAAAGTTGTTTATTAAGGTGTCCATTAACACGCCTTAACAGCTTTCTTAGCTAATTATTAATGAACCAGTATTGAGTAAACCACATAAATGGTCTCTAACTATCTGTATTTAAATACATTTATTTTCGAAATAAATCAGTTCTTCTACAAATGAGCTAGCAATTTCCATAGCTGAATCGACGCGCTCTACCAAATTGGCCAATAATCTGCTCCGATAACATTCACCTGAACAAATTAAGTATAAAATACGGTGTCATTACGTGTATAACGATAACAGTTATTGTGGTTGTAATGAAAACTGTCTAGCGGTTATTAAACTCATTAAACTCTAATATTGCTTACTTATTGTATTGTAATTTAAATTAAACAAACATAACGTCTAATTTGCTTGGTAAGGTTTCTACTTAGGTGATTTGGAACTCATTGTTGTTTTCATTACGTAACCAAGTATAATAACAAGTTAAGATGTTTCAAAAATACCTTATCGCTTACGAGATGCATTATTCCTTGCAAATATTCCTAAGTTCCTATATAAGAAAAAAAATGGTTTTCTGTAAAGTACCTAGGTTTACGGACGATAATTTTACGTAATAACGTCATAAGAAAACGATAAAAAATTGATTGAAAAAATAAAATATATATTTTTTTCTAAATAAGTCTCTTATATCCGTTACTCGTCACCATAACACAAGCCCAGATGGGCGGTATTATTATCAAATTTGACAAACATGAGACGCGTGACGTTTACCATGATGCCGTCACGGTACCGGTACATGACACTTTTTTGTGAATGCAGGCAATTTATTAGACGTTATCACGTCAAAAATTTGAGAATACCTATCTACAGAAATCCTAGATTTCAAATCCACTTGTAAAACAGCGACTGCTGTAATAGATAGTATACCATATCTCGATAAGGTATAAGTACTTATGTACTTTGATCTTGATGAAAGCAGATCCTAAGAACGTTAGCTTGTACAAGTGCTTTTAGTTTGTAATACCTAATTGAACGGGATATCCAAGAAATTCTTTAAACTGAGAGATGCATTTTTGATGTCACGTAATAATAAATATATGACATTCTATAATCATCCTATAAAACAAGTAATATAGATTTGGTAAACTACTAATTTAATTAAACTACCAATACCAATTGGGTTGGCGTATGTGGCATCATGGTTAGTTTCATTAAAAAAATACTGGCGATCAAAAAGAAGTCGATTTTTGTACATGACTATCAGTTCCAAGTACCTTTACCACCCTTCACTTCTTCAGCGCCATTTCGAAAATCAAATTATTATTTAATCGTATGACATTTCTACACAGGCATTATATTAATATTAACCTAAAAAACATAAACATAAACACATAATTGAAACAGCACAGAATTACAAGACCAAGTCCAGGCCCTCCAGCCAGCACATGAACTCCTGGGTAAGCCCGAAAACGTCCTCTGGGGGGCCAGGATATATTATGAATGGATCGGACAGCGACCTATAATGTGATCCATAGTCTGGACCTCTTCGCCGCACTCACAGAGAGCAGAATCGCTCCATCCCCATTTGTGGCACATATAATTGCATCGTCCATGTCCGGTCCTCAGCCTGTTTAACCGACACCACAGATTGCGCGGCAGATCAAAGCCTTTTGGTTTAGAGGTGGGGTCTATGGGAATATTTAGACCATGCGTGGCGGAGTCCCACTCGTCCTTCCATTCCTTAGCCACTGAAAGCCCACCAGTTCAGCTGCAGTCCTGTACGATGGGTTGCGAGATTTGAGACGATCTGGGGGCGGCTGGGTGAAAGTCTGATGGATGGGCAGGAAAATCAAATGAAAGCATTTTTATTGATGATAGTGACTTGTCCAGCATACTAGTAATATGAAGGTCAGTTTTTTGCGTATACTAAGTTTTACCTTCCAAAGTTGTTTACTTAACTTTAAAACTTCCCTATTAAGTTTTTAAAATTATTTATAGTCTTGTTTTGGTATTTCGTTGTTAAATATCTAATAACTCCTGTGTTAAATAAACATTCGCTCTCTAGGATAAATAACGTTTGTTGTGGCTGTGCAACTTCCTTCAGTTGAAGTGTTTGTGTATCTTCCAAGTTCGTTTCCAGTTGAAATATTTTGGTGTTTTGGTGTTAGACATTTGCATTTCTAATTCATTTACAGGAACAATTAATGAGATTATCTTTCAAGAAGCTGGACCGAGTGAACGATTGCGATGTAATGTGATGTTGTAAGCAGCAGCGTTTAAGTAGAAGTTGCAGTGCTCCACTAGGTGGTCATTAGGACATAGCTAGATAGATAAACTCTTTATTGTACCATATTAAACCTTAATTCTAACATAATTTCCTACTAAAAATCAATATAAACCAAACAATATGGCACAATGGGCGGCCTTATCGCTAAAAGCGATCTCTTCCAGGCAACCTTTACCCTTAGAACATCATCCCTGCCATCTTAAAAAAAGCTTAGTTTGACCAAAGCCATCTTTGTTTCTGTTTCGATAGTCTTTTATTTCTGTTTCGATCATCTTTTATTTCTGTTTCGTTACTCTTTTGTTTTTATTTCGATCATCCGTTGTTGTTGTAGCGATCGTCTTTTGGTTTGGTTTTAGATCGTCTTTTGTTTTTTTTTCACCCGTGAGTTAAATTTCTTTGTGATTCAACTTTTTTCACCTCAGACAAGTATTTATGCTTAGATATTTGTCTGTGGTCTGGTTGTTTAAAACTATGTATTATAAGTATATATTTAAAAAAGAAAAGTATATAAGTAGTATCCGTTGTCTAGCACCCATAACACAAGTCTAGTTACTCAGCTTGGGGCTAGATGGCGATGTGTGGAATGTCCTGCAATATTTATTTATTTATTTTATTTTATAGCTGTAAGTACAGAATAATTGCACCTTTATGTACTCCGCACTAAAAAAAATTGAGGAGTACGTCGATAAATCGTCCGAAATTTGGACAGAAAATAAACACTTCGCATCCCGGTGTCGTATTTCCATTTCCCATATTTCAATAGTGTCGACTTGGAATATATTTTGACCAAAGCTTTAAAACGGAACCTGGAAACACTATATATGAAACCAATCACCAACTTGACCTAGAATTGAATGATATTTCAGCACTAGGATAGGATATATAGGGTTCAATTTTGGAGGTAAATCGAGTTACAGATACAAAAGGTAACCAAATGCTTTGTTAATTTTAGGTTTGGAAAATCCTTTTAACACAAACACGAATTTATTTTAGTCCGTAAAATGTATAAGCATATTTTATACTAGCTGCGCCCCGCGGTTTCACCCGCGTAAGTCCCGATCTCGTGGGAATGTCGGGATAAAAAGTAGCCTATGTGTTAATCCAGGTCTCCAGCTATCTAGATACCGAGTTTCATTGCAATCGGTCCAGTAGTTTTTGCGTGAAGGAGTAACAAACATACATACACACACACACACACGCACACACAAACTTTCACATTTATAATATTAGTAGGATATTACTAGCGACCCGCTCCGGCTTCGCACGGCTATATTATGCATGTATTATACCTATAAACCCTCCTCTTGAATCACTCTATCTATTTTTTTCCGCATCAAAATCCGTTGCGTAGTTTTTAAGATTAAATAATACATAGGGACAAACAGAAAAAGCGACATTGTCTTGTACTATGTAAAGATAAATCACTACATAGTATAAAATAAAGTCACTTTTCGTCGTCCCTATATCCTTATGTCCCTTTGTATGCTTAGATCTTTAAAACTACGCAACGGATTTTGATGCGGTTTTTTTAATAGATAGAGTGATTCAAGAGGAAGGTTTATATGTATCATACATGCATAATATAGCCGTGCGAAGCCGGAGAGGGTCGCTAGTATGTACTAAAGGAGAGTATTCACACTCAACATAAAGATACTAACGCGTGAAAACGAGGTAATAATTTCTGAATTACATACAATCGTGACCGTCTCCGAATGCCCTAAAGTTGTGCTCTATAAAGATACTGCTTATCTTGCTTGTGAACGACTATGTTGGCAGAGATTTTTTTATGTTTTATACAGAAAACATGACATTATACAGGGTTATTGGAAATTATACTAGCAAGCCGTTGAGGGCTACTTCTGTGCACCTTAACAGACAACTTTTGTTCTACGACTTTTGGAAATTCGAACATTTTTTCGAAAATTTTAAGGTTAGGTTTACCTGAAAATCAACTGTTCCTCACAGGGAGAGGTCATTAACCTTAAAATTTTACTTATTTTTTAAGTTTTATCTACTGTTCTTAGTCTCGATGACCTTTGTTTTAAAAAATCAGCTGTTTTTCGATTTTAGATAACCTCAAAATTTTCATTTTTTTTCTTCGAATTTCCAAAAGTCGTAGAACAAAAGTTGTTTGTTAAGGTGCACAGAAGTAGCCGTTAACGGCTTGCTAGTATAATTTCCAATAACCCTGTATACAGTAACTATTTTAAAAGCATTAATTTTATGGAAGATCTTCCTCAAATTCTTGTCCATCCAAAGGCTGTCTGGAAGAGATCGTTTTGGGCGATAAGGTCGTCCTTTGTTACACTTAGGTCTTAGACTAAAGCTTTGTTATTTATATTTAACTAGCTGTTGCCCGCGACTTAGTACGCGTGGTACTTTTTTAATCTTTTGAATCAGTCCATCTATTAATAAAAATCGCATCAAAATCCGTTGCGTAGTTTTAAAGATCTAAGCATACATAGGGAAGCAACTTTGTTTTATACTATGTAATGATGTTATTTAAAAATTCTTTTTATAATAAAGAATTTATCTATACTTATTACGACCACAAACTTATTTCTTATTTAATTTTTAATGTTTAAAAAGTTACAGAGAAAATATTGGCATTTCGAATTATATTGCTTTTGAGAATTAGGCGTTTCGCTAATTGGTCTTTGAGAATTAATCCTTCCGCGAATCAGTTCATTTCACGACTAAACCTTGTTGAATCGCCTCCAAATTGGGTCATCAGTGACGATAGTTAGATTAACGAAGGTCTAATGTAAATAAATCAAACACAAACAGACAGTCAAATCAAATAGGGATATTAATTTAGTTTTGGATTAAATTAACTAATCCTTTACTATTGTAAATCTGTGTTTTTCATACAAATCTATACTAATATATCTATACTAATATTATAAAGCTGAAGAGTTTGTTTGTTTGATCGCGCTAATCTCAGGAACTGCTGGTTCGAATTGAAAAATTATTTTTGTGTTGGATAGTCCATTTATCGAGGAAGGTTATAGGCTACTTTTTATCCCGATATTCCCACGGGATCGGGAGTTACGCGGGTGAAACCGCGGAGCGCAGCTAGTATTATTATAAAGAGAAAAGAAAAATTAGTTTTTTTGTTTTTACCTAATACCTAGTCTCCGAAACTATTAGACTGATTATTCAGAAACTTGGTATGAGGATACATTGATTCATTGAGAGTTACATGAACTACTTTTTATCCCGATATTCCCACCAGATCGGAAGTTACGTGGGGGAAACCGCGGGGTACTGCTAGTTATGTTTTTCATAAGAAAACATGAGAACTACCGGATGTTAACTATTGAACTGAACTATTGTATATGCAATGCTGCCCACAAAAGTACAGCGACAATCGATAGGTTTCTATTTCTGCAAACATCCACTGCTGCTCTTCCGTCTCAACTCTGATAATTAAGGTTATTATGATCCGAGAAAGCACATGAAATTTCCTTAACTCTCGACGAACCGGTTTTCATTTTTAAGCACGAAGAAGAATAATTAAACGTAATTTGTCTTGTGCTTTCTAAGAAATACTCTGTTTATTTTGGTTCATTGTTCACTATGACGATGTGGCTTGAGATTGTTAATTAGATCCCTTTGTTATCAAAGAACTGTCTACAAGTATTTTGATTCTTAGAAATAAAATGTTTACTAAGCAAGAGAAGTAGAACGAGCTGTAGTATGTTATTTATAAGATTTAAATTTCTGATACCGCTAAAGCCACCCAATCTTTTACAAGTCAACAAAATATAGGCCGACATTTTTCCTGCTCTAAGCCGCGGTCGCCCTGAAAAAACAAACTTATTTATCGACCGATGATTTGATGCCCGATATCTCTGTAAGTAATGGCATCTTCAATTTGATAAATGTTTTACGTTTTTTGTTACAGATTGAACGACGCGAAGGGTTTTGTAAAGTCTTGGAAATCATACAGCAACAAATCATGAGGTAAGTAAAACATTTAAAGAATTTGCTTTGATTTTTTTCTGAGTTTACCTCAACACATTTTGATTAGTAAACGATTCGTCCCGTTCAGCAAAATACGTACATATAGTCGCTTTTCACACAACTTTGGAAAAGCAAATTGCCGATTTTGAAACTGATTAGCATACCTATCCAAAAAAAAGACAGTAGCAAAGTTTTCTCGTTACGGTTTATTTTAAAAACAAGTTGTGTTGTTTTAGCCCATCGGTAGAGGCTTATCTATTTAGTTTCAAAACAAAACTCTACGCTATTTTACCCAAAAAAAAATATTTAAAACTTTTATCATTTATGAATATTTTTATGTACGTTGTACACAACAGGGTAATGCCAGCAAACCTAAAAGCTATATATAAACTTTTTTAGATACAAGCGAGTGTTTTTAGTGTTGAAAAGTACTTTCAAAGTAAACTTTTGAGGTCTAACAAGTTTAAAAATTATAACTAGCTTTGGCCTACGACTTCATTCGCGTAGGGTTTGAATTTTCCGAAATTATTTCTTAGCGGATGCCTACGTTGTACCTAACATCTATATGTATGCCAAATTTTAGCCCAATCCCACCATTGGTTTGAGCTGTGCGTTAATATATCAGTCAGTCAGTCATTCAGGACTTTGAATTTTACATTTATAGACTAGCTTTTTCCTTTGTCTGCGCAGAAGTTGAAAATGGTTCTAACAGGATTTTTAATTAGTTTCATACGAACCATACAAACTTTTCCCACCATTTTCACCCTGTAAAGGGTAAAATTTCAGGAAATCCTTTCTTATCGGATGCTTATGTAATACAAAGAACACATTATCCAAGTTTCAGGTCTCTACAATCAGCGGTGTAGGCTGTGCGTCGATCAGTCAGTCAGTCAGGACAAAGCATTTTATATATTACTAGCTGCGCTCCGCGGTTTCACCCGCGTAACTCCCGATCCCGTGGGAATATCGGGATAAAAAGTAGCCTATAACCTTCCTCGATAGATGGACTATCCAACACAAAAAGAATTTTTCAATTCGAACCCTGCTGGTTCGAATTGAAAAATTGTTTCCTGAGATTAGCGCCTTCAAACAAACAAACAAACTCTTCAGCTTTATAATATATTTATAATATAATATAGTATAGATATATTATATATATTATACTAGCTGTCCCGGCAAACGTTGTTTTGCCATTTCAAAAAAAAAACTAAAGGAAACAAAATAAAAAATAGATGTTGGCCGATTCTCAGACCTACTGAATATGCTCACAAAATTTCATGAGAATCGGTCGAGCCGTTTCGGAGGAGTTCAAGTTCGAACCCCGTGACACGAGAATTTTATATATATAGAGAAGATAGATAACGATAATATTTTACATTGGTAAAAAAAGTTAAAAACAAATGTGGTAGAAAATAATACTTTGCGATAAGTTGAAAATTATTATGATAAAAACAAATTTACCGTGAAAAACTTAAATGGCAACTCACATCCAGATCCTCTTTATTTCTAAAAGAAAACACAAAGATAGACAGTTCACAAGAAGTAACAAGCCCATTATATGTTTGAAGAATCTTTGATCACGTCGCAACTTCCGACTGAAAACGCGCCTTTGATGAGTATATTTTAAATTATCAGGAACGGAAATAAGTTTCGGAAAAGACCGATATGGGTTTCCAACCTGTCACTTACCCCTTGTCGGATAAAATAAAATACTTAGAAAAACCGAAAATAAAAAAATCAAAATTAATCAGGCAGCAATTTATTCAAAGCAAGCAGGTCGTTAAGAAAATTCTTTCATTAAACTAAAAGTCACTTTGTCGTCTGAAGTTTTATTTCTATTTGTTTTATAACAAAAGTTTTCTCTCCTTCCTTAGTTACAAGTTACAACTTTTTATTGTCGTACATTATTTCTATCCCTAAGTTTTTAATTAAATTAACAAAATTATTTCTTAACACTAAGTACATACATAAATAGTACCAAGTTTTCTTATTAGCCCAGTAGTTAACTGCTATGGAACTTTAGAGAGCAATAAAACTAGGTTAAGATTTTAACATCACAAGAAATAATCTATACTTATCTATAGGTACTAATATTATAAAGCTGAAGAGTTTCTTTGTTTGTTTGTTTGAACGCTCTAATCTCAGGAACTGCTGGTTCGAATTGAAAAATTCTTTTTGTGTTGGATAGTCCATTTATAATACTTTTTATCCCGATATTCCCACGGGATCGGGAGTTACGCGGGTGAAACCGCGGAGGGCAGCTAGTAGGTATATTATAAAGCTGAAGAGTTTGTTTGTTTGTTTGAACGCGCTAATCTCAAGAACTACTAGTTCGAATTGAATAATTATTTTTATGTTTGATAGTCCATTAATCGAGGAAGGCTCTAGGCTACTTTATATTTTGATATTCCCACGGGATCGGGACTTCCGCGGCTGAAACCGCGGGGCGCTAGTATGACTAATATATAAACGTAGATTTTATAAAATGACTTCATTAAATAAACTGCAGGCAGCAGGTATAGTAATTAAAGTTCATAAATCAATAAAATTGATATTTACTCGTTAAACCTTTCATCATCCGAGCGATGTTCCCGGTTGCATCCCTCTCGGGAGCCCGGGGTCCGCTTTCCTACTTTTACGCCTCCACTTCGCACGATCTTCGGCATTCTGGTTAGTAAGGCCATTTGCACGCATATCACCCTTTACGACGTCAAGCAAGCACTTCTTGGGTCTACCCAGTCTGCCATGACCCGGCGGAATCTAAAGAAACCTTGAACCCGCTAAACCTTTATTCACACGAATACAATATTTCCACTTTGTCTTGTCTGAGATCCTGACCGTAGCTTTTGGATTAATAAAATAAGGTTAGGGTATAGAGATAAAGAAGTCTGCTTCGAAATAAATGTATCAATATTGTCACATATTGTCCAAGGGTCAATTTTATTACAACTATCAGAGCAAACACTCCACAAAGTGAGTCCTTTTATTTGAGGATACAATCATTTTACTCCGACAGAATCAATCGGACCTTGTCCCTGAAGGATATTCGCTAACCTTAAATTCGCCCTACATTTTTTGAAGAAAATCAAATTAGCGGTACCTTCGTTTTTCACTTTATTTAAGAGTAGACCCGTAATAGCAATTAGGGGAGTTAAGTTATTTTATAGCGATTTTTTCATTAGTAAAAAGGGTGATAGATTCTATGGCACAGTAGGTACCTACAAGCGAAAGTTTGAAATTCAAATTCTAAGTGAACGTTCGGCCATTATAAGCTGCCATTTCGCCATCGTCAAACATAATTTCTTTAAACGACGTATTTTATCAAATTAAATTACATCTTCGCCTTAAACGACGATACTCTATCACTATTACTCTTCCACATACTTACTTCGTTAAAAACGCTATGAATCACAAAACCATGATATTTTTATAAATTAAGTTGTTATAGGGACGGTGGTGTTATGTTAAATTAGACAGGTCATTATAACTTTATTGTAATAAATTGTTTTTTGCGTGAATATGGAAGTTTAATAGAAGTGTGAAGGTACCTAAAATGAATTATGATTACGCTTTTTTGACACGATATAATATTTATTTATATATATATGAATATATTGAACGAACTTTAAGTAATAGACGATTCCAAAAATACCTAGATAGAGATAGATCGGTATCAGCCTCCTTTTAGGAAGATTGGGTAACCCATGTATTCCGTTAGGGAAACCTTTGCCTTAGGACATTTTAGGCTAATATAAGTATATTAACCTATACCTGCTTAGGTATAGGTATATCTGTTAAATAGTTTCATCATAAGTAATTAACTTCACTATCACTACATAGTATAAAATAAAGTCGCTTTTTCTGTCCCTATTTCCCTTTGTATGCTTAAATCTTTAAAACTACGCAACTGATTTTGATGTGGTTTTTTTAATAGATAGAGTGATTAAAGAGGAAGGTTTATATGTATAATACATGCATAATATAGCCGTGCGAAGCCGGGACGGGTCGCTAGTAATAATATAAAACAGTTTATAAGTTTTTATAGTAATGTATATATTTTGTATTCAGTTACTTTTTATAAAAATCTATCATATAAATGAATGAGAAATAATAAAGCAGGTATGAATAACTACACACTTATAAAAGGAAAATGGCCGAAATTAGGCACTATGCATTTGCAATTATTAGCAGATTATAAAATCATCATTTAAACGAACAGATAATAAAACAATTATGAGACAGTTTCTTAGTAGATATCATATGTTACACACATGCTTTTGAGAAAACAAACAAAATACACTCCCTTTGAAAGAGAACACGTGTGTTGTAGTCATGTCGACGACCATGTGAAACGTTCAGATATGTCTAATTTACTGTCTACGTATCTATAGTTAGGGTTGTCATAATCAAATCAAATCAAATCAAATTTTTTTATTTCTTTGGATGTATAATACCTTAAAAGTATAATAGACCACTTGAAAACGTCTTAAAAAAAATATTATAATACTAGCTGCCCTCCGCGGTTTCACCCGCGTAACTCCCGATCCCGTGGGAATATCGGGATGTAAGCTATCCTATCTCTCAAGTTGGATCGAACTGCACATGGTGTGCGAATTTTATTATAATCGGTTAAGTGGTTTAGGAGTCCATTGAGGACAAACATTGTGACACGAGATTTATATATATTAAGATATATCATATTAATGAAAAGTGAAAGAAAAATGTACGAGACGAATAAAATAATTCCTCAGAAATATCTGAGCGTTCAACGCTTGAAGAAAACCATTTCTTTTTCGCAAAAAGTAACTTGGTACATCATGAAGACCCAAAAGAAAAATGTTAATATTTTCCCAGCCAAGGTATTCCTATTACAAAATAAATATGTATAATAAACGTAGCACTTTCTTACGATTATGTGTAATAGTAGGTAGGTAGATATTACCACGATTATAATATTATTCAGATTTTATGACGCGCCCCGCAAAGAAGGCGGGGTGCTATAAATTGGGTAAAAGCGTTTGTTTTTGACGTTTTATACCATCAATTTGTGGACTCACTTTTGTGTAGTAATCGGAAGTTGTTTTTTAATCAGGTTGGTCGATAATATCGCTCTATTACTAGACTTTTGTTAACACGATCGTTACATTTTGTAAAGTTATCTTAAATTAGTTTAATAAGACATCGGAATACTTATTGTATTTGCATATTATTATGAACTGCATAGAAAAAAGGTTTCTTAGTACGATAAGTACCTAATCCTCTCCCTCAGATGCTAGAGAATATTTTCTTGTTTGCAGTAAACTAGCGACCCGTCCCGGCTTCGCACGGCTATATTATGCATGTCTTATACATAATTATAAACCTTCCTCTTGAATCACTCTATCTATTAAAAAAACCGCATCAAAATCCGTTGCGTAGTTTTAAAGAATTAAGCATACATAGGGATATAGGGACAGAGAAAGCGACTTTGTTTTATACTATGTAGTGATGACCTTCAAAATAATAAGCAGTATTCTTAATTTAAGACAATTGCTTTTAAATGAAGAACACTGCTTATCATTGAAAAATTTATTAAAACCGAGAAGCAATTATCTAGCGGAGTCTAGCGTTTATAGGGAGATACTTATTTCTTGCTTCAAAAAACGTTATTTTTTGCGTGATATTGATACTACCCTTTTACCTGTGTTTTTACCAACAACCAACATCTTCTTCTTCTCAGGGTGCCTCTCCAACTAGTGAAGGTTGGCAGTCAGCTCAGAATATTTGACCAAATCTCTTGCGAGGCTAAAAATTTGTGCGGTATCCCTGTCCACTCTCTTATATTCCGCAATCAGGATTTTTTTCCTACGACCGACTTTTCTTTATTCAGCAACTTTCCCCATCATTATCAATTGCAGGAGTTCATACCTCAGATTCCTCAACAACCAACTTAGTTGCATTCTATCGAGTTTAAATTACCTTTCAAAACAAAAACATTCGAACCATGTTGTTATTGATTTGTTGACAACCCTACATCGAACAGGGAAGTCAGACGTCTTGGCATCGTGCCCGCAATACTCCGGTTACTACACTACTACGTGACAGATTTCAAACGATAATTTTGTTATTTGGACTTTCTATCTGTAGACTAATATTTAACTTAGTAGCCATATTACATAACTGTTAACAAGCTTTGAAACCTCGTTGCCTGTTTAGCAAGCAAATATTTACTTACAAACCTGAAAGGTGTACTTTCTTTTAGTACCAAAATAATTTCATAGATTACAAGTTTCCTATGAAACGTTTATTTTTCTTGCGACAATGTTAAATTAAATAACTGAAGAAAATGCAATTTTATGCGCTTTACAAAGTTGCACGATGAGTCGCCATTATCGAAACCCAAGCGTCAACTGGTATAGAGGTAAATATAACTGGATAATACTGGATATCAATAAAATTTTTATTTAAAAATTAAAAATTTGTACTTAATAATACAGAAAACTTAGTCATCAATCATTAAGACGAATTTCTACAAAATCCTTTTTTAATTTAATAAGTTCAAAACCTTTTCCATTTAAATCGATGATTAATTTTGTCACCTGCTTTCCACGGTACCCTTCATTGGGTCTCAAATAATACCTATATCTTAGAACGTGTTTGGCACTTTCAAGGACTAGTAACCTATCTGATTAGAATACATAAGAAGTTACCCTTGTAATAGGTATTATTATATCTATAGTATATCTACCATTCGAATTTCACTCCGAAAATCAAGCATACGAATCCTGGCCGGCCGTGAATCAATAGATTTTTCTTCCGAAAAATGTATGAGCGCTAATTTAAATTTGTAACGAGACTCTATGGTAGATATTTATACATAGATAAAAACATTTTACACAGATATTCCCACAGGATTCGGACTAGCAGCGCTCCGCGGTTTCACCCGCGTAACTCGTGGGAATATTCTACTATATAAAAATAAGTCGGGTTTTCCTTCCTGACGCTATAACTACAGAACGCACGAACCGATTTAGATGATTTCGGTTTTGAAATGTTTGTTGTAGTCCAGGGAAGGTTTAATCGGTGAGAATTTAGAGATCGGACTTCCGCGGGTGAAACCGCGGGGCGCAGCTAGTCGTAATATAAAATCGCCTAGGTATATATACCTAGGCGATTTTATATTACGACTATAGCTTTCCTCGACAAATTGAGTGTCCAACACAATAATATGTTTTCAATTCGAACCAGTAGTTCCTTAGATTAGCGCGTTCAAACAAACAAACTCTTTAGGTTTTTATAATAAAAGATTTTATTGTAACTTCTTAAAGAAAATTCAACGTCATGTTTTGTAAACTTATATCGTTTTTTCTCCATAATCGTTAAGAAAATTCCCTTTTCTTTCACTTCCGTCCACAAAAGTCTTCGTCTTAAACTGACAAGATAATGAATGTTCATAGCTTTTATGGTTCCACAGACTACAAATTTCGGTCTGCCAATAGTTCGAAGACAGCTCAAAAAAGGCAAACAAAGTAAACAATCCCCCTTATTCCAAAACGTGGTTTAAGGATAGTCCGAGATGTGGATTTAAACCTTAGATTTAGACACAGATTTACTCGTGAACTATAGTCTAAACATTATCCCTATAGATTATAATATAGTGATAGTGTTTAGACTCTAAATCTAAGGTTCAAATCCACATTTCGGACTATCCTTAAACCTCGTTTTGGAATAAGGGGGAATAAATTTTAACCGTGTCGTCGTCGTCGCGTCGGCGAATTATCGACTGAATTGTCTGTAGTCTGCGGATGCCATTAAGTTTATCCCATTCTTACACTTCTGGTCCAAAAGATAATGTTATATTAGAACAGGCGTGTTACATCGATCAATTAGTCACATCTTACTGAAAACGACATCTGTCCCAGTTACGCTGTTTAGAAATTAGTAACATGCATGTTTTTAACACCGCTTAATTTTTGTTGAACAGATCTATTTCGGATCAGTTTTAAATAGATTTTAATAGGTTAGGTACTTTCTAACGTACTTATGAATTGGCGCTTTTGAAAGCACGTGAGATACTTTACACGTTAAACTACTAGTAGTTCGCCCCGAACTGAGACCTCACGAGTTTTTTTCAGCGTTTATTATATTTCAGCGTAAAGTACTAAAATGTATAATATAACGACGAAAGACTCCAAATACGACAGGTCTATCTTATTTGAATGATAGGTGCCTAGTATCGCTATTATCTGACATTGGATGATTTAGAGAATCCAAACACGATAGGCATAACTTGTTGTTGTTGTTAAGTTCTAAAAGCATAGGCCAGCTCAATCATCACACCCTGGACATCCGTTGACTCTTTATTTTTACTCAAGACATTTTGAATGTGTCCAACATAATATCCAGAAGATAGTAATTCCTTTCCTTCCTTCCTTATGTATCTACTTATCATAATGTTACGTAAGAGGAAACGAGAAGACAAGCTCGAGAACGAGAATATATTAGAGAAGTTTGAGGCCAATATGTCCTGTAATAAGTCCCTAAACTAAAATATAACAAGTCAATAAAAATTATAAAAAAATTAGTCACAAATTTTATAATTATCAGAGTCTCTAGATCGGCTAGAACCGAACATTCCTACTATTTAATACTATCCACCACTATTATTGTAAAACAGCCCATGATTATGAAATAAATAATTATAGGAAATGAAGCAAAGAGAGTTCGGACGATTTGGGGCAAAGTAATAAATTTCTATAAATTTTAAATTTAAATAAATTTGGATTAAGAATATTGTAAATAGTAAGCGTGTTACATTGTGAATTTGTGATGCTACACCTTCGTTATTTTTCTTTTGCAATCACAATGTAACACGCTTACTATTTAAGTACAATATTCTTAATCCAAATTTATTAGATTTTATTTTCTATTTTTTAGTTGGACTTTTTTTATTAAAGCGTGTTTTTTTTAGTTTTTTATTATATTAATTTATTTTATACTTTTTGGTCTTTGATAACTTAATATGTTAGATCGGACCCTGGTTACTATTGAAAGACAAACTACTCGTCAAGACGATTCTAACGAGCCTAAACTCGATGAGGTTGTGTCGTTTCATTGCGAAGTTCCTATGACCACCTTCCAGTTCCATCATCAGACCCTGGTTACCATTGAAAGACAAACTACCCGTCAAGGCGATTCTAACTAGCCCAAACTCGATGGGGTTGTGTCGTTTCATTGCGAAGTTCCTATGACCACCTTCCAGTTCCATCATCAGACCCTGGTCACCATTGAAAGACAAACTACTCGTCAAGACGATTCTAACGAGCCCAAACTCGATGGGGTTGTGTCGTTTCATTGCGAAGTTCCTATGACAACCTTCCAGTTCCATCATCAGACCCTAGTCACCATTGAAAGACAAACTACTCGTCAAGACGATTCTAACGAGCCCAAACTCGATGAGGTTGTGTCGTTTCATTGCGAAGTTCCTATGACCACCTTCCAGTTCCATCATCAGACCCTGGTTACCATTGAAAGACAAACTACCCGTCAAGGCGATTCTAACGAGCCCAAACTCGATGGGGTTCTGTCGTTTTATTGCGAAGTTCCTATGACCACCTTCCAGTTCCATCATCAGACCCTGGTCACCATTGAAAGACAAACTACTCGTCAAGACGATTCTAACGAGCCCAAACTCGATGGGGTTCTGTCGTTTCATTGCGAAGTTCCTATGACCACCTTCCAGTTCCATCATCAGACCCTGGTCACCATTGAAAGACAAACTACTCGTCAAGACGATTCTAACGAGCCCAAACTCGATGAGGTTGTGTCGTTTCATTGCGAAGTTCCTATGACAACCTTCCAGTTCCATCATCAGACCCTGGTCACCATTGAAAGACAAACTTCTTGTCAAGACGATTCTAACGAGCCCAAACTCGATGGGGTTGTGTCGTTTCATTGCGAAGTTCCTATGACCACCTTCCAGTTCCATCATCAGACCCTGGTTACCATTGAAAGACAAACTACTCGTCAAGGCGATTCTTGACGAGTAGTTTGAATGAATGAACTATGAAGTATGGATAATGAGATAATTCCTGCAGATTCCCTCCAGCTCTATCATCAGATCAGTTCCATGGTACCATATTATTGTCACCGAAGTTACGCCCTTTCATTTGATACCCCACTCGGGTATATTTGCAGTATAGTTTGTGTGCCATATAGGTAGATCCCCTTTTGGACCCCTATCTCCGTAACCCCCTGACCGATCCTGCTCATGTTCGAACTTAAAAATTCTATGGACCTCAACTACTTGTATACCAAAAATCATGAAGATCAGAGCAACGGTACTCAAGTTATCGTCGAACAAACATACAAACATACAAACATACAAACATACAAACATACGAGCGACCGACCCTTCTCAACACTAGACCTCTCTCGCTTCGCTCGTTCGGTCAATTAAGGTGATTACTTGGGAATTTACGATAGCATTGAATGAAGTTTATGGACTGTCTGAATGAGATTGTTCATAGATGATTCACTCACTTGTCTTACTGATTCATTCATAGAACATTGAACGAATTAACACATATCTATCTTCGTTTATTAGGTTACGACTGCGTTTTACATTCACATCCTATATATTTACTCAGCGACCCAAAATGGATCTTGGCCTTCGAAATGAGAGGTTTCCATGGCGATACTACTATTGGTAATATAAAAAACGATTAAGGGATATTTCTTTGCACCTGAACAATCAAGTTTTGTTGTACGACTTTTGGATATTCGAACATTGTAGTTATGTTTTACCAAAAATCAGCTGTTGCTAATACGGAGAGGTTTATTAACGTTTATTATTTTTCAAGTTTTATCGACGGTTCTAAGTTTGAATGAACTTTATTTTAAGAAATCTGCGAAATTTTCGAAATTAACAACAATTTCCAAAAATACTAAAAAGAAAGTTGGTATTAAGGTGCATAGAAGTAACCCTAGGGCTCGTTCAGACACGCGGCCGCCACGCGCCCACTACGCGCACCACACGCGTAAAACTCGCTTTGTTTGTGAAATGCAGAGACCTCGCAAACGGGCGTGTGTCGTCCGAACGAGCCTTAATAAACCTCTTTCTTTTATAAATACGAATAACCCTGTCTATCTATGTTCATCAATTTTGACCATATTGAACCGCTCCTAATGGAGAGGTTCTTCAAAAACTGGAACATTATACATAGAAAATATTGCCAAATATATTATTTTCTTGCCTTGAATTAAATTCCTCGAAACATTTCATAAATAATATTTGTATACGGTAACTACTTATGCCGAAGCTTTATACTCGTATTTTAGAAAATCAAAATTATTCATACAAAAAGTAGGCAGCAAAATACAGTATATTTGGGTCAAAAAGATCTAAGCGCCTACATACTTAAGTAATATGACCACTCACCTAAAAAAAACTAATTCGTCCTGAAATGTTCTACTTGGGTTTCCATCATATGAGATATCGGTCAAGTGGTCTATTAGAGGCTATTTCATCAAAATATTCTGTAATACACTTTGCGGTCACATTATCTAAAAGGCCGTCATAGGTAAGTCTCGATGTCACGGCCATGTCCCCGAAAAAGGTACGAGTAAGTATTTTAAGGGTAGGTGAAGTATGCGTCATAAGTCCACTATCAGTCTAGTAGACGTTACACACAAACATAAATAACATAAATACTTGAATTAAAAGTACTCAGTGTTATTTTTGTTTTAACATGTTAGCTATTTAGTTGGCCGAGTTGGCCGAGTTGTAGGTATAAGCCGCCACCCGCTACACCAACCAAAGTGGGTTAGATCCACAGGTTACGTTGTTATAATGTTCAAATAGTGCTGCACAGGATTGTAAACGTTACGGTGGCAGGGTACTTTTGAGCGTCGATTGTACAAACGACCCTCGAATTAAGGTCAAAGCTAACTTGGTAGTTACTTTTTTGATGGCTTAATGAGATGACTGTTTTTTTTAATTCTGTGAAAATGGTCTCTATTTTATAACTCAGATTTATACATAACGATTTATCGTGCTTCTATTTTTTAACATAACAACTCTTACCTCGTTTTTATTTAAAAGTTATAAAACATTACAAAGTTACAACCTAATTTAATGGTAAACATAATAATATTAAAAATCTAAATAAGTTTTCTTAGGTAGGGTGCCAAAAAGGCTTACTGCATTGCCTCTTTGAATGGCAATGCCATCGGTTGGCCAATGGCCAAAGTAGCAGCCAACCCTTTGGTCAGCCTTTGGCCTTTGGGCTAATACTAATAATTTTGTTATTTAACTAAAACTTTTATGATAAATTACGTAAATGTATACGAGTATCTGAATAGGTAAATGTTTTAAGCGATATTCAAAACATCAAAGACCTAACTCGATAACTATTTAATTTTATTCAAAAAAGCTGAAATTATGGAAATAATTGTATAAAGTAAATAGCAGAAAGATCAAATCAGTAATGTAACTTGGTACGAAGATATGTCGCCAATGAAACTTAATTTGTTAAGTAAACAGGGTTAATGCAAAGCTACATTTTACCTAATGTTCACCTAAGACGTACTTGAACGGCGCACTTGTACGGTAACGAGTTCATGTCTCGTCGCGGGCGTATTTTTGGAGATTATTGGATTTTAAGATCAAATCAATTTGAAAACATAACAGAGCGGTGTTGGCTTAGTGGTAGATACCTCGACTTTCATTCTGAAGGTCGTGGGTTCGAATACCAGCCGGCATGTGCGCTAATTGACATTGCTCTTACGGTGAAGGAAAACATCGTGATGAAACCCGCGGCTTAGTTGGCTCCAGAAATATTGACAAGTTCTCTCCTCTGGACATGGTCGACTAAGCTGAAGTAGTAGGTGCTGGGCAAGCCAACTCCATTCTCACGCGAAAAGGACCCAATTAAAAAGGATCTAATTGTGGAAACAGCCCGTATACAAGTACAAGTATAATAAACCAACACTTGGTCTGAGTTATAAGACTTATAAGTATTACTACCACTTTTCTACACTTAATTCCCTCTATCTGTCTACCATTAATTTATTGGTCTTGGCACCGGAATGGTCATCGATTTAGGATGAAAACACTCTACAAACTTCCATCGGCTGATCATTGAACCGATTTATTGACCGAACGAGCGAAGCGAGAGAGGTCTAGTGGCGAGACGGTCGATCGGTTGTACCTATGTATCTATATATCTATGTATCTATGTATGTTTGTTCGACGATAACTTGAGTACCGTTGCTTTGATCTTAATGATTTTTGGTATACGAGTAGTTGAGGTCCATAGAATTTTTAAGTTCGAACATGAGCAGGATCGGTAGGGGGGTTACGGAGATAGGGGGTGCAAAACGGGATCTACCTATATGGCAGGCAAACTTTGGGGCAAATATACCCGAGTGGGGTATCAAATGAAAGGGCGTAACTTTGGTGACAATAATATGGTACCATGGAACTGATCTGATGATGGAACTGGAAGGAATCCACAGGAATTTATCATTTCATTATATCAAACTCATTTGTATCAAAAAGGAAAAAAACGCGTAGACTTCTTTTATGATTCAAAAATGACAATGTCAGGTTTTCTTTCTGTCATTGTCGTAAAAAATATGATTTCCAGAAATTTTCAAAACCATTACAAAAATAACTTAACTTCGTGATATTATTATTATGATTAAAATGGATGATCCATATTAGGTATATAATAATAATATGGTCATCTTAAATTAAATTCAAATAATTCGCAAAAGTTTATAGTGCATTGTCAAGCACTCTTGTGTTGTTCCCGATGGTCTTCGAAGGAGCTGCTTGAACCAGCTATTGATCAGCTAAACGGAGGCCGAGGCGATAATTGGTCAATCCTTCTATGATTGACATCGTCTGGGCCACTCAGGATGTACCTACCTTGGGTGAAGACTGTATTATTAAAGCGTCTATTCTACTTTCCCATAAATCGTCAGACCTCTCTTTGCTTCATATTATTCATTTATTTCATAATCAACGGTTGGTTAACAATTGTGGTGGATTAGATTCAATAGTATTGCTAGCCGATCTAGAGATTCTAATTAATAAACTTGTGACTAATCTTTTTATTTACAATTGGTTAGGGACCTATTATAGTACGGATAATATAGGTCTCAAACTTCTCTAATATATTTGTATCGAGGGAGGAGCCTCTCTCCTATTTTCCTCTTTCGATTATGATGAGTACATAGGTACTAAACATTTGGGTGTTTAGTCTGATGATAAAGACCCGATGAGAAAGGTGACAATAAGAACTTAAAATTATCTTAAGAGCAAGATAGTCATATCATGTTTGGACTCTTTCAAAGCACCTTGATAAGTAAGTATTCTAGCTTCTGAAGAATCAGCTGATATCTGGAATCTGGTGATAGAGCTGGAAGAAGGTAGGTACTCAACTTCAAAGAAATATGAACTTATCTTCTAGACAAGATAAGCCTATCGTGTTTGGATTCGTTAAAGTTGTCTTGATAGTAGGCAATCTATGTGTTAAACAAGCAACTGATATCTGGGGTTTGGTAATATAGCCGGAAGAAGGCTATATGAACTCATATCTAGACAAGTTAGGTCTATCGTGTTCAATTGATGAGTAGGAACTCTAGGTACTGACGATATGGCGATATAGACGGAAGGAGGCTATAGCGAGTATCAAGAAAAGTCGAAATAAAAAAAATACGTGATTGAGACCAAGAAAATTAGGCTATGGAACTCATTTTCTAGACAAGATATGCCTAACGCGTTTGAATTTCGTTAAAAGTATCCGTTTAGCGATGTCCAGGGTCAGGGTAGGGATAGCGATATTAGGCACCTATCATTTAAATAAGATAGACCGAAGTATTTGGAGTCTTTCGTCGTTATATTATCATACTTAAGCTGGCAAAAACCGGTAAAAAAAATCGTGAGGTCTCAGTTCGGGGCGAACTACTAGTTAGAGACCAGACGTACACTTGTGTTTTTTATGTACTTCCCGATCAAAAAGTCTTTAATCTAGTTTACCCTTATTACTAGAGAGTTATTCGCAGATTTTCACGTACCTAATAACAATTCCGATTCGAAAATTGTCAGGTATTAACAACGTGAAAATCTGCGGTGAAGGCACATTCCCTTGATTTATGGGAGCACTTTATCGTTCTCCCGTCTTACGAAGTTTAATAATGTTCAGGAACAATAAGAAAGACGATTGAAAAATTAGTTGACCGAACGAGCGAAGCGAGAGAGGTCTAGTGTTGAGAAGGGTCGGTCGCTCGTATGTTTGTATGTTTGTATGTTTGTATGTTTGTATGTTTGTTCGACGATAACTTGAGTACCGTTGCTCTGATCTTCATGATTTTTGGTATACAAGTAGTTGAGGTCCATAGAATTTTTAAGTTCGAACATGAGCAGGATCGGTCAGGGGGTTACGGAGATAGGGGTCCAAAAGGGGATCTACCTATATGGCACACAAACTATACTGCAAATATACCCGAGTGGGGTATCAAATGAAAGGGCGTAACTTCGGTGACAATAATATGGTACCATGGAACTGATCTGATGATAGAGCTGGAGGGAATCTGCAGGAATTATCTCATTATCCATACTTCATAGTTCATTCATTCAAACTACTCGTCAAGAATCGCCTTGACGAGTAGTTTGTCTTTCAATGGTAACCAGGGTCTGATGATGGAACTGGAAGGTGGTCATAGGAACTTCGCAATGAAACGACACAACCCCATCGAGTTTGGGCTCGTTAGAATCGTCTTGACAAGAAGTTTGTCTTTCAATGGTGACCAGGGTCTGATGATGGAACTGGAAGGTTGTCATAGGAACTTCGCAATGAAACGACACAACCTCATCGAGTTTGGGCTCGTTAGAATCGTCTTGACGAGTAGTTTGTCTTTCAATGGTGACCAGGGTCTGATGATGGAACTGGAAGGTGGTCATAGGAACTTCGCAATGAAACGACAGAACCCCATCGAGTTTGGGCTCGTTAGAATCGTCTTGACGAGTAGTTTGTCTTTCAATGGTGACCAGGGTCTGATGATGGAACTGGAAGGTGGTCATAGGAACTTCGCAATAAAACGACAGAACCCCATCGAGTTTGGGCTCTTTAGAATCGCCTTGACGGGTAGTTTGTCTTTCAATGGTAACCAGGGTCTGATGATGGAACTGGAAGGTGGTCATAGGAACTTCGCAATGAAACGACACAACCTCATCGAGTTTGGGCTCGTTAGAATCGTCTTGACGAGTAGTTTGTCTTTCAATGGTGACTAGGGTCTGATGATGGAACTGGAAGGTTGTCATAGGAACTTCGCAATGAAACGACACAACCCCATCGAGTTTGGGCTCGTTAGAATCGTCTTGACGAGTAGTTTGTCTTTCAATGGTGACCAGGGTCTGATGATGGAACTGGAAGGTGGTCATAGGAACTTCGCAATGAAACGACACAACCCCATCGAGTTTGGGCTAGTTAGAATCGCCTTGACGGGTAGTTTGTCTTTCAATGGTAACCAGGGTCTGATGATGGAACTGGAAGGTGGTCATAGGAACTTCGCAATGAAACGACACAACCTCATCGAGTTTAGGCTCGTTAGAATCGTCTTGACGAGTAGTTTGTCTTTCAATAGTAACCAGGGTCCGATCTAACATATTAAGTTATCAAAGACCAAAAAGTATAAAATAAATTAATATAATAAAAAACTAAAAAAAACACGCTTTAATAAAAAAAGTCCAACTAAAAAATAGAAAATAAAATCTAATAAATTTGGATTAAGAATATTGTACTTAAATAGTAAGCGTGTTACATTGTGATTGCAAAAGAAAAATAACGAAGGTGTAGCATCACAAATTCACAATGTAACACGCTTACTATTTACAATATTCTTAATCCAAATTTATTTAAATTTAAAATTTATAGAAATTTATTACTTTGCCCCAAATCGTCCGAACTCTCTTTGCTTCATTTCCTATAATTATTTATTTCATAATCATGGGCTGTTTTACAATAATAGTGGTGGATAGTATTAAATAGTAGGAATGTTCGGTTCTAGCCGATCTAGAGACTCTGATAATTATAAAATTTGTGACTAATTTTTTTATAATTTTTATTGACTTGTTATATTTTAGTTTAGGGACTTATTACAGGACATATTGGCCTCAAACTTCTCTAATATATTCTCGTTCTCGAGCTTGTCTTCTCGTTTCCTCTTACGTAACATTATGATAAGTAGATACATAAGGAAGGAAGGAAAGGAATTACTATCTTCTGGATATTATGTTGGACACATTCAAAATGTCTTGAGTAAAAATAAAGAGTCAACGGATGTCCAGGGTGTGATGATTGAGCTGGCCTATGCTTTTAGAACTTAACAACAACAACAAGTTATGCCTATCGTGTTTGGATTCTCTAAATCATCCAATGTCAGATAATAGCGATACTAGGCACCTATCATTCAAATAAGATAGACCTGTCGTATTTGGAGTCTTTCGTCGTTATATTATACATTTTAGTACTTTACGCTGAAATATAATAAACGCTGAAAAAAACTCGTGAGGTCTCAGTTCGGGGCGAACTACTAGTTATGATATTATTTCGCTGTGAATGGTTTAAAACTCTTACGGATTGCGTGAACGCCAGAAAAAAGGTTTAGAATAGGCACTCACGTAGGTGAGGTTAGTCCCTACTTAGATTTTAAGTAGCCATTAGTGTTGCAAAATTGTAATCCATTAGTGTACTGATACAAAATTGTATGTATTCCAAAGGTTACCCTTGCTGTAACTTGTTCAGCTAATTAGAGTGGCCCAGTCTGAGAGTTGGCATTTTTATTACATGTGTTACGGCAGGCGCTATATAATACCCATGTATCCTATCCCCTACCATCTTATCAGAATAGCCCAAGTAGTCTTCTCCTGTAGCTAATCAATAGTTTTATCCAAACCAGAAGTTTTCCTTGGCTGCATTTTATAGTGCAGACTGGAATAATCGAAGGTTTGGTATCCACATCATACTTTGCCAATAAAAACTTATCATTGCAAAGGGCCTCTACGTGTTGGCTTCGGATCGACGCACGCCTTCCAAAGGTCCATGGCTCCATAACCTCGTCATAAATTAAATACCTAGTTGATATCTGTGAGATTATAATTATGTATACGTACAGATTCTAAGATGTATGTGTGTGTGTGATATTATTATGAAACTTCACAGATTAGAGCACCAACTGAAAGCGATTAGTAATCACATTATTCCGGATATCATTTATATCGTAACTTTAGCAGTTAGCCTAATATTTCTCATGTTAAATGTACAAACAACTAAATCCAAAACATTAACGGCTTTCAAAGTAATATAAATTGTCTGTACGAATGTTTTAACGAGGTTTAACCCCATTTCAAAGGTAGGTACCTACTACTGTCGAATAAACAATTGTGTAAACTATAAAACACTTTGTCATCACATAACACTCGTGTGTCATTGTATAAAATATGGTAGCGCAATTATACTTGGTTAAAACACGGTAATAGACGTAAAAGTTTGTAGTAGTGTCGTTAGTCAGACGTACGATACCTACCACTTTTGTAACCCGCAAAGAAAATAAAATAATCATTAATTGCAACAATTATAATTGGTTTACAATTAAATAATCTTTATTAGGCCTGCCTAGCTAGCATGTCTGTTCGTGATATGATATGATAAAAGATAACGTATTATATCCACACCTACATAATTATCGATTTCGCGAGTATGAACAATGGAGCGATATGATAAGTTAAAATAATATCACGCAATATGAGATGATAAATACGTCACATCCACGTGATAGGAATTTCAATACTGCTAATGTAATAACATTAACCATTCATTCTTTTCTTCTCTTTTTGCAACTTTTAACGCAATCTGTGGCTGAATTTGACACAACTTTGTTGACACAAAGATCAAACAAGATTTTCTTCAATGTTTATATTTTCAAATCGTGCTATCATCGTGTTTAAGTCTGTTTGAGGTTTGGCGTTTTCGTGCAAATCGCGTTTTGGAACGCGAGAGCAACATGACGCGCAGATTTTTATTTTAGCAAAACTTTGTGATAATCGATTTAAATAGCACAATTCCGGTGGTAAGCTATTTAATTTAATTTTGTGACAGTGCGAAAATAGTAACTCGACACTAGATATATATGCACACTGCGAAGCTATAATTAATTTTATAAAAAAAATCGAATGGAATAGAATCTTTTTAGTTTAGTTAAATAAGTACATTTTCTGTATTTATTATGAAAATTTACAAATAAATCATTAAAATATTTCTTATATTCTAGTCAAATAATGGATTTAAGTTATATTTGATAAAGCTAAATAAACTTGATAAATTTATCACACACTCCAAACGTTGTCGATAAAATAACGCGCCTTAATGTCAAAAATCGATACTTTTCACGTTTTTTATCGACAATTACTCGGTCATGCTCGACCTTTCGATAAATAAGAGACTGTCGTGCTCGCTCTTTTGTCTATCATAACATACCGTAACACGTGACGTCACATACACGGGCATGCTCGCCGTTTCGATAAAAATTCAACATGGCGGCTTTATATAGCATATTTTGACAGTTTTTGTCGATAAATCGCTATATCGTGCTGCACATGCTAGAGGGGCTGGAATTCAAATACAGGTAACGCGCAAGAAGCAAAGTACGTAGATAAATATCTATACGCGCTTTGATTCTTTTCCTGAACTTTCAAAGGTGTGAAAATTAGAGTCAAACTAGGTTACCAATTTTCTTATTTAGAAGTAAGCCCTACCTACATAAATTATGCAAACAAGAGGACCTATTTACCGACTAAAAGCAATCTACATCATGTTCGAAGCGATAGTTGACTTTACCAAAATGGCAAATTGAGTTATTGCCAAAACTTTTCAGGTGGAATAATTGAAGTTTTCAATTTAATTTACGAGTTTTGTTCTGACCTTTAGTTTGGAAATTAATTGGTAAACTGAGAGTTAATTTTGGAAAGGGGGTTGATTCAGAGAGTACGTTTGGTGCTAATTCTAAACTGAACAACAAAATTATTACAACAGTATTTTCATATCGATTATGGACCGACAAATGCGTTGAACTTTGTACCTAGATTTTTTTGTCAATTGTGATTTGTTAGTAATTTGCTAAATCGTAAAACATTGATGCTTTATAACAAACGTAACTGGGAATATCGGGATAAAAAGTAGCCTATGTTACTTCCAATGCATCAATTTATCCTCATACCAAGTTCAATCGAAATCGGTCCAGTAGTTTTGGTGTCTATTCGTTACAAACAAACAAACAATATTGTATATAATTTCACTTCATTTGTAAGGAAAATGTATTCAAATTGAATATTATAAGCTTTGTTTTAAATTAACATAATCAGGATTTGGTTTAACAGGAGATTTATGGAATTTTGTATATCCTACCTAATTTAAAAGACCACAGAAAATTTAGGTATTGTAAGTACTAACAAAAGATTTATTCATAAATTTATAAATACACATAGGGACCAAAGGGATGTTATAAAAAATACAACACGTTTATTTATTGGTCGCTCAGTTCATTTTGAAAATTAAAATTTTAGGCAAATGTTTAGAATTAATATACTGTAAAGGGTGTTCTCATTACGAAAATGTTTTCAAATGATAAATTCCAGAGTTCTAAAACAACGAGAACAATTTGTTGGGTTACTGATTTTAGTCACGTAGGTATATGTACCTACATACAACGTGCCTACGGAAACGGTATATTTTTATTTTATTTGTGTACCTACCTATAAGCTGTGCCTCGCGGTTCACTCGCGATATTAACCTTTTGGGAATAGACTCCTACCAAGTTAGTGGCGTCACCAACATCATCTCACCAACTTGTTAAATAACCGCTTAAAAAAATATTCAACGAACCCATGGGTGAGATGATATTACTTTATGAAATAGCACGCCGTCAATAAACAAAAAGTTATAAGAATATTGAGTGAAATGAAAACAGATTACTGAAGCGATTGCATTTCCGAAACAAATGAAGGGGTTCGTTTGGTTGCATAAAGATAAAATAATTATCGGTATAGAGAGTATAGGAACATCAGAACATTATTTTCATTAGAAAATCATAAAATTGTGGAGAAAGAAAAAAACATTATCTGTTTATTATTCTTCCAAAGTAAATTTTCGACAATAATAATTTGTCTGTTGATTATAAAACACGAAACGCAGCAGCCACCTGTGATGTCACAGGCTAAGAGTTAAAAAGACTACTTCTACAACACTACTACATTTTACCCGGAAAAAAAACTTCATGCAGTGAGTGAAATGGTGGTGGGTGAGGTGAGACTTCAAAGATAAGCCATCTTTTTTTTGTGCGACAATTATATTATGAATAAAAATATTTTTTTTTTGTTATTTCAACTCTAACGATATAATTGCGAGGGATTTAAATTTTACATTTGTAAATCTTTACTAAAATATAAAGTTGAAGAGTTTGTTTGTTTAAACGCGCTAATCTCAGGAACTACTGGTTCGAATTGAAAAATAATTTATGTGTTCGATAGTCCATTTATCGAGGAATCGGGAGTTAGGTACCTACGGGGGGAATCCGCGGAGCGCTGTTTTAAAATATTAAACAAATTACAACAGCCCAATTGACCAGAAAATCATCGAAAATGTGATTTGGTTTCGGAGCGCTTAAATTTTTTTTTCCCCTTTTACCAATACTCCTAAAGCTTAAAAGGACTCAGTGTCAAAATGTTCTGATGCTCTCTATTCGAGTAGGTAGGTATAAGTATTGTATCTCTATAAGGTGGTGGGTGATCGTTCAGTGATTGACAGTGACTATTCGTTGGTCGAGTCCAATCAATTCGAGTCAATCAAGGCGAGAATTATTAGAACTCTCGACAAGTGACAAGGTTTCACTTGTCGAGAGTTCGAATCGTTCTTGTTAGGTTTTTTAGCGTTAGCGTCTTTCTGTGTGTAATAATTTTCTATGTTTAATGTGTTGTGCATATAAAGCGTTTATATATATATCTAGAAACCAAGATATAAAATAAAAATAAAATAGAAAAACAACATAGAAAGTTTAATCTCCCCCAATATGTAAGCTGAAACACTGAAACAGCTCTGGACAGTACAGTGGACACAAACCACCGAAATAGGACAAAAAACATGGTTAATGTACAACATACATCATAAGACGTTTTAGGTTAAACCTATTAGACACAGACGGAATTAGGGTTTTATTTATGAAAATGTGTCGCATTTGTCATAGGATGAGCCTAGAAATAACATTGTGAAATAACAAAGCGGAGACAAGTTTATGTTTTGAATGTATGTTTTAAAGAAATGCGGTATACTGTACTACAAAAAAATAACTGCGTTAGCTACCATTTCCAACATATTTCATATTTTATCATAACTGAAAACATTCGAATTAGTCGAACTAGGTCTAAATTTTCTCATCAAGTACAAAAGAGTTCTTTTGAGACATTACCTATTTTTAAACTGATAAATAGTTTTTTAGTCCTTGAATCAATCTTTCAGCTTGTCCAGTAACCTGTAATACCACAGGCTATATATACGTCATTAACATAAACATGTTTTTTTTCAAAAAAAAAATGTTCGAATTTCCAAAAGTCGTAGAACTAATTTAAAGGTGCACAGAAGTAGCCCTCAATAGCTTTCTTATACAATTACCAATGGGTAACCCTATATATATAAATACCACAGAATAGATAATAGTCCTACTTGTACCCAAAAAATCAATCCTGAAACCAAATTACATTACGTTCGTATTTGTAGAGCCTACTGGCTGTGCGTAACTCCGCAGATAAAATCTCTGAAAATAAAAAAAAACACATAAAATATAGAAACATAATCAAATATACTACACTCAGCAGGTTATTGCGAGTGTTACACTACGGGTGCTAACTTAATCAACTGTACGGGTACCATACGGTAAGTACCTAACCTACTTGGTATAGCTCTATGTATAGGCTTCAGTACAATTGTGTTTCAACGGCTCAGAGCATCTGCACAAATTAGTGCAGATGCTCTGAGCATGAAAACTTAAAATTAACTACTTATAAGCGACTGGATAGATTAATAACTGTAAATTTAAGCAACTTCCAGATTAGAAACTGGAAAGATAAGCAACTGGACAGATTATAGTCGACGATGGTATTGAAATACGAAAGTCTAAACGTCTAGGCGATCTTTTGTTCTACGACTTTTGAAAATTCTAGCATTTTTTTGTGAACAATCAAACAGTGCTTATGTAGTACAGATTTTTGGAAATAAAGATCATTAATGTTAAAAATATTCGCTTAAGTCACGTAGTCGAGAAATGGTACGCTGAATACCGCGAATACCATAATCGGTGTTAAAATTATTTCTCCAAACTCAATAAACAAATTATAAATAAATAAAAGTAAATGACCTCTAACTCAAAAAAAAACAGCTGACTTTCGAGTGTAGAACAAAACAAACCAATACCCTCAGCATCGAAAGGTATGCTTCGTATATCTTAGGTTGGTTTACGACTAGGTAGACCTAATACTTACCCATGTAAAAATGTACTTACTTACGCGTATGATTAGAGCTTGATAAAAAAAAATTACATCTTACTTTCTACAACGAACATTCCATATATCTACCAATAGAAGTAAATATATTATATGTCTATGTCAATAGGTATAGATATAGACAAACAGACTAGTTGTGGTTTTGTTGTTTGGAGTCAGCACTGAGGTACATACAGTGCTTATTCCAAACAACATTGTCATTTAAACTACAATACTTGCTAACTCAGGTAACTTAAATTGTGCTTCCGTACTTTGAAGTACCTACATCACAGTTTCGTACTGAAGAAGTTTCGTACTCTGACAAATGTACCAACGACTGTTTATTTGCCGTAGTAGCTGAAGTGAATTCACATTTCCCTAACAAAGACTACCTACCTACTTAGTAATGACATTGTACAAATCAACTGAATAAGAGTTATTGCTGAACCTTTAGAAAACCAACGACATGAAATAATTGAGGAATTCTGTAATCTGTATTATATTAGTGAAAGCTCGAATAAACGAATATGTTCGTGTTTCTATTACTTATCTAAAACGATTTGGACCTAATGAAAATTATTCCACCAAAGGCTGAACTGAACACATAGCGTGTGGGTTTATGAATGTAGGTCTAGGTTTCTTGAGGTCGAGCAATAATTACAAGTGCATGGATCAAGGTAATTTGAGGTGTAAAACCTGCCAACTCACATGCTATCATCGTGATGAAAGTGTTTCAAAACTTCCAATTTTTACTTGATAGAAGGCTTAAGTCGAGCAATAATGACATGATTTACAAGTGCGGATCACGCTAGTTTAAAGCGTATAACCAATAATTACAAGTGCATGGATCAAGCTAAGAGGCGTATAGCCTGCCAACATACTTGCTATCATTGCAAGGAACGTGTTTCAAAACCTCGAATTTTCAGTTGAAGAAGGGTTAATAAGTAATTATTTTTAACTCTTTCATAACAGTACCTCTTTTCCAAAATGCTTCTTAATATTTCTCTAATCGATACAAATTACTGGGCACGTATTCACTTCCTAGCAAAGGCATGCCACTCAGGCTTTTAAAAAAACATACAAATTAACCTACGTATAAGTACATGGATCAAGCTAGTTTGAGGCGTATAACCTGCCAACTAACCTATACAAACATTTATTTGAACGTGTTTCATATCCCTTAAATTTTCACTTGATAGAAGGGTTAATGAGGGAGTGCTTTTTACGTGTGAATTACGCCATTTTTACTTTTCAAAAAATGCTAGAAAACATTTCTCCTCTGTAATCGACACAAATTACCGGACACGTATTCACTTCCTCTCTGAAAAGGCGTACCACTCAAAAGGCTTTTCAAAAATAAAACATACAAATTGACCTACCTATTCACACAGTCATGAAACTCCATAAATAGAACAGCAATAAACATTACAAGTTCTGGGACAGTATGACGTGCAACGAGGACGGATTACAGGATGCAAATGGTGTCACCTAATCAGTATAAACACCCTATTCGAGGCTGAGCTTTGTGCTCACCCACGCGGAACAATAAATATCCAGGCGAAGTGTCAAAATTTAGGTAACTGACCCCTCATTAACTCGCTTTTTACTGAGTGAAGACCGTCCGCGACCTAATGCTATACAATCAATTACGAAGACGTAAAAACATAGGTGCCTAACTACTTGTACTTGTATACGGGCTGTTTTCCGCAATCAGACCTCTTTAGTTGGGTCCCCTTTGCGTAAGGTTCTACTTGTCAGGGGGAGAACCAGCCCAGCTCTTCCATAAATTTTGCCACAAGATGTGGTGCCTAACTATTATCGCGGTTCGCACCGGTTTAAGTCGTATCGCCAAGCGGACTTACTCGTGCGTAGGCCGGTGCAGCCACAAAATAATGATGAGTTGGAAAAGTATTTTTTCCACTGCCGACTTCCTACCTTCACGCGTTCCTCGAAGGCCCCCTTTTATTTGGGGATCTTATAGTCACGAGCTCATCTTCTTGAAAAGCGGAAACATCTTAGACCGCATTCTCACATACCATCGTGTGACATAGTGGTCAAAATCTGACCTATCAATTATTTAAAAAAAAGTGAAGGAATTTCAGCAAACCGAAGATAATAATGCTTAGAAACATGATAAGGTACTTAAAGTGAAGAAATATGAGTAGGTACCTAGAGTACCTACCCTTAATAAAAGTCTATAAATTATGATTTTGAACATTTATTTTGGGCGGTTTCCTGAACTAAATCCCTGTTATGGGATTTAGTTCAGGAAACCGGGTCAGGTCTTTTTGTGTCATTTGTTACTGCCAGTTTCAGGATATAATATGCTGTTATGGTTTAATAAAATGTTACATCAGGATGTGTCCTGCACATAACTGCTTTAATGTAGAGAGCATAAACACAGAACACGGAGCTCAAAGGTAATAAGTAGTACGAAAATAGACAGACAATCGTTTTATTTTGGTGTGTTTTCGGTGTAATAGGTACTCAGGTCAATGTACGTTTTTCGCGCTGCTTTTGGAATATACTATACTTATACTAAGTGTCGCCTACGCTGGTACGGTCATGTCTTGCGAAAACCGGCTATAGTTACGTGGGGAACAAAAGTCTTGCCATGACGTCTCCGCCAAGTCGTGGCAGACTGGGTAGACCCAAGAAGTGCTGGCTAGACGTGTCGTAAAGATGCGTGCAAATGGCCTTACTAACCAGAAGACCAATTCTCGTAAATAACATCGTTTAAATTACATTTCATTTATTTATTTATTTATTAGGTACACCAACAGTAACACACACTAATACTAGGAAAAAGAAAAACATCAATATCATTCTGATTGCATTTCGATTGCAAAAGAGACCCTCAAAGTCAGTTCTTTTTTACAAAAAGCTAACTTTGAAATGTAATTTGAACAATGTTATTTACGAGAATTGGCCTTCAGGATGCCGAAGATCGTGCGAAGTGGAGGCGTAAAAGTAGGAAAGCGAACCCCGGGCTCCCGAGAGGGATGCAACCGGGAACATCGCTCGGATGATAATGACTTATACTAAATGGTAGGCACTTATTTTAAATATTTCAGGTAACTTCTAGAACTTGTTTGTAAGTCGTTGACCTCAGAAATACCTTTGTTGATAAAGACTATCTCCATTAAGAGAATACGTATCCGCCTTAAGGTGAAAGGGTTCAGGCACTCTCCTCATACAAATGAAGTCGACTGTTTCTTCCCTGGATAATGACACTAGACCAAATATTTTTGTTGCATAAAACCTATAACAAGACTATGCCCCTATGTCTTGGCTTTTTTCATTTTCTTATTATAATAGAAATTAAGATTTAAAAAACAAAAAAGAAAACATAGGGGCGCGGGCGTGGTCATGGCAGTTATAAGTTTTATGCAACAAAAATATTTGCTCTAGTGTTATTATCTAGGGAGGAAACAGTCGACTACGTTTGTATGGAGAGAGCGCCCGGTACCCTTTCCTCTTAACGAAGGTATATCCGGCCGACTTTCAAACTTGTGCTCCCAAGGCGGGCGTTGATTCCCAGCCTCCACGTCCACTTATCCTTTTAATTTGATAAAACCTGAAGTAACCTAGTTATACGAACATTTCAGACAGGTATTTTCCCAAGAGATATTTAATTGACAAAATTGGTTTTGGCTATGGCCCAAGAGCCCACGACGGCCAGACCTTCGTTATTTTATAAAAGCTGAAAGTTTTTCTATGCATGTCCCCTATACAGTTAAGAACGACCAGGGAGTATAGAGTTTGGGTTGTGGTTACTTCGGCAGATAACAGGTAGTTAAGGTGTATAAAATAGTAGCTTAAATTCGTTAAAGTATAAAGCTCAATTTTTTTATATGTTCTTCGGGATAACTTTAGAAATCTCGCTATCCATTGCCGGACACTTATGACAGTTGCTACCCCCTGCCAGACACCCCTAAACTTTAATAAATTATTATTATACTTTCGTTATAGTATAAAAGCTGAATTTTATATATGTTACTTGGGGACCTATATAAAAATGTTACCCCAATAGCCGGACAGTTTTAATGGTTTTTACATCTTGCCAGACACATTGAAAGTCCGCTGTAGTAACAACTGTTCAAGCGGGTGTGAGTGAGATAGGGTGCTTAGTCGACTGCGATCTTTTACTGCGCATCATGTGTTGTTAACTGATGTATTGAGCAGTTCAGCAGTAAAATAATTAAAAATTAGAAAAAAAAAAAAAAAATTCACGTACCGCGTTTAGACAAATTAATCAAGCGACCACCGCCCGAGTGGTTTTCCACGGCGGCCATCGCTCGATCAAAATGCCTAAACACACGTCCGTGCGGATCATCTGCCACCATTTTTAGGATGCTGTTGCTACTCTCCCTTAACCTCTTGACCAATGATGCTACTTTTTTACGAAGGACAGCGTTACAGCCATCCGTTCGTGTACGAGCAAACATTTCGAACGCACTACAATATGGGGGGAATCTCAACAGCATCCTAAAAATGTTATTATATTGAATACGTAGGGTCTCTAGCGATCTCTTAGCACAGCTGAACCACAGACCGCCCGTGTACAGACCCTGGCAATATGCCCTGGCAATATAAGAGTGACATTTTACGATTGATAAATGAGCAGTTTTTTCGTGAAATAAAAGTGTTATCATGGCAAGGGCGGATCCAGGGGGGGGTCATGGGGGTCATGACCCCCCCCTGAGCTGGTTCCAGGACTTAGGTGGACCACTAATTGAATGATTTTATATATTGTCACCATACAGATTTAATGTAACTAACTACATACCTTCAATATTTAATTAATTTAATATAATAACTTTGTATGATGGCCAACGTTTGGGAACGAACGCATCGAAAATTTGAATTTTACCGCGCCATATAACGTCTAGCTAGACCTATCCCAATCGGTATCGGAACGACTTAACTTCAACGAGATGGCAATATACAGGGTGTCCGGTAATGAATGGATAAGCGGGCACCTACGGATAGAGGACACTGTGCCGGTTCAGAAAAATGAAAGTTATGTTCCATGAAAGTCTTCCGGTTTCCGAGATATCCGCCATTTAAAAAAAAATTGAAATTTCACTCCTTTCTCTATGTTTTTGATGCCAAAGCTGCAAATGAAGGAATTATTCAAATCTCTTTGACACATTGAAAGTTTTTTTTTAAACTAAGTTGAACTCTAACTTTATGACTTAATTTTTTAACCTGAATTTTAACTTTTCCCGGTGTAAAAAAATATATAGTCCATTTTGTCCACATTGGTTCCATTTAAAAAATTAAAAATTCCAAATTAAGCACAACAGTTTTTGAACAAATTAATCAAGATTCCAAATTAAACATTATTTTTAATTTGGAACCATTAGGTATTAATGAAATAGGAAACTTTTTTGCATTTGGCATCAGGGTGACAATACATTTTTTTTACACCGGGAAAGCTTAAAGTTCAGGTTAAAAAATTAAAAAATCATGAAGTTTGAGTTCAACTTAGTTTAAAAAAAACTTTCAATGTGTCATAAAAAATATTGTTTGCATTCGATAGCACATTTATCCTGGAAGCATGCTCTTGCTCATTTTATTAGAAATTAATTTGGTATTAAATACTGGTAATACCACAAATTATACCTTTACTACTACTTTACCCAAATACTATCCAAAAAACAGATTAGGATAATTTCTTCATTTGCAGTTTTGGCGCATAGATATAGAAATTTTGGCATCACAAAACATAGAGAACGGAGTGAAATTTTTAATTTTTTAAAATGGCGGTTATCTCGGAAACCGAGAGATTTTTATAGAACATAACTTTCGTTTTTCTGATCCGTCACAGTGTCCTCTATCCGTAGGTGCCCGCTTGGCCATTCATTACCGGACACCCTGTATGTGCAAGTTATTATAATGTGTTAAGTTTTTCAAATTACAATAAAGAATAAATATTTTTAAGTACAGTACGTACCTACGTACATTAATAAAATACCTACTTTTTACTTGTATCTATTGCTATCAAAATTAAATTATAAGTTCTTGACTTGGCCACGACTATGTGACCCCCTCCTGGCGCCAAAGCTGGATCCGCCCTTGTATCATGGCAGATACATTAATTTGTTTCGTTTGTAATAAAAGTGTTGGTAAAATAATATTGTTTTCGGAGGAAACGTTAAAAAAATGTCAAACTATTTTGAAAATCAGAAAAAAACATAACCTCGAATATAAAGACATTATTTTACCTGATGAGTATACAAAACAATGGTTATCACTGGGAATGTTATACTGGACTTATGAAAAAATACTTAACTTCTGAACCTGAAAATTCGACAAAAACCGTAAAAAACAAAAATCTGCCAGTGGACCTACAGACAATAGCTCAACAACCTCGTCGTTGAAGGTTAGTATCAGACGGTCTAAAACGCAAGTTGTCTTATGTGGCAACTTGTCTTAAAATCATGTGGACTAATTTGCAACTAGTCTTCAATGTAAGTCGTCTATGAAGCAACTCGACATAATTGTTTTTTGTCAACAGCTCTGTTATCATTACAACATAAATACAAGTCGCCTAAAAAGATAGGTCGCCTATGAAGCAGCTCGTCTATGTTATAATTTGCCTACATATCAAAGTGACAAAATAGCAACTCGTCATTATTCGATATCTTCCTATCAGCGGTAGCTTGAAACCCTACATTTATGTTACTTAGATTGTCGAAAATATGCTTGTCATCATTGAAAAAAATAAGTGTATGTTTAAATTCCTATATTTTAACTAAGAAATAAAACTAAATTAATATAATTATTCATCTTTATTCCAGAGATACCTACAGCTATCTACTTAAACTTATATTATTGAACAAATTTTAAATGAGTATAGAAATAATCTCTTCCACAAACGTCCGTGCACCCCCAAAACTCGAAAACCATTTTTTTGTATTTTATAATATTTATTAAAATAACATTTTTTACTTTATATAAATGACTATGAATGTAATAAAATTATTTTTTTATTGGATATTTTAAAAGCTCGCAATCGACTAAGCACTCGCGCTCGCACCTACAGCGGACTTTCAATGTGTCTGGCAAGATGTAAAAACCATTAAAACTGTCCGGCTATTGGGGTAACATTTTTATATAGGTCCCCAAGTAACATATATAAAATTCAGCTTTTATACTATAACGAAAGTATAATAATAATTTATTAAAGTTTAGGGGTGTCTGGCAGGGGGTAGCAACTGTCATAAGTGTCCGGCAATGGATAGCGAGATTTCTAAAGTTATCCCGAAGAACATATAAAAAAATTGAGCTTTATACTTTAACGAATTTAAGCTACTATTTTATACACCTTAACTACCTGTTATCTGCCGAAGTAACCACAACCCAAACTCTATACTCCCTGGTTGTTCTTACCTGTATAGGGGACATGCATAGAAAAACTTTCAGCTTTTATAAAATAACGAAGGTCTGGCCGTCGTGGGCTCTTGCTCTATATCTTACATTTATTTTTGGGGATATATTTTTGTAGTAAGTATATGTTTTCAATCGTTAATTTTCTTTTGTAAGTATCCTTTTTTGTATCGTCGTTGCTAGTTAGGAAATTGGGGACGGAGTATACGGGACTTGCCATACCTGGAAGACTTTAGCTTCACCGGTCCTACTCACTAAACTCCTCCAGCAGTTCCAGCACTCCAGCATGTGCGACAGTTAGCTTTAAATCTAGCTATTATAAAGTTTAATTCATTCTCAATCCAATTTCACCAAAATACATGGGTCTTATAATTTATGAACCATAATAATGTAAATATTTAAATCATCACCTATTGTTAGTTGAGTTATTCACAACCTTAGCATTCAGCTAAGTTTCTTTCTTTTGAGCAGTTCTTTTTCATTCAAAAATTTGCCTGGAAGAAATCCCTTTACTTTCTAGCAATTACTTCACTTTGTGTATATCGTGTTCTGTTTCTTCCTGTGTTGTACAAATAACGTTATCTATCTATCTTATAGAATCTTTACCGCACGGAAAACATTCCCTTTCTGAAACAAAATACCTATCCGCAATTTTCTCAATTGCCTCTTAGTACGTAGCAATGAATCAGCTGTAGTATCTTAATTTACTTTATTACCCTTGAAAATCAGCTGTATTTAATTTCGGCCATCTTGGCAATAAGATCTCTCTAACAATTCACAACAATCCCCTCATTCATCAAAAGGTAAAATAATTGTGAGAATTATTTTCATCGTAGTTTGTAGGTACAATTTTAAATGAAAGAGTCTCCACCCATTATGCCGAAATGATCGTGATAATGTTGTATTTCTCAGTCTTTTATAACCCAAATAAAGTAGGCATTCCAATGGTTGACAATATTTCATGAACACTGCCGGCTCTCGACCCAAAAACTGAGGATTTAGGTCATAGAGGAGCCTTAAAATCGATGCGATTTATACACTGACTAGTGACGGATTATATGACGCGAAAGCCTACTGAAATTTATTTAGGATGGATACCCACTCTACCCACGTTATCTTATTACGAGGGTTGCTGTGTTACTTCAATTAATATAGATCCATTGATCGAAAGCTTCCTAAAATATCGTTTATAAATAGGTAGAAAACATATTTAAAGAATAAATAAAAAAACTGAAAACTACTCGCACTAGAAGCGGATCCCGCGTCGTCGATACATCTTGTCTGTTTGTCACTTAATCACAAAAAACACTCGTAAACCGATTTTGATGATATTAAGCATGGGAATAACTTAAATCCCTCAAGTACGTAAAATAAATAAATATTGCAGGACATTCCACACATCGCTATCTAGCCCCAAACTAAGTAACTATACTTGTGTTATGGGTGCTAGACAACGGATATAATAATTACCTATATACTTATCTTTTGTAACATAGAAACAACCAGACCACAAACAAAATATCTAAGCATACATACTTGTCTGAGGCGGGAATCGAACCCGCAACCCTGTTGGCAGTTCGGCACGGTGACCATTGTGCCAACTGGGTAAAAGCTATATCTCTAAGCTATCGGGACTTACCCATATAGGCGGGTCATACTACGGTAGTTATAACAGCAGTTAAAAGGTTAAAATACCCATCCTGACCTATAACTGTTACCGCCTTACGATATAATCACCAATTACCTCATTACTGCTAATTGAGTACTAAACTGACGGTCTGTTTAATCGCCGCCTACTTCACATAAAATGTAAGGCGATTTAGATAAAACAAAAGGACGATAATGTTTGTTCGGTTCAAGCTCTACTAAACACCCCACGATTGGATTTTTGTTGTGCTCCTAATTGAAAAGTATCCCGATGTCTTTATTGCCATGCTCTGTTTCGCTTTCGTTTCCTGTATACTTTATTATCATCTATTTGCATTTGGGTTACGTCCTCAAAATATTGTCCATATTTTTAATTACTTACTCTGAAGTGATTTTTTTTTTTTAAATAATTTATTTACCAAAAAACTATTACATAACACACATTCGCTTCACTCCCTTAAACCAGTAATTGGTTTGTGTGGGAGTTGCACAATATGCACAACCCTCTTACTAACTAAACTTATATTACAGTAAGTAAACTACCGTTACTATTAACTATTAGTTACTTCAGAAGGCCAATTCTCGTAAATAACATTTTTCAAATAAATTACATTTATTTAATATCATTCCGATTGCATTTCAATTACAAAAAATACCCTCTAATTAGCTCAAAAAATCGTCAAACGCCGCTTTTTGAAAAAAAAGCGGCGTATTATGAACTATGGTTCACCATAGGTACTTATTTTTTGTTTCAATGGCATTTTTTGATAAAAATACTTTTGTACATTATAAACTAGATAACAAAATAAAAGTATCTATACTATAATATTATAAAGCTGAAGAGTTTGTTTGTTTGTTTGTTTGTTTGAACGCGCTAATCTCAGGATCTACTGGTTCGAATTGAAAAATATTTTTGTTTTGGATAGTCCATTTATCGAGGAAGGCTATAGGCTACTTTTCATTTTGATATTCCCACGAGATCGGGACTTACGCGGGTGAAATCGCGGAGCGCAGCTAGTTATTAATATTTTTTTTAAATGCCGTAAAACAAAAATAATGTCTACTTATGTATTCATACCGGCTTATAATGTTATCTAACCCACTTTTTTGTTCGAAAGCGTAAAATTTTATTTATTCTGTCGTGTGTACCAAATCGCATTTTGGAAGAGCGATAAAGATTTGACTGTGTCTTAAATATTAATGTTCAATATTGTCTTTTAAAATGCAAAAACTTGAGAATAACATAGTACGAGTAGATTGTCTACATAGTAGTTATCTAGAGTTTTTGTCGCCAAGCGTAAATGACGGTTAGTCCTTATATTTAGTTTTTTTTAAACTAGAATTTTGTAGACTTATCTAGGGTTTGTGTTTTTGAATCATTTATGATTATTTCAATTTTCAAGTGACGAAACTCAAGTGATATATTATGGCATATTCTTGCTGACGCTGAAATCTCCGTTTATTTGGAAAGAAAAGCCACGACTAAAGCGAAATACATAGAAAAAAGAAATATATATTAACAAAACTTTAACTAGATATTTCGACTCAGTATATGCACAACTCGTGCGAAGCCAAATATTAATGATAAAATTCTCTATGTTTCTTTGCCTGTCTATTAAAATTATTAAATAGTGATCAAAAAATGTTTAATAAACAAAACTATTCTAACAGGAGGATGGTGCATCTTTAATAGGGATTGTTCAGATTTACAACACCCTAAAACGTCCTACTTTTTACTCTATCAAACCTTATACATAAAGGACTTTATGGACAATAAAGTAACACCATTTTCGTTCATTTTATATAGGTAAAGAAAACAGAAGGAAGGTACCAAAAAACCGCAATTTACAGCGTGAACTTCATTTTGTATTAATCATAAAACACCAACGTTACTTTAATATTTAAACCTTTATTAAAATTTAGGCTATTCATTATGTCAAGTTAAGATATTAAGAAAGTAATTAATTTTAATGAAAATAAAATTTTGACATAACAATAATTTTCTCAGAAGGCGTTAGGGATTAATTTATAATTAATTCTTACATTCTAATGACTTTGGTGTTTAACTCGCTCTGTTTGTCATTAAATATAATTTATAACGGAGTAAAATAATTTAACTTTATGTAATCTTAAGAAACCAAAACTTAGCTAAAAGTAAGTAGAAATAGTTCAGAAAGTTTCAAATAGTTGAATGTCTATAATACCACAGATAATACTATACCAAAGTTTTCGTATATCTATAACAACGTACGTAAGTTTTGGTCATAGGTAATCTGTGCCAAAATATAGTTAGATACTAAACTTTCCGTCGTAGATGAACTTAAAGGTAAACTACACAAAGTAGATGTCTAGGTACTTATTTCTAAATCATTGAATTTTACAACTGAAGTTTAAATAGATACACACAAACAACAACAATTTATAAAATACTTCGTAGTAAACAACACAAGCACAATAAAACAAAAGATCCTAATAATCGAGCACCATGACCGGGTTTTCTTCCAAAGGAGCCTTAAAATTTTATTGAGCTTAAACCAAACGCAATTATTTTAAATCTAGGCCAGGTTAAACGTCCCTTCATAACTTTCGACACATTTAACTCGAAATTATTGATGTATTAAGCCACAATTTCTCAAAATCACGAAGTTTCGAACTTGAGATCTAGATTATAATCTATTTCGTTGTAGGAAAAGTTTTAAATTAGATAATTTTATGTCAAACGTGTCGAATTGAAAGGGTCCCTTAATCTATTCAATTTCTATTCAGTCTTCGTTGCCGGGGTGTCAAATGTTTTCCGTAGCTTAGGAAGGGTCAATATCAACATAATCTCAGAGAAATATTGCGATCTATTGTTTTTAGGACAGGACTTCTGTTTCCGGTTTTCTGTACTTAAATCTGTTTTGGGTATTGTTAGTAATTTTGTGACTAGCAAACGCCCCGACGCAGACACCTACCTATTTTCATATATTTACTTATTATAATGATTACGATAGCTAACATGTACTTAACTAGCTAAACTTTAAAAAAAATGCGTAATACTTGACATAAAAAAATCTATCGATAACGCTTAAAACCAAGTTGACTTATAAATCAAATGTTAAATTCTATTCTTCCAGCACATAAATCTGGCTTTCAATTTTCGTTCTGCCCTTGTAGTTCATTCAATTTATTTCTCACACAATCTACGATAAACCTAACGTAGCTTTAGTTTCAACTTGAGAAGATTAAATGGTAGAATCGAATGATGTGATACTTTGACAATCGATTAGTCACCGTCTCAAAAACCACACGCTTCAGAATACTTGTGATAGAAATTGTTAAAGACACTCTTTGCTAGATACTGTACTCGCTCGAGGCCTGAACTCTGGTGGAAAAATATCACGTGATAATTTCGGTATATCGCGACTTTTATAGTAACTTGCTAGTTATTTTATGCGATTTACTATAATAAAATGATAAAATAATGTTTTGGGTTATACAATCGCAAAGTTCATAGGTGTGCCGACACTTTGCCATTTAATTTGTTAGTAGCCAACTGATAAAAGGCGTTTATCGTTAAAATAAATAAACACCGAAACTATTTAGACTGCATTACTAATAAACAAATCTCGTTTATCTTTACAGATAGGAGAAACAACAGCACCGACGTCGGCCGATAATGAATACACTTCCTGAGCAGCTGTGACCCGATAACCTCTCTCATCGACAAAATGCGTTATCTACACACCATTACCAGACTCTTATTGACAAAGCCAGAGTTTCATACTCCAAGTTGTCAGAAGCGGTCGCGCCCCGCACGAGTACCCATTTAAACATGATACGGAGATACGACGCGAATTATTTATCTCAACTCGGTCGCGCTTTTGACAAATGATGTTCGTTGGAATTGGAACGGTGGTAAAATGGGTGATCTGCTTCCGAGTATACCGAAGAGTACTTTCGCGAGTGAGGTAGAGAGAAGGAACTGGAGCGAGCGAGTGTTGGGCTTGGATGAATACGCGTCTGACGCGGCACTGGCGGAGGTGCGCTTGTTCAGCGACTATCCGGATTCATTGCTGATGTTCGCATCGGCGTGCTGCGTGCTCTTCATGCTCGTCGGCATACCGGGGAACTTGATTACTATCGTCGCCTTGGCACGTTGTAAAAAGGTTCGTATTTTGTCCAATAGAAAAAATACTTCTGAACCTACAATCAATTTGCATTTGTTTGACAATCTTTATTTATTTCTAAACTAGCATAAGTGTTTTATGAGTAGACTCGCTAGTCTACTCATAAAACACTTATGCTAGTTTGGTTGCTTACCCGCTCCGGCTTCGCAGGGCTATAATGTATTATACATATAAACCTTCCTCTTGAATCACTCTATCTATTTAAAAAAAACCGCATTAAAATCCGTTGCGTAGTTTTAAAGATTTAAGCATACATAGGGATATAGGGACAGAGAAAGCGACTTTGTTTTATACTATACTAGCGACCCGCCCCGGCTTTGCACGGCTATATTATGCATGTATTATACATATAAACCTTCCTCTTGAATCACTCTATCTATTAAAAAAAACCGCATCAAAATCCGTTGCGTAGTTTTAAAGATCTAAGCGGTCAAAGGGAAATAGGGACAGAAAAAGCGACTTTGTTTTATACTATGTAGTGAATAGTGATATTAAAAATTCATAAAAGTTATGTAGGTAGGTACATTTTAATCCTAAATAGACAAAAACTAATTAGGTATAACTAAAATATACACGTACAAACTGCATTATTTAATTTTAATAATAACGTTTCCCTACAAAACTGCCCGTTAGTGTATGAATTACCAATACTTCATCCTTTATTAGCACGCATCTACGACTCATAAGGAATGCTTATATAATGCAACGAAATCAAAGATCTAGACAAAGTCCCAACCAAAGTCTCTTGGAGGCAAAGAATAGATTAGAAAAGAATTTGGCTGTCCAGCTGCCATTCGTCTTTCTACAGAAATTAAAAAAAGCAATTAAAAAGATTATTTATGTTCATAACTACAAGGGTAAAGTGAGTAATAAAATTAAATCACACAAAGGATTTAACTGAATTATTCCGGTTATACTGGAACATCTCCACAATGACAAGTTTTTATAAATATTATACTCTTTAATCTTTCTAATGCTGATAAGCCTAAAATCATTAGTAAATATTGTCGTGACACTTACATTAAATATTTTGACATAGATTCCCTTATCTGACTTTATCTAGAATGTCAAGTGAACAAAAACCTGAAATTAATGTGTTAATTTCACTAGAGACCTTGTAGCAACTACCAGGAATGCGAAAACGAACAAATTATCACAATAACCTCGGCCTCACTGTAGGTATATTTGAATTCATTAAATACCGAATTTAAGACAAGAACAGTCATACAAAACGATTTCAAAATACTGATCATATAAACTTAGTTATGTTTGTTTTACAGTCATGCACATTCATTCTTATGATAATTCACTCGTATCGGACAGACGCGGTGGTTCGCGATAAAATGTTAATAAATCATTGAAATATTGCAAATTCTGTCTTAACCTAGGTCAGTGTACACAATACTTATCTACGTCTTTAATTTATTGTAATTTGCAACGAACCTACCTACCTACTCAATAAAAGGTTTTTTTTTTTCGAGTATAGATAGGAATTTATAAGAAAGCTATCATGGTCAAGAGTCTAATCTTTTATATGGTTTTCAGGTTCGGAATGCAACAGCAATATTCATCATAAATCTGTCGGTGTCTGATCTTCTATTCTGTTGCTTCAACCTTCCACTGGCAGCGTCGACGTTCTGGCGGCGGTCGTGGGCGCACGGCAAGATCCTCTGCCGCATGTTCCCGCTGGCAAGATACGCACTCGTAGCCGTCTCGCTCTTTACTGTCCTCGCCATCACCATTAATAGATACGTCATGATCTCACACCCTAGATTATACCCAAAGTAAGTACACGGTATAATTAAGTACGTCCTGATATCGTTGTAGTTGTGAACACCAAAAGTTTATTATTGTTTATGTTTCACCAGGTTGTACAGAAGAAAATATTTAGCCGCAATGGTTGCAAGTACATGGGCTTTTTCGTTCGGAGCACTCATAGCCACATGGTTCGAAAAATGGGGAAGGTTTGGCCTAGATCCTGCAATAGGCTCCTGTTCCATACTTCCTGACCGAAATAATAGATCGCCTAAAGAATTCCTGTTTGTAGGAGCTTTTATGTTGCCGTGTTTGGCGATAGTGATATGCTATGCTCGAATCTTTTGCATTGTGAGAGAAGCTGCGAGAAAATCACGCGCACCTATGAAAGGCAAAGCCAGACTCGGTCTTGAAGACTCAGCTGTTGGTTCAGCTTCAACTGCGTTAGAAAGGTCTCCGGGCCCTGAGAATGGAACTAACCATAACCACCTTGCTCCACCTCGTCGAGCGTTGCTAGCTCCTCCTGCATTACAGTGCCCGCCAACTCCATGTCCAGAAAGATCTTCTTCCTCTGGCGTTGATACATTGGATGGGCATGATGACGAATGTGCCCTCGACGCTAAACCTAGAACGCCCAGCGGTGGCGAAACAGCTAAAAGATTGCGACAAACAGCTATAGCTCTGAAGCGTTCCCCAGCGTCTGTAAGACCACCTCGACTGACTCCAAAGGATAGAAAACTTTTAAAAATGATAATGGCAATAATGATCTCATTTTGGGTATGCTATTTGCCGATAACTCTAACGAAAATATTTAAGGAGTTTACTTTTTATCCTTTGGCAAATATTGCTGGATACATTTTGATATATTTGACGACCTGTATCAATCCTATAATATACGTAGTGATGTCTGGCGAGTACCGACAAGCGTACAAGAATCTGTTGATGTGTCGAAGATGGGCGTGACGTTCGTCCGGCGATGGTGCTTCGGAGAAGCGCCCGCCGTGACTTTGGACTTCAAACATTCGTGTGTACTTCAGACATAAACGTACAAGTGCAAAGACAACTACTTTATAGTAATTATAAATATGTATATTATGTGAATTGAAGAACGTACACATGAGTAAGTTGTGTAGGAAAGTCTGTAATCACGAACCCGTCCGTGATTGTGCTAAGGAGTTGGGTTTATTGGAGATTTGTATACTTGTAACAATTTTTTACTAAATTTTTGAAGACGTTGTATTTGGTACGTTATCAAACGTAATAATAAGTATATTAAGAAGGTGTCACATAGTATAAAATACGATACGATTAATCAAAATAAATAATGTGTTATCATGGTTATCATTATCGATATTGTAGGGAATGTTGTTTGTAAATATGTATTTTGAATCTCGTAGGCTATTTAAATATCTAAGAAACCGACATCAAAATGTTAACGGATTTGATTTTTAATACTGAAATTAATAACTTAGAAAGCAATACAGTAGTAGTAAATGAGGTATAAATGAGACAGTAGTGGTATTTTATCAATTGGGTAACCCACCCATAAATGTGCGTAGGTATTGACTCATTAAGGAAAATATATTTGCAATGTAGGGGAACAGCGGTTAGTCAAGTCAGTTGCAAACTGTTTGTTGTTGGAATACAAGTGTAGTGAATTAAATATGAATGTTTCTGACAATGCAAGGGTGCTAGGCCTAGAGGAGTATGCATCAGATTCTGAACTTGCACAAGTGGAATTATTCAAAGACTATCCGGAAGCACTTCTCCATTTTGCTACAGCATGCTGCATTATTTACATGCTTATTGGAATACCTGGAAATCTCATTACCATCATTGCACTAGCTCGATGTGAAAAGGTACCTATTAAATTTTCATACTAAAACTTTTAAATAAATCTAATTCGATAAACGTTTTTCTAATTTTAACTAAAGACTACATTTGTTTGATATCACTGCAAACTGACACAAAGGAGTGTTTGTCTGTTATCGTTGACTTCCGCTTACGTTTTTAAATGTTATCATTATATTTCCAGAGAACGCTATGAATAATTGAATAATATTTCTATGTAATTATTAATATGTGTACTATTTAGCAATTAGAGCATGTTTGTTTTGATTATTCTCGAAATATGACGTAATGTCCCGATTTCAGGTTCGGAATGCAACAGCATTTTTCATCATAAATCTGTCGCTGTCTGATCTTTTACTCTGTTGCTTCAACCTTCCGCTGGCAGCATCGACGTTCTGGCAGCGGTCGTGGGCGCACGGCAAGATCCTCTGCCGCATGTTCCCGCTGGCAAGATACGCACTCGTAGCCGTCTCGCTATTTACTGTCCTCGCTATCACCATCAATAGATACGTCATGATTTCACACCCCAGGCTCTACCCTAAGTAAGTGAAATTATCGATATGCTTCCTCCTTTTGTATCTTTATGTATTTTTTGTTTTCAAATCCTGAATACTCTTTTTTATTCTTGAACAGAATGTACCAGAATCGCAATCTCGGCATAATGATAGCCTTCCTGTGGATTGTTCCTTTCGGAGCTTTAATTCCAACGTATCTTGAGGAATGGGGGAGATTCAGTTTAGACCCAATCACTGGTTCCTGCACAATAATTCCAGATGACCACAACATGTCTCCAAAGAAATTTCTCTTCATAGCAGCGTTTGCAATTCCTACTGTAGCTATAACAGTGTGTTACGCTCGAATTCTATGGATTGTAAGGAAAACAACAAAAAAATCCCGTGGCCCAAAACGTGTTCGACCTTTAACTGAAATCGAAGAAACAAATACCGAAATCCCAGACAATGCAATTATACGAGACACGAATCTAGTCGTAGAAACGAGTAAAGAAAAGCGTCGAGTAACTCTACCTTGTTTTTACAACCCAGAGCTATCTTCATACATAAATGATAGTTCGTCACGAGAAGATAACGACAGTAAGTGTGCTCCAGAGTTCAAAGCGACTGCACTTAACAGTGAACGAGCGAAACGCATCCGACAAAGTTTCGCAGCTACATTTAGAAAATCGACTGCGTACATCAGACCACGTCTGCCGTCTCGACCGACTAGAAAAGATAAGAAACTTCTTACGATGATAGTTGCTATTATATTAGCGTTTTTCCTATGTCATTTACCCATAACTTTAACTAAGACGATATTCCAAGAATTTAGTTCGCATCCGTACTCTAACATTGCCGGTTACATGTTGATATATTTAACTACGTGCGTTAACCCCATAATTTATGTAGTGATGTCTAGTGAGTACAGGCAAGCGTACAAAAGCGTACTGAAATTCAAACGGTGATACTTAGTTTTTTTTAAGTAGGAAAGAAATAGGACGTATACATACTCCGTATGTTATTGCAATGCAATTAATGTAATGTAGAATTAGAATCTGTGTTGCATGGAAAAATGTATAATAATAATAATTATACTCGTTTACAATATGTGTTTGGTGATAAGTTGTATGATTGATATTACCTACTATAATTATTAATTTTGTACATTTCTGTAAATAGGTGAATAATTGTTATTAATTATTATTTAATGGTAGCTTCATGTATATTTTTTTGTGGTTATGAACGTGGAAATCCCTAGATACCTACAGACTAAAACCTAACCTGACCTAATTTAAAGCACTAGGTAGGTTTTCAGTACTTACACGGTAAAATTTGATTTTCTTATCCTGTACCTAGTTATTGACTCTTTATTTGTATTGATCTACCTACATATTTCAAATAGAGACATTTTTTAAAGAAATATTAAGTTGACAAAACGTGAACTCTATCAAAACTTTTTAAGAAGTTAAAGCCGTATCCAATGAACATGCTAATAATATGAATGATCTCTTCTGTTTTACTAGACAATTAAATCATGAAACAATTAAAATTAAATTAAAAGGAACATCATGTCGAAGCTTCGTTTCGCTTAATTAGGATGACTATACAAATTAATGTCGGTCAAACCTATGCAATAAGCATAGCACTTGAACAATAACATTTAATATTATCTCCTTTATGGTGACGCTATTCAGTGGTCGTTTATTCTCAGTAAAGTCACCTATAGTTAATTAATCACACACCAAAACAGTATATTTACTAACAATATAATTATAAACATCTTTTAAAAAAAACGGAGGAGGTTTTTAATTCGATCGGGTATATGTTTAAGCGTGTCTGAATTCGATGATTATTTTTTTGTTTTGACAATTATGTTTCTTACCTCACGAGCATCTCACAAGTAAAAAATGAAAGCCTAATAATTTTATTTGTCACCATTAATATAATAACATTACCAATTTTATGTGTAATATAAACGTGTGATATTAAGATGTAATGTCAAAGACATTTCACGAAATGATCGTTATTAAGGTGCTGTTATTTTTCTTTTAACGCAAATATATTTATATATGTACCTACATCTTTGAATAAAATTCGTTAAGAAAAATGTATTTTAAAAAGTCTGGATATATAGAAAGTTTAGCTATCACAATCTTTTTGTGTACAGAATTCCATGATAATCATGGCATAATAATAGTTTATGCTTACCAAATGCAATAGTAGTTAAAGTATAGAAATATTGGCAAACCAATGATCAAATAGAATATAAGATAATTTTACCTAACCATATTTACATAGTATTTACCTTTTAAATATATATAGAACTTATTACTATCCAAAGATTTAAGATATTTATTCAACATTTAATTGTCAACTTTTTTTATTTATTTTTGTTCTTAGCCGAAAATACCTTAAAGTAAAGTTATTGTTTGTAAGCTGTCCTTAAAAGTTTTCCAATTACGGTAAATTAAGTAAAAGTAATAACTTTATTGTAGTAAAAAGTCATATTATTGATACCAAAACAAGTTAGTCATTCCAGAATGAATGAATATTAAAAATAATATGTGTAATATGTTAAGTGTAATAACGTAGTCTTAAGTGTTTTAGTAATGTAACTATTTAAAAAAAATACTCTAAGCTGCTTTGTAAAGTCCTAAAAACCATGTATTTTTTATAATTGTATCTCACCTCAGCCTGTAAAAAGGCAAAAAAACGTTCTAAATTACATAGGTGTTATTTGATGAGTAACCGCTTTAATTTTGTGAAAACGTTAGATTTCTGGAATTTACTTACTTATCTGTTTTCAAGTGTACAAGAAAAAAAGTAAAATCAACAAATAGACACCTATGAATACCGCCTTTAGAGGGAATAATAACAAACAATAAGTAAGTATAATATCTTGTAAGATGTGTTTTGGTTCGTTCGACCATTGACCACGTCTTTTCCTTGTTTTGTTGACGTAGGTTTTCATACATAACAACATAATTTAATTTGTTAATTTATATGTTAAGGTAAACCTACTTAAACTGAAACAACTTAGGTTTATTAATTCGCGTAAACCGTAAGTAGAGGTTTTAACGGAGCATAAAACGCGGTTTAAAGTTATTTGTAGTTAATTTGTAGTAAATCAGCGTTAACTTGTAATAAATAAAGATAGAATCTCGATCAAATAACGTGGGAGTCAAAGAACCAAACGTAATAATCCCGGGGCCACAACCCTTAAGCCATTTTGTTTACCAAAGATGTAATTAAATAAAAATGTTCAATTAACTTTCGTTTTATTTTCTGTACTCCTTTGATTTATCTCCCACAGTATCAACCTTCTATTTTCTTAAGCTTTTATTGATGTAAACGAATAAATTATTTCTCTACGTGAGAATTTAGTACGAAAAGAAACAGCTGTGCAATGATATTTTGAATGTGAAATTAAAATTCCATACGTCTCGACAAAATCCAACAAATGGAATGAAATGGATCCAAGTAATTTACAATTAAATTAAAAAAATATAAGTAAGTATAATATTTTCGAATTAATATATTCAGAATTAATAATTCAACGTACTTTATTCTAATCTAAATTCAAATTTGTGCGAAATTTAATATGGCAGTGAACTGAACCGTGAACAGTAGGGGTACAACATAGGTAATTAATTCTGAATTAAAACGCAAACTATTTCATTAGATCAAGTGGAAAATAGTTTATTTGAGAATACTTAAATAGATAGGTATTATGTACATCTATCTACCTATTTTATAAAACGACAAACAGGAGACTGAAACGAATAAGTTCACTTAAAAGTGACTGGTACCTACATGTAAACTGTTTAGAATTCTTCCAAAGAACCCGAAACAAAGAACATAAATATATTATCCAACGAAATAAATGGTATGTGAAATAAACTCGATAATTTTATTTAAACACGTAGGAAGAGCACCTCGGCACCTCCATCTTTCAGCGTAATTCGACATCAGTCAGGCAATCGTTCTACTTAATCCACTGTGTGAAAAAATGGGTCTCCTTACAAATATACGATGTTTTTCTAACACTTATTTTCATTAGAATCTGCCTAATAAATCATCAATTAAGTATATTTTTATAGTAGAAGGAAGGTAGAGGTGATCGAATTTTAAAATATAATATTTTATCAAGAAGTTATAATAGTGTTATGGTTGGTGTCTTCATCATACTTTTCTATTAAACTTGTTTTATAAAGGTCCTCTACGTATTGGTTTCGGCTTCTCGCACGCCTTCCAAAGGTCCGGGACTCCATAGCCCTGTGACAAAGAACACATAACAGACAAATAATAGTGTTAGCTTGTAATACTACTCGTATTTCCACGTAGATTTATTGTTCTTTATTAACATTAAATACTCGTTGCTAACAGTAGTGTCCTTGTATATGGATAATAACAATATTATAAGAACTTACTTTATTAAGTAGAATTAGCTTCTTCAACGTCATGGGCCAACTAAATCACGGATTTCGTCACGATATTTTCCTGCGACGTAAAAGCATTATTATGTTGTTATAGTGCGTAGTACTGCCACATGAGTAGGAATACAGCGTAGGTAGGTATATCATTTTTCGAATTGTAAAATCCATTGATCCACGACCATGACAATCCCAACACGTCAATGTAGCAGCATTTGGCTTGGTATGTTCCTATTCTTAGGCATTAAAGACTAAATCTTTAAAATGTAATTAAGATGTTATCTAAGAACAACCTGATTCTTCCCTTATAGAAACGTATCTAGAGGCACCTGATACATGATATAATTATACGATATCTACGACGATTTGTAAACGACCCCCTCGATCAATTTTGGAACCTCTAAGATATTATCGCAGTGAAATATTCGGACGGATTCTTCCGACGAAAACATCGTTTAATCTAGCCTTTATCTTCGCCAGGTGAAATATTCTGAAAAGATTTTTAGACTTTTCTAAGTTCTAATGGTTTATTATTATCACTCTTCTGTCTGTCATTTTATGCGAGGTACAAATATCTCATGTTGAGACCTACGAGTTTTATAGGCTCTTGCTGGGCTTTTGACACTAAGCCCACGTTCGCACGGACGTGCAGAAAGGCGTTGCAATAGCGGGGCGATATCGCAACGTCAACGCCTAGGAACCAGAGGTGTTCGCATAGACGTAAAAAAACTGGTTGCCTGTAAAGTCGGTATACGGGCGAAAGTTTTACGTGACAACAACTGTGCTCGAGTGGAAGGGACGCGTGCCTTTCACTTTTTATGTCTGTCTCTCTCGCTCTTAGGCGGGCTAACCATGCCCGCGTGCCTCTCACTCGCTCTCATTGTGAGCGCATAACGTCAGCGGAGCGTAACGCAGTTTCTTGAAGTGTCACCCGGCAAACCAATTTATAAAACGTTGTCACGTCAAAAAATCACTTGTCGTTTTGTGCTCACACGGTGCGGACATATCATGAATTCGGTCGAAATCTTGGCAATCGCCTATTGGCACATGAAGAAACGAAAAGAAAATAGAAGGCAGTATTGGGTTCATCCTCTTCATTCAGAGAGATATCTTAATGGTCAATTTTACTGTTCTTGATTCCTACAATTCTTTGATTATATGAGAATGTTTTATATTTGTAAGAATGTTTTATATTTGTTTTATATATGTAAATATTTTATTACTATATTCCGGCAACAACTTATTATACAATAAAGGCCGTTCTTCAACAGCTAAAGCCAGAAGTTCGGGATCGAATTACACTTTGACCTGCACTTTTGTAGTATAAAAATTACAATAAACCTAACCTAAAAACAGTTTGACACAGCCAGGTAGCGTTCAAAAATCGCTGGTAACACCAATAGGGCTACCCGAGGAGTTTTGGCGGGAACGAGCCAACAACATGTCGTGCTGCAGTTTTATTTACACGAAACTTAGTTGTAAACCGAGTTAAATTGTATAGTTCCGGTGGAAAGTTATCTAATTTAGTTCTGTGAAAGTGCACAAGTGTAGTGAAAGTAAAAATCAGTGTCAAACATGGACTTTTCTCGTTGCCGCCAAAATCTCCTACAAGGTTATAGTAAAGTAGCCACCGCTTTACTATGACCCCTGACTTGACAAACTGTGACTTGACGACTTGACCATCTTGAAACATTTTGAGCCCGATTTCTGTAAATCGGGCCATAACTTGATGCAAAATATTACTTGATACTGGCTATATGCACAAACCGTGCGAAGCCATAACTGAAGAAAAAAAAACCTGCTGAAAATGAAGAACAAAATGAAAATGGCATAAGTTCCTGGGGCCAAACAAGAGAGAAAAAAAAAATAGGGCTACCCGTATGTTGTATTTTCCATCGCGTCCATCGCGTCGCGCCATCAATCGAGCAATGTGCGATGAAATTACGCCGCGTAAAAAAATCGCTCGCGTGTGAACGGATTTAGGAAAGTCCATATGTTCTGTTTCAAGGCGTCAAAAAATCGCTATAACGCGCGATAATATTACGTCCGTGCGAACGAGGCCTAAGTGCGTTTTATCCTGAGGTTTCATCAAATAGTTCCTATGCCGTCATGTTGGCTCCCCTGTCTTTCTGTATACAAGACAGTACATTCAAGGGTTTAAACAAAACTTATTTTCATTGCTGCCAACATAGGCATAGGAACCATTCGATAAAACGCACTTTACATTGCATTCCTGACTGACTAATTTTGTATTAGCTATAGGAGATAAAATAATAACGACTTCTATGAAATTCTAAGAAATATAATTGTCTATTTACTAAACCTTAAAGACAAAGACAAAATATGTCCGTGTTTGAATAGGTACCTGCAAAAATTGTGAAATGGAAGAAAATTAATAAATGATCTTTAGTAGAGAATTTGCTACTTACCTACTTGCTAACTAAGTAGGTACTTACTTGATTACGCTGGTGATAAGAAAGGTGCTGATTATTTACTAAAAACTGACAAAAACCGAATATCACATTTTGCTGAAATGATGTGATGATTTTATTGAACCAAAGCGTTTCGTCTGCACTGGTCCTTAAGTTATACTTACCTTTTTTTGCCTAGCTAAATAACAATATTTTGAAAGACAAATCGTACTATTACAAGCAACTTTACGACAATGATTTTGTTGTTTTTGTATGTTAACGAAGGCGAACTATGTAAATGAATAAAACATTTGAATCAAATATTTGTAATAAGAAGAAAAACCCTAGATCTTCGGAGCATTTACTTTTAAGGTCGTGTTTGCTTTTCCAATAGAATTTTTCTTTTCGAATTATTTCGGAAATTAATTGAGTAAACAATATTCGGGAATGTTTTATTGAAGATTTGTCCCTTGAATGAGTTTAGGGCTTACGATTTCGAATATGAAATTGTATTTTATTTTTGGTTCTTTACTTTTCATTGGTGCTGTTTACCGTGTTCTTTTGATATACAAATAAAATTTAATTAGGTAGAAATTGAATATTGTGTACCTACCACAAACTTTCATCAACCTAAATGTTTTGTATCAAATATTTTTGTTGTATGTTGACCTCTTTGCCTATACCTGAAACACCTAGATACATTCACATCAAAAAGCACAATCAAATAAGTAAAAGAATAGATGTTAAAATTAAATCAGTCTCAAGATAAATCTCTTCAAAATTCAAGACAAAAACTACCCGTGAATCACGTCTGAACGTCTTAGATTATTTCCCTCACGTACAAAACGTTTCTCGACGTCAAAACAGATATTTGTTTAATATCGGGGTCACTATGATATACTGAAGCCGAAATGAAGACGAATAACAAAAGGGAATGAAAAGAAAATCGACTAAACACAATAATAGAACTTAGCAGGAAGTTCATTCGCTTGGTGGGGAAATGCAAGTTCCGTAATAGATATAACTCAATACATTTTTAATATTTATTACAAAACCACAAGCACAGAAAACAGTTCGAACGAACCGTTAAAATACTTTAACGATCCTTTTGAAGATAGCTGTTATAAAAACTCTACTACTCTTATATTATTAAAACATTTAATTAGGTCATAAAAACAGGGTGTATTATGGTGTAATCGTTCCGCCCCACGCACATTATGTCTCAGGAGAAGAGAATCATATTTATCAAGATCATGAAAGGTTTTTACAACTGACCCTCTCTCTTATTTCGTTCATTGAATAGCGAATCAGAACACTGTATCTCGAACAGATGGTGATATTATCTAGATAAAATGACGTACCTATGTGTGATTTTTATTGATCGTCGATGTTTTTTTTTATCGTTGTTGAGATTTTAGAAACCCCACTGTGCGGATTAGATCTCTCCATTAATCCAACACAATGTGCCAGCTTTATCTACTGCTCTTAACTCTAATGAAAACTCTAGGTACCTATTTAATTTTACCTACCTTTTTAATTTTGTTTACTTATATTAACTTACCTGAAGTTACCTGCCTAATCTTTAATCTCAATTCTAAGTTCAAGTAAACTTACTGAAACTAAGTACCTAAATACCTACACTTGTCGAATTTTCTCTAAAAGTAGATTTCCCAAAAGCATTTCGGTCCATTAGTTTCTATAATCTAATTTTGCCTTTAATGTCTGGTTACTTTTACCGGGTATAAAAAGATTTCATTTAGAAAATCCTTGTGGCTTTCAAAAATGTAAGAAACTTATTTACAAAGAGAAGCAAAGAAAAGCCAGTAATGATGAGTGAACGCAAAGCTTTGTTAGTAGCTTTTTAAGGATAAAGCATAACACCGGGCAAGGAAAATACTATGAAATTTACTGTAAAATTTTACAATTTTAAACATAAGTCTAAGTTACGGTTATGTATCTTATTTAAAATAGAAAATAAAGAATCGAGAATAAAATATAAGAATAGCTAAATAACTATACTTATTCATAAAAGTAACAGCAAAAAGCTCCAGACAAAGTTGACTCAATCTAAGGACATGGAATGACCACATTCATATCATAAAATAAATAAACAATGGTCTTAACATAAAACTAGTAGAAAGCCAAATTCCAAGGCAAAAGCAATAACTTTTGGAAACATATTGGAGTTACTTAGCGGTTGGTTGTAAGTATTATGTTCTGGATAATCCAACCATTGTGTGTGTGAGTGGATACTCCGACCCTAGATTTTGAGTAGTATATAATTTTAGAACTGTAGTTGGGTATAGTTATAGATTTAGGTACCTATAACTTATACAGGGCGATTTTTTTTACATGGGTAAATCAACAGGTTTGATTCCTGGCTAGGGTTATGACTTTTTTTTAAATCTAATGATGCAGTTTTAGTTTTTGTCAAAATCTTTTCAGCATTTTTCGCGATCTTTTATCGTTTATAATATAGCCCTGCCTGCCTAGCATGAAGACCAAAACACGATACGATTAAGCGATATCACGCGATATAACTACATCAACTCTCAAAATATGATAGATAAAGCCGCCATGTTGATTTTTTATCATAATTTTTATCGCAATTTATAATAAAAATTTAACACGGCGGCTTTATCTATCATATTTTGAGAGTTGATGTAGTTATATCGCGTGATATCGCTTTATCGTATCGTGTTTTGGTCATCATGCTAGGCAGGCTGAAGGCTCATGTAAAAAATGGACGCTACCAAAAATTTCTGACCCATAACACATTTTATATTCACACAGACATAAAAATAGTTCACAATAACAATGTAGGTAGCTGGTAACGGATACGATAATTATTTGATCGGAACCCAGTTCAATACAAGGAAATTAAAATCCTCAATCGGAACCTGTTCCATACAAGTAAATTAAAATCCTCAATCGGAACCTGTTCCATACAAGTAAATTAAAAGCCTCAAACGGAATCCGAAACTTCGGTTCTATAGACAGCCGAACGAAGCGGTCTGTATTAAACAAAAGATAGATAAATTCTTTATTGCAAACACCATTTTTAAATATAAAAACACAGCTTAAGTCTAAGTGTTACAAAGGGCGGCCTTATCGCTCAAAGCGATCTCTTCCAGGCAACCTATGGATGGACAAGAACTTGAGGAAGGTGAAAACAGCTTTCTTTAAATTATGTACCTATACTTTCTTTTAATTTAATATAATGTTTTGTTCACCCTATGTGTGTACAGTTCTAGCTATCTAAAGAATCAATTTAGATACTAAAAACCACGACCAAAATTTGATAATCCCTCGTTGGAATTTCGATAGGAACTCTAGTTTCTTCTCACGTAAAGGTCTCTAGATCTAATTCTTCGGATATAAAAGTCGGCATTCATACGTTAAATATTTTGTGGCCTGGCCTCGACCAGTCTTGTGACCTGCCCTGTCGACCATTTTTCAGATGTTTTATTCGTGGTTCTGCGTAAATATGTGTGGCTACTCCTACGCACAGTTGGGGTAAATAAATCGACATTGGAGCTCTTCAACATGTGACCTCTTTATGAGAAAGTTGTGTAATCAATCATTACCGAGCCTATCTACGACAAACTATCAGTTATACAATATATATATATATATATACCTACCTTAGTGATTGTGTAACTAACATTGTCGTTTACAAGAATAATGTTTTGGACTTTTGTTTACATATGATAGGTCAGCGTTTGACCACTATCACCTGCCTGATGGTAATGGAAGAAGATACCTATTCACTCGCGACTTGAAGACCCTCAAATTGTACACGTCAGGAAAGACAGACGCAGGCAACCGATTCCATTCCCTTGCAGTACGAACAAGGAATGATGTAGAAAACGCTTATATAGTGCGAACGTCTGGTACTAGAAACCTGGACTTAAGTTAATACCGAATCTCGAATCTTCTAGGTAAGTATAATAAGTTATTCGTACCAAATTAAAATGAAAACAATTTGCTAACTCGAAACTCAGCACTTTTTCAACTTCATCAAACGTTTTGCTTGCTTTGCCAAACTGCTAGCACAAGTCGTGTTCAAAAGTTTCTAAAACATTAATTAAAATCAAAGTTATTTGCTTATTAGTTAAAAAAAACAGATTTTAGAATTTAATTCAACTGAACGAATGGTTCGTAGGAGGTAGCTCCTACGAACCATTTGCTTTTATATTAATTGGACTACCATTAATTCTTTAATTTAATTTAATTTAATTCTTCTACCTTTTCTTCTACCTATTTATTTCTATAATCTTAACAACTCGCGACTTGTGAAAAATACTTTTTTGCGGTTAATCGAGCGAAAGCCTGTCCTATCTTCTAGTATAACTTACTTTCCTTTTTACTCATCATCATCCGAGCGATGTTCCCGGTTGCATCCCTCTCGGGCGCCCGGGGTCCGCTTTCCTACTTTTACGCCTCCACTTCGCACGATCTTCGGCATCCTGGGTTGTAAGGCCATTTGCACGCATATCACCCTTTACGACGTCAAGCCAGCACTTCTTGGGTCTACCCAGTCTGCCACGACCCGGCGGAGGCGCCATGGCAAGACATTTGTTCCCCACGCAACCAGCCGGCTTTCGCAAGACGTGGCCGTACCAGCGTAAGCGACATTCTTGCAATTTATCTGCAATGTCTCGGACATGAAGGCTGCCCCGGATGTGGGAATTCCTGACGCGATCCTTTCGCGTCACTCCACACATCCAGCGCAACATCTTCATCTCCGTGACACGCAGCTCCTGCTTATGTCGCTCAAGCACCGGCTACGCCTCACTACCATACAAAAGGACAGGTCTAATAATGGTTTTATAGACCTGTCCCTTTAGTTTAACCGGCATTTTGGGGTCGCAAATGACACCAGTCACCTCACGCCACTTGGCCCAAGCCGCTGAAATGCTTGACTTTCCTTTTTTACTGCCGCATGCCAATTATTTAAGCGGGATGTTTACCATGGTTTTTGTTTTTAGATTTCTGTACCCAAAGGGTAAAAACGGAACCCTATTACTAAGACTTCACTGTCTGTCTGTCTGTCACCCCACCCAGGCTGTATCTCATGAACCATGATAGCTAGACAGTTGAAATTTTCACAGATGATGTACTTATTTCTGTTGCCACTATATCAAAAAAATACTAAAATCGGAATAAAATAAATACTTATTAAAGTAGGGCTTCGGGTACGAGACCAACTCGCACTTGGTCGATTTTTGTTTTTTGGACCTCGATATTACCTACAAGCACCATTCTCACAAGACTGTTACTTGAAACAGCATCGAAATACGAACATACATAAAAAAATGCGACGAATTGAGAACCTTCTCCTTTTTTGAAGTCGATTAAAAAATGCAAAACATGGTAAACTTACCTACTTATACAATACACGTAAACAGGTATCTTAAATTATGTAAGCATACAATGAACTACATATCTCGGTCTGGGAGAAATAGCGAACAACGTTCTTATTATTTTAATTTTTAGTCGGATTTATCCTCACCACAACCCAGACTGTCTGGGGTGTAATCATGAAAGAATATTTAATGAAGACAACGCGAGACGGTTTAACAAAAAGTAATAACGCTCAATTTGTGAGCAAATCTTATCAAAGAATGAAATACTTATTGGCTGTATTTGCTACAGTATTTTTATTATTTTAAAACAGAATGAATTTTGCAATCGTTTAATTAATACTTACTTGAGATTACCTACTTACTATTATTTTCACTACAAAAGTTATTTAAAGAAACCGTTTGCCTAAAAACATGGTGTATTATATTCTGGTAGTCTTAAACTTTTCATTTATATTAAGTAAATGGATACTTTACTCAGCAAATCTTAATAGGTTATGGCATCTATAGTTAAGTAAGTACGAAAATCCAATACCGTGATTTGATTGCATTTTGTTATTCATCAACTTATCTAAACATATGTTGTTCGAATAACCTGCGAAATGAAATTCGATAGATTCAACAGGCAAGTTGAAAATGGATTGTTGGTTAGTTTCCTCATTGGAGGTAGAGTAGGTACAGTCGGCAGTAGGTACAGAGCTCCAAAACGGCTGTTATAAGAATGTTTTCAACAGAACCAAGATTCTAGACACCTGGTTTAGTTGAAGTTTAAAGTCTTCTAACTCATCAATTTGTCAAACAAAAATTATTAAAATGAAAACATTTCAATAATAGTAATTTTAGAACTCTACGATGGGTCTGCAATTATGCTGCCGATCGTAACTAAAGTACCCAACTACTAAGTTAAATTGAGTTTTGTACGAATAATTATCTATATAAATAAAAATCAATTGCCGTTCGTTAGTCTCGCTAAAACTCGAGAATGGCTGAACCGATTTAGATGATTTCGGTTTTGATATGTTTGTCGTAGTCCAGGGAAGGTTTAAACGGTGAGAAACATGGGACTCACGCAGGTGAAACCGCGGGGCGCAGCTAGTTCACTGAGGAGTAGTCGGCTCAAGTCAACTACTTACACACTAACTAAGTATTTCATTAAACTTATAACACTTCTCTTTTTGCGTCGCGGGTTATAAACATTAATAAATAAAATATTAATTTATCTACTACTATATTTCAGCTGAATATAACGTTAGTGAATAGCCCGAAATCATAATATAAGACCCCAAGACAAAATAAACAATGACTCCTGAAATCAAAAAAGGACCATATTTATTAATTTTTAAAATTGTATATTTCTTTCTACGACAAAAAATATACATAATGTTTTATTACGAAAATTCTTATTTAGTTTCATTTTAAATTTCGTCTTATTAAATTTGCTTCGGAAATAAAATGCTTTCAACGAACGCTGAATGTTATTTTCAGTTTATGAAACTCCCCCGCTTTCTACGTGAATGTGGCCTAACTTTGCTTTATTTTAGACTAGCAACCCGCCCCGGCTTCGCACGGCTATATTATGCATGTATTATACATATAAACCTTTCTCTTGAATCACTCTATCCATTAAAAACCGCATCAAAATCCGTTGCGTAGTTTTAAAGATTTAAGCATACATAGGGATATAGGGACATAGAGACATAGGGACAGAGAAAGCGACTTTGATTTGTACTATGTAGTGATTTAGATATATCTTAGTAAAACTATAGAATTAAAATTTTCGTTGAGCTACAAAGATTTCATTTTGTAACTAAGATACCTAAATATGTCGATTACCTACACTGTTTTAATGGATTCTTCCTTACTTATGCTCTAGACACGCTATATTCTTTCTCGTCAATGATTACGTATATAAGTTAAACTGGCACAGAATGACAGAAATTAATTTATCTATTCGTAACTATCAACAGGCTATCCTACTTCCTACTAATATTATAAATGTGAAAGTTTGTGTGTGTGTATGTGTGTGTGTGTGTGTGTATGTTTGTTACTCCTTCACGCAAAAACTACTGGACCGATTGCGTTGAAACTCGGTATGTAGATAGCTGGAGACCTGGATTAACACATAGGCTACTTTTTATCCCGATATTCTTACGGGATCGGGACTTACGGGATTACTCTTTTACGCAAAAACTACCGAACAGATTGGGATGAAACTCGGTAAGTAGATAGCTGGAGACCTGAATTAACACAAAGGGTACTTTTTATACCGAAATTCCCACGGGATCTGGACTTACGGGATCAGGACTCAAGATGTATTTAAAAAGGTTGTAGTTGGGCGGAGGCGGAGCGAGTGATGAAGGGGAGAAGGGTAGGACAGAAAATGGGGAGCACAGGAAAGGGGGAGGACAGGAAAGGGGAGGATAGGAAAGGGGAGAACGGGGAAGGGGGAGGACGGGAAAGAGGAAGGGGATGAAAGAGAGAGAGGATGAAATGGGGAGAAGAGGAAAGGGGGACGACAGGAAAGGGGGAGGACAGGAAAGCAGGAGGACAGTAAAAAGGAAAAGGATAAAAGAGGGATGGGATGAAATGCGGAGAAGAGAAAAGGGGGAGGAGAGGAAAGGGGATGGTAGGAAATACGGAGGGGGTGAAATGGGGAGAAGAGGAAAGGGGGAGGAGTGGAAAGTGGGAGGGGAGGAAAGGGGGTGGTAGGAAATAGGGAGGAAAATGAGAGGGTGGGAAAGAGGGAGAGGAGGAAAGGAGGACCTAACCTAACCTAACCTTCTCCATCCGTGACAGTAATGTGTCAAAAAAACATTCCGGGCCTATCTGGACTCCTATAAACGTAAGCGCTCGCTTCGCTCGCAAGTGTTTGCTACTTCATCCGCGACGGTTCCGTGTTAGAAAAGCATTCTGGGTCTATCTGGACTCTTAGAAATGTAAGCGCTCGCTTCGCTCGCACGTGTTTGCTACTCCATCCGCGACGTTTCCGTGTCAGAAAAGCATTCTGGGTCTGTCTGGACTCTTATAAATGTAAGCGCTCGCTTTGCTCGCACGTGTTTGCTACTACATCCGCAACGGTTCCGTGTCAGAAAAGCATTCTGGGTCTGACTGGACTCCTAAAAATCAAAGCGCTTGCTTCGTTCGCACGTGTTTGCTACTCCATCCGCGATGGTTCCGTGTCAGAAAAGCATTCTGGGTCTGTCTGGACTCCTAAAAATGTAAGCGCTCGCTTCGCTCGCACGTGTTTGCTACTCCATCCGCGAAGGTTCCGTGTCAGAAAAACATTCTGGGTCTGTCTGGACTCCTAAAAATCTAACCGCTCGCTTCGCTTGCAAGTGTTTGCTACTCCATCTGTGACGGTTTCGTGTCAGAAAAGCATTCTGGGTCTGTCTAGACTCCTAAAGATCTAACCGCTCGCTTCGCTCGCACATGTTTAGTCGCAATAACTAAGCTAACCTACTCCATCTGTGACGGTTTCGTGTCAGAAAAGCATTCTGGGTCTGTCTAGACTCCTAAAGATCTAACCGCTCGCTTCGCTCGCACATGTTTAGTCGCAATAACTAAGCTAACCTACTCCATCCGCGACTGTTTCGTGTCAGAAAAGCATTCTGGGTCTGTCTGGACTCTTAAAATCTAACCGCTCTCCCAAACTTCACTTTCCACGACTTTAATTTCCTACGACATCGCTTTTCCAAGACACCGTTCTCCCAAGACACAGTTTTTCCACAATGTTTCTTTTTGCTTTTTCATAACGTCGGTTTTCCACGTCTTCGCTTTCCCAAGACTTCGCTCTCCCACGAGACCTCACGTTACCTTGACGTGACGTTCCTTCCCTTCACGTCTTGCTTTCCTATAACACCGCTTCCCTTAATACTGGCATTGCTAAACACAAAAACTACTATACGAATTGTGATGAAAGTCGGTAGCAGGTAGCTAGAGACCCTAACAAATAAGCTAGGTACTTCTTATTCCGATATTCCTACGAGACTCGGACTAGCGCGGGTGAAACTGCGGGGCGCAGCTAGTTATTTATATACGAAATAGAAGGTATAGTTAATTATAGCCACAAAAGAGTAAACCTATACATAACGAAAGTTGTGGACTCGTTAAACATAACTACTATAATAACTAGTGTCCTAGAAACGTGCTACAGAATATTATCACGACGGCTACAGGACACAGATCAGGGAGCTAATGATAGTAGGAAAAGGTACCTTTAGTTCACCTTAATGTCCCACCAGTCGACAGATTTTCAATCAACCGATAGTTTAATAGCAGCACAGTCTAAAAACTACATATTTTCTTTTCATATCACCGTCTATGATAATATGTCCTATAATATTTGTTCTCTTTTTAACCTGTGATAATTTTATTTTTATTTTCGTTTCTACCGAAAAAAGTATCAGTTTCATTCCTCATAAAAAAACCGATATATAAATCTACCTACTGTTGGAATAAAAAATTTGGAAATATGCAACTTTAAACTAATTTTTAACCGACTTCAAAAAAAGGAGGAGGTTCTCAATTCGGATGTTTGTATGTTTTTTGATCGAAGTACTTCGACTTACCTCAGTCGCCTTACGCCGTTGATTTTACGTCAGGTTATCACAGGTGTGTTACAATGGTGATTCATTAATACTTTACTCATTCATAAACTGTATCGTATGGATATGAGGTTTTGGTAAATATGAAGCTAACATCAACTCCCAATAAAGCAGTATAATAATTGCTTTCTAATGAAATCTATTAACGGCAGACAAATTTCTACCGTGCAAGGAGTCTAAGTGAGGTGACATGGAGCAGACAGGTTCTTTACGAGGTCCTTACTTAACGAGCCCTTGGTAAATGACTTGAAAATTTTCGGCAATTTTTCCTTTAGATAAGTTAGTAGGTAATGGTTACATTACACCCTAGGGTTCTTAAGGACGTTAGGCTGTAAAAATGAGTGTCAGAAGAGCATTAAGGAAGATGATCGTTATCGTCGGCATTTTTCTCTAGAGTTTTTTTATACAAATTGAAATAAGGGGACCAATATTAATATAATTACCTACCATTTCTATATGATATGGAATACAGATTTAGGTTTGAATGAAAAATGAAAAAGATAGAATCGATAAAGCAAAAACAAATTAAACCCTTTTTAGGGTTCCCTACCCAAAGGATTAAAACGGGACTCTATTACTAAGACTTCAATGTCCCTCCGTCCGTCCGTCTGTCTGTCTGTCAACACGCTGTATCCCATGAACCGTGATAGCTGGACAGATGAAATTTTTACAGATTATGTATTTCTGTCGCCGCTATAACAAATAACAACAAATAGGTACTAAAAACATTTAAAAAAAGAGAAGATTTAGATTTTTTTCCCAGTGTTATATTAGTCAATCGTCACCATAACACAAGCCCAGATGAGCGATATTATTATTAAACAATACAAAACACATAAACCTTCCTTTTGGCTTCGCCGTATTTGGGTAAAAGCAACCGCGTCTTGTGTTTGTTTTATATTGCTGCGTGTGCGGAACGTGACAATGACGTCACTCGATATTACCATGACACTTTTTTGTGAATGCAGGCGTTCCGCCAATTTAGGTATTAGACGTTATCACGTCAAAAAATAAGTGGAGCCCCCATATAAAACATGTACGGAACCCTTCGTGCGAGTCTGATTCGCACTTGGCCAGTTTTTCAATTATTCGTGAGTCGATTACATACGATTCGATTACTTTTTGCATGCTGAAAAATGTTAATGTTCAACAACCTCACTTCTGTACCTAACGATAATTCGAATCGGGATACGTATCGATAAATCGTATGATTTATTAAATAGAGGTTTTTTCCCAAGCCGATAATAAATTCGTTAGATTTGTATATAAGATTTAAGGTCAGGCCTTCCGATTCCGACTGTTCGTTATTCACTAGACTATAACCGAATTACAATTGAGTAATAGAATGAAACAGGACATAATTTACTACGATATTAAGCAACAATCTATTTCTCTTATTCCAAGACCAGAGAGATCATAGTTTTTTTCTTAAAAATGACAGGTCAGCGTTTTATCACTATTACACCTGCCTGTCTAAGATATAACTAGCACGATTTTCTAGAAGACTTGTTATCTCGCAATTTTAAGAACCCTTGATTGTTCACACCAGGAAAGACAGACGCAGGCGGATCCATCCCCTTGCTGTAAGAATAAGGAAAGACGAAGCAAAACTTTAATAACTTTAGTGTAACAAAGCGTTAGTAGACTAAATCAGTGAATTCACAGTAATAATGCGACGTGGTGGGTCCATTTTGACGACCCAGTTGGCACAATGGTCACCATGCCGGACTGTCAAACACAGGGTCGCGTGTTCGATTCCCGCCTCAGGCAAGTATTTATGCTTAGATATTTGTCTGTGGTCTGGTTGTTTCTATGTATTATAAGTATATATTTACAAAACAAAAGTAATATAAGTAGTATATCCGTTGTCTAGCACCCATAACACAAGTCTAGTTACTTAACTTGGGGCTAGATGGCGATGTGTGGAGTGTCCTGTAATATTTATTATTTATTTTAAAGCATTTTAGGATTTGGCTGGGTATAAACTACAAGAGCGAAAAGTTTGGGGAACATTACCAATTACTTGAAATGTTTACTTTAAACACTTGGTTTTCTATTATTCCACCAGCATTATTTATTTATTATTATTTATTTAATTTATTCAGTACACAAGAAACAAACAAAATAGAAATACATTATAAACTTATTACTATCATCATCATATCATCATTACCGTTTAAACCTTCCCTGGACTACAACAAACATTTCAAAACCGAAATCATCTAAATCGGTTCAGCCGTTCTGGAGTTTTAGCGAGACTAAGGAACAGCAATTGATTTTTATATATATAGATTACTAGCTGCGCTCCGCGGTTTTACCCGCGTAACTCCCGATCCCGTGGGAATATCGGGATAAAAAGTAGCCTTCCTCGATAAATGGACTATCCAACACAAAAATTATCAAATCATCACCGAACTTGGTATTAATTGAGTACTAAGTTATTTTATTTTGTTCTATCTTTCGTAGCGTGGATAGTGCTACTACTTCCTAATTTGTATAGAAAGGACAAAATATTTCCATATCATTCTCATATTTTCCGTGGAATTCTTCCGTTGTATACCGAAAAGTCTGGTTTTGCGTCAGGGTGGCTGAGTTTCAAAAGCAATGATGGATTGCTTTCGTTTCCCTTAGGAATACTGTATGGGCGATTAATTTTTTATTTCATTTTCCGAGCTAACGTTCATATCCGACTATGGAGAAGACTTAACGTGTTTTTGACCTCTGTCTGCGACCGTAACGGAAAATGAGGGTAAATTAAACTGTGCTTGTGGTTTTTATACCGGTTTCGAAAAAGAGCGTTTTTAATTTAGCAAAGGATTACTTATATAGTTATTTTCACTTATTTTAAAAGGAATAGTTAGGTACCTTTTTACCAGGTCTCGTGATGACGACAACGAAATAAAAACAAAGAAATATGATATGGAAATATCCCGTTTGAAATAACTTTATGTAGGTATAGTCTTTGTTAGATATTAATGACGTAGTGTACCTAATCCACTGGGTTTTTTACATTTACGACGCTCTAATTCTTATAGAGCATGTATTAAATGGTACTCCATTTAACTTGCATTTAACTCCATTTGACTTGCTAGCAAGTCTACCGCAGTTTAGGCGACCGTATCCAGAGGAACTGGTAAATACGTCAACTAAACTGCGGCTTTCATCACGATGTTTTCCTTCACCGTAAGAGCAATGTTAATAAGCGCACATAAATAATAAGTATTCTTATATGAAAAATCCATTGGCCGGGATTTAAACCCACGACCTTTGAAATATAATTTGACGACCCAGTTGGCACAGTGGTCACCATGCCGAACTGCCAAACACAGGGTTGCGGGTTCGTATCCCGCCTCAGACAAGTATTTATGCTAAGATATTTTATCTGTGGTCTGGTTGTTTATATGTATTATAAGTATATACTTACAAAAGAAAAGTATTTATGTACACCCAACACAAGTCTAGTCACTTAGTATGGGGCTGGATGGCGATGTGTGGAATGTCCTGCGATATTTATATATTTATTAAAAAGTCGAGGTATCTACCACTAGGCCAACACCGCTCATGTACCTAATAGGTACCAATCAAACAATACTGTTCTAATATTCACGTACCTACCTACCTTAATTGAAATTCTGTTTTTATAAGGAAAAAACAAACACTCTCGTTGTCTACGTGACTACTACAACGAAGTTAAAAAAGACCCTTTTTTACAGTATTTTTAATTTCATATTTTTCATTTCACATCAATCTCAGTCAAAGAGAGTAGAACAACAAAAACCACTTAATTAAGTCTAGAAATTTACGCTTTTCTGAACTTGTTTACTTTCATAAAACCTCGATAAACTTGCTAGAAAAATCACAAATATTTGTTTCTTTTAGATAATATCATATCACTTTGAAGAGGATGCGTATGTTTTTGACGTTAGTATGAAATATCTACGTATACGATCTCCAGCAGTTTAAGTGAGTAGAAAGCAAACACTTTTAGATAGAGTGTACGTACGTGTACCTGCCATATCGAATACCAAAATAGTACATTGCGATACAAGTGTGGTAAATCGATCATTGCTTATAGGCGGTAGAGATGCAATGATCATTAGCTACACGCGTATCGTACGACGATTTTTATCACAGTTGCGAATAAAAGAAAAGACTTGTTAAAATAATAAAAAGTTAACAAAATATTTGTGTATGTTTTACTATTTTTGCTGGAGTAAAAATTCTTTGTTGGTACCTACTATGGGTACCTACCTTTTTTATATCCATCAGAACAGTATAACCCAGATAAATAAGAATGTTTCATCTACTTATAATGTAATTAGCAGTAAGAAGATATTTAACTTATCGGAATAACTTTATAGCACTAGTTGTATCATAGGTAATGTAAAACGCACGCGTGCATAATACGTTGGATTATGAGCCTAAAAGCGGTTTTATAAAATCCCCTTTATGAGCAACTGTGATAAAAAGTATCATAGAATACTATAAATAGATACAGTCGGCTGCATAATTGCAGACCCACCGTAGAGCTCCAAAAGGGCTGTTATAAGAATGTTTTCAACACGAGCAACATTCTAAACACCTGCTTTAGGTGAAGTTTATTTATTTATTTATTTATTTAATATATTCAGTACACAAGAAACAAACAAAATAGAAATACATTATAAACTTATTACTAAGGTGAGTCTAACCCTGTTAAGAGTTTAAAATCTTCTAACTCATCAATGAATCAAACAAAAATTATTAGAATTAAAATATTCCAATAATACTATTTTTTGAACTCTACCGAGGGCTGCAATTATGCAGCCGACTGTACCTATCCAAAGAAATAATACAACGTCACCTAATCGGATCTTTTCTAAAAGCTGCTTAATTGTCATTTAAATTCAATAGGAATATTCTGTTTCAAAAAAGGTATAGGTAAAATACTTATCTTTTTAGAAATGTGTTTAGCCATATTGTAAACGATATTTTTGCTAAAGTATATTCATAGAAATGTTTCCACGTGAAAGCTTTTCTCTCGCAGAATAATGGCAGATACATGTTTTCATATTACTTTATGCCTTGTAAATGTATCTATTTACGTGCTAATGTCTATATTATGTACGAAACATTAATGGAAATGTGTTTTGATTTTCGATCCCCTAAAATATCCACTTCAAACACTCGTCTCACAATCAAAAATAGGGTATTTGACAAAGATCACACTTGTACGAAGATAAAAGGTGAGGCGCTAGAGAATAATTTCTTGGTTTTAGTTTATTATCTTAAAACTTAATTTAAAAGCAATATTACTAGTAGTTCGCCCCGAACTGAGACCTCACGAGTTTTTTTCAGCGTTTATTATATTTCAGCGTAAAGTACTAAAATGTATAATATAACGACGAAAGACTCCAAATACGACAGGTCTATCTTATTTGAATGATAGGTGCCTAGTATCGCTATTATCTGACATTGGATGATTTAGAGAATCCAAACACGATAGGCATAACTTGTTGTTGTTGTTAAGTTCTAAAAGCATAGGCCAGCTCAATCATCACACCCTGGACATCCGTTGACTCTTTATTTTTACTCAAGACATTTTGAATGTGTCCAACATAATATCCAGAAGATAGTAATTCCTTTCCTTCCTTCCTTATGTATCTACTTATCATAATGTTACGTAAGAGGAAACGAGAAGACAAGCTCGAGAACGAGAATATATTAGAGAAGTTTGAGGCCAATATGTCCTGTAATAAGTCCCTAAACTAAAATATAACAAGTCAATAAAAATTATAAAAAAATTAGTCACAAATTTTATAATTATCAGAGTCTCTAGATCGGCTAGAACCGAACATTCCTACTATTTAATACTATCCACCACTATTATTGTAAAACAGCCCATGATTATGAAATAAATAATTATAGGAAATGAAGCAAAGAGAGTTCGGACGATTTGGGGCAAAGTAATAAATTTCTATAAATTTTAAATTTAAATAAATTTGGATTAAGAATATTGTAAATAGTAAGCGTGTTACATTGTGAATTTGTGATGCTACACCTTCGTTATTTTTCTTTTGCAATCACAATGTAACACGCTTACTATTTAAGTACAATATTCTTAATCCAAATTTATTAGATTTTATTTTCTATTTTTTAGTTGGACTTTTTTTATTAAAGCGTGTTTTTTTTAGTTTTTTATTATATTAATTTATTTTATACTTTTTGGTCTTTGATAACTTAATATGTTAGATCGGACCCTGGTTACTATTGAAAGACAAACTACTCGTCAAGACGATTCTAACGAGCCTAAACTCGATGAGGTTGTGTCGTTTCATTGCGAAGTTCCTATGACCACCTTCCAGTTCCATCATCAGACCCTGGTTACCATTGAAAGACAAACTACCCGTCAAGGCGATTCTAACTAGCCCAAACTCGATGGGGTTGTGTCGTTTCATTGCGAAGTTCCTATGACCACCTTCCAGTTCCATCATCAGACCCTGGTCACCATTGAAAGACAAACTACTCGTCAAGACGATTCTAACGAGCCCAAACTCGATGGGGTTGTGTCGTTTCATTGCGAAGTTCCTATGACAACCTTCCAGTTCCATCATCAGACCCTAGTCACCATTGAAAGACAAACTACTCGTCAAGACGATTCTAACGAGCCCAAACTCGATGAGGTTGTGTCGTTTCATTGCGAAGTTCCTATGACCACCTTCCAGTTCCATCATCAGACCCTGGTTACCATTGAAAGACAAACTACCCGTCAAGGCGATTCTAACGAGCCCAAACTCGATGGGGTTCTGTCGTTTTATTGCGAAGTTCCTATGACCACCTTCCAGTTCCATCATCAGACCCTGGTCACCATTGAAAGACAAACTACTCGTCAAGACGATTCTAACGAGCCCAAACTCGATGGGGTTCTGTCGTTTCATTGCGAAGTTCCTATGACCACCTTCCAGTTCCATCATCAGACCCTGGTCACCATTGAAAGACAAACTACTCGTCAAGACGATTCTAACGAGCCCAAACTCGATGAGGTTGTGTCGTTTCATTGCGAAGTTCCTATGACAACCTTCCAGTTCCATCATCAGACCCTGGTCACCATTGAAAGACAAACTTCTTGTCAAGACGATTCTAACGAGCCCAAACTCGATGGGGTTGTGTCGTTTCATTGCGAAGTTCCTATGACCACCTTCCAGTTCCATCATCAGACCCTGGTTACCATTGAAAGACAAACTACTCGTCAAGGCGATTCTTGACGAGTAGTTTGAATGAATGAACTATGAAGTATGGATAATGAGATAATTCCTGCAGATTCCCTCCAGCTCTATCATCAGATCAGTTCCATGGTACCATATTATTGTCACCGAAGTTACGCCCTTTCATTTGATACCCCACTCGGGTATATTTGCAGTATAGTTTGTGTGCCATATAGGTAGATCCCCTTTTGGACCCCTATCTCCGTAACCCCCTGACCGATCCTGCTCATGTTCGAACTTAAAAATTCTATGGACCTCAACTACTTGTATACCAAAAATCATGAAGATCAGAGCAACGGTACTCAAGTTATCGTCGAACAAACATACAAACATACAAACATACAAACATACAAACATACAAACATACGAGCGACCGACCCTTCTCAACACTAGACCTCTCTCGCTTCGCTCGTTCGGTCAATTAAATTAAGAATTATACCGCTTTTTATTTCCAAGAACACTTACTAAAAACAAGAAATTATATTATATGGAGAGGATTATTTCTTGCTTCATGTAACTTTTTTTTTTGGTGTATGAAAGTGCGCACCCATGAACAGCTGTTGGCCCAACATTCGGTCAAACTTGTCGCAAGGAGCTACGTCAAGCCATTACGACGATGAGCAGCGCATCAAACATTAAGTACATATAGGTCCGTATTAATAAACCGAACTCAATATCGATTTCAATCTTGAGTTTGCTCTTGAGTTGTTGCGCTGATTAATAAACATATCTTAAGACGCGATTAAAGAGCGACGTATCACTTGAGTAATACCGTATTAATAAATCAAACTCAGCTCTCAAGATATGTCTCAAGATGTAGTTTCGTGAACTCAATTCTGATTGCGGGTCATACATGACATAAGTTAGCTGTTTCGTTAGTTTTGTAGTTCAGGAACATGGAGCTAGAACAAATTTTGTCAGAAATCAATTATTATGATGATATTTTATGCTAATGACTTTTTGAACAAATCATTCGCATTTAAATAATTATTTAGTAGTAAAATCTTACATTTTGTTAAAAAATTCACATTAAAAACAAGTTGACAGCAAAATATGACGACACTACCTACCATAGGGTAAAAACATACCATTCAAGGTAAGAACAAAGCGTTACTGTCATTCAATGTCGCTCTCAAGATCAGTTTCAAATCTCAAGAGCGATATCAGCCTGGTTAGAACTTGAGTTTTATCTATTAATTAACGCCTAACTTAAGATAGTGACCGCATCTCAAGACTCACTCAATTGATACGCACTCAAGATCGATATTGAGAGCGATTTATTAATACGGGCCATAGACACACAGGACCAAGCACTCAAGCACAGGATAAACATTTACCTAGGCATCAAGCAAACCGTTGACCAAAGTCATTAATTTTGACCGTGTCGTAAGCTTTTAGTGCATGTATTTAAGTTCAAAATAATTTATGTATGTGTTGTAAATAGGTACCTAGATAGTATACAGGGTTATTAGAAATTATACTAGCAAGCCGTTAAGGGCTACTTCTGTGCACCTAAACAAACAACTTTTGTTCTACGACTTTTGGAAATTCGAAAAAAAAATGAAAATTTTGAGGTTATGTAAATTCGAAAAACAGCTGATTTTTCAAAACAAAGGTCATTCAGACCAACAACAATAGATGAAACTTAAAAAATAAGTAAAATTTTAAGGTTACTAACCTCTCCGTGTAAGGAACAGCTGATTTTCAGGTAAACCTTACCTCAAAGTTTTCGAAAAAATGTTCGAATTTCCAAAAGTCGCAGAACAAAAGTTGTTTGTTTAGGTACACAGAAGTAGCCCTTAACGGCTTGCTAGTATAATTTCCAATAACCCTGTTAAGTATGTTTATCAACATGTCGTTTATTTTTTTACATTTTATCTCGTTAGTTTTTACTCCTCCAATATAGAGAGATAATTGAACTGCAAAAAGCGTCAATAATTCTCTTTAACTGCTATCATATTTCCCGACCTTTTTCTATTAAAAATGAAACGAGAGCCATTACCAAATTACTACGTTTTTTCCAGCGACCAATTTTAGGAATCCTCATACATACCTTACATTGAAACTTTTATATGACGTCATAAAATTTGGCTGTTGAATCGGACACCAAACACGTGTGTGTTTGATGTATATGTAAGGTACAATTAGGCGACAAAAGTGCAGACCCACCGTAAAAGCTCCAAAACTGCTATTATTCGAATGTTTTCAACTCAAGCAAGATTTCAACACCCTGCTCGATTTCAAGATTAAAGTCCGCAATTATTAATTTAGTAGACAAACGTCATAAAACCATTCCAAGTAATTTTAGAACTTAAAGTCATCGTGTCATCTGAACACGCTCAGATGACAAGCGTCGACCACGCGCCCACCACGCGCATCACACGCGTTAAACATGCGTTGAACACGCTTTGACATTTGTTCTATTTATAATTTGAGTCATATGACACATCAATAGATCTCAAATTGCATTTCTGCAAGCGGGCGTGAGGCGGGCGCGGAGCGTGCGCGGGGCGGGGAGGCGCGTGCGCGGGGTGTGCGCGTGGCGGGCGCGGGGCGGGCGCGTGGCGTGAGCGGGTGAACTTGCATAAATGCAATTTGAGATCTATTGATGTGTCATAAGACTCAAATTATACTATACTAGCTGCGCTCCGCGGTTTCACCCGCGTAACTCCCGATCCCGTGAGAATATCGGGATAAATTAAGATGTAAACTATCCTATCTCTCAAGTTGGATCGAACTGCACATGGTGTGCGAATTTTATTATAATCGGTTAAGTGGTTTAGGAGTCCATTGAGGACAAACATTGTGACACGAGATTTATATATATTAAGAAGAAGATAGAACAAATGTCAAAGCGTGTTTAACGCGTGTGATGCGCGTGGTCGATGCGTGTCATCTGAACACGCCATAAGTATGGGTTTGCAATTTAGTTGCCGACTACATGTATACCAACGGAACCCTCTGTGCGCGAGTTAGACTTGCACTTGACCGATTTTATCTTTCTTTTATTTAGTGCTAATGCGATCCTGATCTACGAGCAAGTAAAGAATAACATTTTAATTTGCTTTACCTACCATAATCACAATTTAAAAATTAGGTACATCAAATCAAAAATAACTACACAAAATAAAAAAATAACTAAAATGACGCCACAAAATACTTCCAACCTACCTATTTCAATGTTAAAGGGTAGTTGAAATTTTTGACTCTAGAATAGTACACTCAGCCAAACACCTAGGGAACTACCACACACATTGTCAAATATAACGCGCCGCAGCCACCCATGTCGTATAGGCTACTCATGTTCTATAGTCTCGCTTAGCTCACACACATCATCATTTTGTATTAAGTTCGCGAAGACTGGTAGATCTAGCTTATGAGTAGAGAATATGCCTTAAGTCTTCGTGCCACTCATTTATAGTCCCTATTACACCTCACAAACGTACAACAATATAACTTGATACAGACCCAATTAACTAAAGCGCTAAGTAACCATTACAATTAAGCAGTTACAATTGGTTTTAAGACAAGGTAGCCAAGGGAGCTTGGCTTAGTAACATGAGTACGAATAATCTTGGCTAATATTGTGGAAATTTCCCTATAGAGCTGTAGATTGTATATCAGGATACCTTCTAAATTAATTAATAACGATGTTAGAGCGGTAAATAATAAATACTCATGTTAAGTAATTATTAGACCAATTAGATACCTAATATAGTTATAATGTTAGTTAATTTTTCATGCTCAAGTGCGGCAATAAAAATTTTTACGTCATGAAAACAAACAAGAATATTATTAAGTTTAAAGATCTGCAATAGAAACAAAACCAAACGTCCTTGGTATTGCAACTATGGCCTTTCTCGCAATTCAATTTAACACAGAGTAAAGGAAACAAATATTCATGGCTGGCTTTGAGACTCCTCTATAGATCGACTTCAACTTAACCACAGAATGTAATTTAAACAAATAAGACCACAGACCAGAGCATGCACTCGATAGAATCGCTGCCAATTTGCCCGAATGCTTGTAAAATTATGTATTTGGGTCGGAGAATTGACCCCGTTTCCTTTTATCTCTTTTCAAAGCTCATTTCGGGGATATAATGAAGTGTCAAGTGTTATAAGATCCGTGACCTAGTTAATTGATGCACAATACATAATTGCATGAATATATTGTTTACATAATCTACTGTCAAATTATGTAACCCGTGTCCGTGTAACATAGTAGGAGTTAGCCCCGATAAACAGGGGCGATTATCAGAGGGTGATGAAAATTAAAAACCAGTAAAACGCATATCCTGATTTCGTATGCCATTTGACCGCGTAGCGTATAGTGGTTATCGCACTCGCACGGTAAACTGGAGGTCATGAGTTTAAATCTCGCGGGAGTGCGTGCTAAATATTGGAGATCTATTTTTCCTTGAGAATATTTCCTAACCTATGTTTTCCTATCGGTGACGTTAAAGGTAACAAGGGGATATCTTAACTTTGTGCTGACCATCTGACCTTCAGACTTCCCGCTTGGTGACGATGACGGGTAAGCCATTCGCAAAAACAGCATGCCACAAAGCAGCAAATAGGGCAGATAGGTGGACGGTTGTTAAAAATATTGCTAAATCATTTTGCAGTACAGTGCAACGTCTTCGAATAATATGGGATGAGGGCAGAAAGAATATTATTAAAAAAATACTCAAAAGCCTAGTATTCCGCGCTTTACAATGACGTCTACTTTGTTAGTATGGGTGCAGATCCTAAAATTCAAGCACAAATATTATACCTGTAGCGTAAATGTAAAGCCTGCTTATTTAGGTATATTAATATCAGAGAGAAAAGGGGATCCAACCAGACACCTGGGAAATGATCCTTACAAACGACATAATGAATGAGGTAGCACAATCCACCATCATTTATAACTGCCCAGTTCGGGTCAAAAAGACCCAATTAAATATTTTTACCCTCGTCATGTCGTATTTTTCTTTTAAATCTTTCTTTTCATTTCAACCATAAAAGTGTTCGGAGCTCAGTCACGAAAACATAATTTATCACTTTCAAACTGAGAGAAACAACAATTGTTTTTATTAAGTAGGCGCATGTGTTTATAAGGATGAAAATTGTGTTTAGTTATGTACAAAAACCTTTATTGTACAAACCTTAAACCCCATCTTTTTTTTAATATTGCTATAATTTTTCCAAGAAATTGATCGAGGCTAAAATTCTAATAGGTTTTCGAAAATAAATTGGATGATAAGACTCAGTTTACATAGTAAATGTGTATAATACCTTCGGGACCCGCGAAACAACGTACAAACATTAAGTTGTTTGCCAAGAACATTGCCTCTCGTTTACATGAAATATACGAACACAAAAAGGTACGTTTCCTATTGAAATCTGTCTCTGAAACCTTATAAAATAAATTGAAATAGATTCTGATAGATTCTGGGGGAAATTGATTTTTGAAAGGAAAAGTTTGTTTTAACAAAGCATTTGGACTACTCTGATATGAAGCTTATTTCCGAACTGTTGTTGACAAAAATCGACGACTACGATGACAAAAAGTACAGATTGTTGATAAGAGACTCCTATTATATTAATAGTAATAGCACAAGTAATAGACCACATCTAAAACTGATTATTTTATTCAAAGACACAATAGAATAACAGGTATGTATTTTTATTGGAATATATTTAAGTTAAATAACACACGTTTGTACGTATGTATTATTTTAATGGCAAAAATAAACTGGTTTTTTTTTATTTGGCTTTTGGAAGTATTATTTTATGTGGCTAAAATAAACTATGAGTTTCTCTGTATCTACGTAGTTTTAGTAGTAGTTTCGTTTAGCGTTACTATACTTATCAATTTTTATTTATAATTTAAATACCGCTCACCGCTCTGCACCGTTTAAGCACCGCTCTGCGGTGTCACCCACGTAACTCTCGATCCCGTGATAATATCAAAATAAAAAGTAGCCTATAGCCTTCCTCGATAAATGGACTATCCAAACCCAAAAATATTTTTTCAATTCGAACCAGTAGTTCCTGAGATTAACGCATTCAAAGAAACAAACTCTTCAGCTTCATATTAAGTCTAGATCTAAGTGAAGTCTGAACCACCGGCCATAATATAGGTAGACCCAGTGATTGTCAACTGTAACATCTCACTGGGTAGACCACATGGACCACACAGGAGTAACTACCTATATCTATAACTACCCATATATGAAGTGAATAACAGTCCTTATGTTTGTACGGTCCAATTGCCTATAGTAAGCAGTGGTTCATTAAATTACCGACAAGTGACGGACAAGGATAAGGGATATATTTAGGGCGGAACTTATGGATCGTTTTGGGTCAAACAGCTGAAGGATGCCCACAAATCGAAACACGGAGTTTCTCCAACACAATACTGTCAGGAAATCTAAGAGCACATTTACCTACTAATAATTAATGTTTTCAACAATTGATTTTATTTCTTAGAACTACCTTATTGAATTCATTACAATAGCCTTTTCAATAGGACTTCTAGTTCCTAGAAGGACCTCTTACGAATCTCTACATTCAATAATAATTAGGTCTTTACATGTTATTTGGATGATAAGTATAGTGCCATCAACTATAATCCTTGTTATTCAGGGTGATGTAGGGATGTAGTGCCTAGAACCTATACCGCCCTCTCAGCTTACAAGACCACGTGCAAAGAAAAGAACTCGTCAAGGTACATCTGGAGCTCACTAAACATCGAATTTCATCGTAACGTTTTCCTTCACTGTAAGAGCTGTGTTATTAAGCGCAAATAAATAATCATTTGTAAGAAAAATTCACTGGTGCACAGTCGGCAGAGATTCGAACGCACGACCTTCATATTAAAAGTCCAGATCGACCACTAGGTCATAACCGCTCATAAATACTGTAAGGTATCACTTCACTATCACTATCATCACTACATAGTATAAAACAAAGTCACTTTCTCTGTCCCTATATCCCTATGTATGCTTAGATCTTTAAAACTACGCAACGGATTTTGATGCGGTTTTTTTAAATAGATAGAGTGATTCAAGAGGATGGTTATTATGTATAATATATGCATAATATACCCGTGTGAAGCCGGAGCGGGTCGCTAGTATAGGTATATATCTGTTAATTATCTAATTTTCCTTTTTCCAATGTAATATTAATTTATTTATCATACACAAAAATAAGTAGTACATAAAACAATAAAAAAACAAAAAAAACAAAAACCAAAAAAAAAAAATTAAATCTAAACCTAGTCAAACAAACCCCTCCCCAGCGGTCCCGGTGCAAAGCTGGACAATATGCAAGCAGCGTTACCCCTCTGAACCGCTATCGACAGTCTTTGCACCAGGAATGCCCCGGAACGCGGATCAAATCCCCTGTCCCGGAGACGACGGCCAATCTCTCTCATTATCTAATTAAAGTTGTTATTTAAACTTCTTGACGAATAAAGGAGTTTAGGTAAACCTAATATTAAAAAATCAAAAAATTAAAACGAATTGCAAACTTCACATTTTAGTCAATGTCAAAGGCAGAAAGTACTTTTTGCACAAGAAAAAAATAGTATTTTGTATTCTCTTTGTTTCACCTTTGACATCTAAAATTGCTTTCATGCGACTTTTTCTTTTCTAGAATGTTTCTACAAGAATAACAAGTATTCTCAATACAGTTTGATTGGGTTGTTTAACCTATTATAATTATGACTTGGTGCTTTAAAACCAGTTTGCAGTTACCGAAAGGCCAACGTAAGTTAACAAGGACTTTTCGTCACTTTAGAATCTTTGGCCATTATGGCTACCATCTAGCTTGTCTGCGGCTGCAAAGGCACTGCAAAGGCTGATTAAACCTGTCGTCGCAGTAGACGGTAGACACCAAGATCTCCATCTCCTGACACAAGAGAGAAATTAGTGATTAGTGAAATGCATTTCAGCATGCAGATTATAACTAGCTCTTGCAAATCCTACTCCTAAATATAATCCTACTAATATTTTTAATGTGAAAGTTTGTGTGTGTGTTTGGATGTTTACGCAAAACTTCTTAATCGATTACAATGAAACTCGGTATATAGATAGATGAGACCTGGATTATCACATATGATACTTTATATCCCGATATTCTCATGGGCGCAGCAGCTAGTGTAAATATATTGATCATCACTTCAAATCGAATCCCAATAATATTAACTAAGTGCTTAAATAGTTTTGTTCTACATTTATTTAGTAACCAATCGTTCGTGGTTTCAGTAACATTTGTAGAAAAATGGCCTTTGATGAACTCAAACGACTACGGTTTCATTCTGATCACATACCTAGTGTTTGTCTTTAAGATTGGACCGTACATTATGGAGAAACGCGATCCTCTCCAAATAAAGACTTTTCTCGTTGTCTTTAATGTTTTTAAAGTGTTTAATTCTGCGATTTTAACTTATAGGGTAAGTGAACTGTAGAGCTAATTAGTGGTTGATTTAGATACAAGTTTGAAACTAATAATATTTAAAAAAAAATGGGGTAATTGGCAGCGCACTTGAACGGTATTCAAGGGATGCGAGTTCGAGTCTCGTCTTAGTCGCAATTTTTGAAGACGCATTTTTCCTTAAAAAATATTTTCAGATAGCCCAGTGCAGGCCTAAAAAATAAAAAATCACTAATAATATTTGTTTATTATTTTTTATTTAGAACCTCCACAGGGCAAAGGCCTCTCTACCTTTCTTCCATTGATCACGATATGTCGCTATTGCACACCAATCATTCCTATAGGAGTCAAAATCATCTCGCCATCGTCGCCTTGGCCTGCCGCGTGGTCGTTCTCCTATGTTCCGTTCTCCAAAATAACAACAGAATGGTCCCCCATTCTGTTGTTATTTTGGCCCATCGTTCATCTGACATGCGACAAACAGTCCCGCCCAGTCCTATTTAGCTTAGCGGCTTTCTAGGAGACGTCAACAGTGCCAGTTTAATAATAATTTCGATTTTACTTTTTATTGCAGTTCTTTTCCTACATAAGAGATAAAGGCTTGTTCCCTAGAAACTGTGAACACGACGAAATAACTATTCACGTAAGTAGAAAACAAATAAGTAGCTCAAACAAATCAGTCAAAAACATGTAAGGGCCACCTGCCATCTTAATTAAAAAATAATATTACGTAAAAATAGGGTAAACTATAAAGAGGTCATTAAATAATGTCAATCTGAAAAACAATTCATTTATTTTCTTGTTTTTTTTTTGTCACTAATATAAAGGTTTTTAAAACACCCTTTGGTGGCCCTTATTACCCGCAGATACCTTATAATTAATAACCTTACATACCCTTACATATCCCATTAGAAAACCCTTGTAATCAAAATATAATCTAAGTATACTAATATTATAAAGCTGAAAAGTTTATTTGTTTGTTTGAACGCGCTAATCTCAGGAACTACTGGTTTAAATTAAAAAAATATGTTTGTGTTGGATAGTCCATTTATCGAGGAAACCTATAGGCTACTTTTCATTTCGATATTCCCACGGCATCGGGACTTACACGGGTGAAACCGCGGAGCGCAGCTTGTATTTTATATGATAACAAACTTTATCAGTGCGTTTCACTCCTTTAGAGGTTAAATTTCTAAGAATCTTTTCTACGTCCTAAAAGTAACAACTATGCAAAATTTATGACTCCTAGCACTTGTAGTTTCTGAGTGGTCGTGATATATTTTTAAAAACTTTTCATCGCACTGATTCATTATTTCACAGACAATCGCATTACTCTACTGGAAATATATGGTAACCAAACTTTTGGACCTTGTAGACACTATATTTATAGTGCTACGCAAGAACAACCGCCAGCTGACCTTTCTCCATTTGTACCACCACGTTTTCATGACGTCCATAACGTGGATGAGTCTAAAGTACGATCCGTCTGACCACTGGGCGTTCATGGCGGTTATGAACTGCACTGTACATACTGTAATGTACTGCTACTATGCCCTGGCTGCTATGGGACCGAAGTACGCGAAGTACTTGTGGTGGAAGAAGTATTTGACTATGATGCAGATGGTGAGTTAAATAACTACAACTTGTACTTGTCATTATCATCCGAGCGATGTTCCCGGTTGCATCCCTCTCGGGAGCCCAGGGTCCGCTTTCCTACTTTTACGCCTCCACTTCGCACGATCTTCGGCATCCTGGTTAGTAAGGCCATTTGCACGCATATCACCCTTTACGACGTCAAGTCAGCACTTCTTGGGTCTACCCAGTTTGCCACGACCTGGCGGAGGCGCAACTTGTACTTGCGTATAAGGGGCTTTTTTCAGCAACTAGACCTCTTTAGGAATGATTCTCATTAGGCCAGGCCGTGTCCGGACCGGTCTGTGCACGTGGCTCGGAAGGGCACGGATTTGAAACGTTACATTTATATTTTGTATCCATCCGTTCCCGGACGAGCCACGGTTGTTCCACAGATCCGTCCTGCCTGTCTCTTCGGCGGCTGATAACCCGGTGTAATATAAAAGTCCAGTACGGAAAGGCTCCGCCCCGGACTAGGCCCGGCCCGAACGACCCGGTTTAATGAAAACCATTCCTTAGTTGGTCCTTTTTGCGTGCGGATGGAATAGTCTTGCCTAGCACCTATACTTCCCTCTCAGCTTAACCGACCATGTCCAGAGGAAATAACTTGCCAAAACAAGCCGTGGGTTTCATCACCATGTTTTCCTTTACCGTAAGAGCAATGTCAATTAGCGGACATATTTTTATCGTAAGAAAAATACTTTGGTGCACCGCCGGGATTCGAACCCAGGACCTTTGGAAGAAATTCGAGGTATGTACAACACCACTTATAACTACAAGTACACTGTTATTACAATATAAAATGAACGCTATTGACTTCATCTCCATTGTCCTCCTACTAATAATTTTGTCAATAGTTTTTCCAGCTTTCAATGTGAAATGTATAAGGCTTAAAAATACAAAGAACAGTTTTATGTTTAAAGAAACATTACTGTTGATTTTAGGATTACTCCCATACAAATACATCCCAAATAAAAACACCGGATTTATTGACAACGAATTACTTTTAACATTCGTGTTGTTCAAAATACGTACCTACCTGGGTTTATTATTTTTCAATCAATTTCATGTCAAACTAAAATTTATTCGTTTTCTAGATATAGTAGACTAGAAGAGCTATTTAGACTGCGTTGTTTATCAGTCAGTCATTGAGACAATATCTAGGTATAAAACTTTATTCTTTGTTGAGGCCAGGACTTATTATATTAGGGCTCTACCTCACCGGGACGCTATGGCGACTCAGTGTCCAACGAGGTCGCCAATAAGGAAGAACGCAGTTGGGTTTTATGATAGGCAGTAGCCAGAGCTACTCTATTTGGCGACCTAGGGTAGCTAGAAGTAGCCATACACGCTAGGTTTTGCATGATGGACCTTACATGCATAACCGACAAACCAGAGTTTCATATTACAAATACACGTTAGGGTTTGCATGCAGTTTTATCATAAAATCTCAGTTAAAGACAGCTGGAGCACGTGAGGATGTGTGTAGGAAATACTTTGCCCTTTATACTAAACTAACAATGAACGACGACGATGATATGATAGCTGTACTTGGCTTAACATTTGTTCTACAGAACAGAAAAAGAAGAAAAGATCGCACTGAATGGTGTAAACGGTTATTGAAAAGAAATCAGTTCTCTCACGTAAATTTGATAAATGAATTGAGATCAACATTAACTTTAAAACTGTGCATGAAAGCTCGCGGATGCCTACACACTCGGTTATGCTTGCGCGCAAACATAACCGAGCGGCATAAATTATCAATTTTGATATTTGTTTGGTTGCATGTACTTGCGTCGAAAACTGTGCAGTTTTATCACATAACCGCTAGGGTTTGCCTGTCGGTTATTCATAGGTCATAACCATTATGCAAAACCTAGCGTGTATGGCCTCCATTAGTATGCTGTTGTCTACCTGTTTTCACCATGTCTTGACAATCTTATTCTCTAAGTTTCCTTTACAATTTCAGATTCAATTCGTGTTAGGGACAGCACACATAGTAGTGCAGACGTACACATCGCAGTGCCCTATGAAAGCAAGCACCTACTGGATAGGAGTCGCCAATCTGACACTCTTTATTATCCTTTTTACTGACTTCTATAAAAAGAGCTACGCAAGCAAGAAGCCGGCTCAGTTTGCGTGTGTTAGACATGACAATATGGATTAGTTTCAAATTGAAATTATTCTTTCTCGTGACCACGGCTATTGAAACCTAGTTGAAACTTCGCGTGGAGTTCAAAAATAAAATCTGGTCAAGTGTAAGTTGGATTCGCATATTCTCTTACCGAAGGTTCCGTACACATCCATTTTTTTTGAAACTTACATTTTCATGTGGTATTCTTGGTGCCATTAAACTTGACCCCTGAACATAAAAATGAGGAGAGTTATTAATGTTTAGTACTTACATAACATTTTCACAAAAATCGAATTTTGGCCGTATCTTTTGATCGCAGTGACTTAGGCACTTTGTTTTGCACCTAATAGAGACCATACAATTTTTAAGATTTTTCAATGTGATTTCATGCAAAATGTATAATTCCAATTGAAACTAATTACTTTTGACTTATGTTACTAAATTTTTAAATATTTGGTAATTTGAATTTAACATCGTTCGAAGTAGGTACTCATATTTGTAAGTAATTCTGTATACGATTTTAGACCTGCTGTTTTTTTATTATTTTTAAGCGTAGACGAAAATGCTTTTTGGTTAGGTACGGAACCCGAAAATAATTATTAAGTTGGAATGTTGTAAGTACCTACTGACTTTGAATACAAATCGTGTAATTAAATTTTTGTGTTTGAATTTTTTAAATCGTTTATTAGCGGATATCTACGTTATAACAGCAATTGCCAAATTTTATCCCTAAATGACGATCGATTTGAACGTCTCTCTTTAAGGGGGCTCCCTACGCCAACGACCTTGGTACACAGCCTACTAAATTAGTTACTACCGACACCGGTCGCCTTCATTGGTGAAAATTGTTGATTGTAACGAATGTGTTTTATTTTTCTCAAAAGTGCTGAGATGGAATTGTAGGGGAGATTTTTACAGACATTTTGGTGTGACTTTAAGCCAAAATTCCCTATAGTTTTGAAGCTATCCTAAAGTTAAGAATTAAAACTAGTCTAGCTTTGAAATGACAAGGAATTTTCGTCTCAAATTTCCCCAAAATATCGGTAACGATTTCACCTACAATTCCATCTCAGCACTATTGAGAAAAACAAAACACATTCGTTACAATCAACAATACTAGTTGTAAGCGACGGGTATTTCTGGCGCGTTGCGTTGGGCAGCATAAGCAGCCTGAATTCAAGACTGTTTTCAATTCACACCGTTTTGTCTCAATATAAAACAAAATAAATTTATTTTCTTCGATAAATAGATACACTAATCAGCTCACAAATCTAAGGTTTTATATTGGAAATTTACTTTCCCAGCTGAATTATGTAGTTGAAACTGATAAGTAAAGAATTGCTTAGTCGTAAAACATTATTTATGTTATTTGTTTGTATTTTATACGTTCACTATTTTAATAAAATAAAGTGAAACTGCCGATATTGCTCTATTGTGAAAGTTAAAATGACGATGAAAAAAGTTATCTGTATTTATGTACAGTCACATTACTAATTAGCTGAACACCACGTGACCCAGAGCTCATTCGTAAGTCTGTAAAAGATAGTATTTACCTATTTTGTTATTTTTTTTATATTGTATATTCTATTGTGAAGTAATATCACTACATAGTATAAAATGAAGTTTTTTTTATATTGTATATTCTATTGTGAAGTATCACTACATAATATAAAATAAAGTCACTTTTCGCCGTCCCTATATCTCTATGTCCCTATGTCCCTTTGTATGCTTAGATCTTTTAAACTACGCAACGGATTTTGATGCGGTTTTATTTAATAGATAGAGTGATTCAAGAGGAAGGTTTATATGTTACATGCATAATATAGCCGTGCGAAGCCGAGGCGGGTCGCTAGTATTGTATAAAAAAACAGAATCAGGTAACATTACTATCACACACACATATCAACAGTACAGATTTGCGAGAGCTCTAGCGGTCACGTGGGGTTCAGCTAATTAGTAATGTGACTGTACAATTCAGTGTACATCTAAAATACCATTACAATCGAAATCGATTTGTGCAAAATGTTCACTGATCAGTAAATAATCTGAAGATACGAAGCTGGCTCTCAGGTTCCGTATTTCCCCCAGCATCTCTCTCAAAAATACAATACAATAGACGTCAGCGTCTCGCGTCGTTATTTTATCATGACTAGGTATCTTGATGATATTGGAATTTTTACTACAATTTCAATATTGAAAACGAGACACCGAGACATCCCTGGAGAACGAATAAATCCGTCTGATATAAATCCTCGAAGAGGGCAATATAAAAAGCTTTCATATTGTCCATAATATTCACTTTGGACGCGGACCAACAATAAAATGTATAAACAACCGCCACATGAAAGTAGCTCTGCCATATAACAAGGACAATTAGGGTGCAAGCAGAGGGCAGACTAACGGTCGGTCGATTGTTTAGTAATTACGTAGAAGGGGTATGCGTAGAACTCAATCACTATCACTACATTGTTAACAAAGTCGCTTTCTCTGTCCCTATGTCCCTATATCCCTTTGTATGCTTAAATATTTAAAACTACGCAACGGATTTTGATGCGGGTTTTTTTATTAGATAGAGTGATTCAAGAGGATGGTTTATATGTATAATACATCCATAATATAGCCGTGTGAAGCCAGGGCGGGTCGCTAGAGTTCTGCGCATACCGCTTTCACTTACCGCAGAGCTTATCATTCGCTGCGCGGGGTATAAGTACTTTTTTAAATGATGGGATAATTCATTATTACTTTATCTCGCCATGGTAATTAGGTACAATCTGGCAACAAAAGTGCAGAGCCACCATAAAGCTGAACTGCTATTGTTAGATTGTTTTCATCTCAAGGGCCTCCTGCCCGCTTGAGTTGAAGTTTAAAATCTTTCAAGTCATAAATTTATAAGACAAATATTATTAGAATGAAAACATCCCAATAATAATAATTTAAGAACTCTACGGAACTTTAAGGTCTGCAATTTCGTTGCCCAAAAAATCCTAGAAAAAGCCCATTTCACTTTGTCTAGTCACACTTGTTTTTCACAATTTCCTTCAAACTGGCTGAAGGACTACAGATTTTCGGTCGGCCTCGATGACGGACAAAAAGTCTGTAGTACGTTTTTACAATTACGGGCACAAAGTAGCCTATCAGAGATTTACGGTTGACCGAGGGCTTGCAAATGTGAAAAAGTTTCTTTTTATTGTTGTTTAGTCGTTTGTTTGTTTCTGTTACTTATAATATTGTTGAACCACTCAGTCATTGTTTTAAAGTATTTATTTAATAATGTTTTTTATGCAAGATATTAGATAAAAAAAAATCTTATCCCTTTCAGACCTGAGCCAAAACTACAGCGTTTTCGTCAAAAAAAATGCATGGACTAGAGTAAAATGGGGTCGGAGATGACGAATTTGAGGTCCATTTACCATTTTCCGGCCGCCATCTTGGAAAATTAGTGGGCGTACAATTGTATGAGTGTAGGCCTTTCATGTGCAAGCTACAGTTGTGTGGGCGCACAATTGTATAAAGCAGAGCCCTAACCGATCAGTGTTTCCGCACAATTATAGCAAAGGGGCCCAAAGGGGTAGAATTTGTTAAAAATAAAACAATGCAAATAATGACAACAACCTTTATTTGACAGTCTTAATGTAAATTAACATAGAGCTTTGCATTACATGCAATTTCAAAGTATTAAAAACAGTAAAATAGCATATTACAGTAAAACAGTAAAATAACACTCAAAATGTTCGGCGGGGGTCTTTACATCTGGTGTAGGCTCTGGCGTAAGTTCAACAGCTGGAACTTCCCAACTGTTCAATTTATTCTTCATCTAGTGAAGATTACGCAGCAGTACGTCGTCTTCAGGGTCGGTCTCTGACGATGAAGAGTGCGACCCTGAAGCCGACGTTTGGGCCTCAAACTGATCATTCACCATCGAATTCTTAGTTGCCCGAGCCGGTGAACAGCCGTTCGATGACGGCATCCATTAAATTGAATGACATTTTCGTTAGGTATGCAAAAAACTAAAAAAACAGCTAGATTTTAATAGTACCTAAACACTGATTTAGATATCTTAAGGCACAAGTAGATACAATTGTGCTAAATAAATCCGTTACAAAATGTTCTGACTAAAAAAAAAAACAGTTTTGCGTGATTTTTTTAATCAAACTCGGTAGATAATTTCACTATAATTACGTGTATAACACAGTGAAACTTTAAAATTATAGAAATATAGGAATTTTAATACTTACTGTGTCGAAAGGTGGAAAATCAAAAAACCTTCACTTTTGGACGCGTTTGCACTTGTCTTGCGACAAACTGCCGCGCAAAGTTTGAATGGGAGGTTATAGTTCGGTTCACGTACAATCTTAGATCATTTACCTACGAACAATCGAGTGACGGTGAGCCCGTCGCGGTAAAACTTATAATATTTGTACAAAATGAAATCTTAAAAACCACACAATTGTATTGAGAAGATCTGAAAGCGTTATCATTGTTTATCAATCAGCAAAGCCTTGCCTGCCAAACGACCCGGACATAATCCTCACTTTGCCATGATTATGCCTAACTCTTTTAAAATATAAGTAAATCCCTTTTTCTATTAATTTTAGGTAAATAGGTTTTTTATCTAGCTTAAGATAATTTATAATGTTCATAAAAAATAATGTTGTTACTAAGAGATTTTCTCAATAAAAACAGATTCTTTAATTAAAGTTGCAGGTGCACTGCATAAGTATAAAGATAGGAATATTTTACAAAGATTTTACTATTTTTTTTAATAGTTTTTACCACTGAATTCGTACTCTCAAATTTTCTAGGACCTTTTATCTTTTGTAAGTGTACTCGTACTGGATAGGTTGGTTGTAACACGGGAAGTTTTTTTCTGCTCGCTTAAGGTTAATGAACTCTTCGTGTGAGTGACAGCTTAAAATGTTCGAATTTTTCCAAAAGTCACAAAACATATAACTAGCTACTGTGGCTACGTGTCGCCAGGACGCCAGTATATCCAGTCTCCACAAAGTGCCCTGTCGTTTGTGGCTACACTTCCAAAACTGGCGACGCGCGACGTCATCGCCACACCATCGCCAGGTGAGTTATCTTCCATACATTTCAATACAAATTAGTTGGATACGATGCCGAAAACGTCGCCATCGAGTCCCGGTGAGATAGGGCCCTACCGGCGCTCTCTCCATACAAACGTAGTCGACTGTTTCCTCCCTGAATAATGACACTATAGCAAATATTATAGTTGCATAAAACTTATTACTGCCATGACCATGCCCCTATGTTCCTTTTTTGTTTTTTAAATCTTGATTTTTATGTTAATTAGAAAATGAAAAAAAAATGTCATGGCAGTTATAGGTTTTATGCAACAAAAATATTTGCTTTATTGGCATTATCCAGGGAGGAAACATTCGACTACGTTTGTATGGAGAGAGCGTCGGTACCCTTTCCTCTTAAGGTGCACAGAAGAAGCCCTAAACCGCTTCCTTATATAATTACAAATAACTCTGTATAAATATATCTATCTTATTTGTATATCAAACCTACTAAGTATACAGGGTTATTGGTAATTATACTAGCAAGCCGTTGAGGGCTACTTCTATGCACCTAAGCAAACAACTTTTGTTCTACGACTTTTGGAAATTCGAACATTTTTTTGAAAATTTTGAGGTTAGGTTTACCTGAAAATCAGCTGATCCTTACACGGAGAGGTCAGTAACCTTCAAATTTTGCTTATTTTTTAAGTTTCGTCTACTGTTCTTGGTCTAATTGCTGGTCTTTAATTGGTCAGCTGTTTTCCGAATTTACATAACCTCAATTCTTTTTCGAATTTCCAAAAGTCGTAGAACAAAAGTTATTTGTTTAGGTGCACAGAAGTAGCCCTCAACGGCTTGCTAGTATAATTTCCGAAAACCCTGTATATCTAACAAACAACTGTGTCGTTGAATTAATTACGCAACTGTAACAACACGCCTAGCTAAGTTTGATTTGATTTGTTTATTTATCGCTCTAGGAACACGTGGCTAACCAATTCTAACTCTCAACTAGGCAGCGCGATCGTTCGGATTGTTCCCAACCAGCCCCCTTAGACAAGATTGCTTTCTATTAGCGATATCGCCAATCGATAGATTTAATTGTATGATTGACATAAATCATTGTATAAAATTGGCTTATGATGCTACTTATTTATCTTTTTTTTTCTCTAACACAAGGCTAAGTGACTTTTCGTTAACTTAGATGTCAATTTAATACAAAAATAATAATAAAAAAGTCTGTCGATTGGCGATATCGCTAATAGAAAGCAATTTTCTCTAAGGGGGCTGACCCGAAAACGTAACCCAGTAGCGGGTCCGGTTAGGAATAGAACAAAGGATTATTTGAATTCCTAAACTAACCTAATATACTAATACAATTTGATATTATTGGATAGTCCAATTGATATAAATTATTATATGGTTCGATTGATAGACCTGCGGATACTTTTTTTTTTTTTTACATATGATAGGTCAGCGTTTGACCACTATCACCTGCCTGATGGTAGGTGACAATGCGGCCTAAGATGTAACACGCCTTCCTATAAGATACTTATTCACTCGCGACTTGAAGACTCCCTAATTGTACACGTCAGGAAAGACAGACGCAGACAACCGATTCCGTTCCCTTGCAGTACGAATAAGGAATGATGAAGCAAAGCGCTTAGTGCGAACGTCTGGTATGTCCACCATGAATCGGTGCCGCACACCAGTCTGCCTGGTTGTATGACGATAGAATGCATGGAGATGACAAAATTAGGTCGTGGAGTATACTGTTGCACACTCCCCGAAATGTATCCGATAAAAGGCCGACAAGCTCGCCACCTTGTGACGATGTTCCAGGCTCTGAAGCTTTTTGCCCGTGGTTCGATTGATAGAAGAAGTAAGCGATTGGACCACGACCAATAAACGAAATTTAACTTAACCATAAATGGTGTTCTGAACAAAAAGTCGAAACAAAAGAAGATCGTACAAAAAAATCTTAAAAAATAAATCTTCTATTCGTCACTCGTCACCATAACACAAGCCCAGATGAGTGATATTATTATTAAATACTCTCATGTTACCATGACGTCATGCATCCCGTTCCGGGAACGGGTCGCGTCATGTTACCGGAACATGACACTTTTGTGTAAATGAATTTACTAGACGTTATCACGTCAAAAAACTTCTTTTAAGATCGTCTTTTGTCTTTCATCACTAACACAATACAGCGTTCAGTTAAAATCGGGTTAGGTTAGGAAATGAAATAATCATTTAATTACTACTAGCGACCCGCCCCGGCTTCGTACGGCTATATTATGCATGTATTATAAATATAAACCTTCCTCTTGAATCACTCTATGTATTAAAAAAACCGCATCAAAAACCGTTGCGTAGTTTTAAAGATTTAAGCATACATAGGGATATAGGGACAGGAAAAGCGACTTTGTTTTATACTATGTAGTGATGATACCGAACTTGACCCGCTACCGGGTTACGTTTTCGGGTCAGGTTGGGAATAATCCGATCGTTCTAATGTTGGTATAGGTAAGTTGAAACCTAATAGACCTATTAATTTAATTTTACCCACCATCTATGTTTAATGCCGACACTAAAACTTAAGACCAAGTACAATTTTACTCAGAATTACTACATTAACAACCGTGCTGAGAATTTTGATTATCTAACTACCCAGGGATTATCGCTGAGTTTGAATGGAAGAATGGAAATTAAAATGGTTGTCCCTAACACTTAATTAAGGACAATCTTTGGGTATTTAAAAAAAAAGTCCTAAAACGCCCTTTAGACAAAACAAATACGTTTGTTCCCAGTCGTTCCCGACCAAGCAAAGTACCCACTAACAAATGGGACAACATTTGAAAACAATTCCCAGTTGTTACTAGTAACGTACCCAGACCCACTGGTAACGACTGCGGATTATTCTCTAATGTTGTCGCAGAACTCTAAGTTTAGATTAGTTGATTCTTCGTAATGAATGCCCTCTATCAATTAGTATCGGTAACAAAGTGCACAACCTAAAAAAAATGCTTGTCTGTAAAGTCGGCTAACGAACGATAATTTTACGTGATAATGTCATAAGAAAACCATGAAAAAATTAAGATTATCGCTCGTATCCGTTTTTCTTTTTCTTTTTTGTTATTTTTTTATGTTTTTCCTTTCCTTTTTATTCTTATATTTTTTTCCTTTATATAAGTCTTCTATTCGTCACTAGTCACCATAACACAAGCGCAGTTGAGCTATAAATACCTTATACTCTTGTTTCCTAACGGGAACGGACGCGTCATGTTATCGGAACATGAGGCGTCATGATACGGTAATATTACACTTTTGTGTGAATGCAGGTGTTCCATCAATTTATTAGACGTTATCACGTCAAAAACACTATGCTATATTAAATGTCCGGACGCTTTTCGGCTTCGTACGTAGAAACGTAGACACTGGGAACGAATGGGAAAATATCCCAGTCGTTACCAGTGAGTACGTTTTACTAGCAAAGGGGAACTTAGGATAACTTTTATGTACAAATTTGTTTTAAATAAAACCCTTATTATGCGAACATGACAGACATTAATGATACAATCATCTAAAAATAAAATACCGTAATGATACAAGATAATGTTAAATTATTAAACTAGTTTGCATCATTTAACATTTTTTTGGGTAACTAGCAGCGCTTCGCGGTTTCACCCGCGTAACTCCCGAACCCGTGGGAATATCGGGATAAAAAGTAGCCTACGTAATTTCCAATGAATCAATGTATACATATACTTAGTTTCATTAAAATCGGTCCAGTAGTTGCGTAGCCTATTCGTTACAAACAAACAAAAAAATCTTTCCTCTGTATAATATTAGTGTAGATAACAATGTCTTGTATATTTATTCCTCAGATAAGTAACAGATTAATAATCGAGCATATAAACAATTTCACTCTCATGAACAAACATTTGCTACAAATATTTTAATACTTTATCAAAGATTTTCAATATATATTATACAATATCCCGTATCTTTTATTTACATAAGAAGTTATTTGCAATCAGCACGGTCATATTGAGACACGGATCAAACGATATTCTGGCCTTTAGGAGCTTTGGTCGTATTACTTATTGGATTGTAACTCGTACAAGGACGATCTTCAAAAGATCCTTTGAATATTACAAAGAAAATTCCAAAATAATTATATTTCTATATTCTTTATAGAGTAAGATCCCGCCTACCGCGAGACCTTCGTGATTTTATAAAATCAGAACAACATTATGGATTGTTACAAAATTATAGGCGAGATTTTGGTTTAAAATTATTTGGTTTGATTTTTGGCTTTGCTACCTGATAGATAACTCTCCAAGCCACTATGGTCTGAACTTCATAATTGTACAGTATGCGTCATAAGTACACTATCAGTTTACTACAATAGTACAATATACTTACTTGAATTAAAAGTACTTAATAGTGAGATTATTATTTTCAACATTTAGCTATGTCTTTAGTTGGCCGAGTGGTATAAACTGCCACCCGCAACACCAACGTCGGTACGATTCACAGGTTACGTTGTTATAATTATAATGTGCAAATACTGCTGCACAGGATTGTAAACGTTACGGTGTGGGCAGAGACTTTTGACCGTTGTAGTACATTGTCTGTGTTGGAGGGATGTGCTCAGTAATTCTCAGATTTTATCAAATCTCGAAAGTCTGGCGTTAGACGAGATCTTTGTCTATTATGGGACACTTGACCTAAAGAGCTGTAAACATCTGATCTAGATGATTTGAAGAGCGCTATTGTGCTCCGCTTAGCAGTAAAAGTATTCTGAAGTAAGTATAAATGAACACACTCGTTAACTGAAGCCCACACTTATGTAGGTACGAGTAATCTATTTTTAATAAGATTATAATAATTTACCAAAACCCACGAAATGACTTGACACTAGTTTTTATAAAAACAAAACATTTCTAAATCTAGTTAGTACTTACTAATAAAACAAATAAAAACGTTGAACTGAAATCCAGTCTCTCTCGTATTTTCCGTGATTCAGCGAATGAGCTGAAAAGCTTCGGATCCAATGATAAAGATCTGCTCAAATAACAATTCACAAGTAGTCTGTCGATACCGTCCAACTTTACAAAGGTAGATAATCGATTAGACTTAAGCCTAGTTTAGACGCTGCGAGCTGCTGACCAGACAGTAGACAGCTACTCGGCTTGTCTACTCGTACGTGAGTAGCTCGGCTCGCCTTTGCTGTCTACACGACACTAGCTGCTGTCCAGTCTTAAATAAACACTGTACGCAGGCGCAGCACAAAAGACTGGTTCCGCTCAAGACGACTGTCCCGCTCGCACTGGCGAGCTACTGCTGAACGCGTATACGATGCGAGCGACGGCCGAGCTGAGTCATGTACGAGTAGCTCGCACTGTGTAAACCAGGCATTAGTATATGTAGGTATAGGTACCTAAGCCTATCCTACCTATCTACTTAGATACGGACGGGGATCAGTTTTATATTTGATTCATTCCTGTACTTTCTGTAATAATCTTGTTATTCCACTTTTAGCATAGCGTACGCTACCAAAACTTCATACTAAATAATGTCGAATTTTGATACTTTTTGGACTATCAAGTACATTTTTCAACAGGATGGATCGATTTATTCCGGTCGGATCCCTGTATCTGATACCCTGAGGACTCAGTTTTTTTTTTATAATATGTTCTATTCCGGTCTGATCCACCGTGCAGGTTATCACAAATAAATATTTTGTTCCAGTCGGATACCCTAGTTATCTTTTAACAGATTTTTGGGACAATCAGCAACAAAATATTTATTCAGGGTTTATATTTAATACAAAATATTTGAAATACATGTTCATAATACTACTTATTGTAATGTAAAATGTGTATGATAGTTTTTGAATAACAAAAACTCTATTGTCTTTGCTAAATATAAAGTACCTACCTACCATATTTTTTTTTCTACGAAGATATCTTCTAAACCGAACCAAACATAGGTCTACCAATAGTGACGTGGGTGATGTTACTTTCCCTTGACTCTACTACTCTCATTGGCATTCGGCTCTGGAACAAAACAATAGAAGATCGAAAATTGACAGCTGTCAAAATGTCATCGATCGTCTTTTCGCTTATTGTAACGTAACTAGGTATTTCGTATTTTTTATCGTCTTTTGTTTTATTTCGATCGTCTTTTGTTTTTTTTCAATCGTCTTTTGTTTTTATTCCAAACGCATGCCAATGATATTATTATAATAAAGCCACGGGAAAGAAAGATCTCCAACGGCACTACTAGTAATGCTATAACTAGTACTAGTAATGTATGTAGTAATGAACAAGGGAAACAAACTAAACTTTCTGATAAATAATATTTTCTGAGCACAAACGTTAAGGTAAGTAGTTACTAATGATATCTGTAAATCTGTCTGAAAAGTTTTTTCTTACTTTTCGTACTCACGCAATCTTTTCATACTCTCCTAATAATTAATATCTTAGTTATTATGTAGGTTTTATTTCCTTACATTTCATTAATCACATCGTTTACACAGTATGTTTCATGTTACTGCCGGTTCTGTTCCCTTCCGTTATTTACGAGTATCGCACTAATAGGCCGTAGTGTATTGTGTCCTACTCTATTTACTCTAAGATAGGTACTTAATCAAAGTCAGAACTCAAGCTGGAAACATTAACCCGAAACATAGCGTTAGTCAAGTGTTACGACATCGAAGATATAAAGTTTTGTACGTACCTATCTGACCATCAATCTTTTACAAGTTTCTTTTCCTTGTTCAAGTAAGGTAGAAAAATACGAGGTAGGTATTTGTCTTTGGTTGATTTATTTTATGATTTGAGATTTGCTGATGTATCATGCAGACCCTTAATAAACCCGTCTAATGAATAGTTAATTTCTTATCCTATTTATAAATTATAAGTTTATATATAAAACTAATAATGGGGTCTTCAAAATAGAACAATATAAAGTAGGTATCTAGCTAAATCTACACTTCTATACTAAAAAAATTAAGAGGAAATCTTTTTTGTTTTTGTTTGTAGCGGGCAAGGCTGCGAAACTACTGGGCCGATTTTGATGAAACTTGGTATGAGGATACATTGATTCATTGGGAATAACATAGGCTACTTTTTATCCCGATATTCTCACGAGATCGGTTAAACCGCGGAGCGCTGCTAGTCACTTCACTACATCATCACTACATAGTATAAAACAAAGTTGCTTTCTCTGTCCCTATTTCCCTTTGTATGCTTAGATCTTTAAAACTACGCAACGGATTTTATGCGGTTTTTTTAAATAGATAGAGTGATTCAAGAGGAAGGTTTATATGTATAATACATGCATAATATAGCCGTGCGAAGCCGGGGCGGGTCGTATAAAATAAATTTAGGTATATAATAGGTACAAATATCCCAATTTAGTTTGGTATCACATTATTTAGAACAAAAGCAATTTATACGAGTCAAATTCGAGATGCTCGTGATTGTGCGAGACGATAATAGAACATCTCAATGTTCTCAGTTTAGATTTTAGATAGTCGTTGTCATTTTTTGTAGGAAAAATAATAATAAGTACTTAAGTAAAAATAAATAAATAATAATAAGGCATTTTTGCCACACTCTCACTGCTTGGTTAAGGCGCTTTAAAAAGGGCCAACCATTATTAACGTAAAGGCAAGGTACCTAGAGTACCTACCAATATTTAAGTTAATAGGAATTTAAATATTTAAATTCCTATTCATCAAAGCGCGTAAATGTGCTATATTAAATAAAATAAATATTTCAGGACATATTACACATCGCCATCCAGCCCCAAGCTAAGCAACTTAATGCTTGTGTTATGGGTGCCAGATAACGGATAAACTACTTATATACTTTTTTTTTGTAAATATATACATATTATACATATAGGAAACACCCAGAACCAGAAACAAGAATTTATGGCCAGCATAAATACTTGTTCCCGGCGGGAATCGAACCCGCAACCTTCTGCGTCGCAGTCGGGTGTTCGCCCGACGCGCCACAGAGGTCGTCATATTGTTTCGTTCATAGTCATTTTTTCAGATATTTATTTAATTATGTAAGAGTTACCTTATTTTAAGGTACAATAAAGAATTTATCTATCTATAAATTTAAATATCGGTACTTACCTTTATGTAGGTAATTAATGATTACTAACCTCTAAACTTAAGAGGAAAGGGTACCGACGCTCTCTCCAAACGTAGTCGACTGTTTCCTCCCTGGATAATGACACTATAGCAAATATTTTTGTTGCATAAAACTTATAATTGCCATGAACCGTTATGTTGTTTGTATTTTTTATTATATATTATTTTTATATATGTTTTGTTTATTTTATTTCTTAAATCTTAATTCTATGATAATTAGAAAATGAAAAAATCAAGACATAGGGGCATATTATAGTCCATCAGTTATAGGTTTTATGCAAGGAAACAGTCGACTACGCTTCTATGGAGAGAGCGCAGGTACCCTTTCACCTTAAGGAATTTTATAAATTTTATGTGCCTGAATTTAGAAATTCCATTCTAAAGTGAAAATGTATAGGTAAATATCTACCCTGATATATGTAAATTTTATACACCGACGTAAAGTTTAAACTAGACATGATGTCTATTTTAAAGTTGAGTCTTCAACCAAGATAATCTAAGTAAGAAATCTTAACTTGACCCTAAATAACTTAACTACCAAATGGATAATGTCTGTTGCTTAACTTAGTTCATCTAAGTAAGGTTTCATTAACCGAAACGGTTTTAGTTAAAGCAATAAATGTGCAAGAATTTTAAGACTAGAAATACATTTATACTTTTATTACCCGACTACGGCGAAGCCAAAAGGGTTAAGTTTTTGACCAGTATGTATGTTTGTAAGTGAGTATGTATGTATGTTCATCTGTTCCCACCTAACTTCAAAACGTCTTATTATAATTTTGTGTATTGAGATTCTGTAAATGTAGGTTTAAACACAGTTTCATAGGCATAAAGTTTAGTGTTGCAGCTCTATATCCATTATTCCCATCCAAATTTTAATTACCCCACTAAATAACTAAAGAATCAAAGAATTTATTACGCTAAGTAAGGACTGCAGCACATCGCGCGCGGCGGAGGCGGAAACCCCGCCATTTTGAAGGTCATTTTGCTGCGTATTGAGATTTCCATATAGTATAACTTTCGTCATCTCTCGTCAAAATCTATCGATTAGGTATATAAAACAAAATTGTAACTGTAAATAAAATAAGGTGTTAAAAAAATATATAATATACTAGCGACCCGCCCCGGCTTCGTACGGCTGTATTATGCATGTTTTATATCTAAAAACCTTTCTCTTTAATCACTCTATCTATTAAAAAGAACCGCATCAAAATCCGTTGCGTAGTTTTAAAATCTAAGCGTACATAGGGACATAGAAGCATACATAGGGACATAGGGACGGCGAAAAGTGACTTTATTTTATACTATGTAGTGATGATAATGGCGGTCTATACGCGTCGAAAAGCCAAATCGAAATCCAGAGATCGTATAAGGTTGGAAAGGGCATCTTTATAGCAATCGAATGGTACCTAACTACCTACCAATAAAACACCATAATTTTTTGAAGGCGTAGGTAACTAGAAAAATGCTCTGAATCGGTGATAAGTCAACTAGAGGTCACTGCTCTGAATTGAATTCATTTTTTTTCATACCTACGTAGATATTAATATGCTAACTGGGACATTGCTGAATAATGCACATACGATTTCAATTTTTCAAACATGTTGATTTCGACCTGTTATTGTCTTGTGAAAGAATGTAGGTAGGTACTTAGGTAACTTGGTAGGTATATTCCTGTTGCTATCTAGGTTTGCTATGCTAGGTTTCGTATTTTTTTTAGAGGTAAGTAGCTATATAATAGGTATATAACACTTCACAAGAAAAGTAAAAAAAAAAGACATAAAACGAAAAGCTTAGCTTAAACATTGTGCAAATAGGATATGATAGTAGGTACTTAGGTACTTAATTTTCTAAACTTCTTGTCAATTTTTCTTGAGTTTAGTAAAAGTAAAATGACAAAGAATTTTGCTAAAAACCAGGCCACCTTATGTCGTTGAAAAATATGGGCTAAATTGGAATAGGCCAAAAAAATATTTCGTTTTATTATTATGTATGTAACTTTTACTTAATGTGTTTTCATCATTTTCACTAAAATAAAATAAATTAATATATAATTGATTCACCAATGTAATGCTCTGCCATGCGGTCAAATTATTTGCAAAACCGCCAATAGTAATTAAATCCAGTTTCAAAAAATAAGAATATAACAACTTTCTGTAATGTATTGTATAAAAAAAGAATTAAAACAACCAATGGCCTAAATCTCCTAAGAAAAGGGATCATCTATTTTTCATCGAACGGTTTTAAACTGTTATATGTTCACATGCAGTTATTTCGTTAAAATATCTAAGCCTTTTTTTAGTAGGAAACTCGTAATAAGATATTTTAACAAGACACCTGTAAAATTTTAAGTAGGTATCCTACCCTACCTTGAGCTTTTACCTATTAGGAGCTACGGTAAAATAAAACTCAAAGAGCCCGAGGGAACAGTCTGATAAATCGAATGTAAGGTGGTCACCCTCTTATACCTAAATCCCCAGAGCTTAAAACCTACAATGTAGACGTAAGTCTGTCTGTCTGTCTCGTATCTAACAAAAACTAAGCTTAAGGACCTCCTATATGACTGGAATACATTATGTGAGTTCCTTTTGTGGTAAATCTAGATACTTCTATTGATAAGGAAGAGTTCCTTTTGCGGTATATAATCATTAAGATACTTCTACTAGGTGGGACTTTCATATTTTTGTTTCCAAAAAATGCTAAATAAACTGTTGAGAGCTGTTTAGAACTTTTATGAATTGATTTTAAAATCACTATCACTACATAGTATAAAACAAAGTTGCATTCTCTGTCCCTATGTCCCTATATCCCTATGTATGCTTAATGCTTAAATCTTTAAAACTACGCAACGGATTTTGATGTGGTTTTTTTGTAATAGATAGAGTGATTCAAGAGGAAGGTTTATATGTATAACACATGCATAATATAGCAGTGCGAAGCCAAGGCGGGTCGCTAGTTGATTTTTCACACCTGCAGCACTTTAATCACGGATTAAAGCCCTATTAACCTAAACTTAAAGCAAGACTTTATTCCCAAGGGAGATAATGTTGTATGAAACTCCCAAGGGAATAAAGTGATTTGAATTTGGAACGTTGAAATTCGTGTGAAAATTCTTGGTTAAAATTTTGAAGGTCTCAGCAAATAGGTTTTATTTATAATAAGTAATTTGATTGGTCTACAAAAATCTAGCAGGCCACGATTTATGTTTTTTATTTTGATTGTTACGTTAGGTCTAAGCAAATAGGTTTTGCCTATAATACCTACCAAATATTTACCATCATGCTACCATATCATTGCAATTGCCCCAATGTTTTTTTAATGTGGATTTTTTAAAGTGGCCAGGGACCTGGCCACCACAAGAATTAATAAAAAATTGGACTGACGGTATGAAAAGTAGAGTATGCACCTCGGGATAAAGCATGTCTTCGTCTTGGGCGGCTTGAACCCCTCGCTTCACTCAGGACTCTACTTCGCTCGGGAGTTAACCCGAGAGTCCCTCGTTACACTCGGGGTTCAATAGGCCACCCGCAACATAAGACATTGCTTTATGCCCTTGATGTATAATCTACTATTAAAACGAAAGCACATAATTTTTGAGTGCTTGTTTACGCACCAAGAAAAGAGAGAGATAATAAAGAAAAAAAATATTTCCGTGAAGTTAATCTACTGTTTTTTTTTTTAAGAAACCCTGTACAATTTTAACGGTTTACTGTCCATTTTCCCTTAGTATTTTGGCAAAGGAGATTAAAAAGCTTCCTAAAACTATATGAAACAACTAATTCCTCGGGATAAAGTTGGTTAAAATCCGCAACAGTTTGATTACCGCGGTTAACGCTCGCGCTGCCTCTTAAATAAATTAATTTCAAAGCCGAATTCTTAATTAAAATCAGGCTTTGTGGCGCGATGATGAATTGCTATATGATTGTTCGGTATATTGAATAAACGTCACGTATTTAACTAACATGAAGGATTACATTATTAACCCTTAATCAAAAGGGGGTTTAGGTTTTCTCACATTCTCAGGTGACCTCCGGTTGACTCTAAAGTAACAGCGGTGGTAGGCGTTGTCCAGCAGGTGCTTCTAATATCACCCCGTGGACAAAGTCATGGTACCAAGTGACTTGTCGCTTTTGTCCAGGCATGCGTTCCAGGCAGGTCAAATTTTAATGCAAGCTTACTTTGCGTAAAAATGTATACTTACCTATCTTATGGTAAAAAATGAACGAAGTCCCTTTACCTTTTTTATTTATATTGTTCTTTTAATTTTTTTTTGGATTTTCGTTTCACGTTTTCGTAACGCGTCACATATTATCTCGGCTAGGTTCGTTATCGCGGGCAGGCGCCCCTCACCAAAAATTAAACTAATTAATTAATTTTTGTTTATTTTTATTTAGCTTGCATTCAATAGTAGAACTTCGTACCATATAACTGAATACTCGTCTACTTGACTAGGCGACTACGAATGTTTAGTAACTTACAGTTACTTAAAGTTACTTCAAATTTTGTTTTGTTACCTAGGGTTAAATTATTACAGGGCCAAATATCTTACTAGGTAGATAGGTATATATAAAATATACCTACATTTTAGGTACAAATAGGGACTCACATATATTCGTGTTTATCACGTACTTATCTTAAATCTCTACCTGACATAAAATGATAAATAAACAGTTTCTTTTAGCTACGAGTAGTTCCCTTCTTGCTTCGTATTTTATGATACAGCAAATGTAAATGTTTTATATTCAGATTCCATTGTCACCTAATGGCATCTCAATATAAAATTGCTATGGAAGCTTGGCATGGTGTTTTTTTTCTTGCACGGTGCACTTTGAGACCCCTACCTAACGATAGTAAAGACAAGCAAATAATGCGTTTACACCAAACCTCTAAACTAAAGTGTCTCGGAAACGGAATATTTAAAGAAACGCATTATGACCGAGTAATTCCCTTAGTGTGCGGACTGGGTGCACTTTTCCGAGACGCTTTAGAGGTTTGGTGTAAAGGCATTATTTGTCCGCTGTAATGCCATCTATCTTATGTTATGGGTCTGAATGTCTTATGTTAAGGGTAGCTGCGCTCTCTCCATACAAACGTAGTCGACTGTTTCCTCCCTGGATAATGACACCAGAGCAAATATTTTTGTGCTATAAAACCTGTAACTGCCATGACTATACTATACCTTTGTCTTGGTTTTTTCATTTTCTAATTATGATAGAAATTAAGATGAAAAAAAAAAAAAAAAAAATAGGGGCGTGGTCAATTGGTCATGTCAGTTCTAAGTTTTATGCACCAAAAATATTTGCTCTAGTGTCATTATCCAGGGAGAAAACAGTTGACTACGTTTGTAATAGTTTGTATGGAGAGAGCCCCCAGTACCCTTTCCTCTTAAGTTACTATGCCAATTGTGTCCAAAGGTCTTTAAAGTACAAGTACTTACCTTATATTTGGCCATTTCTACGCTATTATTTTTTGATTACGCTAATGGATTTACTACGTAACTTTACGGACGCAACGACGACGTCATAAACTGTTTAATGTTTACGATTTAAACTGTATACGAACTTTACAGGAATGCGGAAGAAAACGCTGATTTGGAAATTAAAACATTACGACGTTTTCGGAATTTCGATCATAATATTGTAAGTAAACAATATTTACTGCGTCTTGGTGATCAACCTTAAAATAGAAAGCTTATAAAGTTGGAACTTATAAATACCTAACAGCTTTGCGATGTTAAACAAATACCTTAGCAAGTTATCAGTAAGCAATGGCTTAGAATAGACCCCCCTCATTCCAAAACGATGTATAAGAATAGTCCGAGATGTGGATTTAAAACCTTAGATTTAGACACAGATTTACTCGTGAACTATAGTCTTAACAGTAGAGTAGTGTAGTATAGGAATAGCCCTATAGATTATATAGAGAACTATAGTCTAAACACTATCCCTATAGATTATATAGGGAACTATAGTCTAAAGACTATTCCTATAGATTATACTAGCGACCCGCCCTGCTTCGTACGGCTATATTATGCATGTATTATACATATAAACCTTCCTCTTGAATTACTCTATCTATTAAAAAAAACCGCATCAAAATCCGTTGCGTAGTTTTAAAGATTTAAGCATACATAGGGATATAGGGACAGAGAAAGCGACTTTGTTTTATCCTATGTAGTGATAGTGATAGGGAACTATAGTCTAAACACTATCCCTCTAGATTATATAGGGAACTATAGTCCAAACACTATCCCTATAGATTATACTAGCGACCCGCCCTGCTTCGTACGGCTATATTATGCATGTACTATACATATAAACCTTCCTCTTGAATTACTCTATCTATTAAAAAAAAACCGCATCAAAATCCGTTGCGTAGTTTTAAAGATTTAAGCATACATAGGGATATAGGGACAGAGAAAGCGACTGTTTTATCCTATGTAGTGATAGTGATAGGGAACTATAGTCTAAACACTATCCCTCTAGATTATATAGGGAACTATAGTCTAAACATTATCCCTATAGATTATAAAGGGAGCTAAAGGAGATAACTAAAAAGAAAATAAAGGAGGGAACTATTTGGATACTGTTATGTATGGAAGTAGAGGGTAGATATTATAAGAAGGTAGGGTAGGCATAAGTTGAATATTGTAGATAGTTAGGATGACGCCATTGAAAGTAAAGCTGTGTCGTGTGTGAATAAATGGTTTTATTTCACAAAACCTAGAACTATAATAGTGGCGACGAGCTAAATACGGTAAAATGGCCACCGGGAACGCCGGGAATGTGTCGACGTTAGTGTTGCCTGGAAAATTCGACCCAAAAAAGGATAAATGGGAGAATTATCGTGAGCAGTTGTTCTTTGCATTAGAGACCGGCGGAAATCTAGCTAGCGTGCAGAAAAGAGCCCTATTTTTATCTCAATGTGGAAAAGAAGCATATTCACTAATAGTTTCGTTATTATCACCGAGAAAACTCAGCACAGTGGAGTTCGATGATATCATACGAGTCTTGGACCAATTCTTCATTCTAACTCCGCATCCGATATTAGAAGTTGACAAATTCTATAGAAGGAAGCAGAAGGAAGGCGAAAGCATTACTAATTTCATTGCTGCATTACGCGAAATTAGTGCAAAATGTCTTTTTGATGCCAACAATGACCGTCGCATCGTGGAACAACTGATATTGGGTGCGAGAAGCGAACAATTAAAGAAAGAATTGTTAAAGATAAAGTGGAGAGACTTGTCATACGGCATTGTGGTGCAGCAAGCTTTAAATTTCGAAGCCCTACAAAAAGGAGTGTGTGAGATGCAAGTTTCAGAAAATGGCGGCGTAAGCATCGCTTCGCAAAGTACATGCGAACCAATGGAGGTGAATAAAATCAAATCCTACGTCACCGCGCCACCGGATTGCATACACTGTGGCAAACGTCATGGCAATAATAAATGTAGGTTTCGGAACGCAACCTGTCACAAATGTCAGAGAAAAGGTCACTTGATGGCGGCATGCAAAAATGTAAACAAAAAGAATTCCATCAACGAGTGCGAAGAAGTTGCATCGGATGGTGAGAATAGCAGTGAGGATAACTTCGGGATGCGTGAGAATAGTGTCGATACAGTCGCGGGGGAAAACCGCGTCGATCCGTTGATGGTGGCGGTTAAACTGAATGGTATTCCGATCATGATGGAAGTGGATTCCGGCTCAGCGCGTACCATATTACCGTCCGCCGTTTACGAGCAACATCGGCAAGTGTTTCCTAAGTCACTGTTACCGTGCAACAAGAAGCTTGTAACGTGGACCAATAATGTATTAAAGTTAAGAGGTGTGATGTCAGTGAAAGTAACATATGGTGATAGAAGTGCGGTGTTACCGGCTATCGTGAGTGACGGCAGAGGGCCGCCCCTCCTAGGACGTGCGTGGTTTAAACCGCTAGGTATATCAGTGCAAGGCGTACATACTCTAAGTGACAATAATTTTCATGAGTCAATGATGTCTAAGTTTCCTAACTTGTTTAATGATGATTTGGATAGGTATTCGGGTCCGACTGTACATATTGAATGCAGACAGGGTGTTTCACCGGTGTTTCATAGAGCGAGACCGGTACCTTTTCCTCTTCGGGATAGAGTCAATGAGGAATTAAATAGACTTATACAAAATGGTATCCTCACACCGGTTAAACATTCTCGTTGGGCAACACCACTGACTATCGTACCTAAACCAGACGGGTCTCTGCGTCTGTGTGGTGATTATCGGAGCACGGTCAATGCCTGCTGTGTGCCAGAAAAATATCCTCTGCCTACTTGTAATGAGTCATTTTTTTCATTAGCTGGAGGTAAGTACTTCACAAAAATAGATCTCAAGCAAGCTTATCATTTATTAAAAGTTGACGAAGACACAGCTGAGTTGTTAACACTTAACACAACGCTGGGGCTAATGAGGGTGAATAGATTGGCTTATGGAGTGAATGTGGCAACAGCAGTTTTCCAAAGGCTCATGAATTCAGTGCTCGCGGGGATAGAAGGAGTCGCTTGCCTATTAGATGATGTGGTAGTTAGTGGGGTTACAAGTGAACAGCATGATCAAAGAGTAGAAGAAGTCTTAAATAGATTGGACAAGTTAGGATTAACTGTGAACAAGTCCAAGTGTGTCTTTAGGGCAGAGAGAGTCACATTTTTAGGTTACGAGATAGATAGTACTGGGGTTCATCCCACCAAAGAAAAAATAGATGAGATTATGAATAAAACCACTCCCAAAGACAAAAGGTCATTGAAAGCTTTCTTAGGATTGTATAATTTCTATGAACGGTTCCTGAAAGATAAAGCAATAGTTTTAGAGCCATTATATAAACTTTTAAAAAAGAATGCTAAATGGGAGTGGGGCGATGAACAACAAGCCGCCTTCAATAAAGCAAAATCTTTATTAACCTCTAATTTAACCTTAGTGCATTACAGCCTGGAAAGGGAATTAATCATGATGGCTGATGCAAGTGAGTATGGGCTTGGAGTGGTGCTAGTACATGTAATGGATGATGGTACCGAGAGACCAGTAATAATGGGATCCAGAACATTGCAAGCACACGAGCGGCGCTATGCACAAATCGACAAAGAAGCATTGGCAATTATGTTCGGATTAAAAAAGTTTAAGCAATACCTACTCGGGCGCAGGTTTACTATTATCACTGACCACAAGCCATTGTTGGGGATATTTGGTCGAAGTAAACCAATACCAGAGTTAGTATCCAGTCGCATGTTAAGATGGGCTTTAACACTCAACACCTTTGACTATGAACTTAAATACCGGCCAGGCAAGGACATTGGTGTCGCGGACAGCCTAAGCCGTTGGCCTACTGTGTGTAACGATGGTCTTAAGAATGAAGACGTCATGTTGTTGGAAGAGGTTAATGAGGAAATAAATGCAAAAGAAATCGCCAAAGAAACTGATAGAGATAATATATTAAAAAGAGTTAAATTTTTTTTGTTACATGGTTGGCCTGAGGGTGAACTAAACCCTGAATTACTACCCTATCAGAGACGAAAAGATAGCTTATCACTTAATAAAGACTGTGTAATGCTAGCAAATAGAGTAGTGATTCCTGAAAAATTAAAGAAACCTCTACTAAGGATTTTACACCAAAATCATAGTGGTGTAGTACAAACTAAAATGTGTGCTAGAGGTTACATATGGTACCCTAATTTAGACAATGATATTGAAAACATGGTAGCTGAATGTGAAGTATGTCAGTTAAGTCGGAATAATCCCCCTATAACTGAACACTCTTGGAAAGCAGCAACCAAACCATGGTCTAGGATACACATTGACTTCATGGGTCCATTTATGGGAAAAACCTTCTTAGTCATTGTGGATTCCTACAGTAAGTGGCCCATTGTAGAGATAGTACCATCAATGTCTAGCAAAACAGTCATTGAGATACTAAGGAAAGTCTTTGCAGACTATGGGCTGCCTGACATAGTTGTTTCCGACAATGGATTGGCATTTACATCTTCCGAGTTCAGCGAGTTTATGAAGAAAAACCATGTACAACACATCACTGGTGCTCCATATCATCCGGCTACAAATGGGCAAGCTGAGAGAACGATTCAAACCATTAAAGCCAAGTTAAATAAACAGCCAACTAGTATGTCGTGGACAGAGCGAGTAGCGCGGATGCTATTTCTTATGCGAACTGTCCCGAGTACTGTCAATGGCAAGACACCGGCTGAATTATTAACTGGGCGAAGGTTCAAAACTCATCTATCAGTAGTTCATCCGGATATGTACATGGAAGAGACTCGAGAACAGGAAAAACAAACTGGAACAACTAAAAGGAAATCATTTAAAATTGGGGACTTTGTTTTAATGAGACTGTATAATATGAATAACAAGTGGCAAAGAGGGAAGGTAGTGAGAAGTATTGAACCAGCAGTATATGAGGTAGAGGTAGATAGTGGCGCTAGGCATCGAAGGCATGTAGACCAATTGCTCCTCACTAGACCACCAAACACTATACAGTCTGACCCGGATATGGATGACAATTGTGTTAGTCAATCCAGTAACGATGTGATTGTTCCACCACCAGAGGAGTGGCCCGAAATTATCGGAATTTAGTTGTTGCCTAATTATAACATAATATAATAAACATATATAAGTGTTGACTGTTGATCTTTAGATTCTTGTTACTTTAAATTAAATAGTTTTGTGATTAGATTTAAATAATACATGAAGTTGAATTACTTTTAGTTAATGTCATAGAATTTAATTGTTTAGAAGTTTAAGATACTCAAGGGGAAGGTGTTATGTATGGAAGTAGAGGGTAGATATTATAAGAAGGTAGGGTAGGCATAAGTTGAATATTGTAGATAGTTAGGATGACGCCATTGAAAGTAAAGCTGTGTCGTGTGTGAATAAATGGTTTTATTTCACAAAACCTAGAACTATAATAGATACTTTTTAGACTATAGTTCACGAGTAAATCTGTCTAAATCTAAGGTTTAAATCCACATTTCGGACTAATCTTAAACCTCGTTTTGGAATAAGGGGGAATAAGGGTGTAAGAAAATGCGAAAGACATGTAATTTCCGAACCCGTATAGAAATATCAAAACAAAAAGCCTAGGGCAAGTTGCCTGTGTGATAATTTACAAATCCCGTCCAGACGTTTTAACTTGAAGGGATAACAAACTTATTATTAACACGTCTTCACTCTCAAGTTTCAAATAAATAGATAGATAGATAGATCAACCTTATAAGACATACCTATTATAAAAAGAAACGATATTTTCCTTTGTAACAAATAGGCTCTGAAACTACTAGACCGATTTAGATGAAACTTCCTATGAGTATACATTGATTCATTGGAAGTTACATAGGCTACTTTTTATCCCGATATTCCCACGGGATCGGGAGTTACGCGGGTGAAACCGCCGAGCGTTGCTATCTTTCTTCTTTAATATAAATATGAATCGCTGAATGTGTTGCTAACAAAAAAAGAATTTCGCTAATTCTTTTTTGTCCAAATTGTTATTGTCAGGAGAAGGTTCTGATGAAAGAAAAAAATAAGAAAATTGCGTAGATAATTATTACGCGGGTGAAACCGCGGGGCGCAGCCTGTAAATAAATAAAGCTTAAAAGTCTAAGTTTTACAAAGAGCGCTCTTATCGCTCAATGCGATCTCTTCCAGGCAACCTTTCGTAGATAATTTAATTACAAACAAGGTAGATAATCATTTTGTATATTTTTGTGATAACTTCAATGTTTACATAGATCTATCAACATTCGTATCTACGTAGGTAATAAATAACGCTCGTATCGTGTGTAAGCGGAAACTGACACATTTTATAGTCAGCACAAATAAAACACAAGAGCGACGCGTTACATTTTCCTCGTAGGGATCTCGTAGGAGTTGTCACTGTAGCGTATGTTGTAGTGTTTTCGTAGCACCGTAGAGGGGTTTTATTGGCTGAGTCGTTGAGTGGTTCGATTCGAGAAAATTTAGATTGGCTAGTTACATGATAGATGTAATGTTGTACAGGGGGTTATATTTAAAATAGGTTTATTTTCAATTAAATTTTATGGTTTATTTTAATTAAAAATTATTATATAAAAATATAAAAATTATTATTTCAATTTAAAATTAGGGTTAAAAAAAATATGATACTTTTCACGCCGGGTACAGTCCGTACAAGTACCAAAATGTACAAAAGTTAAAAAGTAAACAAATGTGTGAATGTTAAAATGACCAAATGTCTAAAAAATAACATGTTATAAACCGCAAGCGTTAAACCGTATTAATGCCAAAATGTTTAGAGTGATTATTCCCGTGTAAAAATGTACAAATGTTAAAAACTTCAAGTTCTCGATTGTGCCATTGTGCGACAGATGCGTATTTTTAACTTCTCCATGCAGTGCGGAAGCGAAGGTTAGCTACGGCATTTTCCGCGATGTTTTGCTTCATCGAAACGTTGTTGTATTAAATAATGAATTGAAAACGTCCTTCTTTCTTTGAAGTTTGTTAAAAATATCTATTTTCTAATCAACATTGCATTGTACGGACTTTTCCCGCTTTCTGTCTAAAATTACAAAACACGTAATTGGTCAAAGTGTTCATAAAGATTTTGTGTTATCATAAAGGTTTATTTTTTTTAATACCACCTTTCATGGTTATGTTTTAAGTGCATTATTTTAAAAAGTAAATATGTAAAATGATGAAAACACAGACACTCTCAAACATTAAATCAGTCTGAAGTAAAAATTTCAATAAGTTTTCAACTTTTGTAAAGTATATGATACTTACCTATAAGTACTACACTTATTTGCACCGCATGCACACATTTGGAGCAGACAAGTACAAAAGTGTTAGTCGTAACCTCGAGCAAGTACCTACCAGTTTTGCCAGATACCGTTTGTTTTTTCTCGTAACAAGATTGCCAAAATCTCGGACTTTTAGTACAAAATCTCGATTTAGTTACAAAATTAATAATTTACGCTATATAATGTACTTATAGTTTACGTCACGTATTCTAATAAAATGCCTAAACTTAATAAGAATAAAAAAATAATAATTATGGGGTACCTACTTAATTAATTTAATGATGTGCTGTGTAGATTGTGAGCGAGCAAGGACAAAATTATCTCTTTTTTTTGGAACGAACGTCCCTTATCGCGCGTTGCGAAAGGGGGCTAGACGGAAAAAATTAAGACCAAAAGTTGTAACGACACTTTTTGCATAGAAAGCAAGCCAGTTATTTTCGTTTCGTCTTTCTATTTCGCATTGAACAGTGTGGTGTCGCGACGATTATTTACAAAAACATACAATTCCTTCACTAATTAATCAAAAGGAACTTCGTTCCATCCGGGTGTCCCTTGACACCTCGCAAGTTTTTTTTATCATTTTTCCCAAGCTATATTGACGAACAGTGCAGAACAGAACGAACAGAACAACTATTTTATAAGAGTTCATACTATACAGCTATAAAAATATATAATCATTTACAGTTGCATCTGAAACAACTAAATGGTGTCCTTTTCCAAAAAAAAACTAAAATCTTGGTTGATTTCCAAAGTTTTTTATAATTTAACAGAATTTTTCGAAGATGACGAAAAATAAAAACACAGTAATATGTACCTACTTACCTACAAATTTAGTTTAAGTTCTACCTATGTTTTTATATTGTATGCTCGAAATGAGTAATCTGTTGGCACTTTATTATTTTTAAGACCTTTATGTACACAGATAAAACAATAAATGATATTCTATTCTATTCTAGTGGCTGGCATTGGCTGACTTGGTTTTTTTTTTTTGTAAGTAGTAGGTATCTACTTACCTACAATTTTTATTTTTCTTTATTCGCGCCTACTGGGGCCTGATTCACTAAGGTTCAAGTCGTCGGGCGCGCGTGATTAGGGTAAGATTTCCATACAAAAACCGCTCCCCCTCCGCCCCTAATCACGCGCGCCCAACGATTTGAACCTTAGTGAATAAAGGCACAGGACTGCTTAACCTCGTATATGTACGAAATTTCTCAAACGTCTGGCATCCCTGATACCTGTGTTTTAAATCGATTTTACTATACATACCTTGATCGTAAAATTCCAACATTTTGCTGGTTCAGAAATTGTAGAAACTTAAAAGTATATAGGTACCTACCCGTTTGTGATAAAAACCAGTCATCTTTTATTAGACAGGTAGACAAGTAAAATGGCTGTTTTATTAGTGCGTGCAATAAAGGTGGACTTAGTGGAGTGGCTGAGTGAGTGCCTTCGTTTGATAGGTGTAGAACCATTGTAGAACTGTGTAGGTGGCACTCAAGCATGAGTCACATAAATAGATTGGTGAGTATGTTGGGTTAAGTACTATCACAGTATAGATGTGTAACCAGTATTGTAACTTCTTATTTAATAATTTTATAAAATAATTTAAGCTGCCAAACGCAACGCGCCTGAAATACCCATCGCTTGCAACTAACATTGTTAACGAACGAAGGCGACCGGTACCGGTAGTAACTATTTAGTAGGCTGTGTACCAAGGTCGTTGGCGTATGGGCCCCCCTTAATTAATATATATTTAAAATATACTAACTCCACCCACTGCCCACTGGTTTTTAGTTTGTGCATTCAGAGGGTTATTACTGAAGTGAAGTCCCCTCTGAATGTGTGGTACTTAGATGACGGGACCATTGGCGGGGAGCCGGAGCAGGTGAAGGATGATTTGTTGGCTTTGATCCCTCGTTTGTCCGAGTTGGGGCTGGAGGTAAACTCCACTAAGTGTGAGTTTTTCCCTTGTGGCGCTTCTTCTTCTTTTCCCCTGTTCAATAGTATTCTTCCCGGTCTAAAATCTCTATCAGCTTCCTCTTTTTCTTTATTGGGTTCCCCTATTTTTTCGGACGGTTTGCCTCAAGCCTTGGAACTCAGGAAGGCCATGCTTGTCTTTGTCCGGGGTCGTTTAAAAGAGATTTCACCCCATGTCGCTTTGGTTCTTCTGCGGATGTGCTTTGCTGTCCCGAGGGTCACCTATCTTCTTCGAACGGCGCCCGTGTGGCTTTGTGCGAGGGAGGTGGCTGAATTCGACGAGACCCTTAAGGTTTCGGTCGAGGAGATTTTGAACGTCAACCTCGACGAGACTCAGTGGGATCAGGCGACCCTTCCCATTCGTTTGGGAGGTTTGGGGGTGAGGCGGGTCCGGGACGTGGGTCTGCCGGCGTTTTTAGCGTCCGCTCATGGGGTTGTAGGTCTGGTTGCTAACATTTTGTCTTTGAATGGTAGCCGGGTTTGCATTCCCTATGCTGCGGACGCTATTGACGCTTGGCGGACTCTTAACCCGGGTGTAGATCTTCCGTCTTCACCGGGTCTGCAAAGGATGTGGGATGAGGCGGGGGTGAAAGCGTTGCAGGAACGGCTTGTGGGGCAGGCGCGGGGAGCGGACTTGGCAAGGCTTAGGAGCGTTGCCAGGGCGGAGTCCGGTGCGTGGTTGCAGGCGTTGCCTTCCCCGAACTTGGGCACCCTCTTGGACGGAGACTCTTTAATTGCGGGTGGCTGTGGCGCTTCGCCTGGGCTGCAATGTATGTGAACCACACACATGCATTTGCGGTTCCGGGGTGGAGGCCAGTGGTCACCATGCACTGAGTTGTTGTCGTTGCCTGGGAAGGTTTCCGCGGCACCACGCCCTGAACGACATTATTCGCCGGGCCCTGGTGTCAGCTAACGTTCCTTGTGTCCTGGAGCCTCCGGGCCTCAGCGGCACGGATGGCAAGCGTCCCGATGGGTTGACCCTCGTTCCGTGGCGTAGCGGCAGATGTCTCATATGGGACGCAACTTGCGTCAACACGTTCGCGATGAGTCATCTGCCCCTCACGGCAAGAGTGGCTGGTGCGGCGGCCGAAGTTGCTGCAGGGAGTAAGCACGCCAAATATGCCCCGCTTGCTCAGAATTATATTTTTGTGCCTGTGGCGGTCGAGACGTCTGGGAGTTGGGGGGCCGAGGGTTTGGCATTTGTGAGAGAGATTGGCCGTCGTCTCCGGGACAGGGGATTTGATCCGCGTTCCGGGGCATTCCTGGTGCAAAGACTGTCGATAGCGGTTCAGAGGGGTAACGCTGCTTGCATATTGTCCAGCTTTGCACCGGGAACGCTGGGGAGGGGTTTGTTTGACTAGGTTTAGATTTTATTTTTTTATTTTTTTTTATTTTCTTCTGATTTTTTTTTTGGTTTTTATTTTTTTTATTGTTTTATGTACTACTTATTTTTGTATAGATTAGTTTTGGAATAAATGATTATTTTCCAAATATACTAAAGGTTATTATTAAATGTAAGTACCTAAGTCCTATTCGCCTGAAACACAGGATTTTCCTAGTTTATGCCAATGTAAGTTATTATTCTTTTCATAATGTGAATCAGCTCTATTATTAAAGTACCTAAGTATATACAGATATTTGTTTCTGGTCTGGGTGTTTCTGTATATATATACTTATAGGGTGTCCCGTAATAAATGGGCAAGCGGGCACCTACGGATAGAGGACACTGTGGCGGTTCAGAAAAATTAAAGTTATGTTCTATGAGCCGCCACATTAAAATGGAACTGAGCCGGCCATGTCAGCCGCATGCCGGATGAAATTTGGGCTAAAACAACAACTTTTTGGACCCCAACCAACGGAAAACGACAACCCGGCAGACCACGCCGAAGGTGGCGTGAGGACTTGGACAAATTTCTGGCAGATTGGCAATCCGTCGCACAAGATCGCGATCAGTGGAAGGGGAGTAGAGAGGCCTTTGCCCTGCAATGGGACACTACAGGCTCATAATGTTCTATGAAAGTCTCTCAGTTTCCGAGGTATTCGCCATTCATTCATTACGGGATACCCTGTATATTTACAATAGAAAAGTATAAAAGTATTAAGTATAGGTATCCGTTATCTGGCCATCATAACACAAGCATAATAGTTGCTTAGCTTGGGGCTAGATGGCGCTGTTTGAATTGTCCCACAATATTTTATTTAAGGCCTAGTTAAAATACTGTTAGATTAATATACTGTGGTACTAATGATCAGTACCTACCTACCTACCTACGTATCTATTCGTTAAGGACACGTTTGCTTTCCCTAGTCATTATGTGGTGACCGTACCTACCTTGATTGATCGCCTTGCCTGGCTGCCCGTTTTTTTCGATGTCCTTTTTTTCTATTTTTATTTGGTTTTCAGAAACGAAGCTTTCAGATTTCACTTTCGTTTCATTTTTTTTTCCTATTGTGACTTGTGACCCAAAGTTCTTAAGCCCAAAGTGCGTTTGAACGTTACCTTATGTTTTTTTTAATATACTAGCAGCTCTCCACGGTTGTACACCTGTAAAGGTAAAACATAGCTGCGCAACCTCTATACAGGGTTATTGGAAATTAAAATTATACTAGCAAGCCGTTGAGGGCTACTTCTGTACACCTAAACAAACAACTTTTGTTTTACGACTTATGTAATTCGAACATTTTTTTGAAAATTTTGAGGTTGTTTTACCCAAAAATAGCTGATAATTACACGGAGAGGTCAGTAACCTTAAAATTTTACCTACTTATTTTTTAAGTTTCATCTACTGTTCTTAGTCTGAATAACCTTTGTTTTCAAAAATCAGCTGTTTTTCGAATTTACATAACCTCCATTTTTTTTTCTAATTTTCATAAGTCGTAAATCAAAAGTTGTTTGTTATGGTGCACAGAAGTAGCCCTTAACGGCTTGCTAGTATAATTTCCAATAACCCTGTAGGTACTTATAAAAAAATGGTATAACTTCAAACTTTACCTATGTTTACAAATAAAGTGATTTGATTTGAAAAGTTTAACGTAACGATTAATTAATTTGTTTGTAACGAATACTAACCTACTGACTCCGAAACTACTGGACCGGTTTTAATGAAACTTGGTATAAGGATACATTGATTCACTAGGAATAAACGGCAGGTGAAACCGCGGAGCGCTGCTAGTAGATGGTAAAATTGCATTCTTTGAAGTACCTACCCAAGTATATTATTTGATTACCTGTACTAGGTATTTCAATAAAGTAGGTAGGTAAGTATATGATTCAAGTGAAGTACCAATCATAAAACACGATCGTATCCAGTTGTCTCCTCAAATACAATTGCAACTATAAAATATAGTTTTAATAAAAGACAATATAAGTTTGAGAATCCATTTATTTCTCGTCTTCGTTTTATTTTTATTGTTGTTACAAACATTTTAGTATTTACCTAAGTACCTAGAGTAGGTATATACTTACTTTAGTGTTTGGTTGATTGACCTTAGTATATTTTAAGTGCTATGTATACCTACCTATACAATAAAGTGTCATGCCCGAATAGTCAAACAACTCTCAAATGTTTAGGGGTCCCCTAAATATTTAAGACGCTCCTATCCTATTGAAGCACTTAAATGTCAATTTACTCTTATAGATAGAAACACGAAGGAGATTCGAGTTAATTATACTCTTAGCGAATTGTCTAAAGGTAACCAGATATTATAATATTTAGGATTAAGGTACAGTCACATTACCAAATAGCTGAACCCAGGGGCGGCCCTTGCAAATTTTTTAGGTGGTGCGAGATCTCATTGTGTCGCCCCTCCCCTCCTAATAAAAAATCGAGATCTTTCTATTCGATAACATTAAGTACATTTACATTTTAGTATTAGAGACTGAACACATACTGCGATTTAAGTACCTAGTACGACGAATGAAAAATAATAACAGAAAAAATAAATGTGTGACTACGTTTATTTAAAATTGAAACAAAAAAAATTTGAAAACCACTTTTCTTGCTTTTGCGCTTGCGAATTTTTTTATTAAATCGGCATAATTTAATTTTTCGGCAATACCATTTTCAATCGATAAAATTGCAAGATCTGATAGTCTTTCTTGACTCATAGTCGAACGTAAATAGGTTTTAAATAATTTTAATTTACTGAAGCTTCGTTCTCCTTTAGCGACAGTTACTGGGATGGTCAGCAAAAAAAAACAAAGTTTTTTAATAATGGGTTCAGGCTCAAAATTTCTTCAACCAATTCGCGACTAGAGACGTCACTTTTTCCCCCATGCATCGGTTAAAATGATTTGCAAATCTGCACAGGCTTTTTCCAATAAAGACTTATCAGGAATGATTTTGATGTTGTACAAAAAAGACCATGTATCATTGAATTTCGATAATTGTCCAAACCGAGTGACCAATGCATTTTCAATTGTATCTATCATTGGGTAAAATACGTTAATTTTAAAAAGTTCTTCGGGATTTGTTGGTGTCTCATCTACAGCTTCATACTCAAATAATCGCTTCTTTCTTCGAGATCGGACTGGCTTAAAAGTAGGATCTATCCCAGCCTGAGAAGCTATTTCCTTAGCTGTTATTTGAGCAGACGAATAAGTCCGGTACTGCTTTACAAATTCCGAGCAGTTTTTAAGCAATTGTGATGCATTCCGAAACAATGGATTTAGTAAAATCCATTGTTTCGGACTGCATAGCTTTACTTACAATGTTTACTTGAAACAGTATATCGTACCAAGCCACCATTGTAACTATGAATTCAAATTGCTCCATGTTCTGAATTAGTGACAAAGCCTCTGATGCCGCAACTGAGTCATTCGTTTCTTCGTGAAGATTCAAAAGGGCATCACGAACTGAAGAGTAGTTATAGCGAACAGCAGCGAGGCTAGAAACTCTACTCTCCCAGCGAGTTTCGCAAACTTTTTTCAGTGACAGTCCTTCTATGTGCTTGGATATGACTTCCCACCTCTTTGTTGGCCCAGAGAATAGTACAAACAGTCTTTGGAGGAAACCAAATAAAGAAACCGATTTAACGGATGATTTGGCTGCGTCTGCTATCACCAAATTCAAGCTGTGACAGCCACATGGGTTAAAAAATGCTCGCGGGTATTGGTTCAGAATTCTGGTTTGGACACCTTTGTTTACTCCTATTATGTTACCACCATTATCGTACCCTTGACCTCGACAATCGTTCATATCCAAGTCAAACTCATGCACAATTTCATCAAGAAACAGGCCAGTAAGCCCTTCTCCTGAAGAGTCACTTACCGGCTTGTAAGCAACGAAACACTCTCGTACTTTGACTTCTTCTCCATTATTGTCAACAAAACGGAAAGTTAATGATAATTGTTCAACGTGGCTTACATCAGGAGTGCAGTCCAGTATGATGGAGAAGTATTTAGACAACTTTATCATAGTCAAAATTTTATTTCGAACTTCACTACCAAGTAAGCCAATTAACTCGTTTTGTATTCGTTTGCTAAAATAGTGGACATTAGTCTCCTTATTAACAACACGGCGAAGGTGTTCCATCATCACAGGATCAAATTTTCCTAGGAGTTGCACCAAACCTAGGAAGTTGCCATTATTTGGAGTGTATAAAGTTTCAGATCCAGAGCTTCCTCTGAACGACAAATTATTACCCGCTAAGAAGAAAACTATGGACATCATTCGTTCGAGGATAGCGATCCACCTTGATTTTTTATCTTCAATTTGTCTTTGCAAATGTTTGTCTATTCCACTGAAGTTCTTCAATCTAATCGACGCTTCTATCCAATGGTTCATAGCACGTCGATGATCTGAAGATGTTTCGTGAGTTTTGAGACGTGTTGACAAGTGTCTCCAGTCGTCAAATCCATCTTTTTCCAAATTAGAATGGCCATTTCGATTAAATAAACTACAGCAAAAACAATACACTTTGTCTGCAGATTTTGAGTATACGAGCCATCTTCGTTTAAAAGTTTCCCCATTTGGCATTACTCTTTGAAAATGTGTATTTGAAAAATGACGCCCATCATATTTTTTAGGGTAATTTTCGTTGCTTATTTTATTACTGACAGGTCCTCGAATAATTATTTCATCTCGTGTTGAAGAATCAATAAGCGGCAGCCATTTTGAAATATCATCAATATTTTTATCTTGAAAACATGGTAATGATGACGGAATATCTTCTATAATATTTTGACCTTCAGATGAGGTTCCCGGAGTGGCAAAATCTTGCGTGTTTTGCTGTTCATGAGCTTCGTTTGCAGAATTTTTGTCTTTGTCTTCTTCTGCCTGGTGAACTAGGTTTGATGATGACGATCCTGATGACTTTTCAACTCTCAAAAATTTCGATAGTGATTTTGCAGCCTTTTGTGTTTCCTCTTGTTTTTTTTTTTTCTTTTTAAGTTCTGTGCGCCTGATAGTATTTTTGGTAGTGACATGTTTCTTTTTCTGTAAAAGATACATTTATACTATTTAAATAAATAGCGTCTACTCCACGGTAGTTGTCGTAAAACATAAACCGCAAGAAATTCTAAGAACAAGAACGCACTAACAGGTAGGTATTTATTTAGGTACTTATTTGCTGCGCTTGTCAGAGCAATCGCGCCCGTCTAGTGGTTCAAAAAAAAATACTTAAAGTGTGGAGTGCGCCAGGCCTGATTGTGCTAAGATTCTTACCCCGGCATTAGTATTAATTAACTTGTTAAAATATGTATAAGGATGTCGAACAACAGGCCCGCTAAACAAAAAAAAAGATTTTCGCAAAAATGGCCCAGTTAAAAATCGTTTTTACGCTATTTTGTACAACTACTAAAAGATAAATGAGGCTTTGAAACTATCCTAAGGAGGGACATACTTTTTCGTTTGAAAGTTTAATAAATCAGAATTTGACCGGTGTAATATCTCTAACATGCATAAATACTTACTTGAACTGTGTCTACTACGAAAGTAATTATTTGTTTGAAGTTTCATCGATAGAAAAACAATAATTCTGGTAACGGTTTTGCTAATAATGACTTGATACACAATTAAGAAAGTACACGAAATACACCCATGCACGTACTGACGATGTTTCAAACTTATAGCTCCTGTAGTTTCTTGAAGAGTCTTTTTCTCTTTCATATTTATACATTTTACTTATTATTTCTATGGGTATAAAGGTCAATTCTAAATACTACTTTACATCTATATATTTACAATCAACTTCTATGTCAAATTCATTAATTCACCAGTCCACCAAAACACCAAACAGTTCTCCGTGCTCATAGAGTATTTGATATCAGTCTGTGTTTGTGTTTTATCATGTATAAACTCTTCTGTGTCTTCTATGGGATCTTTGCAGTGGTATTGTCCTGAACCAGTGACTAATATAGGCCGGTAGGGGTGAATGGAGACGCTGTTGCAGCAGTCTTTGTGGAGCGGGAACTGAAAGTAAGGTAACAATTGAAGTGTTGTCTTAACGAGTAATAGATTATGCACCAAGGGAATAAAGCAATGTCTTATGTTGCAGATGGCATGTTGAACCCCGAGTGGAACGAGGGTATGTAGAGTATTGTAGAGTCCTGAGTAAAGTGAGGGGTTTAAGTCGCCCAAGACGAAAACATGCTTTATACTGAGGTGCAAACTCTACTTTTCACACTGTCAGCCAGCCAATAAAACCTATTTGCTGAGACATTCAAAACCAAGACTTTTCACACGAATTATAACGATCCAAATTCAAATCACTTTATTCCCTTGGTAGTTTCCCAATTATTTTTGCCAAATATGCTCAAATTAGAAATTTGACAACCTTCTTCGAGATAAACCGAAATTGCTGTACTGGCCAAATACATGCTAGCAACGGTCGGCAAAAGTTGTATGAAAATTCATATGTGCCTTGTTTTAGCGGTCAAATAAATTACTACGCTCATATCTGTTGTGTAATAAAAAAAAATGGTTGCCTGTAAAGTCGGTTTACAGATGATAATTTTACGTGATAACGTCATAAGAACTCTTTTGTTTCGTTGTCTTTACCATTTTGCATACTTCATACGTTGCTATGGTTACCTTGTCAATAAAATGACGTTGCTGTGGAACGCGATGACGTCTTTTTTGTGAATGAAGGTGTTCCATCAATTTACTAGCTAGACGTTATCATGTCAAAAATGGAACAAAAAAATCTTTTACTCCGAAACATGTCAACGAAGGAGGTAAAATCTATGATTTATTTCCATAGATAAGTACTTACTTTATAAGTAACATTATCTCCATCCATATTAACAGAATCCAGACTATTCTTCCAATCGACTTGTTCAACGTCCCACACTCGTAACACTCCGTCCGTACCTCCAGACACCAAATACCTTCCATCGGGAGATATATCGAAGTATACTCGCTGGTTAGTATTTACTTCTCTAGTTAATATGTTTAGTGGTCGTCTGTAGTAGCGTATGTCCCAGATTAGGAGGCGATGGTCTTTTCTCGCTCCGGTGACAAGTTTCAGACCGTCTGGAGTGAATTTCATGTGTGTTACACCACCTGAAAGGTTTGGAAAATGATGAGACGAGATGAATAGGGGTTTTGCTGCATGAGGTTTTTCTAATACAGTCGCGTTCTAACGCGCCCAAATCACGAAAGTTAAACGGGTAAAATAAATATTCCTTCAAGTTTTCCTAAGGTACATGGTTCTCCTCATTGATAGTTCAAAATATAAAGGTTCAAAGTCTTATAACCCTTAGTTTATGTCTGTTATCTGTATATCAGATATTAAAATTGTATTATGCATCAGTGGGAAATACCAGACGTCCGCACTATGCCTTTTGTACCGCAAAGCAATGGAATCAGTTGCCTGCGTCTGTCTTTCCTGATGTGTACAATTTGAGTCTTCAAGTCGCGAGTGAATAGATATCTTCTAGGAAGGCGTGTTACATCTTAGGCCGCATCGTCACCTACCATCAGGCAGGTGTGATTGTGGTCAAATGCTATCATAATTGTTGTATAAAGGAACAAAACTGATACCTCCATGTCCATGCATTCTTCCAATACTCTTATAGGTGCTGCACTCTGATACATTATAGAGTCCAATGGTTGTGTTCCACGAGCCAACTGCTAATAGATTCCCACTTGTAGCGAAACAGGAGGCGGGGCTCGATATCTTGTGTTCCGTGTAGTCTCTGCCGGGCCTGAATTTATCAAACTTCGAATTGGCAATATTCTATTATTTTTAGAAATTCTTCAATTGTATTTTAATACTGATCATAGAGCATTTCCTTGAGACATTCAGATGGATATTCACACAGAGATACAGACAATCAGACAGATAGACAGATGGATAGATAAACAGACAGACAATTCAAAGTCAGGACTAATTTTGGATGCTATCTAAATAGCATTTATAGCTAACTAAACAGCAATTAGCATTCAAAATTATAGTAATTATTTTCCTGGGTCGATTGTGTGTTCTTTTTCTCTTAACTCGACGTTTCGACTATGTTACAATCAGGGTTCGAGGATATATATCAATGGATATATATCCAGTGGTTTTTTGTGATATATATCAATACAAAAATTTGTTTAAAAATTTGATAAAAATAAGTCAATTTTTGCAGTTTTCTGCTGTATTTCTCCATTCTAAATATAGATGGCGTTGGAGTAAAGTTAAAACATACTCCCTAATAGTAAGTTTAGGTATTAAAGTTTAAAGTTTAGGTATTATAGGTATTTGTGTAGGTATTCAGAAAATTAATGAAGCCATTGAATGATTAGATTTTATAAGATTTTATCTTTTTGAGTTGATTTTACCTGATGTAGTTTATGATTTTAGTGATTTTTCTGATTTATAAGAAAATTTTATGTTTTTGCGTTAAATTTTCTTTTATTTGTTGTTTTTTTTTAAATAATTTATTATGTTTATAAAACATAGGTATGCAAACTGTATACATAAATACATAAATATTACTATAAAATAACAATATGGCTGTCATACAAAATGGATAAATATCATGTAAATATCACATTTTTGATATATATCGGATATATATAAAAAAAATCCGATATTTTGATATTTATTATAAATATCGGATATTTTCGAACCCTGGTTACAATAGACAGCGGAGACGTGGCAAATCATGTGAGTATAAAAAGTTTATTTTTATCCAAAATTAGTCTCGATTAAAAATTGTTTGTCCTTCTGTCTGTTTATTCATCCATCTGTCTGTCTAAACATATTTCTGTCCATCTGTCAGTCTTTTTGTCTGATTGTCTGTCTGTCTTTTTATTTATTACCTTTCAACATCAAAAGTCCTCAAATATTTCTTATATCCAGCTATGATTCGATCCCCTTGCATGTTGAATGTTACAGACAGCGCTGGTTCCATTTCATCCACAGCATTGAAGCCTCTGTAGGATGCTCGTAGGGAGCCATCAAATGCATCCCACATTTGTATGGGAGCATTCTGTCTTGTTGTTAGCCAACTGGAAATTGAAAAGTAAAATGAATTTAACATAATAAATAAATAAATATTGCATCTAGCCCCAAGCTAAGTAACTAGACTTGTGTTATGGGTGCAAGATAACTGATATACTTACTTATATACTTTTCTTTTGCAAATATATACTTTTATTACATAGAAACAACCAGACCACAGACAAATATCTAAGCATAAATACTTGTCTGAGGTGAGAATTGAACCCGCAACCCTGTGTTTTGCAATCAGGCACCATTGTGCCAACTGGGTCGTCTGACCATAATGCATGGGAAAATGTAAATAATTATTTAATGATTAAGTATGCAATGGATTGTTAAGTAAAATAATTAAAATCTCTTTATTTTTTCATGATCATCACTCTTGTTGCTATCTTGATAATCTCTGTGGTGATCTCTATGGCGGGCAACCACCCCGCCTGCGGCACAGAAGGTTGTGGGTTCAATTCCCACCTCAAACATTTCATTTCTGGTCTGGGTATATTTACAAAAGTAAAATTATATTTTAAGTATTATATCCATTGTCTGGCCACCATAACACATGCCTAGTTGCTTAGCTTGGGGCTAGATGGCGCTGTGTATTGTCCTTCAACTTTTATTTTTATCTGCAGCATGATGGTCTGCAATGAGCTACACAGTTGTCCGCTTCTACTAGGTTATGCATAATAGGGACCTAGGAGTTTTCTCATAGTCAGCACATGAGTTTAAATATATTTTTTCTTAAAAGTAGTGTAGGTATAAAACAATGTATTTTTTTGTAGGGAGTGTGATTAAAATATTAACACTTACGCACATGATTCAGGCACACTGCTATGCATGAACGGGTACCAGCAGAAGTCATAAATTAATCCCGCCTCTTTCACATGAATTGTAGAGTCCAATATATCGATCAGACGGTCTGATTTCACACCACCTTCGTACAATTCTTTCGGAAGCTCAGTAACATGGACCCCATTGTTATTTACAACAGAAAGACAACAAGTCCCATCAGGAGACCATTTACACCCTCTCAGATAAGGCTGCACATCTTCCTTCGCTTGCAGAGACCGTGACCAGGAGCAGTTTGATAATTCTAACAATGTTTTACTAGTAAATAACACCGGGTATTTGTAACCTATATTTTCGACATTTTCTACGTTAACTTCCGAGTCTGTACTTTCTAAACATTCAGTATTTGTATATTCATCTTTTCTTACATCTAATGGATCAGTTTCCATTGATAAAACTTCCATTTTCACAGTAATTATCAACAACAAAACATTTCAAATTACAATTCTTAATTTTCTACCATTTTTCATTTTCTACTTGCTTTCTACTACCAACATATCAAAGAAAATAATAATCTTTGGGCCACAGATTAAATAAATAGTAGATTCATTCATTCTTTATTGGCCATCCGGCCAACCACATCGTCAGGAATAAAAGCATAGACAAATAAACTAAACCGGAAATGTATCATCGCAGCTAACTTCAAGTCATCGAAGTTCATCGAACTGTCAATATTATTTTTTCTGTCATGTGAACCGCCATGAAAAATTCAATTTTCTTTCATTCAGCAACAAATTTACCGATTGATGAACGTCTCGCTCGATTTTGCTCGGCAATCAATTAAAATTTGTATTGAAGACAAACTAGTACGGAATACTATCGATAACTATTTTAAGTGATCAAATAAATAAATAGAAAAGTAAACAATGGTTCCATGAAAACCAAAAGTCCCCGAAGTATTTTTTTGTAATTATTTTTCAGTATTGTGTAGTATATTATTTGAATAGTATAAATAGTGCGTCAGATGTTTATATTGAAATCTTTGCAGATGAAACTTAAGTTAGTTAGACGCGGGTTTCGATTTGCTTCGGGGAATTTATTATCGAAAAAGATGTCTTTTACGGAATCGCCTGCGAAGGCTTCGATATGTTGTGAGGAGTCGCAGGAGGGTGCTCCATCTACGTACGCGATGTACGAGGCCCTGAAGGATTCGTGCCAGAACAACGCGACGTACTTTCAGCCGGATGACAGTGAAAATGGACAGAGATTGTATCAGGGTTTCATGACCCTGATTGATCATATAGACACCGTTTGGCCGCTCGTCGATCACGTACGGAAGGTATGCTACTACATACTGATTATTGAATCATACCAGCACTAGATAACTGACCCATAATACTAATTAGAAGCACAGTCCTACTTCACTTTCCAACCTATGTAGGTAGATACCTATTTCGTTCAAAACTGATTGAAACCCCTAAGAAATTGTGTTGACTACATAATCATCAATACTTGATATTGGTATTTATTTACAACAGTAATACTAACAATTGAGAGATACATTGCTGAAATTATGTACAAGTATGTTTACAAATAATAGGTATACACAACTTAGCCATAGGTTCAAACTAGGTTTTTGGTTTATTCACCAATTACGAAATTATTATAGATTAGCAGTGCTCCGCGGTTTCACCCGCGTAACTCTCGATTCCGTGGGAATATCGGTATAAAACGTAGCCTATAGCCTTCCTTGAAAAATGGACTATCCAACACAAAAATAATTATTCAATTCGAACCAGTAGTTCCTGAGATTAGCGTGTTCAAACAAACAAACTCTTCAGCTTTATAATATTAGTATAGTCTTTGAGTTCCTACAAACAATAGTTAGGTGCCAGAATAATTTATTTGTTATCAACTAGGTTTCAATTAATTACACTATAAAATTTAATATTATTGCCAAATCCACTTGTAGATTTGTCATTGATCTTTAGTACTAAATTACATAAGTATGTTGGGCAATTTAATCTGTAATTAGATAGATAGATAACTTTATTTGTACAACACAGTAAGAAACATAGAATACAAAGCAAAGTATCTAATAGCTAGAAAGTATAAGTAATTTTCATTCAATAAGTAATTATATTTATCTCTTTATTTCATTTTTTTATGTAGGTACTACATGCCATTATTTTATTTATCTTCAAGGTTGTATCAAAAATCACAAAGGATATAGATTAGAATCACATTTGATTTGTAGTGTGTACCTACCTATAATATTTATTTATGTGGGTTAAATTTTAAATTATGTAGACTACCTATCTCAATATATTTTGAGATAATTTACAAATTTCTACTGTTACCTTTCTATAATTTTATTAACTAGCTTCTGGCTTAGCCCACCATTTCACCCTCTTATGGGTGGAGTTTTGAAAAACCCTTAGTGGGTTTTTCAAAAAACACTTCACAAAAGCACACTCTCTAAGTTTCATGTTTCTAAGATCAGCAGTTAAATCTTTTTGATATCAGTTGATGTCTTTGAATTTTATATTTATAGCTGTGAAAGTTTGTGTGTTTGTTTGTTACTCCTCGAAAAACTACCGAACTGATTGTGATATAACTTGGTATGTAGCTAGCCTGAGCCCTAGGACAACATAATATATGCTAATTTTTATCCCAATATTCCTGTGAGATAAGGACTTACGCTTAAACCCACTGGGCAGAACTAGTTCTAAGCTTATAATGTTTTTCTAACAGGTCCGGCCAATTCCTTCCTTAACTTACTGATAATGTTCTTTACCTTGACTTTAAGTACCTATTTATTCTATATCTTAAAAGCTACCTAGACCTCATAAAAATTCTTTGACAAGTTTTTTGAATGGAGAAAACTAGTTTTTTTATACCATTATTTTCCTTAAAATAATTAATCTATGTTGACATCTGTTTGAGAAAAATCTTAGAATAATAAGTTTTTAAAGAAGTGGAATTTGTTAAGGGTTAGACTTTGGAAATTCTGGTGGGAACTTCTACCAAGGGTTGTGGTATGAAAGTAAAATTCTAAAAACATACTTGCAGCGCTCTGCGGTTTCACCTGCATGAGAGTTCCCGTGGGAATATCGGGATAAAAAATAGCCTATGTGTTAATCCAGGTCTCCAGCTTTCTAGACACCAAGTTTCATTGCAATCGCTCCAGTAGTTTTTGCGTGAAGGAGTAACAAACATACACATACAAAAACTTTCACTATCACTACATAGTATAAAACAAAGTCGCTTTCTCTGTCCCTATATCCCTATGTATGCTTAAATCTTTAAAACTACTTTTTTTAATAGATAGAGTGATTCAAGAGGAAGGTTTATATGTATAATACATGCAAATATAGCCGTGCGAAGCCGGGGCGGGTCGCGTAGTTTATAATATTAGTAGGAAGTAGAATACTTACCCCTACCATGGCAAGTTATGGTAGGGGTAGTAATAATAAATGTTTATTATAGTTTCTGAGATTTTGTGATAAGTGAGTTAGTGATTTTCTCTTTATAAATATAGTAGCGACCCGCTCCGGCTTGGCACGGCTATATTATGCATGTATTATACATACAAACCTTCCTCTTGAACCACTCTATCTATTAAAAAAAACCGCATCAAAATCCGTTGCGTAGTTTCAAAGATTTAAGCATAGGTACATAGGGATATAGGAACAGAGAAAGCGACTTTGTTTTATACTATGTAGTGATGATAATGTCAGATTTCGATTTATATTTACTTATATAAACGCTATTTATCAGACGCTAGTCATACGGAATCCTAGCACTGAAGCATTATAAAATCGGTAAGATGGTGTCACAACAAGCAGGAAAATAGGCAATCCAGAGCCAGATTACTTGTATGTGTAGGTATGTAAATTGTTTCACATGCATAGTTTCAAGATGTGGATTCAAGTACAGATGCACTTATCAAGGTTAAATGAATGTTGGTTCAACTTGCAGAACTGTTTCTGTCTGAATAACTAGACTACTTTCGAAAACAATTCACAAACACAACTTACGTAGGTACTTATTGCATTCTCGGCAATGTTTTATTTTTAACTAGCTGCGCTCCGCGGTTTCACCCGCGTAACTCCCGATCCCGTGGGAATATCAAAATAAAAAGTAGCCTATTATAGCCTTCCTCGATAAATGGACTATCCAACACAAAAATAATTTTTCAATTCGAATCAGTATTTCCTGAGATAACATTAGAATCGGTTTTGTATTTAAATAAACACTACCAGCGGTAACCGACGTAAGGGACTTACGCGGTTCACGTCTGAATATGAGAATAAGTACTTCTTATTCTCACTTCGCCTATGTTACTTCCAAGGATTCTATGAATCTCCATACCAAGTTTAATGAAAATTGGTCCTGTAGTTTCGGAGCCTATTCGTTACAAACAAAAAAATCGTCTTTATTAAACTACTAGCTTCACCTCGCGATTTCACCCGCGTAAGTCCGATCCCGCGGTTATTTCGAAAAAAAAAGTATTCTATGTCCTTTTCCGTCCCTAAAAACTTTCAGATTTACAACATTAGTTTAAGTCATGTTTATGTAGACATAAATCCGGTCAAACGTACAATCGCATTTAATATATAAAAAACATAAATAGAGACAGATAAAGATCAGGATGTATGTACATTTTATTAACAGCTGCTAAGTATCTCAACTAACACGTGTTACAAAATATTCTCATTATTAAAGGGATATGTTACCGGATACGCGTGAAATTAAAATAAAAGTTTTTCATCAAAGTAATGAATTATCATGGGTTAGGTGAGAAACACGCAAAAATTGAGTATTTTCATTTCCAACGTAACCTTCTTGTGAACCTGGCCCTAAATTGTGTTTCTAACTTAAAGTGGAAACAAAAGGGGGACTAGAGAGTCAGTTATAATATAAATCTAATTTAAGTAGTTTTCAACGTAATTTATTACATACTACGCTTACTACGCTTATACGCTTACTCAAATAAGGCTTAGAAACCACCTTATATTCAAAGTAGAATGCATTAATATAATATTTGACGACCTCTGTGGCGCGTCAGGCGAACACCCGACTGCGACGCAGAAGGTTGCGGGTTCGATTCCCGCCGGGAACAAGTATTTATGCTGACCATAAATTCTTGTTTCTGGTTCTGGGTGTTTCCTATATGTATAATATGTGTATATTTACAAAAAAAAAAGTATATAAGTAGTTTATCCGTTATCTGGCACCCATAACACAAGCATTAAGTTGCTTAGCTTGGGGCTGGATGGCGATGTGTAATATGTCCTGAAATATTTATTTATTTATTATTATTTATTAATATGTAGAATCGCAAAGTCACTAAATAAAAAATTGTAATTGAGCAATTTGTTGCTCTCTCGATGCGAAATTGTGTTCATCACTCTAAAGATCCTCGTCTAATTCCTCACCAATTTTATTTTTTACCCCACTTTCAAACTAAAATCCGACCAGCCATAAAAAATATACAATTGAATTGAGAACCACCTTCTTTTTTAACCGACTTCAAAAAAAGGAGGACGTTCTCAATTCGGAAGTATGTATGTTTTTTTTGTTTTTTTTTTATTAAAGTCTGTTAAAAATAGCGATACATTTCGATTTATAAATATGCAATTTTTCCAAATAAAATTTCGATCGCCTCCGGTTAGCATTCCCCTTAATTACTACTTAATCATACATAAAAGACCTTTTGAACTTGTTTAATAAATTACTTTGCGATAATAATGGCAATGAAACAATAAACTTTGTTGCCATTGTGACAAAGTTCAGAATTCTGTAGGACATGTCTGTTAGACTACACTAATTATTATTAAGAAAAAAGATTTTTTGTATTTTTTTGTAAGTAATTAAAAGATACATTTAACACTACCAGCTATGCCCCGCGGTTTCGCCCACGTAAGTTCCGATTATAATGGACCAGCTATTTTAACCAAATTTGAGCGTGGTTACGTAAATATAAAGGCACTTATCATCGGAACATATTTTAATCATATAAATTACATACCCATCGGCATTATTTTACCACAACGCCTAATCCACTCACCAAAAGGTATTAAACTAATTAACTCAAATAAATGGTACGACCATGAAAAGGTTCAGGCATCATGAAGCTACCGCGACAGAATGAACCACGTTCCGTCATTTTATTCCTATTTATAGACACAAAACAGTAGTCAAGATGGCGGCGCCCTGACGTATACATCAAATGAAGCACTGTATTGTTGACTTCCTTTAGTCGTTTTCGTTTTGTTACTGACACGATCTCGCGGGAATTTTGGGATCAAAAGTGTTCAATGTCATTCTGCATACCCTAAACTACAACTTTGCAGATTTCCATTCAAATAAATCCAGGCGTTTGACCGTGAAGAGGGAACAAACAAACAACTAAATAAATACTTTCGGAATTATAATATTAGATTAAGGGGTACCGGCGCTCTCTCCATACAAATGTAGTCGACTGTTTCTTCCCTGCATAATGACAGTAGCACAAATATTTTTGTTGCATAAAGTCTGTAACTCCCATGACTATGCCCCTATGTCTTGTTTTTTTTTTCATTTTCAAATTATCATAGAAAGTAATATAGTAAAAAAACAAAATATTTATAACAAAATAAAACATAGGGGCATGGTATGGTCATGGCAGTTATAAGTTTTATGCTACAAAAATATTTGTGCTAGTGTTATTATCCAGGGAGGAAACAGTCGACTACGTTTGTATGGAGTGAGCGCCGGTACCCTTTCCTCTTAATGATACTGATATCTCAACTAGAGGTAGATACGTGTTGGTCATGGCAGTTATAAGTTTTATGCTACAAAAATATTTGCAATAGTGTCATTATCCAGGAAGGAAACAGTCGACTACGTTTGTATAGAGAGCGCGGGTACCCTTTCCTCTTAATGATACTGATATTATCTTAACCAGAGATAGATACGTCTTTGCGAAATAAACATGACCACACGGAAGTAAGGCAATTGACTCATACACCCTCTGGTGGTTTCGCATATTGCATGAAGACACGTTAAATTATTGTGTTACAAATTACAATAAAGGAATGCGAAGTAAGGAGATAATTACATCTCACTGTATTAGATAGCAAGTTCGGATTAGGATTGTTGTCTGTTTATATGAAACAATAGCATATGTATAAGGGCTAGTTCGGACGACACGCCCCACCACGCGTTCGCCACGCTCCCGCCACGCGCCCCACACACGTACAACTCGCTTTGAAATTTGTTGTATTTATAATTTGAGTCTTATGACACATAGATCTCAAATTGCATTTATGCAAGACCACGCAAGCGGGCGCGGAGCGGGCGCGTGGCGTGAGCGGGTGGACTTGCAATTATACAGGGTGTCCCGTAATGAATGGCCAAGCGGGCACCTACGTATAGAGGACACTGTGCCGGATCAGAAAAACGAATGTTATGTTCTATGAAAGTCTCTCGGTTTCCGAGATATACACCATTTAAAAAAAAAAAAAAAAATTCACACCGTTCTCTATGTTTTGTGATGCCAAAACTGCAAATGAAGGAATTATCCCAATCTTTTTTTTGGATAGTATTCCTGCAGGCTCATTCACAAACCATCGGAAGGCTACCGAAACGAATAAAACTGAAAAGACAAGGATGTCAGTGAAATAGGCGAGTTTTTTTTTCATTTAGCACTAGGGTGACCATACATTTTTTTACACCGGGAAAGATTAAAGTTCAGGTTAAAAAATTAAAAAAACCATGAAGTTTGAGTTAAATCTTAGTTTAAAAAAAAACTTTCAATGTGTCATAAAAAATATTGTTTGCATTCGATAGCACATTTATCCAGGAAAACTATCCAAAAAACAGATTGGGATAATTCCTTCATTTGCAGTTTTGGCATCACAAAACAAAGACAACGGCGTGAAATTTTTAATTTTTTTTAAATGGCGGATATCTCGGAAACCGAGAGACTTTCATAGAACATAACTTTCGTTTTTCTGATCCGGCACAGTGTACTCTATCCGTAGGTGCCCGCTTGGCCATTCATTACGGGACACCCTGTATATACTGTATAACAAATTTAAAAAACAATAAAAAACAAATAAAGCGAGTTGTACGCGCGTGGTGCGCGTGGCAGGTGCGTGTCGTCTGAACGAGCCCTAAAGTGAATGATTCACTAGTTACCGACACGTGTTTCCAATACAAATTGTCAACAATTAGTGATCGCCCGGTTGATCACTACCTAATCAGTCAAGCTAGAGTGTGATTAGATGATTACGTATTTCCTTTCTATGCTGAAATCACTGGTAAGTATACAGGTTGTTTTTTACCCGACTGCGCAACGCAAAGGAGTGGTAATGTGTTCATCAGTCTATGTATGTATGTTTGTACCTAGGTATATAGCTCTTTAGAGCCCAAACGCGTGGGCCGATTTTGATGATTCTTACGTTAACTAACTGCGTAGACCGTGTCCAGAGGAAAGAACTTCTTAATACGTCTGAAGCCAACTAATCCGCGGGTTTCATCACGATATTTTCCGTCACCGTAAGAGCTATGTTAATTAGCGGTCACGCAGTAATAGTCACCTATCACTGTCGGCCGAGATTTGAACTCATCACCTTCAGAATGAAAGTCGAGGTATCAACCACAAAGCCAACATCGGTATCACCCTACTCATAAGCGCTGCTTAGCGGACAATTTCAATCAGCGTGTAATTATTACAAGATAAATCAAAATATCTCCGAATGATAAGGAAAATTGCATGTAACTTTTGAACGGCTGAACCGATTTTGATCAGATATAGCTAAATCAACAAAAGTGTGGGGTAGGTATAATATACTAACTTGAAGGTATTTGAACACTGTGTTTGATTGTACTTACTTCATTTATTTTGAGAATATAATTTACGAATGTAATTATTTGTGAATATAATATTTTGCTTAAATGTAATATGAGAACAAAGGATAGAAGTGTCTATGTCAACTTTAGTAAGTAAATTATCAACATAGCATAAAATAATTCGCTTCCCGCTATCTGTATGTCCTTTAAGTATGCTTAGATCTTTAAAACTACGCAACGGATTTTGATGCGGTTTTTTTCACTTGTGATTCAAAAGGAAGGTTTTTGTATACAGAACAATTAGAGACCCGCCCCGGCTTCGCACGGTTATATTATGCATGTATTATACGTATAAACTTATTAGGAATAAAAAAAACCGCATCATCAAATCCGTTGCGTATAGTTTAAAAGTTCTAGCATACATAGGGACAGACAGCGGGAAGCGACTTTGTTTTATACTATGTAGTGATGAGAACAAATGGCAAAACTGTCTAAGGCGATTTTAGTAATTAAATTAATTATCAATTATGTTTATAGGTAGCACCAATGTACGACTTTGACAACAAATCACCGGGCAACGGTTACCGATCGTTCGTCTCCGTGGTTGACTCTTGCGTGCTTCACGGTCTGAAGTTGAGTCGGCAAGTCTGCACCGGAAGAGATGCGCTGCTGTTTCGGAAGGGACACTTTGTTAAGTAAGTACCTGATTTTATATATTGTAGGACATTCCACACATCGCCATCTAGCCCCAAGCTAAGTAACTAGACTTGTGTTATAGGTGCTAGACAACGGATATAACATAAAATACATAGATAAAACAAGACCACAGACAAATACCTAAGCAATAAAATATAAATACTTGTCTAAGGCGAGAATCGAACCCGCAAACTTGTGTTTGGTAGTCCGACATGGTGACCATTGTGTCAACTGGGTACCAACTGATTATTTAAGACTAGGTGTGGCTCCTGCGGTTTACCCGCGTAACTCCTGATCCCGTAGAAATATCGGGCCCATGTTATTCCCAATAAATCAAATCAATGTATCCTCATACTAAGTTTCATCAACATCGATTCAATCGTTTCGAAGCATATTCGTTACAAACAAACAATAAAAATTAAAAATATTTTCTCTTTAGAATCGCTAAAGAGAATATAAATACTAGCATGTTAGCTACATGTTTTGTTTTTTTTTATTTTCTAATTATCATATAAATTAAGATTAAATAAAATAAAATGAAAAGAAAGGGTCATGGCAGTTATAAGTTTTATGCGCCAAAAATATTTGCTCGGAGAAAACAGTCGACTACGTTTGTAATAGTTTGTATGGAAAGAGCCCCCGGTACACCCTTTCCTCTTAATTTTAAAATTTTGTTTATATTAACTATTAATTTTGAATGTCTGGTGCAGCAGACATGGCTGTTGTTACTACCTTTTTTCTATATTACATAACATCAGTATACATAACATCCGAAAAACATTAGTCAAATCAATAAATGGTTTCTGATTTCCAGAGGAGCCGATGGCATAAATACTTTGGTAAAGACATGGTAAATACCTACCTACCTACGTACGTCAATCGATTTAGTTGTGGTTTGTGACCTATTTTTCCAGTGTTTACTCGTATGACATAATATTATGTAGGTACTTATGATATTTATCGTTATTCTGAGATGTCGTCATCATTTAATACGCTATAAACGCTCAGTATCTGAGTCAGAGCTGCGTAGATATTATTAAATATAAAGCACTCTTTCAACCCAAGATTTTATTCGTTTACTAGCTTTTGCCTGCGTAGAAGTCGAAAATGGATCTAAAATAATTTTCATGCTAAGCACTAAGGTGACTAAGGAATGGAACGTATCTCCGAATGAATTGATATCAACTTCAAAGCAAATCACCCCCAAAATAACTTCTAAGTACTTACCCCTTTTTAACCCAGTTAGGGGATGAATTTTAATCAAATACGAAGCACAGCTCCCATCAATAAAACTCTGATAAATAATATTCATGCAAAAATTTGAAGTAGATTGGACAAAGGAATCACGTTGTCCCATACAAACTTTGCCTCCCTCCCTTTTTGGTCACCCCCTAAGGGGTAAATTTTCGAAAAATCATTTCTTTTTGAATGCCTACGTCATAGAAAGAACAGTTCGTATCCTATTAAGTTGGCACCATTCCCTTCCTGGAAGCGCGAAACCAGCAGGCTTAAGTGTAGGGTTGATGGTAACTCCCATGCTATCGGGGGGTTTGCGTTCCACTCTTGTATCCACTCAGCAGATGAGCTGAATCCTTACTGAAACTTAATAGGATACGAACTGGATGCGGGCGGAGCAACGCTTTCATGTCAATGTGCGGGTGGAGAGAATCTCCGGAGTGCGAGTGTGGAGCTGATGTTCAGGATGTTGAGCACATAGTTAGAGATTGCCCACTCACAAGGTACCACGGCTGCCCAACAGACCTGTTCTCCCTCGAAAACGACGCTATCCCATGGATTCAGAAATTAAAAGATAGAGTAATTTTATAATTTTAAGTTATTGTGAACGATTGTAATGCCATACGAATAAATCAATAGAAAGAACACACCCTCCCAGTTTCAGATCTCTACGATCAGCAGTTTAGGCTGTGCATTGATCCGTCAGTCAATCAGGACAAAGCATTTTATATGTAGGTATAGATAATCAATTACTAGTTTTTGCACCAGACTTCGTCCTCTCTGTCCATCAACTCTACATGAGTTTGAATTTTCCAAAAACCCTTCTTCAGCTAACCGTATGCCTAAAGTTCGACCCGTCCGTTGGTTTGAACTATGCGTTGTTAAATGTATTCAGTCAGTTTTATAGTTTTTATCTACTGAAGTATAAAACGTCTTTCTTAGTATTGGGTATGAGTCATCTATGACGGAAAATTAAACGTATCTTGTGATCTTGGTACCTATCAAAGTATGAATCACGTTCGAAAAACCCCATATTATTTACCAATCATAACGTCAAAAATAAAATAAATATCGGAAAAAATCTTTTTCTTTGACTCTCTTCTTTTTACTTGGGTCTGTTTTTTCTTTCTTTCGGCAATTTATTCAAATAAACATTGCAAAAGAAGTGATTAACCCCGGACCATCTTACTTTTATGTGCACTGCACTTGTCACTAGTTGTCACCATTATTATAGGATTCTATATCTGACAAAATTTAAAGTCCTGTCTGACTAATACTAACGCACAGCTCAAACCAAACCACTGATTGGGCTAAAATTTAGCATGGCATATATTATGACGTTGGCATCATATTTTAAAAAATCAACTCCTAAGCTACGCGGCAAAGTTGCGGATTAAAGCTAGAAGTGTATAAAGTTAGAAGTCTCGTCTTAAACTCTAGCATTAGGTGAGCCACACTTAGCTTTTCTGAATCTGGTAACCACACCACATTTTCCTAGATTTTAGGTTAACTCGAATCGTACCTGTAACAAAAACTAGATAATAAACTGAACATCTGCTGATAACAGATAAAAATGCGTATCTATTATCTTGATAACTGCACCTAAGTCGACAATTTTACATGTAATCATTTGTGGCTATTATATTGCTTAGTAATTATTAATGAAATTATTTTATTTTATTTAGATCCAGAATCTATCGAAGCAAATGCTGAATTGTTTTTGTACAAATAAATCAAATAGGACCTAAAAACGGAAATTCTTATCTAGATAAGCGGCAGCGTGTCCGTTCAGCCAAGTTCAAAAGAAAAAAATGGTTGTCTGAGCCCTTAGTATGGGTTTAACCATACGAAAACGATGACCGTATCCGTATATCGTTCCATACATTTCAGAATAGGCGCCCCTATCGGAAACGTAAAGGAACTAAAATTGATACCACACATAAGTAAAAACATTACGTTGTATACAGAAGAGTTCATTCATTTTGGTGTAAATTGACATTCGTTGTCAACTTGAAATTCGTTAACGTGTACGTAAACGGTAAACGTGAACGTTTTCTTACTCGATAAAATATTATTAGTGAGAAGCATGTAAAAGGAATTTATTTACATAAAAAAAACTAACTAAAAATGTTTCCAAGATGTGTGTTAGCATGGATGATGTTAGAAGAAGAAGAGGCGGCTCGCCGTGAAGAACGGCGGCAAAATACTTTGTCTCTTCGAGCTTTATTGGCACCGGATTGTATATCGGACTCCTCTTTTCCAGGGGTTCAAGTACGTGTGCGATCTTTTACAGAACCAACGTTTCAATATGAAACTGATGACATTTGATGATTCCTGACTAAGGAAACCTGGCGCTACTGAGCCTGGGTCGTGCAACTAGTGATAGGGTGGCGAACATCATTCATGTACAAAATACATAAATCACCTCTGGCTTGCCTTAGTTGGCTGGTTGGAGTTAACACTGACGAGGAATACATGCTGGATAAACCTAATCAATATCTACGCTTCGATCAAGCACAGGTACTGGCTACTGAGAACCGTTAGGAACTTAGAATTCTTCGTAAAGCGATTTAAATTCGAAAACATCTAAATAATTTCAAAAGAGAAGATGGTTGGGATGTACCACCTGTTTGGGACCCAGTACTACATTCGGTGAAGTCTTAAGCCCGGCAAACAACAGCTGCAAGACTTCGGAACACCGTTAGCTATAGCCGTAGCATAGGTACATAAGGAACGTTTCAATTAGGGAACGTAACAATTTTCAAATATATAGGTATTTTGTAAGACTATTTAGTCTGCCTGTGATCATAGAAACTGAAAAGTTCCACATGAAATGTTCTTAATGATATTAAAACGTTAAAAAACCTCTACGTGTTGGCTTTGGCCAATTTCATACATTACACAGCGCCATTTGGCCTCAAACCCGTGTACTCCAAGGCTTCAGCTATGTGCACACCATCCATTATTCATCGCAATCAGTTCAGTAGTACTTTTTACATAAAGATTTAATTAACCTACATACAAACTTCTAACTTCTATATAAATATATATTAGTTGGATGATCAATGATGATGGATAAGGTAGGTATTGTAAAAAAATAGTTTAATCCATATTTAAAAAATGAATCGCTGAATGTGTTGCTAAGCGTAAATCTCGTGAACAGCTGAACCGATTTTGCTAATTCTTTTTTTTTGTTGTCTTTGTTATTGTCAGGAGGTGGTTCTTATGAAAGAAAACATTAAGAAAATTGCGTAGAAAATTATTACACGGGTGAAACTGCGGGTCGCAGCTAGTGCTTTATGGTAATTATTATTATAAATTAGCTGCGCCCCGCGGTTTCACCCGCGTAAATCCGATGTTTCTTACCGTTTAAACCTTCCCTGGACTACGACAAACATTTCAAAACCGAAATCATCTAAATCGGTTCAGCCATTCTCGAGTTTTAGCGAGACTAACGAACAGCAATTGATTTTTATTTATATAGATAACTAAAAACTACAAATAAAAACTTAACCTAAGGTAATCATTTTTAAGAAAGTTCTTTATTTTAATTTGAGTTGCTTAAATGAAATTTGGTACAACATTATAACGTTTCGTTTCGATGATTTAGTGGCATTTGCCATAGTGCCTGCTGTTGGGGCTATACATCGCTCCCACCGTCGCGCGTTCTCTGCTATAAATTCTGCCGCCAGCGACCTCCACTGCGGATCAGACGCAGCAGGAACTCTTTGCAGGTTCTCAAGGTTTTCTGAAAATAAGAACATTTTGATGATTATTAAATAGTTTGCCCCGAAGATAACATGACTGAAAATGTATGAAGAGAACAGACAGCGGACCCATTATGGTAAGGGTCCGCTGCTCCAGGTCTGTCAGTGCTAAAGTCGAGGCCGTCCCTCCCCCTGTGCCTGACACGGAAGATCCAATCTTAGCCGCCTTCCTCCTTGTATTCGACTTAAAATCACTCCACAGCTTTACAAGACAAAGCAGTGCAGGGCAAAACAAATATTAGTGCATGAACATATTCATCGAGGGCGGAGGTGAGTTCTTGCCACCTCCGCATCGCCAGTAACCTACCGCATGCCGTGGGGGCTCTCGGCAGGCTTCATAAGGTCTCCGTGACTACAAATAGTGAAAATGTCTTGGTAGCTTAGTTTGAAACACAATAAGTTCAATGTCTTTATTTGCAAAGATGAACAATAACTTACCGCTCCATGATCTCCACCAAAACCTCAAATTAGGAGGCTAAAGTCATCATTATTTTCACTAGATAATTATTTTCTTATTTAAATAACACACGGTTTTATTCACAATTGACTTTGTCAATGTTGTCAACCAATTGTCAACTAGCTCACGAATTTCGAAACGTCAAACATCCATCTCTATTTTTTGAGAGGTACGCAAAAGAGAAAAACAATGTTCGTTCATTCATCGAGTTACTCGATCAACTCTATCGAGTCTATTATACTGCTAGAAAAACTAAAAATGGTACGTATGTGTGCGTTAAAACGGTCACGATCATCGTTTACGTTTTGTAAAACCTGTACTAGCCGTACTGTAAAGTCTGTTTCCGGACGATAATTTTACGTGATAACGTCATAAGAAAACATTGATGGTAACCATGGCAGCGATAAAACGTTGCTATAGTTACCTTGTCAATAACATGAGGCGTTCCAGTAACGACGCGTGACGTCACACTTTTTTGAGATTGCAGGTGTTCACCAATTTATAAAACGTTATCACGTCAAAAAGCACTACTTTTAATTCATTCATAACTCGAAAACTATAAAAGTAGGTACATACTCGAAAATACGAAAAAAAAAACTACAAATTTTGCTATTTTTTTTACGTATGATAGGTCAGCGTTTGACCACTATCACACCTGCCTGATGGTAGGTCACGATGCGGCCTAAGATGTAACACGCCTTCCTAGAAGATACCTATTCATTCACACGACTTGAAGACCCATATTAATTTACTTTCAAAGTATTTTTGTGAAAATGTAGAGTCGTGTGGTAGAGCCCCAATAGGTTAAATTACATGAGGTATCATTATCGTATTCAATTCATTATCAGTTGTTTTTTTTAATTAGAAGTAGTAGGTACTTACCTATTAAATTAGGTAGGTATTTACAACCATAGAAAACAACTTTGATTTTAACTAGAATGTTTTGAATACGTTAGCGTATATACATGTGTTTTAATATTTAAATAAATAAATATTGCAGGACACTCCACACATCGCCATGTAGCCCCAAGCTAAGTAACTAGACTTGTGTTATGGGTGCTAGACAACGGATATACTACTTATATACTTTTCTTTTGTAAATATATACTTATAATACATAGAAACAACCAGACCACAGACAAATATCTAAGCATAAATACTTGTCTGAGGCGGGAATCGAACCCGCGACCCTGTGTTTGACAGTCCGGCATGGTGACCATTGTGCCAACTGGGTCGTCAATATTGTATTGTTTTATTGAAATTCTAATTACTGTTCCATAGTTGATTGAATGCAAATGTTTTAATTAAGAACATAATGTACTAGCTTTATTGTATTAGCTGTAAAATTTCTATCCTATCAATCGATAGCGTTGCTGATAAGGATCAATTCCTGGAAACAAATATGGGTGGCAAACCAAAATAAATAGCTCATTTTTTTAGTTTTCTACAATTTCTCACATATTACCTACTTAGTACCAGCATTTGAATTGTAGTCGAACGGCGGAAAATCTGTATGATGATGTCATTAATTGATTATTCGTTATTCGTAGACCTGGTACATTAGTGGATTAGCTGCAAGAACGTATTTTTGTAATTTATTCTGAAGAACCCTACATTTCAAGAACATTGTTCATTCACAAACAGCAAACAGTTGTTTTGACGTGATAACGTTTTATAAATTGGTGAACACCTGCAATCTCAAAAAAGTGTGACGTCACGCGTCGTTACTGGAACGCCTCATGTTATTGACAAGGTAACTATAGCAACGTTTTATCGTTGCCATAGTTACCATCAATGTTTTCTTATGACGTTATCACGTAAAATTATCGTCCGGAAACAGACTTTACAAACAACCATTTTTTAGATAAGTGAACGCAGTGCGCTAAATGCGGCCCTATGATTAGTCAATTTTGTGCTGCTCTCCTCACTCTAGCGAATCAGCGTCATATTTTCGGCTCTATGCGTTCGGGCGCACTATGCAATCTCATAGGGTTGATTGTGAATTTGACGCTGAAAGTAACATTATTAATTGTTCCGTTTGTTCCAGAGAAATAGAATCATGCAGTCAACTCCTAGCCTCACTGGGCACCTGTCTTCATCACCTCCACACGTTGCTATCCTGGGCGCCTCCAGGAGAACTCTTCCCGACGGAACACCACACGCCCGAAGAGCTCTTCTCAAAAGCGGACACGATCAACCAGTACTGTTTCTATGGAAGATGTCTTGGATTTCAAGTGAGTTCCAAGACTGTATGATTTAATGATTTAAAACTTTAGTTTCACTTCGTACCCGTTGTAGTTTTGTTTTATATACTAAAACCTTCCTTGAGAACCACTATCCATTTGTGAAAACAGCATGATAATCGGTGCAGTCGTTTTTGAGTTTATAGCGAGTGATAGTGATGTTTATTGCCCGATAAGGCTGCCTCTAACTGTCGATATAAACCAGCAAACTCCAGTCTCGTTGAAAATGATGTTTGCAACAACATCGAAATCCACAGAGCTCCACAAATAAAAAAAACTGGCCAAATGCGACTCGAACTCGCGAACAAAGGGTTCCGTTCCGTACCTTAACTTCAAATATTTTTTGAATCTGTGAAAATTTCAAGCTATCACAGTTCATGAGATACAGCCTGGTAACAGACAGACGGACGAATACTGAAGACGTAATATGTAAACGGGACCATATTACGAAGTAATATGGTCCCGTTTTTACCCTTTAGGTACGAAAAAAAAATATTATAAACCTGGTAAATATCTCGTTATAAATAACTTTAATAGTCATACAAAGAACACACTCCATGTTTCAGGTCTCTACGATCAGCGGTTTAGGCTGTGCGTTGATCCGTCAGTCAGTCACTCGTTCAGGACAAAGCATTTTATATGTATAGATTACTAGCTTTTGCCCGCGACTTCGTCCGCGTAGAAGTCAAAAATGGACCAAGGAATCACGTTGTCCCATACAAACTTTGCCCCCCTTTTCACCCCCTAAGGGGTAGAATTTCAGAAAATCCTTTCTTATCGGATGCCTACGTTATACAACGAACACATCCTCCAAGTCCAAGTTTAGGCTGTGCATTGATCCGTCAGTCAGTCAGGACAAAGGATTTTATATGTATAGATTATTTAGATTCAATAACTGGTACAGCAAGAATCATAACAGCAAAATATTGGAGTGCCATGATACTTTTATGAGCTAAAGCTTAGATGGTACCTTCTCGTATGAACCATGAATCGATTTCGTTTCAATTGCGTTTTAATCGATTCATATTACTTGGAATCGATATAGGTATAGGATGACAAAATAGAAATTGTTGGATTCATGTTATCATACAGAACAACTAAAATAATGCACTTTTTATCAATTTATTTTCCTAAAACATAACGCCGAGGGACTGTATTAAAAAAAATAACTAAACCTATACTTCTATCTTATAAAGAGGGAAGACTTTTTTGTTTGTTTATAACCAATAGGCTCCGAAACTACTGAACCGATTTATATAAAACTTTGTATGAGGGTGCATTGATTCATTAGGAGTAACATAGGCATACTTTTTATCCCGATAGATACGCGGGGGAAATTTATAATAAAATAATAAACGACTTCGTTCTTGGAAAAGCCAATTACGGATTTTGTCCTTTTCTTCAAATCAGTCCAGTAGTTTTAAATTTATTCATTACTAGCGACCCGCCCCGGCTTCGCACGGCTATTATGCATGTATTATATCTAAAAACCTTCCTCTTTAATCACTCTATCAATTAAAAAAACCGCATCAAAATCCGTTGCGTAGTTTTAAAGATCTAAGCATATAAAGGGACGGCGAAAAGTGACTTTATTTTATACTATGTAGTAATGACTAAACATAAAAACCATAATGGTTAGTATTTCTGTTAAGTCTAAAAGTGTACAATTAGAACTTGGTGAATAATTGTTTTGTTTATAGCATACTTAATTTTATTTGCGTGATCTGCTCACCTTTGTTCTGTGCGTCAGTTTTTGTTAACAAGTTACTAACTGATTAGAAGGTTTTTAGGTATACGATAGATACATCATGAAATAGTAGTAGTTAATATACTACATTAGTATAAATCCTATACACAATCAGAATTATTTATTTGCATTAAATATGGTACATAGTGGTGTTAAATAATAGGATAATGTTCCTTCATATTTAGCCATACAATGGCGTACAAATAGTAGGTAAAATAATAATCAATCAATGCATAGTCAACATCCGAAATATTAAATAAAAAAAGTTAGTAAAAAATTATAGCTATTAATGTATGACGGAGGAGGAGTTCCATGAACTTAAAGAATATCGGTGACATCAGCAAAGCTGACGTCACCAATCTCATCGTCCACTTGACGACTCTTCGGTTAGTAGTTTTTGTAAGTGGTTTTTGGTTAGAAATATTAATGACGTCAGTGAAGCCGACGTCATCATGTAGACCAATCTTCGATTAGGAGCTTCGTCTTCAAATGGTGCTGAGTAGAAACCGCAGGTTGTAGGGAGGTCCGGTCGGTCTGAAGTCTGGCGCTGGAATGGCTTTCCTACTGTTTTGCGGCTGTATTTATAGTGATTTTGTGTTTAAGTCAATTGAATGTTTTTCAAACACTAGAATCTTGTTTTTAATAGTTAAATTCAATGTAAATCGATCTATCAATTAAATTCTTAACTGTTTATTATTGTAGTTTAAATTAACCGTTAGTTTCAAGAATTATTACAACGAAATGAAAACATGTTATTGCAAAACAACAATATTGTTTTGAATAATCAATAATTTCATGAATTCTAGATGAAAGTTAGTTTTACCAATCAAAGTTTAGGTCAATAATCATAATTGCGCCGATACGGCCATTCTGACAGGCGGTGCGCGCTCTGCACCAGCCTGGTAAGAAAAGTTGTTGTTTCCGAAGGTTATTTTAGCAAAAATTGTTATTGGGTCTTCGAAGGGTTTCATAGGTTCTGAAAGAAATGTTTATTAGATTCTCGAAGATTTTTGTAGGTTCTCGAAGATTTTTTTTTAGGTTCTCGAAGATTTATGCAGGTTCTCGAAGATTTATTTAGTCTAAAGTTTTAGTACTGAGTTTGAAAAGTTGTTGTTCATACTCACTGAGTCTGAACAGTTCTATTGGGTTGTCGCAGATGCTTGAAGTGTCTGAAAAATTTAAGTAGTTCCTTGGAGTTGTGGAGTTTGTCTAACATCTGCCGATACGGTTTCCTAATTACCAAATTGTGGAGCAAAACAATGTTAGTGGTCGGGAAAATGCCAGTGATTCCATGAACTGTGCAACTATAAGTATTGCAAGTTGTAGTTCATTATATCAAGTGTGTTATGCCACAGCTTGATTTCGTATAGTTCTTAATCATTATAAAGTAAAACGAAACGCAAAACGAAGTTAGTAGTCGTGAAACTGCCAGTGATTTGATGAACTGTGCAACTATACGTATTGCAAGTTGTAGTTCATTACATCAAGTGTGATATGCCACATCTTGATTTCGTATGGAAAAAGCTATGCTCGAGATTTTCAAGTAAGAAGAATACTTCAGATCAAAGATCACAGTTAGGGACATAGTTAACGTGATTGTTAAGTGTAAGTAGATATTGCACAATGAGCTACGAAAGGTGGACGCTAAGACTGCTTAAGTAGCTCCACGAGCACATTATTGGGATAGACCACCAATGACTTTAAAAGACTCTAACAAACCTTGATTTGTATAACAAGCAAGATAATTGGATATCCTGAATTTCGGTCTGTAGCGTTACTTGGCCGCGTAGCGCAGTGGTTATTACACCCACACTGTAAGCAGGAGGTAATGAGTTCAAATCTCGCCGCGGCAATGGTTCAAGACGTTTGGTAGTGGAAAAAGATGATGGAGACCTACGTCCCAGATTAAACAAGGAAAGGCTGATACAGTGAGATGGATGAAGTTTTTCAGTCTGCGCATTCGCTCGGCTTATTCCTGATATTATGCAATTTTGAGGTTTCTGTAATTCAATTTGAAATTAGTGAACGTTGCCTTCTAAAAAGTACATTGAATGTAGTGCTGGTTTCAAATTTTCTGCAAGTAATAGTGACTTTTAGAGTGTGGTAATATGATACCTAGGTGTAGATGACTTGCTCTGAAATAAATACCGTTAGCGTTTAGATATTGTAGAATTCGTATTTAAGTGGGTATGCTTTATTCGAACTGATGATGCATGTTTTTCATGGTCTCGAATTCATCCTTATTATCCAAGCTGTCCTTGGTGCATATTTTTATTTTTTATAAAACCTAGTCGTGTGGAAAATACTCAGCAATATTCGTAGATGAGTAACAGACGTCTTTTCTAAATATCTTTACATTATCATGACTCACGAGGATATCTATTCTCAGATTTGAATGTGGCGATGAGATTGTTCGATGAAATTTAGAATACTCTCGGTCAGCGCAGCTGTATGAAGGCACGAGCAAATTCAACGACCTTGGACTGCTTCTATAATTTACAGGTTTTTTTTTTAACTAAGTAGGTACCCAAAACTTTCTCAACCCAATAAGGTGAGATTACCGTAGATAAAGGGCATAGCGGATCCAATCGATGACGTCACAGATGAATTCACTAGAAGGAAATCGAGCACCATGCCTACATGACTCGCCCAATATTACCACTATTCCGCATAATATTTTCTGAGCTTGAACATGGTAAGCGGAAGCGCAGTGGCCAGTTCCTTCGCTATAAAGATGTTCAGAAAAGACTTATGAAGAATTACGACATAGACCCTTGTGCTTGGGAGTCATTTGCTTCAAGGCGTCCGGAATGGAGGCGGTGAGTGCAGACTCAGATGTCTAAGTTTGAGGACGCGCAAAGGTGTGCTTTAGACGACAAGCGTGATCAGCTGAAGAGTAAGCCACCTTCTGCGATTGATTACAACTATGTAAACGGAGTTCTGACGTGTGCTTGCTGCGGATGAACCTTTGTAAACAAAATACGGAACATTCGAACCACAAGGGTTTTTATTTTTATTTTCTAACAAATACCAGTCACCGAAGTCGAAATCCACTAGGAGGATGATGGTGATGGGGTGATGATGACATTATTCCCTTCTGCGGAATGGCATAGCTATGGTCGCGCAACTTGATAAACAAATGATGAAAGTTGTAGACAATTAAGCAAAGCCTTACTTGCAAACTAAGCCGAATGCTACACTGTCTAAAAAGGCGTGACCTACACACAGCGACAGGTACATTGACATGACCACATCACTTCATCTTAATGTCTTAGGTATCACCACAAATAACTAAATTCTTCTAAATCAAGTCTATGTACTAATTGGATTTGAACAGAACCTTGTTTTCTTTTGAATGTTAAGGTCATGGCAAAATACAGTGACTATAGACAGTTGACATAATCGATACCTCAACATCTCATTTCACCATAATATTCGTTCTATGAAGACATCGCTGGTAAACAGAACTTAAGTTTTATGACCCCTAAGTATCAAAGTAAGATTGGGTCCATGTTAAGAAAACAACAATTCTAGAAAACAAAAGTAGAATAATAGATAGGAACGTTGGAGTACACCATTCACTATCAGTGTACCGGCGTGGCGTCTATAAAATGAAAATAATCTACGCTCTAGCTAGCTCTGTGAACAGATGAAACGAATGATCGCTATTAAGCACCCTAGCAGCTGTCAAGAATCGCAGATTTAAAACCCGTGATAACTAATCATTTAACTATACTGGGACAAAACGACCGAAGAAAGTTGTTTGCAAAAGAATCATTTAGTAGATGACAGGAATTTTTACTCACGAATCGTATGTGAAGCGGGTGAAATGAATAAACAACAATTTTAACGAAAAAGAGGTTTAAACTTTCATTTAACCTTCATTCCAAAGTTGTTTGTGACGTGCCTTAACAACTCTTTACCCATTGTTCCGTAGAGTGGACATTGCTTAGTTATTTCTGTCAACTTCATTGGCATGACGCAGTGGGGTGAGTGTTGGCATATGACTCAGAACCTGACTCCACGTCACTCATTATTTAGAAGCAAAATAAGGACGCAGTTAGTCTTCTCGATATTTAATTTTGTCTAATCAATAATCTGATTCACAAAATCTCAAAGGATCCGCGTGATTTAATTAGATTTAAATCTCAAAAATACAGTGGAAGCGGAACGTGAACAGTTCTGTCTGTAGTCGAACAAAAAGTAAAGCTGTTGCTAACTTGTTTTTAAACACAAGATTGCCCTTAGTTTAAACCAAACCCAAGTATCGAAACGACAATATTATTTCGTACATCAGCAACACTGAATTTACGTCCATGCACGATAACAGATGGCGCTTCTAACTCTGCGACAGGCATATTAACATTTGCGGGTAGTTTTCAATATCAACATAGATATCGTGAATCTTGGAACATTTTCATCACCTTGTCCCACGGTTTGCTGTGGAAGTCTCACACACACGACGGTGGAGGCCTCTCTAAAACGAGTAAAGTCTGGATTCGAGGTTAGTGAAGCATTCACATTGAAGTGCGTTATCCTACACCTAATCAACGAAGAACAACCTTCGCTTCTCAAGTTGTGATTACTGCTGATGTAACTCGGCTGAAACTCATAATTCTCGGCGAATTGTTGGGCAAAACTAATTAATCGTCACTGCGAGAACGTGGCGCATACCGGGTCGACCTCCTTCTGCGAGCTTACTTCCGGTAGGAGCTGGTTGACTGAAGTGACAATCGATGATGATGAAAGTGTTAATATAAGACCCTCTAAGTAAGAAGAATCGAAGCTTTCTACCTGTAACAGATGAAATGGTCAATGTGGATCAGGATTGGATGATTGTAGCTTGACGTTCTTATTATTAAATTCAGCTGGTGAAACAACAATGGTTTAACATTTCCTGTACCACTTTCATTATTACTGATGATTGTGGTGAAAGCCCATCCATAAATAGATCAACTACCGATGCCGATGGTGATGCTGGAAGTTATTGGTGCCGTAGGTTATGAAGCAGAACCCAGGCGGGAGCAGCAGCATGGTTACCTTGGATGCAACAGATGCCCCAGTGGTTACAGAGTTTGTTGGTTGATATCAGGTGGTATACGAGCTGATGAGGAAGTGGTTTAGGATCGGATTCCGTTCCGATCCCACTTCTGATGACGGAGGAGGAGTTCCATGAACTTAAAGAATATCGGTGACATCAGCAAAGCTGACGTCACCAATCTCATCGTCCACTTGACGACTCTTCGGTTAGTAGTTTTTGTAAGTGGTTTTTGGTTAGAAATATTAATGACGTCAGTGAAGCCGACGTCATCATGTAGACCAATCTTCGATTAGGAGCTTCGTCTTCAAATGGTGCTGAGTAGAAACCGCAGGTTGTAGGGAGGTCCGGTCGGTCTGAAGTCTGGCGCTGGAATGGCTTTCCTACTGTTTTGCGGCTGTATTTATAGTGATTTTGTGTTTAAGTCAATTGAATGTTTTTCAAACACTAGAATCTTGTTTTTAATAGTTAAATTCAATGTAAATCGATCTATCAATTAAATTCTTAACTGTTTATTATTGTAGTTTAAATTAACCGTTAGTTTCAAGAATTATTACAACGAAATGAAAACATGTTATTGCAAAACAACAATATTGTTTTGAATAATCAATAATTTCATGAATTCTAGATGAAAGTTAGTTTTACCAATCAAAGTTTAGGTCAATAATCATAATTGCGCCGATATGTATCATGTCAATAAAATAAAATAATGTCAAAATTAAATAAAAATTAAATTATGTCAAAATTAAATTATATCAAAATTAAACAATATACCTACCTATAACAGATTTTTTGATTTAGTTTTTTTCACTGGCTTGGTTGCGGCCACACATCGGCCTTAGTCGTATCGCCAAGGAGACTTGTCTGTGTTTCGATCCGCCGGTACAGCCACTAAAGGAGGACAGGTCGTAAAAGCTTTTATTCGGCTGCCGTTTTTTTATCTTCTAGGAAAGCGTGCTACATATTCGATCGAATCGTCACTTAAATAAGGACATAGTGGTCAAACGTTATGGTCATACCTATTATTAAAAAACATGTTTTTTTCCTCATATTCCATTATAATTCATTATAAACATGTTATCCATAATTAATACCTACCTACTTAAAACAATTAATTAATAATTTATTAGTTATCTTATCAATTGCTTTTATTTTGATTAATTGTCACCAAAATCATCATTAGGCACGTGCTTAGTTTGTGTAACTTGTGCACATATTCTAGTTATTTTCCTGATTAATTGAAACGTTTACAAGTTCACGAATAACTCGCATAGCTGCTATGATTCTATTATGACACTATCGATTGATACAAAAATATAAGATAATTATTATCTTATTCAAAATTAACAGGCTCTAGGGTAGGGTGGTTAATTAATAATTTAATGATGCAGTTTTAGTTATTTTCAAAATCGGTTTTTAGCTATCTCTTATAGTTTAGGAATTTGCCATTAAATTCACCCTGAATATTTTGGCAAATTTAAAATGCAAGTGCCCTACTATTTTTTACAAAATATATTGATGCGGTTTTAGTTTTTGTCAAAATTGGGCACGCGACTCCTTTCAGCATTTTTTGCTATCTTTTATAGTTTAGGAATGGGCCAGTTCACCCTGAGTATCTTGGCTTTAAAATGCAAGTGCCCTACTAGATTTAAAAAAAATATTGATGCAGTTTTAGTTTTTGTCAAAATTGGGCACGCGACTCCTTTCAGCATTTTTTGCTATCTTTTATAGTTTAGGAATGGGCCAGTTCACCCTGAGTATCTTGGCAAGTTTAATATGCAGGTGCCCTTCAGGTCACCAGTGAACATGGACATTATTGGACATAGCCTAGGCCTTACCTTGTACCTTATTTTACCTTACAGTTCCTACCGTCAATGCGCGGCATACTAAAAGGCATATCAATATGCATGGCCGGTTTCTCCGAAGCTTACTACGCTCACGGCAACCTGATCAGCTCAATGTGGACAGGTGGACAGTACCTCATTGATCCGGAGATGAGGGCTCGAAGGATAGTTAATATATCGCAGTCGGCAAGCATTGAGTTCTGTAAGGCCTTCTGGTTTTTGGCTGAAAGTGGTAAGCTTTAATTTTTTTACTGTAGAATATTATACACAGCGCCATCTATAAATGTGAAAGTTTGTGAGTATGTTTCTTACTCCTTCACGTACAAAATTACTGGACCGATTGCTATGAAATTAGGTATGTAAATAGCTGGACACCTCGATAAACACATAGGCTACTTTTTATCCCGATATTCCCATGGGATCGGGACTTACGCGGGTGATACTACGCGGCGCAGCTACATACATAACACCCAAACAACAACAAATATGTGTTTATTTTTAAATATAAATGCATCACAGAGGTCGTTAAATGTTCTTTTTGTTTCATGCCTAAAGAATAATAGCAAAATTTCGAAGAAAAACTACTTGTTTCTTGCTTGCAAGAAATTTGGGTTCTCTGTATTAAAATTTATGTGGATATTCGTTAGGTCTAGATCTATTTTTTAATTTTTGTTATTTTTTTTAGGTTTTTTTTTTTTAGGTAAATGGCAAAACAACGTTTGCCGGGACAGCTAGTAATCTATAAAAACGGAGAATTTTTGCATATTTTTTTCTATTTGTGCATATACCTTGCTATAATTATTTCCAATTTTTTTTTTCAGAAATAATGAAACGCGTACCAAGCCTAATGTCCTCAACGGTCGCGGTCAACAAGCTTATCACAATAGCTCCGGAACCTTTGACAGTATTAACGACTGAAGGCAAAGAGGTGACCGTTCTACCACCATCAATACACATCGGGTTACAATCGTTGAATGTCAGGCTGATTAGTGTTAACAAGAGGAATGGTATGGTTAGTGATGTTTGCTTATATATTTTACCAACGACCCGAGCCGGCTTCACAAATACTACGGAAAAATCACTACTTACATAGTATAAAATAAAGTCACTTTTCGCCGTCCCTATGTCCCTTTGTATTCTTAGATCTTTAAAACTACGCAACGGATTTTGATGCTGTTTTTTTTAATAGATAGAGTGATTCAAGAGGAAGGTTTATATGTATAATACATGCATAACATAGCCGTGCGAAGCCGGAGCGGGTCGCTAGTCTATACTAATAATCCCGACAAACGTTGATTTGTGAAACTAAACCATCCAGGAACTTACCGAAACGCATACAATACAATTTATTTAAGTCGGTCTAGCCGTTTAGGAGGAGTAATGTGACATACACACCTACGTACAGTAGAATTATTTAAATAAAGATTATAAAGAGGAAAGATATGTTAGTATTCTTGTTTGTAACGAATAGGCTCCGAAACTACTGGACCGATTTTGTTTAAACATGGTATAAGGCTATATTGATTTATTGGGAGTAACATAGGCTACTTTTTTTCCCGATATTCTTAGGAGATCGGGAGTTACGCGGGTGAAACCGCGGTGCGGTTGCTGGTGCTCATATATTGAACTAGCTACCCCCCCGGCTTCGCACGGGTAACAGAGCATATACTACGAAAAAAATCTATCTTATTTCAACCAATTTATACAAAAACTTAGTGATTAAAAATCCGTTCATTTTTATTTACTTACTTATTTTTTTTTTTTATATCAACAGGCTGGAGAAGGGTCCTCATCCCTGCCATCATCAGACGGTATACTCTTCCACTGTCACGGCGGTGGATTCGTCGCACAAAGTTCCAAATCCCACGAGACTTACCTTAGAGATTGGGCAGCCAAGCTAAACATTCCAATACTATCTGTAGACTACAGTTTAGCACCTCAAGCGCCTTTCCCGAGGGCTTTAGATGAAGTCTATTACGCGTATTGCTGGATGTTGAATCATTTTAAGGATATTGGAACTACAGGTAAGTAATCTGCATTCGTAAACGTTTTACATGACGACCCAGTTGGCACAATGGTTACCATGCCGGACTGCCAAACATAGGGTTGCGGGTTCGAATCCCGCCACAGACAAGTATTTATGTTTAGATATTTGTCTGTAGTCTGGTTGGCTGTATGTACATTAAGTATATATTTACAAAAGAAAAGTATATAAGTAGTATATCCGTTGTCTAGCACCCATAACACAAGTCTAGTTACTTAGCTTGGGGCTAGATGGCGATGTGTGGATTGTTCTGCAATATTTATTATTATTATTTATTATTTATTTTACATCATCATCATACCAGCCACATGACGTCCTTACTGCTGAAGATAAGCTTCCCCTAAGGACTTCTAGAGCGATGGGTGCATGCCTTTTGCATCCAACGACTTCCCGCTACCTTAATTAAGTCGTCTGTCCACCTAGCAGGATGCCGTCCCATTGTGTCCTAACACATGCACATTGAAGGACTTGATGGAAGCCAACGCAGCTGCAGTTGCAGTGGCTAACTATTATGGTTGGAATAATTTGACTGGTCGAACGTCACTGACTCGAAAATAAGAAGTCCCGCCCTAGTAGTTATGCGAACATTAAACCTCGCATACTTTAAGGAGTTTTATTGGAGAAGGTGGTTCCAAAGGCTCCATCAATCCCTATCTCAAGTTTAATCCAGATCGACTAACAGTCATACACATATAGATAGATAAACGCTTTTTATGCACAAAATATAGCAAGTAAAACAGCTGCAGTAAAAGTTGCACAAAATGGCGGCCTTATCGCTAAAAGCAATTACATACACACACAACAGACCGAGCACATACTGACAGTGGAAAGTAAATTTAGCCAGATGTTTTGCTGTCTCGGTCAATAAATTTTTATTATTTGTGTTTGTCAGGCAAACGGATAGTTTTCGCGGGCGACTCGGCCGGCGCGAACCTAGTAGCGGCCTGTACACTGAAGATCATCAGATCTGGTCTCCGCATACCAGACGGTATGTTCCTCGCGTACGCACCGCTTAACGTCAGCTTCGTGCCAAGTCCGGCGAGGATGTTGTGTCTTATGGACCCTATACTGCCTTTCGGATTCATGATGAGGTGTTTAAAAGGTTAGTATTTTATATTCCTGATTACTAAAATATTTACAACGTTCTTGTCCGCGTCTAACAACGTTGTCTAAACAAAATATGACCTTGAGTCTCTTTGTGATTAGAGCTGTAACAACATAGTCTAAACGTAGAGATAAGAAAAAAACGCGATTAAGATCCGGGAAAATTATACCTTGTCAAAATAAAAACACTTAGGAGCACTCTGGCGTCGATTGTATCTCATGAACCGTGATAGCTAGAGAGTTGAAATTTTCACAGATGATGTATTTCTGTTGCCGCTATACCTACTAAAAATAAAAACGTGTGGCACTCGGGGGCTGCCGCGGTAAAGCTATTGCATAGCATTTTTTTATGGTAGGCGGAGTGGGGAGTGTTAGGTTTTATTTTCGTTACGGAATTTCTTGGTTCGGTCGCCGCGCTCAAAGCCCGCTATAAAAGCTATGCAATTGTTTAAAAAAATTTATAAACTTCGTGCGCGAGTCCGACCCTCACTTGTTTTCTCTTTTACTGTGACTATAACAATTAATCTGAATATATTTTTTAATATCTTTATATAAAATATCGTATATTTCTCAGCGTACGCCAGCCCAGGTAGTAACAATCCTAAAGGGAAGGAAGACAAACAGATTGCCCCGAACTCAACATCGAATCCTACGACACCCGAAAGCAATGGCTTTTTGAAAATCAGTCCATCACAAGGTAATATAAATACTACAGTAGTATAAATACGAAAATTGTCTGCCTCATTTTATAAAATTTAAGAATAAACATATTTGAAGTCTTGAAATGGCACTAAGGCTATTCTTTATCACGATATTCAAACATAGCTACTTACGCAGGTGAAAACAAGCAGCGACGACATTATACAACATAATATTTTGTATCCACGTATCTCAATCTAAAATGTTGTTTTAGAAGTTAAATGTTACCATTTACACAAAGAGTTAATGGACCGAACAGAATATTTATAAAACATATTTTTTTTTTCAAAGCATAATATTAATTATGCTTTGAAAACGTCTGATGTAATAAAAATTATATAATAAATATATGCTAAAATCTTGTAGAAGGTATGAGCGAAGCGGTGTCGTCGTTCGAAGAGGTATCGCCGTCTGACCTGGCGGAGCTACAGGCGCACAAGTCTGGAAGCGAGAGGAGGCAATCGTCGGACACTACTATCAGTGCTGCATCGTTGCAGAGCGAACATACTGCCACTGGTATGTAAATGTTGATAGGTATTGTGGTGCACCGCAAACTTGCAGTTGCGCAACTCTTTGCTATCTCGTTGTTGATACTCGCTTTTCTACATGGATCAATTGCATGCACCTGAAAGCTCAGTGTCATTTGTTTGCGCTGTACTTCTCCAGAAGAACAATGTCTGTTGATAGTAACTGTGGCAATGAATTCATGTAAACAAGCGGTAAATGGTAGCAACTTGCTGGTGTTTCTAATCGGCCGTTTACTGAGTACTATCACCCAGTAAATGATGAAATGAGGCAAAAGCTGGGTGAATATCATCATCCACCACATCTTTTTCCATAATTTAGGATTATCCGGAGAATCCAAAGACGAATAGGTACTTTAGAAAACCTAATATAATTTACAAAATGAGATATAACATTTTTCAAATCTCTTTCCATAAGGAGTGTCACCACAAGAGGACAAATCTCAACAATTGGTCTCAGACTTCCTCGAACGGTACGTGCTCGACAGTGACACGGATTCCGAAGGTCGCAGGATACCGGTCATTAAGAACAAGAATCTAGATGAATCTCAAAGGTAAAATTATACGTGTCTTGTATATGTAGTTTATAAAGTAGAGGGCTAAGGATAGAACCTTGAGGTGCACCAAGTTTACTAAATGAGTTATTGTTAACAAACTGTGCACTGCTGTTTCACGCGGGTAAGTTCTAATTATATAGTAATCTCAGGATAAAAAGCCTGTGTGTTATCCTAGGACTAATTTATGTGTTATTTCAAGACTCCAGCTATGTACGTGCCAAAGAAAGGAACCTAAAAGCTTGCCACCTGTCATGTATAAAGTCTTTCGTGTTATTGATTCTTAGTACATCTGCCATAAGCCTATAGTATTACGGAGGTCGGTGATAAATAAGAAACTGAAATGTTTGTGATTTTACAGGGAGGCTGAATCTGAGAACTCAAGCACACTTATTGGTGAACCACCGTTGATAGATGACGGCGATAATATTGACAAAGAAAATAAGAAACGGATAAAAAGCAGGTATAATAAGTCTTCTTATTTATTATTTTATTAATAACTAACTGTGCCAGGCGGTTTTAGCTGCTTTAGTCTCTTTAAAGACAGACAGACGGACGGACGGAACGGATAGACGGATGGACTGACAGTGAAGTCTTAGTAATAGGGTCCCGTTTTCCCCCCTAAGGAACGGTAGTCTAAATCGGGCCGATCCAATTGTTACGTGTGTTAATAACTTAAAAGTGTTATTGATTCCCTACAAACAGAATGCATAATAGTTACTATTAAACTTTATCAGCCCCTTTCACCTTTTTAGAGGTCGAATTTTCAAAAATCCTTTACTACTTCTTACTTACTTAGGACGAAAGGGAGCACCCTTTCGTCCTGATAAGGAGCTCTCATGCAAAGTTTCAGACTAGTAGCTCTTGTAGTTTCAGAGATTTTGTGATGAGCTTTTATAGATTTTCCATCCATATTTTTTCAGAATAAGCGAAGCGGCGACGGGTATTATGGGAGCGATGTCTTCAAAACTAGCTTACATCACGGGCTCAAATTCTATCGTCAGACCTACGAAAGATGAGTAAGTTTATACACTGATCACTGACGGACACATAAACTGCACCATAGTACAAGACGACTTTAAAATGATAAAATATTGAAATCAAAGTCGTCTTGTTCTATGATTTTTAACTGAACAAGAGTTTCTGTACAATCATATGGATTCAATTTGTATGAAAAGTATACATACATACTATAAAATTCATTTGAAAGTAATCCTGAACTAAGTAATCGAGCCACCTCTGGCCAAGCTGGCTCGAAGCAGCATAGGTCATCTCGCCAACACTTTCGTGGCGAGAAAAATAGTTAATTATGATTATATATTTCCAGCTTAGCAGTCCGTACGAATATAGATGCGTTGATAGCCCGGAGTCCGTCCGATGAGTTCATATTCTCAGTACCTCGAGATCCGTTGCTGTCACCGTATTGGGCTGAGGATCATTACTTGAAGATGTTCCCGCCTGTTAGAATATTGGTAAGCATTATTTAAACACGTGTTATGTCACGCCGCCGTAGGTACGGTCGGCTGCATAATTGCAGACCCACCTTAGAGCTCCAAAACGGCTGCTATAAGAATGGTTTCATTACAAGCAAGATTCTAGACACCTGCTTTAGGTGAAGTTTAAAGTCTTCTAACTCATCAATTAATCAAACAAAAAATATTAGAATGAAAACATTCCAAATAGTAATTTTCGAACTCTACCGGGGGCTGCAATTACGCATCCGACTGTATATAGCATGTTGCAATGAAGACCAACCAAAAGTTAATTATTTATAAGTAATAATTTAAGATATTTTAAGTTTTAACTCAAAAAACCTGTTATGAATCATTTCTCGGTTTGCTTTCGATCCTCTGACTGTCGCTATCAAAATTCACGGCCAAAACTTAAGCTATAATTCTAGTCATGTTTTTGGGGGCCAAATTTGCTTGTGTCCGTTTGTAATTAAGTTCTTTTACTTAATTTTTGTATAATTTAAAGATCATTGTAAACAGCCAGAACTGTTTCCGTGTCGTTTCTAAGCCTATCCAAATCTAAGTAAACAAACGGGCCAAGTGCGAGTCGGACTCGCGCACGAAGGTTTCCATTCCATTATATTCTATTTTTAGTAGAAATACATCATCTGTGAAAGTGTCAAGTGTCTAGCTATCACGGTGATATACAGCCTGCTGACAGGTAGATGGACAGTGGAGTCTTAGTGAAAGGGTCCCGTTTTTAGGTACGAAGCCTTAAAAATATCTATGCTGTCTTTCTTGGACTTAAGTTTGGATACGCTTTAAAATAATAAAGAATTAATCTTTAAATCATACCATATCAATCAATAAGCAGGAGCTGCGTGTCACGGAGATGAAGATGTTGCGCTGGATGTGTGGAGTGACGCGAAAGGATCGCGTCAGGAACTCTCGCATCCGGAACAGCCTTCATGTCCGAGACATTGCAGATAAATTACAAGAATGTCGCCAACGCTGGCTTGACGTCGTAAAGGGTGATATGCGTACAAATGGCCTTACAAACCAAGATGCCGAAGATCGTGCGAAGTGGAGGCGTAAAAGTAGGAAAGCGGACCCCGGGCTCCCGAGAGAGATGCAACCGGGAACATCGCTCGGATGATGAATCTTTAAATCATACTAAAATGTAGAAAAATAACTCGCCTTTTGATTCATATTTTCGCCCTAACACCTTTGACTGAAACAATAATTATTCACTTGTTTTGGTCGAAGCCTAACACTAAATTCTTATTATTATACCTAATAAATCAAATTTCGTTATTTCGTTTCGTTTCGTTTTATAGACAGTCCACCTCGATCCATGTTTGGATGACTGCGTAATGTTCGCGAAGAAATTGAAGAATTTAGGTAACGTTGTCGGCATTGAGGTGCTGGAGGGGTTACCGCACGGGTTTCTTAACTTCTCACTTGTAAGTATCATATATACATATATTTGTCTTTACATAATATGGTAGTGGTACCTGCGGATAACGGTGCCACCTTAATTAAAAACTAAATATTTTGTAAAAATAGAGAAAACTACTTAAGAACAGCCTTAAGAGGACGGGTACCGTGGTCGACTGTTACAAACGTAGTCAACTGTTTTCTCCCTGGATAATGACACAAGAGCAAATATTTTTGGTGCATAAAACTTATAACTGCCATGACCATGCTATATATACCTATATATTTTGTTTTAATCTTAATTTCTATGATAATTAGAAAACGAAAAAAAACCAAGTATTAAGTATAGGTTTTATGGCACAAAATTATTTGTACTAGTGTCATTATCCAGGAAGGAAACAGTCGTCTACGTTTGTATGGAGAGAGCGCAGGTTTCACCTTAAGGTTTTGTGTGAATTGGCGAAGGAGAAAAGTAAAAATTAGTTTTTGTCCGCAGATGGCCAAAGAAGCAAACGAAGGTTCAAAACTATGTGTGGAAAGGATGAAACAACTGTTAGATTTAGAGAACGCACCAACGGAAACGATGCACTTATGAATGTGTGGTCTCTGTTGTAGAAACTGAACTAGACTCTATTGTGCCTCAGTGTGCTTTACGACTTAATTAAATATATTTATTATCTTTAGAAAACCTGTGCATATGTTTTAGAGAAATTGAGGTAAATGAAATATACTTATTTTCTATAGAAAACCTGTGCATATGTTTTAGAGAAATTGAGGTAAATTAAATATACTTATTTTCTATAGAAAACCTGTGCATATGTTTTAGAGAAATTGAGGTAAATGAAATATACTTATTTTCTATAGAAAACCTGTGCATATGTTTTAGAGAAATTGAGGTAAATGAAATATACTTATTTTCTATAGAAAACCTGTGCATATGTTTTAGAGAAATTGAGGTAAATGAAATATACTTATTTTCTATAGAAAACCTGTGCATACGTTTTAGAGAAATTGAGGTAAATGAAATATACTTATTGTCTATACCTGTGCATACGTTTTAGAGAAAATGAGGTAAATGAAATATACCTTTTATCTATAGAGAATTTGTGCATCCGTTTTAGACAAATGATTAAAAAAGGATTAAAAAAGTCCATTTTTACCCTACTTCAAAAAAAGAAAGAGGTGAACTTTTACAATCTGCGCCGTCCGGTTTTCTAATTAATTTTCATTTCAAGATCCACAAGAACTGGTCTTCCAAAACTAAACAACTGAGGGCAGTGGTAGTCGTCAAACGTAAAGTGCCTGTCTCCTTTAACTTTGTCAGGGTACAGCCTTTAAATTCTGTCTGACCAATGTTCCGCTACAGATGGTGTTGAGGCACAGTGGACATTTGAGGAGGGCCATCGATTGTGTTGGGGCAGAGGGTGGTGTTTGGGGTAGCTTTGGAAAACTCTGTTGATTTTAACTTTGACTAAAATTGTTAATTATTCCATGAAAAATTGTTGTATTGTATCTAAATGTTCTATACAATTTGTTATTCTTAACCGAAATTTTCGTATAGTAGTTATTTTATTGCACTAGGCATTTAGACGGTAAGCGGGATTTCAAAATTGTGGAAATGCATTTCTCCTTGATAGTATTTTAATAATTCCTTCTCGTTTCGAAGCTTATAAAAATTTTCATAATAATAAATTTATTTGAGCGGATATCTTCACGTTTTTATTGAAGTGAAAACTTCTTTAGCGGCGTTGAGCACTTTTTCTGTAATGGGTATAAAATCTTAAACTCGCGTCAGGACACGTGACCTGATCGAAAAAGCGTAAGACGGATGGAGAGTAGACAGCTATCCCCTCTCTACGGCGCGGCGAAAATGTATGCCTGGGCCTACTGTTTTTAATTTGGCTGTGAGTGTATTAAGACGTACATATGGTATTTTTTAACGGACGACTATTGACGGACGACAATTTGTTGGACGACAAATGTCGGACGACTATTTTTTTTTTTCATCTAAAACTCTTTTTGCGTATGTTCTCGCGACATATGAGATTTTACACAGATATACAGTTTTCACTTCTGCCTGCACTCCCGGAGTGCGCTGTTTTTTTTATTATTTTAAACCTGACGTTTCGGGAACTTTGCAGATCCCATGGTCACAGGCAGACGTAAGATGACATTCGTCTTACAAAAATATTATGTGAAATGCTGTCAAACTACCGTCTACTTAAAATTAATAAAAAAGTTTCATCTAACGCAGAAATGACTAACGGTGTCCCGAGGTATTGCAGCTTTTGCTTGCGGGGCTTGTGAAGATATCCGTTCAAAAAATTTATTATTATGAGTTCAAGTCGCGAAAACCTTAGAAAATACTTTATAAAAAATTTATTCAAAAAGTCTTTTTTTGATTAGTATTTGGATAAGCTTCGAAACGAATAGGAGTTTTCATCTTAAAATTAAGTTCTTATACAAAAATGTCGGTTAAAATTTTCACCTACAAATTGTATATAAAATTTAGTAATTTTTTAAACAGTTATGAAATTAGTCACATTCGTAAATAATTTCATAACTGACTAAGCTACTTAAGAAGACTTTTTCTTCAGTGTTTGATGACTATAACTGACATTCTATTTCTTAAATTATTCTTTAATGTATACACCACAACATAATAGATACAATTAATAACTAAAAATTATATGTACAAAATCAAGCTTAACCCTAGGTTTTCTTAGGGTAAAGCTAGCTGCTTTCTGCAAACTTTGGGCATAGAAAGTTGATAAAATAGCATATTGTTTTTAATATTTTTTTAAGAATGTTGGTTTTCCATAATCCAGATAAAAACAACAATATTTGACAATAATTAATTAGCAATTTTAGTTACAGGCAACATTCGTTTTACGTTTCAAACCAGGTAGGTTTTTGGTTCGCCTCGAATATTTGAATAACTTAAATCGGTAGTATTATACTTAATAGTCGTTAGTTACATGTATGAAATACCTGATAAAATAATATAATTATATGCAAATAAATGTAATGTACTTATTACTAAAAAACTATTTAAAATTGTACAATACGTGTTATAAAATAAGACCAACCTAGCGCCATTTTGTTGACGTTTGTCGACATTAACAGGAAAGAGTACCGGGGGCTTTTTCCATACAAACTATTACAAACGTAGTCGACTATTTTCTCCCTGGATAATGACACTAGAGCAAATATTTATGGTGCATCAAACTTATAACTGCCATGACCATGCCCCTATTTTTACCCGACTACGGCGAAGCCAAAAGGGAGGGTTATTTGTTTTATTTTTTAAATCTTAATTTATATGATAATAAAAAATAAAAAAAAACCAAAACATAGGGGCATAGTCATAGCAGTTATAGGTTTTATGGCACAAAAATATTTGTGCTAGTGTCATTATCCAGGGAGGAAACAGTCGACTACGTTTGTATGGAGAGAGCGCGTTTTGCCTTAAATCTCACTTCATTCAAAAGGCCAATTCTTTAATATCATTTCGATTACAAAAAATCGCCAATCGATACAAGATACAATCGGAATGATATTGCATTGTAATTTAAACAATTATAATTACGAGAATTGGCCTTCTGATTGAATCAAATCAGTTACCTTACCACAAGTTAATGGATATACCTGGATTAACACGTATGCTACTTTCTATCCCGATGTTCCTACAGGATTGGGACTTACGCGGGTGAGACAGTGGGCATCAGCTACTTTGTCATCACTACATAGTCTATAACAAAGTCGCTTCCCGCTGTTTGTCTGTCCTTATGTCTGATTAGATATTTAAAACTACGCAACGGATCTATGGTTTTTTTGATGCGGTTTCTTTATAGATAGTGATTCAAGGGTTTTAGTAAACTATAATCAGCTAATACAAAAGCTTATCTGTCTCTATCGCGCTCATTTCAGTATCTATACAAGATAATATTTAGTCACCTAAACAGAGATATAGTTTTGACATACTTAATACTGATTTATTTATTAATACTGTTATAGGCTATCTATTTCGGCTTGTGTATTGGCCGATTACAGTTTGAAAGTTTTGTGAGAAATACTCGATACGGTGCGTTTTGATCGAGTGCGTAAACACGAGGTAAGGCCTCAATACAAAAACTTGTAGTAGGGTACAAACTTCAAAATGGTGTGCGGCATTGTTTTAAAATTTTAAAATTGTAAGTATGTGTGTAATTTAATAGATAGATAACTTTATTTGTACAACACAGAAAGAAACAGAACACGACTACCAATACTATGTTGTGTGTAGAAAAAAACACTATCCGAGGCGGAATGTTCATAAAATTACGTAATCATGTTTTAAGTCTATTTTTCTATTTAAAAGTATAATTGTGTTATTTATTGATGTGTAATTTTAATAATAATAAATTGTCTATTTAAAATATTATATTTATTGTTGTAGGTTTGTGAATGGTCTGAGTATATAGGAATTTATGTAATGCTCAATTTTCTTCCTAATTTATGAAAATCGAAAACTTTTTTGTTAGCTTAATTGTTATACTGCTGGGCAAAAGCCTTTCTATCATCTTTCCAAAGTAGTTCGGTCCTGGGCTAAGTTTAGCCAGTCTGTGTCGATTCCGACGTCCATTTTCCGGCACCCAATGCGTGACGATAGGAAGTGTATTGCGTAAAACGTAGCTATATTCACACTGCCCTAGAAATTTTAAGGTGTGAACATCGCGAATGCTTCACATGGAACCAACAGAAAAAACACTCAATATTTTTAGAATGGAATAATCGGCAAAAGAAATTTCAGATCCACCGTAGACTTCTAAAATTACTATTAAATACTGGAATATTTTTTTTCTAATAATGTTTGTCTAATAAATTCAGCAATAGCAATATCTTAAGAGGCTTTCTTGAGTTGAAAACATTGATCTAATAGCAGTGGATCTGCAATTGTGACCTGCTTGTACTTACCAAATTGTATAAAACACTATAGATATTAAAACCAAAAGTCAATATAAAACCAAGACCCCTTAATACGTACCAAATTATTGTTTGCTTGTTTTTGTTAACACTATTGTAGTTAATTTATTTCTTAAGTCTTGTGATTTTGTGGATTGTTTTCTTATGTTTTTTTTTAGTTCCTAATTCGGTTTTTATTTGAAAAGACCACGAAGATATTATTCGAATGACATAGATGCTCAGTCGTTATATATTTTTGATACTTATATTTTATGTAATATCTTTGGGAAAAACTAACAGCGTATTTACTTAGAAAAACAGGCGTATTAATTATTAGCTAAAAAAACCTCTGTGTAAAGAAAACTCTGTAATCCGTCTTAGGTTTTTTTTAGAAAAAAGTAAGGAAAAAATTTAGTAGTTAGGGACAAATACCCTAATTTTCGTACTTATACTTTGGTGAATGTTCTTATTGTGATAACACCATTATTGAACTAAAGGCCAGCTGCTAATAGGTGTTGCCACAAAAATTTCATCTGTAAGTACCTACATTAGGGTTTTTTTCCCAAAAATAGATTATTCTTTTATTTTAATTTAAAAGTATTTATTTTATAATGTCCTGGTATCTACTTATACTGCAGTTAGTTACGAATAGTTGGGTCCTTTTTGCGTGAGGATGAAGTAGGCTTGTCCTGGTACGTGCCTAAAAGGGATAAACAGGGCTTTCGTTATTATTTACTTTGTTAACGTATTTAACACCAAATCTGTGTAAATTTATTTAGTAATAATACCTTTTTTTATTTATTTATTTAACATTTACATTACCTAAATCAAAATTATAAGCTAACCAAAAACCACAGAGATTTGTCCGGTTTGCCATACATAGATTCTACTGTACCTATTTTATCCTAGCATAGAATCCAGAATCAAAGTACAATGTTTGAATAAACCATTAGATAAAATTTGCCACGCCACCGTGTGCTTCGTACTTTATAGATAACATAAAAACATTGCACCAACTATAACAAGCAGCTCGATAGATGTATGGATGACTTTTCCTCTCCATTTTCTGTACATGTGTTGTAAGAAATTTTCACAAAATTTTACAATCTGGGAAGTATCTAGGTTTATGAGCCAAAATGGTCCCTGTAGGGAACGTCCCGTTGAATTAAACCAAGCTATTTGTCAAAGAAAGTTTATCAGTATAACAAGATTCAAAAGTAAAGGGAAAAATCAGAAAGACTAAAATAATATAAATTACGTTGAATTTCGGTAGGTACTCAGAGTACTCACTGATTTTGGCGGAGATCCATAAATAAGATCGCGTTGATAAACTTTTTTTTTGTTTACTTTTTTGCTATCTCTACCTGTTTCTGAGGACCTCATAAGGTTATTTTAAATTATAAATTTTCCATTAGCTATTATGTACCTAGTAAAGGCACTTCCGTCCGTGCCTGGATAAAGATCAAACTACTAGTAACTTTCGTAGGCAGTAATAATTTACAAGGCGAGTGTGTATCATAGAGTTAGTAATACTAGTAGTGAAAAAAATTCTAGATCTATAGTACATAAACAAATGCATAGCCGAGCCACCTTAGGATGGAATAACTATGTACAATTAATGTAGCATAGTAGGTATTGTTAAATTAACTACGTATGGATTTGCCTCTAGAAATAAATTTACGGATATTCCCAATACTATTATTCTAAATAAAAGGTTTTTAAAGAACGCAATACTTAAATATTATCTGTGATAGTGTTGTAGCTATAAAAACGTGCAGTATTTAAATAAAATAAAATATAAATACAAATAGATAAATAATATATAACAAATAATCTAAAATAATCAATGTATGTTATGGAATTGTATAAATGTATCCAAATATTTTTATAGCTTTAACGTTGTTATTTTGGTGTTTATTCTCAGTTACTTTTTTTATAATATGCCTGATACAGTTTGACTGGAATATTTTTGAATATGGCAATTAAAATAACTAATTGTCATGACAATAAGTTTGAAAATTCAGTTGGATGGTTAGATTAGATTTTGGCGCCCTACCCTCATATTCGGAAATATCCTTGTCACGCTCAATACAAACTATCGAAATTATATTCGCAATGAACTAAATAAACTATGTTATGTACTGCTGGTTGTTCTTTTATAGGTAATAATTTTAAGTCTTATGACGTTAATGTTTTTATTTAAAATATTAAATTTCAATAAAATTATTTAATTCAAAAGGTCGTTTGTTATTAATAGATTTCATAGGATTCCAATTCGTCGCCTATGTAGGTACCTATATATATTTTTTGCGTATGTTCACTGATAATTTGTTGTTAGACCAACTGGATTATCATCACAACAATATTAAATTAACAATCGTAGTCAAAAACTTCATTAATTCACCGCACTATCAGTCGACACTACCGGTAGTGTCGTAGTGATTTTTTTTCGATCGCCAGTAGTGTCAACATCTCCGTGCATATAATACCATCTTAGTCAACCATTTGCTCTGTAAAAAGTACTAGGCAATCAGAAGTTAGTAGAAGCTACAAATCACCCTTACTACGTCATCTCTCTTTCTTCAATTTTTCTCCTCAAAAAGTATATGATGGTCATGAAGAAATTGAAAATAAAAGTGTTGAGTCCCGTTTTTACCATTTAGGTACGGAACCCTAATAAAACTGGAAAAATAAAACTCGAGCATGATTTCACATTTGTGATATCCGACAGTTTTTTTAGGATACCCTCTACTGAGTTCTGATTGCCTGGTACTTACAGACCAAATTACTATCAAACAATTTGACGGTAACGAAAAGAGAGCAGTTGAAGAAAGAGAGAGATAGCGTTATAAATGTGAGTTTATACCTTCTACTGACTTCTGATTGCCCAGTATACTTACAGTACAGACCAATTACTATCAAACAATTTACACGGGAACGGAAAAGAGCAGTTGAAGAAAAAAAGAGATAGCATTATAAATGTTTTTATACCTTCAACTGACTTCTGATTGCCTAGTACTTTTTACAGATCAACGACTATTTTATAGAGCAAATGGTTGCTGGTATAATTAGGCACGGAGTTGTTATTAACACTACTGGCGAGTAATGTAGAAGGAAAAAAATCCTACGACACTACCGGTAGTGTCGTAGGGTTTTTTTTTTAAACTTTGTTACACCCTCCTTTTTATACATAGTTAAATGGTCGAAGTACATACGCCATTCCTTATCCCAGGATGGGACCATTCTTGCCAATTCACATAGCAAAAAAAAAACAAAATAGTAGTTTTGTAGTTAATCACATTTATTTATATTACTAAAATTCTAAGTTGCAATGAACGTCTGTAAACATGAACATCGGATACTTATCGGAATTCACAATTGACTTTTGGTAACAACTATTTTATATTACAGTGACTACAAAACACATGAGCTTCATTAAAACTGCAAGGACTTAATAATAATTTAGAAATTAGAAACAGTTATTAAAAATAATATGTACTGCCAACATAATGTGCAAAAAGCAAAATCTTTCACATTCATAATTCAAAACTTGGTATCAAAAACAATAACTGCTATTCCTTAGAGTAGAAGGAAGATGTCATTACAAGAAAAAAGTATAAAGGGAAGATAAATTCAAAATACACACATAAGTAAGGGAGCAGGTTATTCAAGATAACATCTATTTCTTGCTGTTGCTACATTTTAACAAATAACAGTATATACCTAGGCAGGAAGTCATAGAAAACTACACAAAAAATTGCATACCAGAAGTTTTCGATCTCAATTTGTAGAAAGCTATCTGAATAGAACAGACTACTAGTTAAAAGAATGGCTAGAGCTAAATTATTTCATAACTTTACAATCCTTATTTCATTAAGAAAATTTAATTTACAAGTTAAAAATACAGTCAGCATAATAGAAACTCACTCAATAGATAATAAATAATGTTTAAAAGTTATCATTGTCGTTCAATGACTCCAGTTCATATGGAGATTTTATACAGACTTGTCGGTACTTTATCTTATTGTGGAACATCAGTCACTTTCTAGTACTATTTATGGCCTCATACGCAGAGTTTAATATCTAAGCTACAATAGAGACAACATCATAACAGTCTAACCGCTCAACTTTAGGTTCATCTTTCAAAACTTAGCTAAGAATTGCCTTGTCTCGCTCTTCGCATTTCTTTGTTAGCTTAAGTTTCCCATAGGCACGTCTCTGAGTGCAGCCATTAATTTCAATGACCAGAAGGCCAATTCTCATAAATAAAATTGTATCTAATTACAACGCAATATCATTCTTCAATAACAAAAAATACCCTTTTGGTATTCTTGAGGGTACCAAAAGCTGACTTTGATATTGTTGGTATTTTTTGTAATTGTGATGATATTGCAATGTCATTTGAACACTGTTCCCGAACAAGGCTTTCAGGGAATGCATCAGTAGTGTCATGTTTGACTCGTTAAAGTTTGAAAGAAATGCAAATGTTGTCTCTATTGATTTGTAATTAAAAATATCTCTGCTCATACATCCACAACCATACTTATTGATAAACTGTCATAATTACAATACAGATTAGTGTAAAATGTTCCAGTGTACGGGATAGTTTTATTAAATCGTCTTATATTATGTTGTATCACTTATTTTTACAATAACAACCACGTTTGAGGCTTCCATGAGTGAGTGAGGTTTGGTTCAATCATGTCCGTTGGTTTTGGCATGTGGGACAGTACCGTTCATGAGCGGCTGTGGTTGTCGGATTGTTTTCTGTAAAACGTGAGCGTCCGCTGGTTCTATTCTTTTGTAATAATGCTCTTTAGTCTCAACTATCTCGAATCCAAATTTTTGGTAGAAATCTATTGCACTCTCATTGTTAACTTGTACATGTCTGAAACACAAACAAATCATGATAGTTGATAGATATAGAAAGTGTATGTTAGTAGAGCGGTGTTGGTTTAGTGGTAGATATCTCGACTTTCATCCGAAGTTTGTGGGTTTGAATCACAGCTGGACAATGGATTTTTCTTAATGAATAATTTACAAGTAAGTGCATTGATGGACATTGCTCTTATGGTGAAGGAAATCATCATGATAAAACCCGCAGGTTAAGTTGGCAAACATCGACAAAGTTGAGAAGGTGCTGAGCTACTGGCAAGCCTATTTCACAATCACACAAAAAGGACCCAATTATAGAGGTCAAGTTGAAAAAAAACAGCCTGTGTACGAGTAATGTGTTGGTATGTTTGTTACTATTTACCTGATCACAATGAAACTTGTTATTCAGTTAGCTGAAGTCCTGAAATAACACTAGCCTACATTTATTCCCGATATTCCTTCGGGATTGCAATTTATGCTGATAAAACCGCGAGGCGCAGTTACCAATACATACTGACTTGTTTTACTACATAATTTATACAACTAAAATTGCCTTGTTATGTCGAACATCTATATTGAGAATTCTTAATTAAATAACACGCATTATGTTTCATATAAAAAGTGTAGGCATAAAAATAGGTAGGTATTTATATAGGTACTTCAGCTACACCTACATAACCTTCAATTCTAAACTTAGCTCTTCAGATACATACTTTAGGTAATTTTCACAGTGAATTTGACGTAAAAACAAACATTACAAACGTAAGGAAACATTACTTACAGGAAAATGCTGTCGAAATTCCCGTCCTGTTCGACATATTTGAGCACATGTTCCACCATTAGTGTTCCAATGCCCAGTCTTCTGTAAGGGTAGAGACACCCCAGGGTCATAATATACAGCCTTCGAGAGTTCTCCGACGTGTCTATCCTACAGCACACGGCTCCGACCACGATATCATTGTAATAAGCTAGTTTTGCCAACTCTCCTGCCTCCAACACATCTTTGTAAAATTTATCGTTGTAAGTAACAGGAAAAACCACTGTATTCAGTTTCTTCAGTTGCTTTATATTATGCGGTGTCACATCGCCGAGTTCTATTTTAGCTCTGCAAGAATAATGTATTGCTTTTAGCGAGAAAATTGTGCTTTATTGAACACCAAGGTTTGGCCTTCACGTTACGTTGTACAATGTAATGCTGCTCATAAATACCGAGTTAGATACCGCCACTTCACAGTTCACTTACCTAGTCATTTTAATAACTAATCTACAAATTATACACTAAAATTTAAAACTAATCTAACACAGTTATATCACACGAGATCACTCCCGCCATCTACTATTGTTTCTCCTTTTTTGCTCTCTCTCGTCCCTCGAAACTCGGAAGAAATCGCTTCGCTGCGGATGGAGATGGAAGATGGTAGAACTTTGACAGTTACATATCGGGATTGCCAGTCTTAGAAATATAAGTCTTACCATCCAAATGCCTTTATTTCTGTCGGACAGTGAATGGGGGGTATAAGCGGGTGGCCAATATGGCAAAGAATGAACAAAACTTGAACTTCCGGTATGTGTGGCAAGCTTTTTATTTTGCAACATTTCGTTGAAAAACTAATTTCCTATTTTTCTCCTTGTCTTTGGCTATAAATAACTAGTGGCGCTAAAATTCAAATTATTTTCAACGTTCCATTGTTTTGTCACCAAATCAAAATAGACAATAAAATTATTTAATTACAAGATAATATTTTTTTAGATTTAAAGTGAACAGAAGATTTAAATTAAGTTATTAGATAACTATGTTCCTAAATCACTTGCGTTACGTTCGGCCCCAGGTTAAATGTTTGGGGTATTTTCACAACCATCGTCGGTGGTTGGGTTTGAGTAATATTTTGCTGCAAACTGCTAGACCTGAGGTTAATGTCAATGAGCAGTCAAAAGTGAAGATTACAACGAGTGTACCTTCTACCCATGATTCTGTTATGGGAGAAATTTTCCCGTCAGCGCGGGTAGTTCCAATGGTACTTACGAACAAAGAACCGATGATTTTGTCGTTTGACGATGTTCCGGGGCCGAAATCGCTGAAATATTTGTCGAATTTTCGTAATTATTTGTCGGAGGTGGGGACGCAGCTTACTGCAGGGGCACTCACTCTTGGACTCAACATTGGTAAGTCAATATCTTAACGCTTTTATAAAAGTAGGTATAGGTAGGTATTATACCTACGTAAAGGAACGTATTAACCGCTCTATTTCGGACAACTTTCCAACCTTTCAAACCTATTGCCTTGATCACACGTGTCAAGTAGAGTAGAGTGGCGAGACAGTAAATTGGTACTCGTTGATTGTCCCGTAATTGGTCGTCGATTGGTTGGAGGCATTATTTCGCGACTATACTCGGTAAAGGCGGCTACATACTATAGGTACAGTTAAAACTGCACAGCTAAAACTGAAGGGCTGTAGCCATATCTTTAAGTTTTTTAAGGTCTACACAGACGAGAGACTTTTGTCCGCCAAAAACGTTCACTTAAAACAGAATTTAATGGTACCTACGGAACCCTGTCCGCGAGTCCGACTCGCACTTGGCCGGAATTTTTTGTACATCTTTGGTCAGTGTATAATATTTAGATCTATCTATTTTACGTTTTGATACTAGGTGCCTATTTCAACACTAAGAAACCACTCAAGAACTTATCAGTGTTATTCGATGAGTATGGCCCTGTGGTCCGGTTTGTGAGTCCCGTTGGCAGCGACATTGTGTTGCTTAACCATCCCGATCATATACAGAAAGTTTATACGATGGAAGGCGAATATCCTGTTAGATCTGCTCTTGATTCCTTGGAGAAATATAGAAAGGAACATCGGACACATATTTACGGAGGATTGTTTACTTCGTAAGTTTATTAGTACCGCTACCTACCGCTAGATTATTTGTTAGGTTCTATAGTTAGGGAGCTGCCTTGTATAGTTAGGAAGTACCTAGTGCCAAACTTGCCTTGCATCGATTAACGAGTGCGTTATTCCAGCAAAATGTTGTCGAATTTTGCAATTCTGCCTTGATAGAAAATTAGTGGGCCAGCTTCTGTAAATGTTTCTGAATTATGTCGTAGGGTACCTACCTATGTTTGATTAGGTTACGAAAACTCCAGTTTTCGTATTTCAATCACGTCCTAATCACACACGCCCAACGACTTAAACCTTCGAATCGATTTACTGGTTATGGTTTTTCGAATTATTTTAGGTTAAATTCCAGGTAGAAACTGTAGATATGATTCTGAATATAATCTCTTGCAGAAGACTACAAAAAGAGATAGGTATTTCCTTTAATTTGCCATTCGATTTCTAGCTAGGTAATGCCTTTCTAAAAATCTAATGATGCAGTTTTAATTTTTATTGAAACGGGGCACGCAACTTTTTTAGCGTTAAATTTTTAAAGTTTAGTAAATAGCCTTATAGGTCATTTAAACAAAACCATACATACAACTGAATTGAGAACCTCCTCCTTTTTTTGAAGTCGGTTAAAAATTCAGCCATAACGTCATAATTTTAGCTGCTTAGCTTGGGGTTAGATGGCGCTGTGTAAAATGTTCTACAATATTTATCCCTAGGTACTTATATAATTCTGGTGTGGCGGTGTTAGTTGCATAACTCCACCTAAACGACCGATTAGTATGAAATTTTCTGTGTAGGTATATTCGTTAGGTCCGAAAATCGAACAGCATCTATTGTTTACTTATTTTTTCTTTTTTATGTGGCAAAACAACGTTACTTAGGGTTAGAAAATGTAGTCTATAGACTGAGTAAATAGAATCCAAGCTATCAACTAAATTTTTTTACGACAGCCACGGTCAAGAAAGTAACCGTCAGAGAGAAATGATGTACACTCCACTGCACAACGCAGTCACTTACCACCTCGAAGGTATAAATGACGTCTGCGACAACTTCGTGCGTAAGGTGTATAATACTAGGAACCACCAAGATGAAGTCGGTAAAGATTTGTATAAGGAATTGCATAAGTGGTCCTTCGATTGTATGGGTGAGTTTGAAAAATAAGAGCTGTTGCCCGTTTGTTTTCTATACCAAAACCTTCTTCTTGAATCACTAACTATTTAAAAAAGTAGTCACAAAATTTATGATAAAAATTGGTTGTCTGTAAAGTCGGTTTACTGACGATAGTTGAACGTGACAACGTCTTAAGAAAATACTGATGGAATGGTAGCATTTTTCAAAAGAAAATTTTAATTTAATTTGATACTCGATCAAAACATGTCAATGTACTATAGTATAGCAGCTGTCCACGCAGACGCATCGCTCACTCAAGTAGGAGAGAGACGGATGTCGAACGCTGCCGAACGCAAAGGCCGATTGTGCTTCTTTGTCGCTCGTTCCGCGGTCTCGCTTGCACTTCAAGCCTTACATGGAACGCCTCAGAGCGAGGTAACGCCGCATGAGTCATGTTTTTTCGTGCGTGCAGCCGGCTCTTTCGAATTATAAGACGTTGTCACGTCAAAAACTGCTTCAAAATCCGTTACGTAGTTTTAAAGATCTAAGCATACATAGGGACAGACAGCGGGTAAAGTGGTTATGGTCTACACTACACCATGTAGGTATAGCACGTTATAGTCTACACTATGTAGTGATATTGATTAATTATTACCGAGTTATTTCTTTATAATTCCGATAAATAAACTTATAGTTAGAACGAATTTTTGAAATTATTTTCCAGGCTTGATATTATTTTCGAAACGGTTCACAATGTTGGAAACTGAGTTAGTATATAGTCAGTGTGACATGTCATGGTTGTACCATAGCCTTGAGAAAGCCACCGATGCTATCATTCGATGTGAATCGGGACTCCATATGTGGAAGCTGTTCACGACGCCTGCTTGGAGTTCCCTTGTGAAATACTGCGATAGTTTAGATAAGTTGGTATTATTTACCTTCTATGTGTTATTGGATATTTTTAGGGTTCCGTACCCAAAGGGGTTTTTACCCGACTACGGCGAAGCCAAAAGTGAAGGGTTATGTTTTGTATGTATGTATGTTCATCTGTTCCCACCTAACTTCAAAACTACTCATTATAATTTAACAAATGAGGTATCGTTAGAAGCGTCTCAATAGTCTGCTGGTTAAGTATAGGCTATGTGATGACACAATAAATTAAATGTGGCGCCCTCTAGAAGACATAGTCATGAATAAATGAATTTGGGGACAGATGAACATACATAGGCACATACAAACATACAGGTCAAAAACATAACCTTCCCTTTTGGCTTCCCCGTAGTCGGGTAAAAAGTAAAAATAATTAAAATGAACCCTATTATTAAGGTCCAAAACTGCGTTACGCGGTTTTGGACCTGCGTCCGCGCGGTTTTATTACAAAATTGCGCCATTGCCAAGCGATTTTGTATGAAACAGCGCGGGCGTTCGCGTAACGCAGTTTTGGCCCTAAAGACTTCCCATCCGTTCTGTCTGTCACCAGGATGTATCTCATGAACCGTGATAATAAGAGAGTTGAAATTTTCACAGATTATGTATTTCTGTTGCCGCTAAATAACAAATACTAAAAATAGAAAAAAAATATTTAAAGGCTTTTACACACGTTACGATTTGGTCGTCCCGACCAAATTGACACAACCAAATTGGGTATCGATACACACGCTACGATTTGGTCGGATACTATTCAGAGAGTACATTGATACACATCGTGGTCATTAAGTAGTTTCTGGGGTTCCGTTCCTCAGGGGGAAAAACGGGACCCTATTAGTAAGACTTCACTGTCAGTTCATCAGTCCGTCCGTCTATCAGTTCCATCCGTCCGTAAATCCATCCGTCCGTCTGTCTGTCTGCCTTTCTGTCCGTCTGTCATCCGGTTGAATCTCATGAATCGTGATGGATAGAGAGTTAAAATTTTCACAGATTATGTATTCATTAGTGTCGCTTTACCAACAACAACTAAAAAAAGAAAAAAATCAAGTGGAGCTCAAATACAACATGATACGGAACCCTTCGTGCGGGAGTCCGACTCACACTTGTTTGTTTCGAACACGAAGTTAAGTCCGATGCGTACACACGTCCCGATTTGGTCGGATACAACCAAATTGGGTGGGCGTATCCAATTTGATCAATTAATAATAATTAAGTCTGCCCGACCACGATACACACGTCCCATTTTGGTTGTACACCCGACCAAATTGTATATCGGACCCGACCAAATTGGGACGTGTGTAAAAGCCTTTAGGTTCCCATACGACATGATACGGACGGAACCCTTATTCGTGCGCGAGTCTCTCTCGCACTTGACCGGTTTTTTCTGAATAGTTTTAGGCAAACTGTCGTTATGTTTTTTTTAACAGAAAAGGGATAGGTACCTATGTATTTTCTACTTACAGATAGCGAGTAAAAAATACAGTTTTTAACCGTTAAATCTGAACTCTGTTTCTCTGTGTGAAAGTTATTTATTTAAAACAAGTTATTATACCAATGTTTTTTGTTTTTATTTTGTGATATTTCGACGATGTTTCAAGCACCATTTTCACGAGACTGCAGTTTTGTGGTAGATCTTGATAGGTAGATGCGACCGTATCTGACTTCCACATAATAAAATCTAAAAAATGGTAAACCCGTTTTAAAATAACTTTAATACTGTTATTGTATGTACCAATTATATAATATTATATTTCAGTCTTATCGGTAAACACGTCTTAGAAGCTGAACAATCTATATCGTACAGAAATAAAGAAGAAATCAATCTAAGTTAGTATTAGTATAAATCAATATTGCAGGACATCGCAGACACCGCCATGTAGTTCTGACTGACCTACTATGCTAGTTTTAAAGTGGCCATATAAATAAGTAAATACATATTGCAGGACATTCCACACATCGCCATCTAGCCCCAAGCTAAGTAACTAGACTTGTGTTATGGGTGCTAGACAATGGATATACTACGATACTTTTCTTTTGTAAATATACAGGGTGAATTTTTTAACGGGGGCCTTTAGGGCTATATCCTAAACTATAAGATATAGCAAAATGCTGAAAGGCGTTGCGTGCTCGATTTTGAAAAAAGTAAAACGTAACCGTGTGATTTAAAAAAAATTCATTACCCTAGCCAGCAATCGAATTTATTGATTTTTCAAAAAATAAGCATCCTATATTTTTGTACCAATGTAAAACAAATGCACCGATCCTTGTCACAAAAGTACTAAATTTTTTCCTCATTGGACTAATAATCGCTCGTCTATGGATCATACTTATCTCTGTCATTTATGTATTAAAATAATTTACAGATACATCGCTAATAAATGCTATTTTACTCGGTGATCAGAAAATGTCTCCCGAAGACATTTCGACTGTCATTATGGATATGCTTCTCATTGGAGTTAACACTGTAAGTCCTTTGAAAAACTGTAGGTATTATTACTTATTATTTTAAAATCCAGGTTAAATAATAAATGTTAATTTAAATACTCATGTCAAGAGCTACTGCTGTGCACCTTAATAAACAACTTTTGTTCTACGACCTTTCTTATAAATACACTAGCGACCCGCCCCGGCTTCGCACGGCTGTATTATATCTAAAAACTTTCCTCTTGAATCACTCTATCTATTAAAATAGGCGGAGTGGGGGGTGTTAGGTTTTATTTTCGTTACGGAATTTCTTGATTCGGTCGCCGCGCTCAAAGCCCGCGATATAAGCTATGCAATAGCTTAAAAAAACCGCATCAAAATCCGTTGCGTAGTTTTAAAGATTTAAGCATACATAGGGACAGAGAAAGGCGACTTTGTTTTATGCTATGTAGTGAAGTTTAAAATAAAAGTTTATTTAATTCGTCCCTCTGTCTGTCTGTCTGTCACCAGAGTGTACTTTATCTCATGAACCGTGATAGCTGGAGAGGTAAAATTTTAACAGATTATGTATTTCTGTTGCCGCTATAACAACAAATAAGTACTTACTAAAAACAGAAAAAAAAATATTTAAGCGAGGCCACCATGCAACATGGTACCTACGCAATTTGGCCGATTTTTATTTTATTTTATAACAGGAAGTCATTGGACGCAGTAGAGAGAGCATAGCGATCGCTCTGGAAGTCTAAAGCAATGGATTCGAAGTCCAAGGCTGATATTATGATGATGATATTTTATATCTTTTCAGATAACGTCGTCAATGTCATTCCTTTTGTACCACTTGTCAAAATACTACAGGGTTCAGCGATTGCTCTACTCTGAGATTCAGAAGGCCTATCCGAACCCTGAACTAGTGGATGTAAAAACCGTTAGAAATGAGACACCGTATCTTCAGGCTTGTATAAAGGAGACTCTAAGGTTAAAATTAGTTACTTACTGTTATTCTATAGTATACCTACTATAGAACAATTAATAACCATAAATATTAATAATTTGTTAGATAGAATAATTTGTTTGTTAGTTAGCACCATAGTATCCATAGTTTCCCAGTAGTCAGTCTACTACCATCATATATCGTAGTAGCCAAATGGTTTTGTCCTGTAGTAAGTAATAGTTCTACCCAAAACCGTGGCTGTTCTTGGCTGCATTTTATACTGCAGACAGGGATAATTGCCGGTTTGATGTCCACATCATACTTTGCTATTAAACTTGTTATTGTAAAGGCCCTCTACGTGTTTGCTTCGGCTCCACGAACGCCTTCCAAAGGTCCGGGCCTTCATTAGTCCCATGACATGGGACGAACAATAATTAATATTTATATAGGTACAGTCAGGCAACAAGTGCTGATGCTACGTAGGCTTTATACTTAAGTTGAAAACATTCTAATATCACGCAAACTGAAACTTTCTCTAAGTTCTACTATAGGGCAAATAACTGTAGGTTAATAAAACAAATGAAAATTGCCCTAACTTCAGCTGATCAATTGGACAACAGTGGACAACAGAGAGTGGACCAAAAGTTTATTGTCTATGGGTAAATTTCTTCTCCATTGATTTTTTTTGATCCTATGTTTGATTCGTTTTTTTCCAGATTGGTGCCTCCAATACCAGTTCTTACTAGAATTCTGCCAAAGAATATAACGCTGGATAAATATAAGTAAGTCCAGTTACTTATTACCAATTTACTTTTCTTATCACAGAAAGAATTCAATAGTCGAGCCTCAATGATGTGCACGGTCAAAGGGTAAGAACGTGAACCTATTACTAAAGACTCCACTGTCCGTCCGTCTGTATGTCTGTCATCAGGTTGTATCTCATGAACCGTGATAGCTAGACGGTTGAAATTTTCACAGATTATGTATTTCTGTTGCCGCTATAACAACAAATACTAAAAACAATGTAATGTTACGGAACTCTTCGTGCGCAAGTCCGACTCGCACTTGGCCTGTTTTTTAAATTCTATTCTATGGATCTTGTACACCTATCTTTTTTTTACAAGGGCCTTCAGGGCTATTTCTAAAACTATACTAAACTAGGTAGATACTATATTTTTTAAACTATTATTTTTCGGATATTTCACAGGTTCGAATCCTGGTAAAAGTAATGACTTTTTCAAAAATCGAATGGTGCAGTTTTAACACCTTTTTCGCTATATCTTATAGTTCAGGATATAAGGAAGAACCATGTAAAAAATTCACCCTGTATACGCAATATTGTATTACTTACTTATTTCAGTATACCTCGTGGTACCCTAATAATAATGTCAACTCAAGACGCATCTCTGAAAGAAGGCAACTACGAAGACGCGAAGCTGTTCCAACCGGAACGGTGGTTGAGACCTGACGCTAAGGAGTACCACGCCTTCGCCTCCATACCCTTTGGATATGGAGCGAGGAAATGTCTCGGACAGAATATAGCTGAGACTATGATGTCTTTACTTACTATTAAGGTATAGTACAGCTCCCAGTCCTAATAAAAATCAGTTTTATGGTCCCATTGTGAAGAAAGCATGATACTTGGCATGAACGTAGCTATCAATATATGTGCTTCAATTTCGATATGGAAGCATGTCCAGAAATTGTTTCCCTCCTTTTGTGTGCCAAATTATAGTTTTTGCATTTTATATAAAAACGGTTCAAACTACAACCAAACTGTCAATGAGCAATATGATCCTCATTAAAATCACTACAATAATCACCTTGGAAGTATGTAGATCGGACTTATAGTTTAGAAGCTGTAAAGTGATTTAAACACCCCCTCGACCCTGTTTTTGTAATATTTCCTAATATTTAATTTTACACTAATTTTATTCTTTCAGCTTTTGCAAAAATACAAGCTAGAGTATCATTACGGAGATATTGAACCAAAAAGGACATTCATCGCATTACCCAACAGACCTCTCAAGATTCGGTTTATTGATAGACTTTCCCTTTAACTTAAAAAGCAAGATAAAAATAGAAATTTAATATTAAAAAAAATGTAATAATTTAAAATTAGTTAACAAACTAGCTTTAAATGTTATTTTTACTGTTAGTTATTTGGTAATAAAATGTTACAAAAAAGTTGTTTTTTTTTTGTCCTACATATTTTTAAAATTCCATTAAGAAATTTTTATGGGCATTTTGGGAAAGTAAAATTTGGAACAGAAATTACAATAATAAAGTAACATTTATTTGGAGAATAAATCTATTGCTTAACATACAGAAATGGTTTGGTCACTATCAAAATGCAAAATCAAATTTCACCGATTTCATCAAAGCAACGATTAGGCTTACCTAGAAAAAAAGGACTAGCAGATTTTTACTTCATATTAAAAAAAAAAAAGATGTCTATGATAACATTCTCTTGACCACAGACAACAGTGGCTATAAAGCTTGCCATTTAACGAGCAATTTAGAACAGTATACCTCATTAATTAACTTTGATACATCAACATCAGGTATTAGATGTCCTCTCTGTTCTATTGTTATATAAATCTCCTTCGACTGTGACCAAACCACCTTAAAACAAACCTATAAAATGTATTAAACTGTTATTCTATCTATTCCGTTTGTTGAATATGTTCAAATACTTCCCTCTAGTCATCTCCTTCGCTTCTTCAAGACCGAGTTGGTACGCCATGTCGTGGAGTTTCTTCACTTCCATGATCAAGCCACTTATTGATAGAGAACCCAGTTCTGGAAATAATACTTGAATCATAAGAATGTTTGTGCATGATATAATATAGTAAAGAAATATTTATCCCTCAATCTAACAGCAAAAAGTATATGAATGTAGCTAACCGTCCACTGCCAACTAAGTTAGCTTAGCTCGCAGTTTTTAAGTTTTACATAGCCTAACTGGCATAGTTTGCAGTGAGTCCATATATTACGAGACCACGTATTACACGACCCGATATTACGAAGCCAAAATGTACTCGTAATACGTGACTGTGTAATATTTGGTCGCGTAATACAGGTCGTGTAATACGTGGTCGTGTAATATTTGTCCGCGGTGATATTACGAGTCCTTAAATTACGAGACCCAGTATTACACGGCCACGTATTACGAAGACATTGCCATAGACCTATAAAACCACAGAGTGGTTCGTCGTAACCAAGTAAAATGGGTAGAATTCGTTTCTAGCACTCGCCGGCCGCTGCCGCGGCACCGCTCGCTTCGCTCGCTCGGCTCGTGCGTTGTGGTCGCAGTTCTAACATAAACCTAACCTATCCATGTCGGTTCTGGGTAGGGGGTGTTCTGGATGGGTCTTGTATGCTGCCCTAAAGACCACGTATTATTATGACCTGACGTCATGCGCCCCGCTTCAGGAACGGGACGCGTCATGTTACCGGAACATGACACTTTTGTGTGAATGCAGGTGTTTCATCAATTAACTAGACGATATCGCACCAAAAATGTAATAAAGAAAGTCCGAATAACTTTTGAACTTTCACACACTCACATAGACAGCACAATTCATAGAGACGTTTGAACCACTCTGTGGTTTTATAGGTCTATGGCAATGTCTTCGTAATACGTGGCGGTGTAATACGTGGCGGTGTAATACGTGGCGGTGTAATACGTGGTCTCGTAATAAGTGGTCGTACATTATTTGTTCAAACCTATAATACGAAGCCTGTACACGTAATATCAGGTCGGGTAATCCATGGCGTCGTAATCCATGGCAGCGTAATATCATGTACACGTATTATTGGCTCCCGTTTGCAGTGAACGCACATGTATGAAAAATTGGCTCAACTATGCAAGCTAAGCTTAACTTACTTAGTTTATTTGGTGGTGGACAAACAGCTCGTATCTGGTGTGAGTTGATATCAGAAATACTATTGCCCTGCTATACTTTTATAGCTGAACGAGAATTGATAAATCATGTATTAAAAGGAGCTTGTTTCTGCGTGAAGGGATAAAGTAGGCTTAAAGTAAGAAGTAACCATCTCAACACAAACATAATATTGAGTTGTAAAGGGGGAATTAGAGGAGTTTAGAGGACTGTTATAGCTTTCTGGTGAGCAAGATAAATACAGTTATTACTTACATAATTTATTATAGCTAGATATTTCTAGCTATAATAAATTATGTAAGTATTTTTGGTAAAATTTGTAATTTTATTCACATAATATTTCGTAACTTGATATTTAGGTGCATAACTTACGTTGCATGTAGGCACAGTCTTCTTTGGTTAATCCTCGGTTCCAAGAAGGTGGCATCGCGTTGGCGTTCGGCAAGGGAGCAAACTCAGATACCCCAGGTACTGCAAAATCAACAGAATTCTGAGATTCGTCCTCTGAATTAGTCACATTTACATTCTCATCACCCATATCAAAAAAATAGTTCAAATCATGTATGGTTAACCGAAATTCGAAAGCAATTTACAAAATGCATGCAAAGGAGGGGGATGACAACAACCGATTCCCGCGATATTTGAAAATAATAACCCCAAATTTGAATTACTTGATGATGTTGGATTACTTTATGTTTGTAATTTAAGAGAGGCAGTGATCTTACTTTGCTCTGGCCATAGTTCTGGAGACGCTCGGTCCAATTTTTCCGAGCTAAATAAGCTTTCTTCTAAAGACGTCAATGGAATATCATCGGAAGGTGTTTGTTCTGAAACAATCGATTATGTTACAAACAGCGTTATTGGGATGACAATTTATGTTCACAAAATAAAGATATTTATACGGAAACTACACATAACACTTTTTTAAGGATTTCACTAGGAGTATTAATGAATTAATCAAAAATTATACCTTCTTGGTCAGAGGAATTCTGTTTCGCGGCCATTTTCCAATTTTTTTGTTTTTGACAATAAACATCCACAGATGATTTATTCCAAGAAATTTCAAAGACAATAGAATGATGAACGAACAATTTCTGTATCTGGGCCAAAACACAAGGAACTTCTATTCTTTATACGTTCATGATAGTTGCCATGAATGAAAATCTGGTAGATTTTTTTTTACAAAAAAAAAAATTAGGTTGGTAGCATTGGCCTAGTGTTGCTACCACTGGTGAATGCGACATGTTTGGTAGAATTTACAAAAGTAAAGGCACAGAAAAAAGTATAAAATTTCGGAAATAGGGACAAGACATTTTTTATCTTTTGTATTTTCATGACACATCATTGTCATGTCCCTTTCGGACAAGTTATTTCTCTTTTGTACTTTCAAATAAAAGACGGAAAGTGTTTGGTAGAAAATGTATTAAGAATACTGGCAGCCCTCATTGAACAATTTCTTTCTTCCGGTTGCCAACCTCAGGCAAGGTGGGTTTTAATTTTTTGGCCGCATGGTTTCTGTCTAATTTCAGAGTAAAATACGATATACAGTTTATATTGTTGTAATAATAACTGAATAAAGGTGTGTTCTTTGTGTAAAAAGGCCAGTTTTTTAATATTTTGTAATAAACAAGTGTTCTGTACTGTGCGGTGCGTGCGTTGATGGTGAAGTGTCAGACGCGAAACTTGTGCATTATGTCTTCAATTTTGGCTTATCGGATGAAATATAGGCCTCAATGTACATAAAATAGTTACATTTGCAACTTGGAGCCTTCAATAATTTATTATATTAGAACTTTTATAAAATTCATCAACATAACCTAACTTTTTGATACTTGTGAAAAAATATAGTAATTCACTATTTTCGGCAATAATTTTTAAGTAAGGCCGAAATTCTATGTAGTGGCTGACCCTCCGATTTCATATTAATCATAAAATTATGGGTATTTGTACCTATTCTCTGACCAGAACTAATCGAAAAGAAACTCAACTCAACTCAAACTCAATTTGGTTGTTTCAGATGCGTTCCGTCACGTTGAAGGATGTTGAACAAGATAAGGTCGTCAAGACCGTCGCTGCTCACTTGAAGAAGTAAGGTTCAGTTTATTTATTGTAGAAAAGGAGGAAAACAATTCAATGTGCATGCATCTCATACTCTTTGCCGAGATATTTATAATTCAGCAATTGTATAATGTTTTTAAACCACATAACTCCCCATCCTGTAGGAATATTGGGATAAAATGTAGCCTATGTTATTCATAAAATGAGTCTATGTATCCTCTTATCAAGTTTAATCAAAATCGGTTCAGTAGTTTTGGAGCCTTTTCATTACAAACAAACAAAAAACTCCTCTTTATTATTTTAGTGTAGATGAATCACTGTTACCTTTCCAGGATCGGTAAAATAAAGGTCCCCGAACACATGGACCTGGTGAAGACCGCTCGTTTCAAGGAACTGGCTCCGTATGACCCTGACTGGTTCTACGTACGATGCGCCGCTATCTTGAGGCATATCTACATCAGGTCGCCCGTTGGAGTCAAGACAGTCACCAAGATCTTTGGTGGACGCAAACGTAACGGTGTCACACCCTCACATTTCTGCAGGTGATTTTTATTTGCCAAATTAGTCAAATGTCAAGTTAATCTTGGTAATAAGTTAATTCCGGTTATACATATCACAGTCTGTCACTCACTATTTGATGGAATGTGCTCACAAATCAGATCACAGTATCTACTTTTTATAGTAACAGTCTTACAAAAAATTCCCTCAAAGTAGCTCAAAACACCCTCAAACTCAGCTTTTGGTATTTTCAAGAACATTCCTCGTAATCGAAATGATATTGAAATGTAATTTGAACAATTTTATTTACAAGAATTGGCCTTCAGAAGGCATTCGGGTTCCCGAATACTTGAATACATTCCATTCCGAATCTATACAAAATGTGCCCAGGCTAAATTGGTAACTTATTGTTTGTTCTATGAGAGTTCATACTTTCTTATCACAATTTTGAGTTTACACTACCTTACCTACTAAGTTCAAATGTCAAATAAATAAATAAATATTACAAGACATTCCTCACCTCGCCATCTAGCACCAAGCTAAGTAACTAGACTTTTGTTATGGGTGCTAGACAACGGATATACTACTTATATACTTTTTCTTTTGTCAATATATACTTATAATACATAGAAACAACCAGACCCCAGACAAATAAATATCTAAGCATAAATACTTGTCTGAGACGGGAATCGATCCCGCAACACTGTTTGGCAGTCCGGCATGGTGATAATAAAAAAGCTAATTTTTAAAGTTAATTACTAGTCTCCACAGTGTAATACTAAGTCGACAATAGAATATGAGGATATCTATCAAATTTTTGCTAATTTTAAATTAAAATAATTCCAGATCATCAGGCAGTATCGCCCGCAAGGCCCTACAGGCCCTCGAAGCCCTGAAGTTAGTAGAGAAGGTCCAGGATGGAGGCCGGATCTTGACAGTGCAAGGCAGACGAGACCTCGACAGAATCGCAGCACAGGTCCGCCAGAAGGCGAAGCAAGCTGCCAAGATGCAAGTCATCATCTTGTAATTTTACGAATAAAATAGCTAAAAAATAAATGATAGTTTTTATTTTCAAGCATAAGACAAAATCCAAGAAGAAAAAGACGAAAACATCGTATGCGTAAATCTAATTCTATGAATAACAATGGCAGTCCCGAAGATGTGTGGTGTTATTTGTTAATTCTACCGATATGGTCTTGGCTCTTAAGTTTGCTACTCACTCATAGATGGCGCTATTTCAATATTTTTTGTTTGTTCGTAATGGCAACATTCATTAAAGTCAAATCATTCTATTGTCAATGTCAAAAACTTCAGCTGTTCGCATTTTGTAGCTAACTTCATTCAGTTTGAAAAAGCATTTTCATCGCTCGCGCCGCGCTCAGTTGAATTTGCAGTATTCGAAAAATCACGCGTTAGATCGGTCGAATTTTAGATTCGAATGTGCTTGGATATGCAGTGATAACAAAATGTTCGTGGACAATCGTTTAACATTTCTTGGTCTACTGTTTATATTGTCGTGTTCTTCGGCTCTGCAACAGTATGGAACGCCGGGCTCAACACTGTACGTGGCAAAAGATCCCGACACAGCTTCTGGCAAACTAACAGTAATCGAAAGAACCGCTGCCGAGTCTAGTCCAAGTCAAGAAAGGAGAAAACGGCAAGCCGCGACCTTAAACTCGCCTGCTATACAGAAAAACATCAGCACTTGGGTACGTTTCTAGAAAAAAATATTTTCTCTCTCTGCCTTCTTTGTTTTTAGTTATCGCGGAAGCGACATCGATTATTTGTCATCATAATTGCGTTCCTTAATTTGCCCAATTTCTACTATTTTTATCGACGTGACGTTTCATTTTCACGTATCACTGAAGAGCGCCCTTGTAAGCTACGTAGGTAAATAATGTAAAGGTATTCTGCTGATTATTATAATATAGATAGGTAGGTACTAACGCTTTGTTTACACTCGAAAATATTATATTGAAGATAGGCATTTTTTGTAATCCTTCATTCCCTTCAAGTCTAACAAAATTACTCTATATTCCTATAGAAATAAAACAAGTTTTCATCATTAAAGTTAGTTTAATGTTGGATCTTTTACATATTGTTTAATCAGCCAGGTTTGGCTAATTCCAGTTTTTTTTTTTAATAATTTACCCTTTGATAATGTAATGAATAGCCAAGATAAATTATACTAATTGTAATCTTCTTTCCAGACTACTCATCTCAATGATAGTCACCAGCAGCTAATGGTGCACTGGGTCGGTGAAGGCTCCAATGTAATCATATGCCTCGCTCGAGACTCCAGCCCAAGGAACAAGGGAGGTGTGTCACCATCAGCCCTGTTCATATCCTACGACTATGGCAAGAACTTCACCAATAAGACTGAGAGCTTCAGGCTCGGAGACACCCCTGACAGTGGATATGCACAGCTGGATAAATTTTTCAACCATCCCAAATTCCCTGAATTTGTGAGTATATTTTTCTTTAATATTTAAGACCCTATAATGCAATATTTTAGAATTAACTATGAGCTAATGTTGCTTTTTTCTTTTTAAATTCTTTTAAAAACAGAATCAACAATTTTACGACCTTGTTATTGAGCAAACAATAATATGGTTTCTATTTTAATGAACACAAAGGAAGTAAAGAAATATACCTATGAATTTTAATGAGAACATGTGAAGTAAAATTGTATTAACAATAATAAATTCAGCCTTGACATGTTAATAAAGAAAGTACAATATAATCCCAATTATATGATAAAGGTTTTTGAATCATAAAACAGTAATTTGCACAACACAATATTACAGTTCTCAGATAACACTTTATCAGACAGATAGAAACATTGTTATGCCAATAAATATTGTTACTATTCACCATCTGGTATTCTAAATATTTCCTATAAAAATGCTTATTAATAATTCATTATGAATTCTACAATAAATTCCATAGTCATGTGTATAGAAGAACTAAGGTCATTGCACTACATATTCTTGCTACTCAACTTTTTATCTTAATGACAATATTTGGTATTATATTTCATATTATTGATAGCTACCTATTGATTGATAAAATATATCTATAGAATAAACAATGAACTAGGATGTGATGTCCTCTATTTAAATTTTCCAGCTATAAATATTTGTGTAATATGATGAAAAAGAAATTAGCTGGTTAATTAGCATGACCTTATTTACCTGTTTAATGTCACCTTTAAATCAATCATCTAGTACTTCAAGGACACGGTATTTTCTCTCAGGAATAATGAATGCCTATTCTTGGATGAAGCAATGTGCTTCTGTACTTTCATATTTAATATATACAACCTACACCAGTGTAGTTACAAGATGTAATTTAATATATTGTAGCTGAGTCTGCAGTATGTTTGTTGTGTCAACTGTAACTAATCCACTGCAACGTTCATTAAAACTATACCTATTAAAAATTGTAGCATTTATTTGCGATCGTTTCGCATGAATAAAATGCGATTAACATGACCTAAGGCCTATTTGTAACTATAGCTAAACTTCTATAACTCGTAAATGTTGCATCTAAACAGTGCCACTTTGTTCTATTTTTATACACCAAAAGATGGCAATTTGTTCAAAAATTATTATAATACTTAGAATCGATTTGAGTATAGTTATTTACTACCTCTTATAGTCACAATAGCTCCTAGCTGTACACAACCGAAACTATTGGATCTAGAACCATGAAATTTGCTTGGGAGTTCTAAATATGTCAAGCTTTTTCAGAATAAGCTAAATTTCTACCTGTGCCCTTATTACGTAAGACTATTTGATAAGTGTTGTTCGCGAAATACGACTTCAGAAATAGCGTTTATTAATGAAATTATGAATGGAAACCACACAAATTTGATATATAAGGATAAAAAAGCCACTAACGGACTGTGTGTGTCAATAGTTTGTGTAAATTTTTGTAGTAAAAATTTAAAAAATATTCTTGAAAATATTTGACCGTGTCACACGTGAGACACGTCAAGCTAGCTTACAGAATTATGGCCCTGGGATGGGAATTAGGAATCCTACGTTTTAAATGTCACACAATACTTTCAGATTCCTAAATATTCATTTTTATTCACAGTGCGTATTTGTGGATTCGACAAATAAGATGCTATTCTACACGAACGACAATGGTCACACCATACACCGGTCGTCTCTCGCCTTTCAACCGAGCGAGCTGGCTTTCGACGAGGAGTTTCCTGATAAATACGTCATATTAGACAAAGTCGACGTCAATAGAAAGGTTAGTGGATAACTTACACCTTAGCACCTTTAGAATAATAGTCCCATACTTAATGGTCCCACACAATCTCTGTTAGGGGTTTCTAGAACTTTGCAATGTCTTGAAATAAACGATAATAATTCTACAACCTTTTTAGGTGTTCCGTAAAAAAGGAATCTTTCTATGATCACTTTCATCCGCGGTTTCACCCAATTCAATTTTTTAAAATTATATTTTCTGTTTTACAAACCTTGTTCCTGACAATAACAAACACAAAAAAAAGAATTATCCAATTTGATGCAGTAGTTCGGAAGTTATGCGCTTACACACTTTCAAGATTCATTTTATTTAAGTAAATAGATTATCTTGGTGGGTATAAAAAAGAGTTCTATTTATCTACATACTAGCGACCCGCCCCGGCTTCGCACGGCTACATTATGCATGTATCTATTAAAAAAAATCGCATCAAAATCCGTTGCGTAGTTTTAAAGATTTAAGCATACATAGGGAATAGGGATATAGGGACAGAGAAAGCGACTTTGTTTTATACTATGTAGTAATTAAGTTTGTTGTTCATTTTTCTTATGATTTTGTAGCCTAATACGGGAAAACATTTTACATGATTTGATGATGATTTGACAAAATCTTAGCGCAGATAATCCAGTCCCCAAACAAAAGAATTTGGAATATGGCCAGGCATTTTCGTGTTAATATTATTTCAGTATTTTTTTCTGTGACCTTCTAAAGACATTTACATCAGGAAAATGACTAGAATAATACAAGGCTGTACTTATCTTGAATATTGTTTGTAATTATCGCTGCTATTTTGTATTTGTTGAAACATTTTATTTATAGTTAAAAAATTCTCATACCTACGATAATCGCTTTATCTTGGATATTTAGGAAAGGGTACCGGGGTCTCTTTCCATACAAACTATTACAAACGTAGTCGACTGGTTTCTATCTGGATAATGACACTAGAGCAAATATTTTTGGTGCATAAAACTTATAACTGCCATGACCATGCCCCTATTTTTTGTTTATTAATTGTAAAATTAGAAAATGAAAAAAAAACAAAACATAGGGGCATAGTCATGGCAGTTATAGGTTTTATGGCACAAAAATATTTGTGCTAGTGTCATTATCCAGGGAGGAAACAGTCGACTACGTTTGTATGGAGAGAGCGCAGGTACCCTTTCACCATAAATATTTAAAATATCTATTGACTTTATTATAGACCACTTCAATGTTAAAAGTACTACAAAACAAAGACTCTTTGAATGAGGGTTCGAACTTTCAAATACTTATATCCTACCAGCTTAGCTTACCTTTCTTCAAAGTCGATTACCATAAAAGCATTCTGTTTAATAGTGTAGGTCAAAGCTTTCAACGTTAATTCTTCTTCTTCTTCGTATCGATAGCACAAATTAAAGGGGGGCATTGATAAGTCAGGGTCAGTGAGCTGCCAGGTCCCTGGCGTTGTTATTAGCTGACATCAGGTCAGCCAATGTACAGCTATTAGGATTGGAGGGGCAGGTCAAGAGGTGAACCATAGTTTGCTCGGGGGCCCCGCAGTCGCACCGAACCCGGCACGGATCGATCATGCCCCATCTTCCCAGGTTCGCCCTGCAGCGACCAACCTGAGTCCTTAGTCTGTTGAGTGACTTCCACACTGTGAAAGGCAAGTCATGACCAGCGGGAAGAGTCTCTGCAGGGTCCAGGAAATGTGGGGGTGGGGCATAACACTAACAAGTCAATGTTAATTGACTTGTTATTGTATGCTGCTGACAAGTTATTTGTCGCATAGAAGACATTAAAAATATAGACCATTAAACCTAGATAATTTAAACAGCGCCAGCGACTTCTGTAGTGTTGGGACATGTATCTGATGGAGTAGGCTTGCCCAGCACCTATAACACCCTCTCAGCTTAATCGACCGTCTCCAGAGGAAATAAACTTGTCAACTAAGCCAACTAAGCCGCAGGTTTCATCATATTTTCCTTCACCGTAAGAGCAATGTTAAGGTGAAAGGGTACCTGCGCGCTCTCCATACAAACGTAGTCGACTGTTTCCTCCCTAGAAAATGACACTAGCACAAATATTTTTTGCCATAAAACCTATAACTGCCATGACTATGCCCCTATGTTTTGGTTTTTTCATTTTCTAATTACCAGAGAAATTAAAATTAATAAAATTAAAAAATTAAAACATCAAAAAATAAGGCCATTGTCATGGCAATTATAAGTTTTATGCACCAAAAATATTTGCTCTAGTGTCATTATCCAGGGAGGAAACAGTCGACTACGTGTGTAATAGTTTGTATGGAAAGAGCCTCCGGTACCCTTCCCTCTTAAATACCGCTCATACATTTTTCGTAAGAAAAATACATTGGTGCACGGCCGGCAGGGATTCAAACCGACGACCTTCAGAATTAAAGTCGAGTTATCTAAGTACCACTAGGCCAAGACCGCTCTAGAAGAGATAAGCAACCTACCTTTACCTATAGAAATCCACCTTTGCGTGTGTTGTCACAACAAGGCATTCTCAAAGGCAATAAACTGATAACAAAATGACTTTTCTACATAATTGACGTCAATATTATCATACATAATTATCGAAATGGTAGTAAAGTCGCCGGAAAGTCGTAGTCTACGCAAAGGTCGCAAGTTCAAAGCCAGTCAGAAATAGTTAGAACGCATAGGGTTCCGTACAGTATGAGTCATAAGTAATTGATCAGTTTGCTACAATAATACGAGTACCTACTATCAACAAGTATTGGACTTACTACCTTCTTCTAATAGACGTTACACACAAACATAAATACTTGAATTAAAAATACTCAATGTGATTATTATTTTCAACATGTTAGCTATGTCTTTAGTTGTGTGAGTGGTATAAGCCGCCACCCACTACACCAACCGTAGGTTCGATTCACAGGTTACGTTGTTAAAATGTTCAAATAGAGCTGCACAGGATTGTAAACGTTACGGTGGGCAGAGATTTTTGACCGTTGATTGTAGGTACCTGATAAGATCACTCTCTCGTCCGTCTGTTTTTTTCATGCGCTGTACGCCTAAAAAAATCTACTTATTTATTAACTCGCGACTTAAATACATCGCAAATGATCTGTACCTAAGCGTCGAATACTCAGTTCTAATCATTTTCAGCTTTACCTGACCCTGGATGGCGGGAAGACCTTCAAAATGATACAGAGCTTCGTGAAGACCTTCTTCTGGTCGTCCGGTCCAGGTTTCCCCAAGGTCTTCTACGTGGAAAGATGGAAGCCAGACCGTACGAGTACAGTGTTCAGTGCTAAAAGTCCCACGGATTTGGTCAACGCAGATGTTCTGTTCGAAGAAGCTAAGGATTTCCAGATTAAGGGAGATTACATGTTCGCAACGAAGCAATCTAAGGTGAGTGTTTTCAATTATGATTTAGCTTAAAAAAATAATAACATTATTTTGATGATGATAGTAACAAATGGGTATGAAGACTGGTATGGTGGCCCTTTATTTATTTCATTATGGTTATTTAAAGAACACAACAAATACCACGTAACAAAATCTCGTAATATGTAAATTTTTCCTGTTATTATATTTAAAAAAAATCTAATTAAGTAGTTTATTTTCAAACAGGAAAACCAGACTGTTTACGAATTAAAATATTGTTTCTAAAGTTAGACCCAATTTTCGAAAAAAGTCGCCCGGTCATTTATTATTTTATTTTCAAAAGTTATTGATTATCATAAATATTAAATTACAAACAAAAACAAAACATTATGAAATTATTGATATGACGTAATATTATTTTGCTTTGTCAGGCTAGAGGCGCCTATGAAAGTTTAAAATACCTAAGTATAATAACAAACAAAAGAAAGACCCCCTTTTTAACACGCTTTTATTAGTTTCACCTGTGTGTTTGCTTGTATGTATGTAACCGACTCTTTTGGGCTCGATTTTTTGTTAGGTAACGTTTGTTAGCCTAGTAAAAAAATGAAATCAATACCTATCACCATTATTTTTATCATCAACTTAGTAGGTATTAGTTTTTAATTACATAATACTAACTTCATAATAAATATCTACACTAATATTAAAAGAGGCAAGATTTTTTTGTTTGTTCCGAAACTACTGGACTGATTTCAAAAATTCTTTCACCAATAGAAAGCTACATTATCAAGGAATAACAGGCTATAATATATTTAAAAAAAATTAGGGGTCCGTAAGAAAACTGCAATATTGTAACCCAAGGTAGAAAACCCAAATAGGTTTTTGGCATGCGCTGCGAAAACTATTGATGATAGAACAAAATGATGTTTTACAGGCTTATAAGTCTTATTCATATCTAAAAATATATAAAATAAGTCATAAGTCCCGATCCCGTGGGAATATCAAAATAAAAAGTAGTCTTTATGCCTTCCTAGATAAATTGACTATCCAACACAAAAAAAAAAACAATTCGAACCAGTAGTTCCTGAGATTAGCGCGTTCAAACAAACAAACTCTTCAGCTTAATAATATTAGTACCTATAGATATTTTCCTTAATAAAGTAGGTAGGTACCTAATCACTTTTAGTCGTACCATTGTGACGCTGTCAATCTGTGGTTAATAAAAGCCGAGTGTAGAGGAAGTTTCTTGTTAAATGTATAGAAGTAAATTGCCCCTGGGCTGTCTCGTAGTGTCAGTTACATTGTACGAATCACCTCGGTATGACCCTCTTATTGCAACTATGCTTTAAATTTAGTCAAAACTGGGTTCGTCTACATCTACACTAGTGGAGTAATTAAGACTACCACTAATATTATAAAGAATATCGAAGAAATCGACGACCCAGTTGGCACAATGGTCACCATGCCGGACTGCCAAACACTGGGTCGCGGGTTCGATTCCCGCCACAGACATGTATTTATGCTTAGATATTTGTCTGTGGTCTGGTTGTTTCTATGTATTATAAGTATATATTTACAAAAGAAAAGTATATAAGTAGTATATCCGTTGTCTAGCACCCATAACACAAGTCTAGTTACTTAGAAACCCGACTTTAAAAGTTATTTAAACGGGATATTTAAGTGTCTTTTTGTTATTATTTTGTGGAGCTCGAAATTTCGATGATGTTTCAAACACCATTTTCATAAGACTCAACAAAAACAAATAACAATGAGTATTTAAAATTCAATTATGTAAGTATATGTATCTTATCTTTCTACCTACATATTATGTATTGTGTACCAAAGCCACACATTCTAACTTAGTTAAAAATGTTTGAAAGTGGTCAATTGTTTTTTAGGATGCGACTAGCAATACAATTTGGTATTTTTATCTTTTGGATTTGATTTGCGTGCGCGTTTTTTATGATCTAATTCACATACGTGACTCATTGCTCTCACTTTGAATTCGTTTCACTTTCTAGCACAAACAAAGATATCATTTTTATTTTTCATAGATACCTAAGTACATTTTATTATCTATCAAATGTACAAGAACAACGTGATATTGGATTGGAAATTCTGTTTACTTGTCCGTTTGTGACCGGGATCAGTAAACAGAATTTCCATTCGAATTTAACCATTAAAACCGGTCAAGTGCGAGTCGGACTTGCGCACGAAGGGTTCCGTACCATTATATTCTGGTTTTAGTGGTGGCAGCAGAAATACATCGTCTGACTATGTTTTTTCCAAGAATTGATCTCTATATAAAAATATAGGATGATTATTTTTTTTTGAAAAATCAACAGGTTCGATTCCTGGCTAGGGTAAAGACTTTTTCAAAAATCTAATGATGCAGTTTTAGTTTTTATAAAATCGGGCACGCAACTTCTTTCAGCATTTTTTTGTTTTTTATATTTTATAGTTTAGGATATAGCCCTGAAGGCCCACATTAAAAAATCTTGTATAAAGAAAAGTATATAAGTATTCTATCCGTTCTCTGGCCATCATTACACAAACCTAGTTGCTTAGCTTGAGGCTAGATGGCGCTGTATAAAGTGTCCTACAATATTTATTTCTACTACGAATCGTGCAGTTGCGATTCTATTTATTTATATAAAATAAACATATCGTATTAATCTACTATTATTTATTCTCATAAGCAATAAAAGAACAATATGTTTAGTCTTAAAATGTTGTTATCATGAAACTCCAGGAAGTATTTAATATGTTCTTTATTCTTCGAAATAATAGACCAATAAATGAAGCTAGAACTTTAATTAAAGAGCGTTGTATTATTTTTATTACGTGTTGATAAAGTGAATTTCTTTTTATATACTCGGAAATTAAAATATTTTTTTATTAGGTACAATAGATTTCTGCACATAGTCTAAAAGGGTACCCCACCTAGAATTCTATGTTTTATTCTAAACACAAAAAGTTCGAGAAATGAAAGGTGGTCAAAAATCAACCCCCTTAAAATGACCATATTGAATACGATTAATATGTAAAACAAAAACCTTAAATCCTACTAACTAACATATAACTAGTAGATTTTGTTAACACACAAATAAAAATAAAAATTTAAAACATACATAGGTACACATCACAAATAAAAAACCCCGTCCAAAGCGTCTCCATGCGGCATCGTCCCCAAGAGACTGGCGGCATTCCCTCCCTGGATTGCCAGGCTCACCCTAGTACCCTCCCTAGGCTCAACTAGTAGTTGTAACGCGATCGCGACTTGTGATTGTAGAATGATTATCACTACATAGTATAAAATAAAGTCACTTTTCGCCGTCCCTATGACCCTATCTTCATATGTATGCTTCATCATCTTCCTGCCCTTATCCCAATTTATTTGGGGTCGGCGCAGTATGTCTTTTTCTTCCATTCACTCCTATTAGTCGTCATCTCATCGTTCACATTCATCTCTCTCATGTCACGTCTCACGCAGTCCATCCATCTTTTCTTCGGTCGTCCTCTTCCTCTCCATCCCTCTACATTCATACTCATCACTCTTCTAGTCACATGCGTCTCCTCTCTTCTCATCACATGTCCATACCAACTTAAACGGTTCCCTTTTACTTTTTCAGTATGCTTATATCTTTAAAACTACGCAACGGATTTTGATGCGGTTTTTTTTATAGATAGAGTGATTAAAGAGGAATAGATATAATACATGCATAATATAGCCGTGCGAAGCCGGGGCGGGTCGCTAGTTAATTATAACGTAAAAAATGAGTTTGAAAAACCTAGAATGCAAGAATTGTCTGTACCTAATAAATTCTCTTGCCACCTATGTCAACATTATTTTGAAGTTATTTGTACGTAGGTATAGGTACATTAATAATGTCTACAATGATTCATTGTTCTGAAAAGTTTACCCGGTCGTAGTTCACAGATGTTTTGCCCATTTCCGATCAAAGTGATTCATACTTCATGATACCTAAGTGAATTGTTAATTACCAGCTTGTTCGTGTTCATACGGACAATTAGAACAGTTCAATGCCTATAATTAAAGGCATAGTGACTTGTACAACAGTTTTAAATTATGTCTATTGTTTGCTTAGCAAATATCTTCATAACATTGCTTCGGAAGCTGGTTCTGGGATAACCTTTGCCAGATTTCAAATGCTTTCTAAACACGTAAATATCCGTACGAAACCAATAAATTAAAAAAAAAATATTTGGACCCCGTTTTTCGGTTGCTTGAATTCAGTTCTAGGCCTCGCCTACTCTTAAGAGTAGATAAGATAAATCTCCTAAGATCTCCTAATCTCTTAAGATTAATCTTGCCTAACTTCACAACAAAAATTATTCTATTTTACATGTTTTTTTTAATCTTTAAACTAATGTTTTTTTATTTATTAATATAATATTACAACCTATAGCAAACTAATAGAAATATAAATATTTTATAAGTAATAACAATTATTAGGGACCCTATTTTTCAGTGGCTTGGTTTAAGTTCTATGCCTCGCCTACTTCTAACAAACTTCGATTAACTTCATAGCAAATTATCCGATTAGGTATTTTGAATACAAACATAACAAACAAATCCATCAAATATAATAAGTTCTCAAATAGGGACCCTATATAACAGTTGCTAGATTTAAGTTCTATGCCTCGCCTACTCCTAACAAACCTTGCCTAACTTCATATCAAATTTTCCGATAGGTATTTTGAATACAAACTTAGTAAACAAATCCATCAAATATCATATCGATTGTTTACCGTAAGAATCTAGAACGACTTGTTTGTGTGCTTTAGTTCATCGACCTACCTACTTGCCCATGTCTAGACTGTACCAATTAGTTCTTAACTTTATTTGAAGACCTACGTTGTATTAGAATGACTAACAGAGGGCCAGATTATATTTACTTACTTATATGACTAATACATAAAACTTTGATTTGACAGTCAAATACGAATATTTAAAGCTGTAGGCTCTAATCTGCGGTGAGCTGCTATAGATATGCTATGCTATTGATTATTGTGGTGGAGCCCTTGCTGCTTCCCCTGTAGTCTAACCATCTATTGCTTATATAATTGTTTTAATTGTTTTTTAATGTACTTACACTAGTCATAATAAGTCATTGTATTACTACATTGACTTATTATGACTTACCTACTAACAGATATGGGTCACGAAGCCCGAAATAAATGAATTTTAATTTTTAAGATTAATAGTTCTTAATTGTATGCATGCATGCTTTTATCAGGAATTTTGTTCACGTAGGTATTGTTTTTTACAAAATCCTTAGCGGATGCTGCATTCGTCATCTTAGCTATCTGTGTGCCAAAAAACCCGATCCGCCCATTAATAGCTGCGCGTTGATAAATCAACCAATAATCTTCTTCACTACATAGTATAAAATAAAGTCACTTTTCGCCGTCCCTATTTCCCTATATCCCTATGTATGCTTAAATTTTTAAAACTACGCAACGGATTTTGATGCGGTTTTTTTAATAGATAGAGTGATTAAAGAGGAAGGTTTATATGTATAATACATGCATAATATAGCCGTGCGAAGCCGGGGCGGGTCGCTATTTATATATATTATTCTACTGTACGTGTGTATATCACTGAACTCCTCCTAAACGGCTAGACCGATTTGAATGATTTTTTTTGTATGCGTTTGGGTGGCGCCCTGAATGATTTAAATTCACAAATCAGCCCGATTTAAAAAAAATGGCAAAACAGCGTATGCTGGGACAGCTATATTTATAAATGCCGAGTTAAGGAACTTATTTAAATTTCAATTAGAAAAGAAATAGATAAGTACTTACCTACTTAAATAAAACATGGAAACAGTATAAGTATGCAAATATATCTTTATTAGTTGAAGCAGTTTGTTTGACTACCACCTACTCGAATAAAGAAATATGTAGGTATTGTATGATTCATCCATGACAGCGACGATATGGCGATGTATTATATGAAACCACACTTCTTAAGCACTAAAATAATATGACACAGCCTTAGTTAAATGTTTTATGTAAGTACTTAATACATTTGTCAAGAACAATAACACACCTACGTCCTACATCACATACTTATCATTATATTGATTGCCAAGTGTCTATAAACACCTATTTAATATTTATTGATTATTTACTTTGGCAAACAATTCTAGAGCACAAGTACCTAAATATCTGTGTCAAAATACATTTTAAGGTCGATACGCACAGAACAGTGACGGCACAGTTCCGACACGTGCCGTACCGTAACGTTGTCCATCAGTGTCAGTAAAAAATGATATGGTTGCATACTTTTTGTTTCTTTACCACTTTTTTTTGTTTTTTTATGTGATTAATTTTCATTGTCATGTTCTTTTCTTCATTTCTGTGTTTGTCCTGTGTTTGTACTTAATAAATGCTTTTCTTTCTTTCTTTCTACTAAGCTATCCGTGCTCGTCAGTGACAGTGCATCACTGACATCACTGAACGTCACTATCACTGACGAGAACGGATAGTCTAGTACAAAAAGTATGCAACAATATTATTTTTCACTGACACTGTTGGACTCGTTACGGTACGGCACGTGTCGGAACTGTGCTGTCACTGTTGTGTGCGGATCGACCTTTAAAGTTCTGACTGGCTAATTAACGCATAGCAAACCAATGCAATGAACGAATCGAGATAAAATTTGGCATATTGATAGCTATTATGACGTAGACTAAGAAAGGATTTTGATAAATTGTATACGTAGCAAGTCGCGGGTTAGAAGCTAGTCTAATAAAATACTATATTTATTTCTATGAATAGTACTACTACTAGTCGTGGAAAGTCGTTGGACGCAGAGGGTATACCACCGATCGCTCTGGGAGCCTTTGGGGGAGGCCTATGTTCAGCTGTGGACGTCCTGTGGCTGATATAATGAAAATACCTTTGTTCAAATTACATTGCAATATCATTTCGATTGCATTTCGATTGCAAAAAATATCCTCATTAGTCAGTTTTTGTCAAAAAGTGGAGGTTGAGAGAATTGATCTGAATGCAATCGAAATGATATTGAAATGTAATTTGAACAATGTTATTTACGAGAATTAGCCTTCAGAATGCTATTTTAACAGTTTCCTGCCTAAAGTATTAATGTGTTCGTAAGAAACAAGATAAATTAGTTTTGCTATTAACCCAACTTATTTGTAACCGACATTCTAATTAGAGAATAGGTAGGGTAGCTATCTAACATACACGCTAATCCTAAATTAATTAATTTGTAAGTATAACGATTAACACGCAACACATTGTGACGTCACGCTCTATTCTAATACGATTACTGTGGAGTAGTAATTAATTTAATGTCAATTATTTGCCAGGTCCCGGTATTCTTGCTATAAATAAATTGCCGGTATAAATTGCCGGGATTTTTCCGAGAAATTATACTTATAATTAAAGAAATAAATAAATAATAAATAAATAAATATTTCAGGACATTCCACACATCGCCATCTAGCCCCAAGCTAAGTAACTAGACTTGTGTTATGGGTGCTAGACAACGGATATACTACTTATATACTTTTCTTTTGTAAATATATACTTAATATACATACAGACACCCAGACCACAGACAAATATCTAAGCATAAATACTTGTCTGTGGCGGGAATCCAACCCGCAACCCTATGTTTGGCAGTCCGGCATGGTGACCATTGTGCCAACTGGGTCGTCGAATTATACCCGGAGCGGTGGCGATTGGTATATAAGTAACTAGCTGTTGTTCGCAACTTCGTACGCATGGTAGTTTTGTTTATTATTCTAAAACCTTCCTCTTGAATCACTCAGTCTATTAAACCGCATCAAAATCCGTTGCGTAGTTTTAAAGATCTAAGCGTACATTGGGACTATTTGGGACAGACAGACAGCGGGATGCGACTTTGTTTTATACTATGTATGATTTATTATTATTATATATTTTATTTATTTACTTTAATTATAACGTTTTACAAAAAACATTTACAATAATTAAAGAACTAATGTAAGGGACACTCAATTATCTCAATATACCCAAAAACTCCGATAAAACTATCTTGTATTCTTATTCCTTCGTAAATAGAACCGATAATCAACCTAACACATGTATAGAGCAAATGAACACAGAGCAAACATTATAATAATATTACTAACAATAAAAAAACAGGAAACTTTTCCCTGTTTATACCTACTAGAAAATAGACGAGCATAATATTCTGTCCCGATAGCGGAATAAAAGTAAATAAATAATAAAAATAAATATTGCAGAAATAAAAATAAATATTTAATCCACACATCGCCATCTAGCCCCAAGCTAAGTAACTAGACTTGTGTTATGATGAGTGCTAGACAACGGATATACTACTTATATACTTTTCTTTTGTAAATATATACACTTATAATACATAGAAACAACCAGACCACAGCCAAATATCTAAGCATAAATACTTGTCTGAGGCGGGAATCGAACCCGCAACCCTGTGTTTAGCAGTCCGGCATAAAACCGTGAACGATAACTTGTTCAACTTGATACCAATTCTGACTAAAAACTCAAAATATTAATTTTCTCTTACAGCGTAACACCTTACAACTATACATCTCCCATAAACGAGGTCTCTTTTACAAAGCTGAATTCGAGACCGAACTGGACCTGAGAAAGTTCCACATCGCCGACGTAACAGATCAACGTATATTCGTCTCTGTCATGCACACAGACACGCTGGCCAATTTGTACGTGTCGGAGATAAACCAAAGATATACGCAGTACAACTTCGTGTTAAGCATGGAACAGATATTGTGCTATTTCCCTGATGGTAACTGGAAGGATAGTTGGCTGGAGTAAGTATATAAAATATCATTAGATAATTTATATAAATACTAGCGACCCGCCTAGGCTTCGCACCGCTATATTATGCATTTATTATACATATAAACATTCCTCTTGAATCAATCTATCTTTTAAAAAAACCGCATCAAAATCCGTTGCGTAGTTTTAAAGATTTAAGCATATGTCGGAGTTTAGTCAGACATCAGAAGTAAAAGCAGAGTTTGATCCAATAGTATTAATTAAACAATTTAGGAATCAGAAGCTAAACCTTCTAAATAAAGGTGCACAAATAACGGGTACCAAGATAAAAAGGTTCCAACATGAACCACTGACGTGGACGGTGAAGTGAACCACATTTCACCTTTTATTATTAACAAATAAATAATTTAGATTATTCTGAAGTTAGCTGCGAGCGCGGTATTGGTTCAAATTCGGGATGGAAGATTAAAATAGAATAGAAAGACGTTTATTTTTTGAGTAATAAAACACTGTACTGTACAATACATAATTAACCAATTATAAAGAAATTGCCAAAACAGGTTCGTCATCAGCACGATGCTGAGGCAAAACAAAGTTGGTTTTCAGTACTAGCCTCAAAAAGAAGCGCCGGCTATGCGTGATTTTTGATAAAGAGCCACTATAACAAATAGCTTTATTTAATGAACTATTAATTTATTATTATAATAAGGATTAAACATTTGTTGACATCATTAAATTTGATTTATCTATGTTCTAAATATCTTTCTATCTTTCAGAGACGTAACGGAAGATCCTTTCACGGATCTCTACAGAGTGGAAGGTCTCAAAGGCATCTACATTGCATCTCGAGTTGACTCGAAGGCACCAACAGCCAGTATCGGACCTGAGCATCTAATATCGTTGATTACGTTCGATCATGGTGTTACCTGGTCGCCTGTGAAGCCACCCAGTGAAGATGAAAATGGTAAATGTTATTTTATGATGGCAACTTTCAGGTACCTTTACATGGGACGTTTTAGTGATGGATGCAATTCGTTTATACATTTTAAGAAACGTTATTCGTTTTAAGAAAATGTATGTGCGCTAATTGACATTTCTCTTACGGTGAAGGAAAACATCGTGAAGAAACCCGCGGGTTAGTTGGCTCCAGAAGTATTGACAAGTTCTCTCCTCTGGACATGGTCGACTAAGCTGAGAGGGTAGTAGGTGCTGGGCAAGTCTACTGCATCCTCACGCAAAAAGGACCCAAAGGGTCTGATTGTGGAAAACAGCGGTATACAAGTACAAGTAGACAGTTGAAATTTTTACATATTATGTATTTCTGTAGCCGCTAAACCAACAGATATTACAAACAGAAAAAAAAATACCTAAAAAAAATAACTAAATTAAAGTAAAAGGGTACCTCCTGCGCTTCCTCTATACAAACGTAGTCGACTGTTTCCTCCCTGGATAATGACACTATAGCAAATATTTTTGTGCCATAAAACCTATAACTGCCATGACTATGCCCCTATGTTTTGGTTTTTTTCATTTTCTAATTATCATAGAAATTAAGATGAAAAAAATAAATAGGGGCATGGTCGGTCATGGCAGTTATAAGTTTTATGCACCAAAGGTATTGGCTCTAGTGTCATTATCCAGGGAGAAAACAGTCGACTACGTTTGTAATAGTTTGTATGGAAAGAGTCCCCCCGTAATTATTTAAGAATCCTCTTAAGTAATTATTTAAGAACTATTCTTGTAACATAAATTCTATATAAGTACCCTTATTCGCAATAAATAAATAATGAATTTTCAGGTAAACCACTAAACTGCCACATTGAGAACTCGTGTAGTCTGCATTTGTGTCAGAAGTTCAGTCAACTGTATCCAGTAACAAGGTAACTAACTTATTTTATCTTAATAGCATGTTAAGCTCATTTAACTCTAAAATGTACATAGTAATTTAAAAAATATTTGACGGACTAATTAAGGAACTGACAAGGAAAATTGCATATAACTTTTGAACGGCTAAAAAGAAACAAAATCCAAATCGGTTCATCCAAGTTCATACACAAACTCTTCTTATACTCTTCTTATACACACTCTTCTTTTTGCGTCGGGGGTCAAAAACAGGATATTTAAGTACCATTAAAAGCAAAAAAATTTAAGTGAAAAAAAAAGATTACATAAAAAAAACGAATGGTTGTCTGTAAAGTCTATTTACGGACAATAATTTTATGTGATAACATCATAAGAAAACATTGATGGTAACCATAGCAACGCGCAACGATAATACGTTATAATGGTTACCTTGTCAATAACATGACAAGTTCCCGGAACATGACGCATGACGTCATGTTTTTTGTGGATGCAGGTGTCATTGTTTTTTGACATTATCAGGTCAAAAAACAATGAATTTAATTTTTAAAATATATTTAATTTTTAATGTCACCTATCTAAGAACACTTGGACTAATGAAACGAATCCAACGATACCCTAATTAAAGAAATCCATCGAGTGATTTGGAAGATATGAAGGAATAAAGAATATTACAAACAAACATACAACAAAGATAGGCGCGTAAAACATAACCATTTCCCTGCAGTCGGGTAATTTTTTTTTAAACATTTCACATTTTGCCATCTAGCCCCAACCAACTAGACCGGGTGCTAGACAACGGATATAGGTACAACCAGACCACAGACAAATATCTAGGCATAAATACTTGTCTGAGGCGGGAATCGAACCCGACCCGACGCAACCCTGTGTTTGGCAGTCCGGCATGGTGACCATTAGGTCGTAATAATAGTGGTAGTTTAAAATAACTTAATAGAGTTTATTTCTCCGTGGCAATATAATGTTTACTCATTTCACGTGATCGGTAGCGCGATAACGTTCTTTGACCTCTTATTATTATCAATACGTCTTATGTAAGTCTAAACAATTAATACTAGAAAATAGCAGAATATAAATTACACTGAGACGAAATGATTAGCGGCAATTTCCTTACCTAGGTTAATACCGTATTTAATACTAGCTGCGCCCCGCGGTTTCACCCGCGTAACTAGATATATAAATAAATATTGCAGGACATTCCACACATCGCCATCTAGCCCCAAGCTAAGTAACTATACTTGTTTTATGGCTGTTAGACAACGGATATACTACATATATACTTTTATTTTGTAAATATACGAGTATTATAATAGCTGCGCTCCTCGGTTTCACCTGCATAACTCCCGATCCCGTGGGAATATCGGGATAAATTAAGATGTAAGCTGTCCTATCTTTCAAGTTGGATCAAACTGCACACGGTGTGCAAACTTGATTAAAATCGGTTAAGTAGTTTAGGAGTCCATCGCGCACAAACAACATGACACGTAATTTATATATATTAGAAAAAGAAAGATAGATAATACATAGAAACAACCAGACCACAGACAAATATCTAAGCATAAATACTTGTCTGAGGCGGGAATCGAACCCGCAACCCTGGTGTAGTATAAGAATACAGGCAAGTGAAACCAGTGGTAAAAGTTATAGACCGATAAGAAGATGTGTCAAGGGCAAGGTTATACAGGAATCAATATTGTACTAGAAGGTCATGTGACCTAGTTTATTTAGTATAAAAACCCCAGTATTTTACTATCACTACATAGTATAAATCAAAGTCGCTTTCTCTGTCCCTATGTCCCTATATCCCTATGTACGCTTAAATCTTTAAAACTACGCAACGGATTTTGATGCGGTTTTTTTAATAGATAGAGTGATTCAAGAGGAAGGTTTATATGTATAATACATGCATAATATAGCCGTGCGAAGCCGGGACGGGTCGCTAGTACTCAATAAATATTCATTAAACACCATACCTTTAACGTGTTAAGAAGTCTCCTACTTCCCTACATCACATTTGGCAGTCCGGCATGGTGACCATCGTGCCAAGAGGTTTCAATGTGCGTTGATATATTAGTTAGAGAGACAGGACTTTGAATTTAATATGAACTAGCGACCTGCCCCGGCTTCGCACGGCTATATTATGCATGTATTATACATATAAACCTTCCTCTTGAATCACTCCATCTATTAAAAAAACGCATCAAAATCCGTTGCGTAGTTTTAAAGATCTAAGCATACAAAGGGACATAGGGCGAAAAGTGACTTTATTGGAGTTTACTCCTTAAGAATCGATTTTCATATATAAGGCGCCCGGTATGAGAAAAATCCGAGGGGTAAAACCTACTAACAAGTAACGAAACCGTTTTACGTTTTTGGTGCGCACCTTTAGTGCGCAACTTTCTAATTTGGCTGTGATACTTAAGGAGTAAACTCCAGTCGTGCGTCGGAGCTGACACACACACTTTTTTTTTATACTATGTAGTGATGAGACATGCTACTTAGCTACGGCTTATAAGTAAATGCAAATATCGGAAACTGACTATAATTAATTAGCTATAGGTCAACAAACTTCATGCTGCGAATGTTAGCTCTCCGATAAGTTATCATTGAACTTGTTTGTTTAGATTTCGTGGTATAGCCATTAGTGATTCGTTACTTCTCAGTCAATGTCACGGCTTTTTCTGCAGCTTTAGTTTATTGACCGGTTATTCTTGTTTGTTTTTATGGCGTATGATGTAAGAAAGATAGAAAGAATATTTTCAATACATAAATATATGTGAGATATATATAAATGTGGGAGATTAGGTCCCTTAAGGTTTTTCGTTTCACGTTTTCGTAACGCGTAACATTATTTTTGTCTTTATTTTTTTCCGTTACATATGCAGCGACCTTTAGTGCCCTCGCCATTCCGCGATAATGGGACTTCATTCCTAAACTCAAACAAATGCAGGTTCAAAATTAACATGACACGTTTACTACGTTTAGGGTTAAATTCACTAAAGATGCGTTTCGTTCAGGATAGAAACCCCAGAAAGGTTGCGGGTTCGATCAAATAAGAATTTATGTAGAATAGAATAGAAATAAGTTTATTCATGCCAGAAAAAAGATACACACACACACAGAATATCCTAAAATACTTAATAACTATACCTACAACTAAAAAGAAAAAAAAAGAGACCTATGAGAGGGCCTATGTAAAGATTTATGGTCTGGGTATTTCTATTAAGTATTATATATTTACAAAAGAAAAGTATATAAATAAGTTGTTAAGCTACAATAACACAAGCCTAGTTGCTTAGTTTAGGGTTAGACTGCGCTGTGTGGATTCTCCTGCAATATTTATTTATTAGGTATAAATTATTGAGGTAAAAGCAATGGGTAAATAATGTAATAAACATTTGGTGTTTATGTAAAGTCATTAAGGAAAACCATATTTTTTTTTCAATAAGTATGTACTTATTATGCGTGTTTACATAATTAAAGTACCTTCTTGGTATACTTGGCTTTAATAATATTATAAATAGAAATTCAGTGAAGACAATCGTATAAAACTCAAAATGAGTAAGTACTTATTTTATAGATAGGTAAGCAGTATATAAAACTTTAATAAATATTAAATTAACACGATATTATTTTATTGTATCATATTATGCACCATACAACAATATTCGTCCTTTTATCTATACTTTTACAAACTCTTCAGCTTTATAATATTAATTATAAAGCTGAAGAGTTTGTTTGTTTGAACGCGCTAATCTCAGGAACTACTGGTTCGAATTGAAAAAAAAATGTTTGTGTTAGATAGTCCATTTATCGAGGAAGGCTTTAGGCTATATAATATCACGCTGCGCCTAATAGAAGCGAAGAATCAGTGGGAAATGTGGGAAAAAACGGGGAAAATTATTAATCTTTGAGGGCTTCCGTTGTTTGTTTGAACGCGCTTATCTCAGGAACTACTGGTTCGAATTGAATAATAATTTTTGTGTTGGATAGTTCATTTATCGAGGAAGGCTATAGGCTACTTTTCATTTTGATATTCCCACGGGATCGGGACTTAAGTGTGTGAAACCGCGGAGCGCAGCTAGTTTCTAATCAACTGTACTATGACCGCTGATTCAATTCAATTATTTGCAGTCCGCCAGGAAACGTTTTTACGAATGGCTTGAGGTAATAATTACTATAATACCAGCACGGTTCGGGTTTTATTTGCGTTTTTTGTGTGTTTTTTTGACGTCACGAGATAATCTGATTAGAAAGATGACTTTGTTCAACTAACGCCTTTTATTTTTAGACGATTGTGAATGTCAATGATAGTTTTTGCATGTCTCTAGTATTTTTGCTTGGTTTTTAACGTGTGAGGAATTTTAAATGACGTTGTTTCATGGAGATTTCATAGTTAATCTAGTTTTGTATCATTAGCACAATAGTTTAAAAGCGCTTTGTAAGTTACATAAATGTAGTTATATTGGAAATATCAATTGCTATAAATAATACAAAGGTTGCAAAATATGTTATCAAATATTATTATCAGAGAACTAATTATCAACGACTTTTATTATATTATTTAATGATGTCGACGAATGTTTTCAGCGACCCATAAAATAAAATAAATATTTTTTTTTTATAAATATATACATATTATACATATAGGAAACACCCAGAACCAGAAACAAGAATTTATGGTCAGCATAAATACTTGTTCCCGGCGGGAATCGAACCCGCAACCTTCTGCGTCGCAGTCGGGTGTTCGCCCGACGCGCCACAGAGGTCGTCAAAATGTCCCTTGTACATTCAAATTTCATGATCGATAACGTTGTTTGTTATACTAATTTATTTCGTTTCATTACCTTGACGGCAATATTTCGTGTGTATTGAAAATTTAACTAATTACATATAATTACACACATTAATTATCGTGTTTAGTTATTATGTGGGCGTTAATTTATTTAAAAAAAATATGCTTTTTTCTATGAATTACTAACATAAGAAATAAGTATGTTGCACTTGTACTTGTAAACGGGCTGTTTTCTGCAATTAGACCCTTTTTAATTGGGTCCTTTTGCGTGAGAATGGAGTTGGCTTGCCCAGCACCTACTACCCTCTCAGCTTAGTCGACCATGTCCAGAGGAGAGAACTTGTCAATACTTCTGGAGCCAACTAAGCCACGGGTTTCATCACGATGTTTTCTTTCACCGTAAGGGCAATGTCAATTAGCGCACATAATTTTTTCTTAAATAAGTATGTTACTAAAAAAACATTAGTCTGTGTTACTTTAATCAATAAAAATAATTTATTTGTCCAAAAAGCCATTTTTTTCCACAGAATTTTAGGGCAGTAAATATTTGTTTTTTCTTTCCAGATCGGCCAGTATAATGAGTTCAAAATCAGCACCAGGTATCATAATGGCCACTGGTGTTATGGGAAAATCTCTTAAAGGTATACCAGGAGTATATCTGAGTAGAGACGCAGGACTGACTTGGAAGAGGATACTCAAAGATTATTACTTCTTTAACTACGGAGACCACGGCGGCGTGTTGGTAGCAGTAAAGTACTTCAAATCTAGAGGCGAAACAAGAAGAATATTATACTCAACAAACGAAGGCATTGACTGGAACTCTTATCAGTGAGTCACTTGTTTTGTTATTTACAAAAATATCGCGCTTATCTCATTTTTATCTCACGTATATGCAACTGATTTTTAAATTATTCGATCGATTAATTCGATATCTTTCTAATCCGTAGGTTTAATGCTGACGATTTGCGCATATACGGTCTGATGACGGAACCTGGAGAGAACACAACGACGTTCACCATGTTTGGATCGGCTAACGACCAACATCAATGGATCATTATCACTATCGATCTTAAAAACACATTTGCTCGCAACTGTACAGACGATGACTACAAATACTGGTCGCCATCTCCTCCAAATTCGTCTGTATCCTGTGTTCTCGGATCTAGGAATATATTCCAAAGACGTGTAGCTCACACTAACTGTTATCACGGTGTTAATTACGAACGCGCTGTTACGACGGAAACGTGCGAATGTAGTCGTCGCGATTTCCAGTGCGATTTCGGTTTTATGCTATCTGGCACTGAATGTATACGAAATAAGTCTGAAAAGTATGATGTTTACTCTGTACCAGCATACTGTAAGCCTGGAGACTATTACCTCCGAACGAGGGGCTATAAGAAAATCGGCGGTGATGTTTGCACTATTTCAGGGTACATGGCATTCGCACCAGAACGAATACCTTGCCCTATTGAAGAACCTCAGGAATTCATGTTAGTTGCTCTTAGGGACAAAATCGCCCGTATAGATCTCTCTGATAACTCCACCATTTACCCAGTCAAGGACCAAAAGAACATTGTCGCAATCGAATTCGATATAAAGAACAACTGCATTTACTGGGCCGATATTGAAATGGATAAAATTAGTCGTCAATGTTTCAATGCTAATGGTTCGGCACAAGAGATTGTTGTCGACACAGAATTGGCCAGTATTGAAGGAATGGCTCTCGATTACATTTCTAACGTATTATTCTTTGTTGATGGTTTGAGGAAAAAGATTGAAGCGGTACGAACAGATTTGAGCAGCGAAGGTAGAATGCGAAAAACCATTTTAGATTCTAAAGTGTTATCCAAACCTCGTGGTATCACCGTTCACCCTAGAGCTGGGTATTTGTTCTGGACTGATTGGGATAGGAATAACCCATCTATCTCAAGATCAAACCTTGACGGTACTGAGGTGAAGAAGTTATTTGGAAAACCTATCGTGCAATGGCCAAATGGCATTACCATCGACCAGATGTCGGAGCGCATTTATTGGGTAGACGCCATGGAAGACTATATAGCTAGTGCTGATTTGAACGGCCGTTTCTTTAGGCGAATCCTTTGGAATGACGAGAAAGTTTCCCATCCATTTGCCGTTGCAGTGCTAAAGGATAACATGTTCTGGGATGATTGGAAAGAAAAGTCAATTTTCATTGCTGATAAGGACACGGGAGCTAACATCATCACAATTAACGATTCATTCTCTGGACTCATGGACCTTAAAGTGTTCGCGCATTTCACACAAGTAGGAAGCAATGCTTGCTCGTATAAGAATACTAGTTGCGATGCGCTTTGCCTGGGTGGCCCTGGGAATACTTTCAGCTGTTTATGTCCTGAAGGTTTCAAGAGGGTTGGCAATAAGTGCTTGTGTCCTAATGGTATGGAGCCAGAAGCCAATATGACTTGTCCGAAAAAAGCTGGTGGAACTTGTGATCCTGTAAGTTATTTTAGACTATAAGCTAACTATTATTGTTCATAACGTCTCCTTGATTTCGGCCACAGTGACTATTTCTGCCTACCTATGCTGATGAAGATGACGAGCTTCGATGTTCAGCAGCTCGTCTATGGTGTGCTCTTTGGTGACTGGTGTACCCGATTTTTGCAGAAAATGTTCTATCGCATGTCGGGGACGTAAGGACTTCATTTACAATATTTAAGGAAATGACCGAGGGTGGTCTGGCCTTCATCGCGTCTCGTTTGGGGTCTAAATCAGCACAGAGACATGCTGATTAGCAAGACGCTTTCACTCCGGGCGTTGAGCTGCCTTCTGCTCCCAGCAGGCTGGCTCAATTTTGCACCTAACTTTAACCAAATCATATAACTATTTGTGTTTAATTCTAGGACCAGTTTACATGCAAGAACGGTCTTTGCATAACGGCATCTTGGAGATGCGATGGGAACAACGATTGTGGCGATGAGTCTGACGAAAGAGGTTGTATGTGCACTCCGCCTATGATATCCTGCGATAACACTAAATGCTACTTGCCTAGTTGGAAATGTGATGGAGACATGGACTGTGCTGATATGAGTGATGAACAAGGCAAGATATTTTACAAGCTTTTACTTAGCTTCACCTGTCCCGACGTTTGTCATGGAATCTTGCAAATTAAATTTTATCCATTTCCCGGTTACCGATTGAGCTGAAATATTGCATAATATGTGTAATTTATTATTATCTATACTCTATACTAATCACTACATAGTATAAAACAAAGTCGTACACAAAGTATGCTTAAATCTTTAAAACTACGCAACGGATTTTGATGCGGTTTTTTAATAGATAGAGTGATTCAAGAGGATGGTTTATATGTATAATACATGCATAATATAGCCGTGCGAAGCCGGGGCGGGTCGCTAGTGTTATATAAAAAGGAAAGATTTTTTGTTTATTTGTAACTAATAGAGACTCCGAGACTAGTAGACCGATTTTGATGAAACATGGTATGAGGATACATTGATTCATTGGGAGTAACATAGACTTTTATCCCGATATTCCCACGGGATCGGGAGTTACGCGGGTGAAACTGCGGAGCGCTGTTATATTTGATAAATCAATTAAATATGAGATTTAATTATAATTCAGTTAATTCTGCTATGTACACTATTGTTTACAGATTGTGGAACTCAAAACTGTACAGAGAATCAATTCCAATGTGCCAACGGTCATTGCATCGACAAACGTTGGCTTTGTGATGGCGATAATGATTGCAAAGATGGTTCTGATGAACGGAACTGCACTGTAAGTAACTAAAAACAATTTATTTTTTGATCTAAACAAGTAGAAAGTATAAAACTCCATAAATCTTTTCTTAATTACTTTAGGAAACTTTACAACCCCAAACTAAGCAAAGCTTGTGTTACGGTGAACAGATAACGAATACTATACTTTTCACAGCTGCAGCACTTTAATCACGGAATAAAGACCTATTAATCTCAACTTAAAGCAAAACATTGCCCAGGGAAATAATGTTGTATAAAACTCCCAAGGGAATAAAGTGATTTAACCTTTTTAATTTGGAACGTTATAATCAGTGTGAAAACTCTTGGTTGTCATTTTGAAAGTCTCAGCAAATAGGTTTTATTTATTATACGTCATTTGATTGGTCTACAAAAATCTAGCAGGATACGATACGACCTACGGTGTAAAAAGTAGGGTAGGTACCTACGCTCCTCCGGATAAAGCATGTCTTAGTCTTTGGCGACTTAAACCCCTCGCTTCACTCAGGACTCTTCATAACATCTTCAGGTTAACTTTAAACTCCCTCGCTCTGCTTTGGAGTTAACCCGAGAGTCCTTCGTTACCCTCGGGGTTCAACATGCCATGCTTTATTCCCCTGGTGTATAATCTAATATTATTCTTCATCAGATATCATCAAAACGTCCCCAAATGAATTGCCGCGATGGTTTCTCGTGCGGTAACTCGAGCGGCCTCTGCGTGCCCAACTCGTGGGTATGTGACGGCGAACCGGACTGCCCGGGAGGCGAAGATGAGAAGGAAGACCGATGCAGGAACTCTACGTGTGCACCTTATATGTTCCGCTGTCCATCTGGAAAGTGCATTTTTAAGACTTGGGTAAGTTATTTTTATGTTTGTGATATCACATAAACAAAACCGGCCAAGTGCGAGTCTAACTGGCGCAAGATGGGTTCCGCACCATGTTGTATGGAAACTGTACGGGCACAGTACCCGGTACACATATGGTTGTATGTTGATAGATTTTCACTACACTTAACTAGGCTTCGCCCATTTGTGCAACTTGTTCTTTCTAGCTTTTACTTTGTGTTTATCGTGTTCTGTTTCTTTCTGTGTTGTACAAATAAAGTTATCTATCTATCTTCGATCACCGTACACTAGTGTCGGTACCCTCTTTGTGCACCTAATATGGTGGTTAGGTATGTGGAGTAAATGAAACCCAACGTCCGCACTCGTCCGAGGCGTTTAATGTAGTGATTAATTAAAATGAATATTACACAAATATGCAGCGTAAACATAAATGTCGAGCTCATGCTCGTACAGAATCCCTACTTAATTTTCTGTTTTTAGCATCTGTTGTTATAGCAGCAACAGAAATACATAATCTGAGAAAATTGCAACTTTCTAGCTATCACGGTTCATGAGATACAGCCTGGTGACAGACAGACAGTGAAGTCTTAGTAATAGGATCCAGTTTTTACCCTTTAGGTTTTTACCCTAAAAATATCGTATGCAATTCTTTACACTTTACACTGCTTCTTGGCTAATTTTCATCTAAATGAATGAAGCCGTTTGACTCCTTCTTCTCGTATAGTGGTTTAGTTTAGTTTAGTTTTACGGGGCTGTTTCCGCACTTAGCCTCATTATTTGGGCCATTGTGCGTGTGTGAGTATCCTACTTGTCACTCCAACCATCCCAGGTCCTCCCAGAAAGCTAGCAGCCTTTTCAGGTTGCTACAGGCCTCCGGAAGAGATGTCGGCGATTGAAGAGACCGAGCCCGTTGATCTGCCACGCTACTGCACTCCATGAGCACGTGCTGTGGGTTTTCTTCTGCCTCCATGCAACCCCTGCACAGAGGGCTATCTGTAACACCTATGGTAAACAAGTGTTTGTTTAATGCACAATGACCGGTTATGACACCTATGATCGTCCGGATTTCGTTTCTTTTTAGTCTAATGATGCTGCGGGCAAGTCTTTTAGGTGCTTCCGGGACTGCACTTTTTGTTTGCCTGCAGGTTTCGCTGTTTCTCCATTCTGTTTTGTGTGTTTCTTCGGTTTTTTGTCGTAGCCATGTTTTGATTTGGGCCTGGGGTATGGGCAATAGAGGTTCTGGACCATAAACTATTGCCGTGGCTCCCTTTTTAGCCAGTTCATCTGCTGCGTCGTTTCCCAAAGAGTAACTATGCCCTTTTATCCATTACAACGTTACTCTGTTCGTATTTGCAATGGATTGGAGTCTGTTATGACATTCCATTATTAGGGCAGATGTTAAGGTATTGTTTTGTAGCGCTTGGAGTACGGATGCACTGTCAGAGACAATTTTGATGTTAAGCTCGTATAGTGGTGTGGCTCACCTATTGTTAGAGTTTTCAGATCGTCTTAAGGTCTCTAACTTGACCTAACGACTGCTACTAGAGGCCGTTTGACTGTGAAGACGGGACAATCAAACCAACATTCTCATTTATAATATTAGTTAGACTCTCAAGTTTTATCCATTTTATCCATTTTTCTCTTGTACACCAGGTATGTGACGGCGAGAACGACTGCAGCGATCTTGAATCATCAGATGAGAAGAACTGCACCAACATACCACATTCCAAGCTACTTCCTTATCCTGGCACTGAACGACCACATTTCCCAATGAACGGGACCTGTCTAGATTGGATGTTTAAGTGCGATAATGGTAAATAAGTTCATAAAGTTTTTAATTATTAAACTGATTATAGCTTTCTACACTAATCAGAGTTGGGCAATATGTAATCTAACTACTGATTACTAACTACGATTACTTTAAGTAGTTAGTAATCAAAATGTTTAACTACCTAAAATAATCGTAAAAAGTAGTTAAACATTTTGATTACTAACTAATAATTATAGTTGCAATCACGATTACTTGATTACTTTTTTTAACTACATTTACAATAATGTTTAGTATTGAAAAACCCGGGCAAGTGCGAGTCGGACTAGCACACGAAGGGTTCCGTACCATGTTGTGTCGGAGCTCCACTTAACTTTTTTTATACCTGTCTGTCTGTCTGTCCGTCCGCCCGTCTGGCACTGTCTGTTACTATCTGTCACTGTCTGGAACTGTCTGTCACTGTCTGTGACTGTCTGACACACTGTCTGGAACTGTCTGCCACTGTCTTAAACTGTCTGCCACTGTCTTGAACTGTCTGGAACTGTCTGGCACTGTCTGGAACTGTCTGCCACTGTCAGTTGCACAGACAGTTGGACAGACAGTTGGACAGACAGTTGTCCAGACAGTTCGACAGACAGTTGCACAGACAGTTGCACAGACAGTTGAACAGACAGTTGCACAGACAGTTCGACAGACAGTTGCACAGAAAGTTGGACAGACAGTTGCATAGACAGTTGTCCAGACAGTTTCAAGGACAGTTGCACAGACAGTTCGACAGACAGTTGCACAGACAGTTGAACAGACAGTTCGACAGACAGTTGCACAGACAGTTGTCCAGACAGTTCGGCAGACAGTTGCACAGACAGTTGCACAGACAGTTGCACAGACAGTTGCACAGACAGTTGGACAGACAGTTGCACAGACAGTTGGACAGACAGTTGCTCAGACAGTTGGACAGACAGTTGCACAGACAGTTGGACAGACAGTTGCACAGACAGTTGGACAGACAGTTGTCCAGACATTTGTACAGACAGTTGGACAGACAGTTATCCAGACAGTTGGACAGACAGTTGGACAGACAGTTGCCCAGACAGTTGGACAGACAGTTGCAGAGACAGTTGGACAGACAGTTATCCAGACAGTTAGACAGACAGTTGCACAGACAGCTGTACAGACAGTTGTACAGACAGTTGGACAGACAGTTGTACAGACAGTTGTTGTTGAACTGGATTTTTCTATGAATATTTATTTATATATTATTATTTCTATTTTTTCCGTCGCAACCCGCGATATGAAACTTCCTTCCAAAAGTAATCAGTAGTTACAACTACTTGATTACAGTAATCAGATTAACAACTACTTCGTGTAGTTTGATTACTGTAGTTAATTTTCATGTGATTACTGTAGTTAACTACTTTTAATCGTAGTTAGTAATCATGATTACAAATTGTAGTTAACTGCGCCCAACTCTGACACTAATATTATAAAGAGGTAATATTTTTGAAGTGTAAACTTCTTTTAGCGCGGTACGCATATTTTTAGATGAGATCTCTGAACTCGTTACGAGACGCAATGTGTGTGTTATTATCGGCTTCAAACAGTACTATATTTTCGGCGCTCGGTAATAAGACTTTGTGGCTTGGTGGTTTTGAGCGTTACTTAGCACTTGTATGAATGTTTAGCCCCTGGTTCGAATCTCACCGAACACTTCAGTTATTGCTTGAATATTTGTTTTTATTTTTTTTAAGTTTTCACTTCCGTCGACACTCCCGGAGTGCAACCATTTTTTTTTTGTTTATTACAAGCCGTTATTGAACTTGCACTGTTCGTATGTAAGTAAGTAAGTTGTCCGTCAAAATTTGCAATTTTTTTATTTTTATTTTATGTTTGTAACAAATATCGTATTTGTTTATTTTTTTAATGATTGTGAATTTAATTGATCTTGTAAGATTTTGACTTGAACTTGTAACAAATAAAATAAATAATAATAAATAAATAAATATTAAATATTTATTAAATATTAAAATATAAAATAAATAGATAATAAAATAAATATTTCAGGACATATTACACATCGCCATCCAGCCCCAAGCTAAGCAACTTAATGCTTGTGTTATGGGTGCCAGATAACGGATAAACTACTTATATACTTTTTTTTTTGTAAATATATACATATAGGAAACACCCAGAACCAGAAACAAGAATTTATGGCCAGCATAAATACTTGTTCCCGGCGGGAATCGAACCCGCAACCTTCTGCGTCGCAGTCGGGTGTTCGCCCGACGCGCCACAGAGGTCGTCAATAGGCTCCGAAACTACTGGATTCATTTTGATTAAATTTGGTATGAGGATACATTGATTCATTGGAAATGACATAGGCTACTTTTTATCCCGATATACGGGAGCGGGAGTTATATTTGATAAGAGAAGCCCAGGAATGGACACAGGCTACTTGTACCCTGCTATTCCTATAATATTGAGAAACCACAGGTCTCCAAAATAATGCAAACTAACTGACATTTTTTTTTATATTTGCGTTTCGTGTCGCATGTAAGCACTGTGCAGACTGTACACGGTCCCTTCCTCTACTTTTAATTCGTAGGTCGTGGGTTCGAATCCTATTGGTTTTTCTAATCGAAAGACACATGCCTAGAACTCGCCACGATTTGACGAGGTCTCCTTCACTACAAGGCAAGCTCCTGTAGTAGGAAATAATAGTGGGCTAACTTTGCTTTATTAGTTATTAGCTGTTGCCCGCGACTTCGTACGCGTGGTAGTTTTGTTTTATACACGTAAACTTTCCTCTTAAATCACTCTATTCGCTTTAAGCGATAAGGTCGCCTGTGTGTACAAATTTAATAAGCTTTATTGTCCTTTTTGATATTTTTCAATATTTTGTGTCTTGTACAAATAAAGTGTTTATCTATCTATCTATTCATTAAAAGCCGCATCAAAATCCGTAGCGTGCTTTTAAAGAGACCAGACAGCGGAAAGCGGCTTTGTTCTATACTATTTTATTATTTAAAAACTCAGTAATTCAAGATTGATTTAATGAAACTTAGGTAACTGTCTACCCGATTGGTGGCGCTGCGATGGCATCGATGATTGCGGAGATCAATCGGACGAGGTTGGGTGCGGTTTGATACTGCCTGAAGCGAAGACTGTCAAGCCAGATCATACGGCCGTCAAGCACAAGTGCGGGAAGAATCATTTTACTTGTTCACCAGGTGAGTTCAAATATTAAGGTTCACGTTCTTGTTGACGCTAAAATATTTACCTAACAATTTATATTTAGTTTTCTCAAATCTGTATTTAAAAAGCTTAATAGCGACGACCCAGTTGGCACAATGGTCACCATGCCGGACTGCCAAACACAGGGTTGCGGGTTCGATTCCCGCCTCAGACAAGTATTTATGCTTAGATATTTGTCTGTTTCTATGTACTTTAAGTAAGTATATATTTATAAAAGAAAAGTATAGAAGTAGTATATCCGTTGTCTAACACCTATTACACAAGTCTAGTTACTTAGCTTGGGGCTCGATGGCGATGTGTGGAATGTCCTGCAATATTAATTAATTTATAGGCACCTGTATCCCCTTATCATGGGTATGCGACGGCGCCAGCGACTGCCCGGACGGTGTAGATGAGCGTGAGTGTCGCAACACTGGCGGTAATAGCGGAAGTACTACGACATCAGAGTGCCGCGGTGACTATACTCCGTGTGCTGACGGCCGAGGCTGTATCCTTCCGTTCAAGGTGTGCGATGGAGTTATGGACTGTACTGATGGCAGTGACGAGGCGAGGTGTGGACATGGGGTGAGTTTTATTTAAGGTGAAACCGCTCTCTCCATACAAACGTAGTCGACTGTTTCCTCCCTGGATAATGACACTAGCACAAATATTTTTGTATTTCGCATTTGTTTAGACATTGTTTTAATCTTGACTTCTGAACTAAACTGGACAAGTTGACGTTTTTGAAGAAAATAATTGATTTTTCTTGGAGGAAAGGGTACCGGCCCTCTCTCCATACAAACGTAGTCGAGTGTTTCCTCCCTGGATAATGACACTAGCACAAATATTTTTGTATTTCGCATTTGTTTAGACATTGTTTTAATCTTGACTTCTGAACTAAACTGGACAAGTTGACGATTTTGAAGAAAATAATTGATTTTTCTTGGAGGAAAGGGTACCGGCCCTCTCTCCATACAAACGTAGTCGAGTGTTTCCTCCCTGGATAATGACACTAGCACAAATATTTTTGTATTTCGCATTTGTTTAGACATTGTTTTAATCTTGACTTCTGAACTAAACTGGACAAGTTGACGATTTTGAAGAAAATAATTGATTTTTCTTGGAGGAAAGGGTACCGGCCCTCTCTCCATACAAACGTAGTCGACTGTTTCCTCCCTGGATAATGACACTAGCACAAATATTTTTGTATTTCGCATTTGTTTAGACATTGTTTTAATCTTGACTTCTGAACTAAACTGGACAAGTTGACGTTTTTGAAGAAAATAATTGATTTTTCTTGGAGGAAAGGGTACCGGCCCTCTCTCCATACAAACGTAGTCGACTGTTTCCTCCCTGGATAATGACACTAGCACAAATATTTTTGTATTTCGCATTTGTTTAGACATTGTTTTAATCTTGACTTCTGAACTAAACTGGACAAGTTGACGTTTTTGAAGAAAATAATTGATTTTTCTTGGAGGAAAGGGTACCGGCCCTCTCTCCATACAAACGTAGTCGAGTGTTTCCTCCCTGGATAATGACACTAGCACAAATATTTTTGTTGCATTAAACCTATACATACCGTGACTATGCTCCGATGTCTTGGTTTTTTTCATTTTCTAATTATCATAGACATTAAGTTTAGTTTAGTCTCTTTATTTGGGCCATTGTGCGAACTACTGTGCTAATTCCGAAAACACTTCGTTTTTTAAAAAAATACAATAACGAACTCAACCTATATAATATGTAGGGCAAATCGAACAAATCTTTATGATTTTTGGAATAAATAATTAAACAAAAAATACAGATATTTAGTTTGAGTCCTGTTTACAGTAGTTTTTGAATAAAAGAGTACATACATGACACACAGACTTTGTGGGATTGCATATTTACCGCTCTGTTTATCTCTCATAGAATCATACAACGGACCTATGCCCGTCGGATAAATTCATGTGTGACGACGGTCTAGTCTGCCTCCCTCAGTCCGCGGTCTGCGACGGACGGCAACATTGCTACGATGGAACTGATGAGACCAACTGTTCAAGCACTAATAACGAAAATCATATGTATCAGGTTTGTTTTGTACTTAAAACTGGCTGTAGGCCTGTATTGTTATCCAAATTCTCCTTCTTCCTGCCTTTATCTACCCTTATCGCATCTTAACGTTTTCACTGCATAAAATAGTCGTAGAGTTTACTGTATATTCGCTATTCGTCTGAGGAAGTACTGTCACCATATTATCTCAGCTGCAAACTATATACATATAAAATCCTTTGTCCTGACTGACTGACGGATCAACGCACAGCCTAAACCGCTGATCGTAGAGATCTGAAACTTGGAGGAGGTGTTATATGTATGACGGCATCGGATAAAAGGATTTCCCCTAAGGGGGTAAAAAAGGGGGGCAAAGTTTGTATAGGACAACGTGATTTCTTGGTCTATTTTCGACTTTTACGCGGACGAAGTCGCGGGCAAAAGCTAGTACAATAATAAAAAAATACTGACCATTTTGGTTAGATTTGCAGCTGAATAAATATGGGGTCTTCAAGACATCAGCTATAAATAGCTGGAATGTACTGAGACTTGAAGCAAGATGTGTGTAGTTTATTACATATCCTGATTTTTTTATTAATATTTTTCCTCCAACAGTTCCTAAGTATCGGCGTGGATCAATCATCAATAAACTCGACAAGTTTCCTAATATCATGCTGGATGGCGCAACAGAAGATGGTTCTCTACAGCTTCCTACCATCCTTATCTAAAGTCAGCGATGGAAAATGGACCAATATGACTTGGACTAATGATAGTATATACAGGTAAAAAAGAAGTTAGAAAAAAAAGATGTAGGTATAGATAAAATATAAGATTTCAGTTAAAATAAATTTGAAGATAAACTAGTATAAGTATTTTAGTTAAAATAAATCAAAGTCAATTTTTTTATTCCTTTGGATGCATAGTACAGTTTGTACAAAGATCACATAGAAACGTCTTAAAAACTAAGTTAGGATGTGTGCCTTTGGAACGCGCCCACCAATTTGAAGAAGGCACAAGAAACTCATGACACAATCATTTAAAAAATACAAATTAACCCCTTACTGCATGAATTATGAAGGAGGTACAATAAAAATTATTTCTATGTAAAATAGAGTTTCTTAGGGTCTGTTTAAGTAATTTAAATTAAGAAAAAAAAATATTAGTTATTATTTAAGAATTAATACCGTGAAGCCAAATATGGCTTCGTGTGCTTTATAGTAATATGACGTGAGTCAGATATGGTTTCGTATGCATTTTGTGAAAACCTTTGAAACAATATCGCTTGTCTTTATAACATAGAAAGACATTACTTTTTTCACATGTACTGTAGAAACATAGCATTGAGCAGCACTGGCATAATTAACGTTTGTTTTTGACCAAAATCGGAAAGTAATATAAATGTTGTCAGTACGTACTGAAGCTAATGGCAAATGTTGATGCCTAGCTGGAGCTGATCAAGGTTTTTTTGAAGATGCAAGATATTTGAAGTGTCAACTTGACTAGAGATGTAAGATACTCCATAGAAGAATATTGATTCCAAAAGATTCTCTGGAAGACAACTTTTTCTTGTCGTATATAGTTTTTACGGTGTGACGTATATGTTCCGGAACTGCAATCTTGAAATCGTATTTTTATTGAAAGGTTCCATTTTACAATTTTCCATGTAATGAAATTATATTTTGGAAAAAATTAACCTTTTCGTATTACTATCGGAGCTGACGGAGTCAGACTCTGCTATGATAACATGTTTTTTCAGGTAAACAAAAAGGGGTTGATCCGTATTCCGGGTTTGAATCGGAAACGAGCTCATGATTTCGCTGCAAACCATCGCCAGGGACCTATTTACGATATTGTGGAATTTTCAAGCATGTTAACCTTTGTTAATAAATCTGAATGAAAAGCCTTAGTGCATACAAAGCCATATATGTATGGCAGTATTGTAACGGGAACACATACGAAGCCATATACGGAGTTTAAACAAAATGTGCCAAAAATTAAACAAAAACAAAAGAAAACACAAATACTACTATATACGCGTTATAGTGGATGGTTTAAGGAGTTTATAAATATTTTAATTGAAGGTTGCACTCATCGTTTTAGTTATCGTTTTCACAAGTAAAAGTCTCATTGCAATAGTTGCAATTCATGCGCCGATAGCCCTCCAAACAACCTCAAATTGTGGTTTTACCATACATTTACCACAGACAAAAAAATTACTCTCCGTTTTATGAAGACATGAGTAATATAATACAATTCTTACATTTCAATTTTCATGTTAGTATGAACTGTAAAAAAATAAAAACTTCGAAAAGCCATGAAAGGCTTCGTATGCGGTAAGGGGTTAAGAACCTCCTCCTGTTTTAAGTCGATTAAAAATAGAGCAGTAAGTATAGATATTTAAAATAAAGGAAGTTGGTAATTAAAGCAGTACTTTTATGTTGGTGCGCAATTCTACAATTTGCGCAATTTTCTTATACAAAATAGTACATTATGTCACTAGGGGATAAACATGTGATTCCTTAGTGTATATTTATTGATGGCAATGGTTTTTCCAGGTTTACAAACTTAGAGCCGTTCACGAACTACAACGTAACGTTCTACATAAGAGACAGCAAGTCTAACAAGACGTACGCTTCTAACAAATACGTCAACACTACCACTGGAGAGGGATGTAAGTAAACACACCTAAACTATGTATAGGTACACTTTGTAGAAGTTATTTTAATGAGCAAATGAATGATTGTAACGAAAGGAATGAATGATAAAAATATGAACAAATGACTAAAAATTGACGGTAACATGGCTTTCAACGTGAGAGATCTATTGTTTTCTACTAATTACTAGGTTTTAAGCGGGGGTCGTTTTTGTTCGAACAAATTATATTCTATTCTAAATAGGAAAGATTTTTTAGTTTTTTTGTTTGTAACGAATAGGCTCCGAAACTACTAGACCGATTTTGATGAAACTTAATATGACGATACATTGATTAATTGGGAATAACATAAGCTACTTTTTATCCTAATATTCCCACGGGATCGAGAGTTACGCGGGTAAAACTGCGGAACGCTACTAGTTATTAAATAAAATAACTTGTTATTCACAGTACCATCCGCACCGCGCAAGTTAACAGTACGTCAGATGATCGGAAGCCGCGTCCAAGTACTATGGGATGCGCCGGAGTTCCCTCGCGGCGTCATACAACACTACACCCTGTACCACGCTCCACCTATACCGCCGATGTCGAAGATCGTACCCGCTAACGGCAATAAGACGCTATCTGTCGCCATTAATTCCTATTTCAGGCCTAATGTTAATTATTCTTTCTGGGTAAGTTCTGTTACTTATTTAAAGTAAAAAGTTGACTTTAATTCTTAAGGAAATGCGTCGCTAGTTATGCGGGAAATTCATTTCTTCTTTTAGTTAGCGCGGTTTAACCCACGTACCCCTTTTTTATTACCCTTTCAGGGATCCAAGTTCAAAAATGCTTTTTTAGCTTTCAGTTCTTACCGACATCCCAAAAGGAACGAATTTTCAAACTCGTAGCTATATATATCAGAGATTTCCCTATGAACGTTGTTTTGTTGGAACTTGTATATGAGCTTATCTTCAGAAAAACTGCGCTTGCGCGATCTATGATCTACGATCGGCTTAGTGGCGCCATCTGTTGGTGGCGATGTGAAACGTAGCCACAGCACACAAATATGCGAATCTAATAACCTCTTAAATATATCAAAATCTTAACTTAATAATGTCATATCATACATAACTATACCTTCATTTCATATTTTTAATCATAATATTATCTTAAATTATTATTAGGTTGAAGCAACAAACAACGCGTACACATCAAAGAACTACGAAGTAGCGTACTTGGTGTTCGACGGAGCAGGCGATATCGACGACATAGCCAACGTCAGCATGTCTCGTATCAACGACACTGCTGTATACTTGGAGTGGCATAAGATTAGAGCTGTCGAAGGGTATAGGATTGAGTTGAGGTTACCCAATGAGTATGCGAAGCGTGAACCTGTTACTACCAAGGATAATAATGTTACAAGTAAGTTTTATACAAATTAGGGGTTTTAAAAGCGAATTGTTACAATCGTGCTGCAAAGGGACGAAAAAATACTAAAAATTGTCTATGACCAGAAAATATCAACATAGTTTATTACCAAGGATAATAATGAAACAAGTAAGTTAAATACAAATTAGGGGTTTTTAAAAGCGAATGGTTACAATCGTGCTGCAAAGGGACGGGAAAGAAAACTGAAACTTGTCTATGACCAGAAAAAAAAATAGTATTTTTGCCAAGAACAATAATGTTACAAGTAAGTTTGATATAAATTATGGGATTCTGAAACTAATAGTTACAATCGTGCTGCAAAGGGACGAGAAAGAAAACTGAAACTTGTCTATGATCAGAAAAATCAACATAGTTTATTACCAAGGATAATAATGTACCAAGTAAGTTTGATATAAATTAGGGGTTTTAAAAGCGAATGGTTACAATCGTGCTGCAAAGGGACGGGAAAGAAAACTGAAACTTGTCTATGACCAGAAAAAAAAATAGTATTTTTGCCAAGAACAATAATGTTACAAGTAAGTTTGATATAAATTATCGGATTCTGAAACTAATAGTTACAATCGTGCTGCAAAGGGACGAGAAAGAAAACTGAAACTTGTCTATGATCAAAAAAATCAACATAGTTTATTACCAAGGATAATAATGTACCAAGTAAGTTTGATATAAATTAGGGGTTTTAAAAGCGAATGGTTACAATCGTGCTGCAAAGAGACAAGAAATAAAATCCGGCCAAGTGCGAGTCGGTCTCGCGCACGAAGGGTATGAGTATGTTGTATGGGAGCCCCACTTAAATATTTTTTGTTTTGTTTTAAATATTTGTTGTTATAGCGGCAAGATAACTTATATAATCTCCGAAAATTTCAACTCTCTAGCTATCACGGTTCATGAGATACAGCCTGGTAACAGACAGACAGTGAAATCTCAGTAATTGGGTCCCTTAAAACTGAAACTTGTCTATGACCCTGGTCAAAGTTAGTTTATAATAGATGCACAAATTCACTTTTATTTTCTCTTATAACATGTTTCTGATTTCAGTAACAAATCTACCACCCGGCACGGAGCTATTCATCGACCTAAAAGCATGGAAAGGTTCAATATACAGCGACCCCTTCACGATTCCACTGAAAACAGGCGGACAACCTGATGAAATCTTGCATCCCTCTCTAACATTGTTAGCGGGACGTAACGCGGTGCAATTGAACTGGTCGCCGCCAGAGGGAGACAGATATAGAGGCAAGAGCTTGGTCTATGAAGTACATTATTCGAATATGATACATAGGACCAATCCCGGAGAGTTGTCTAATGGTAAGTTTTAAATATTAAATTAGCCTCACCCAAAACAAGAGACTGATCTTATAAGGCTTCTTTTTTTACCTTTTGATGTACGGAACCCTAAAAAGAGCTAGTTCCAGATACATTGATAAATGGCAGCAGCATTTTTACATTTTAAATGTAAAAATAAACTGAAAGAGTGTCTGTCTGTAACAAGTAAAAATCGACGAAAGTTTGAACGACGTGACTGTATAGGCTCAGCGGGTAAATAAAAAAAAAATATTTTGACCAGAGACAACGGCGATTATATAACCCGCCATCTTTCCAGCAAATCGGAACTAGCTTGCAAAAAATAAGTTAATTGAATATCCCTCACTGTTAATGAAATGCAAGATTTAGAGAGTTAGAAAATGAGTTAAAATTTGCATTTCCTTTTACAGATACTCGCATAGTAACAAATAAAACTGAAATACTAATAGATGGTTTACACGCGTGTGAAGTATACGTATTCTCTGTTGGCATTCTGGGAGGACCACTCAATAAGACAACTGATGTATTAACCAGACCGAGAGCTACGTAAGTAAATTAACTTTATTTACTTTAAGTCGTCGCTCCTTTTTGGTCAACAAACAATATGTTGTCCGAATCCTCACAGCAGGATATTAATTTTGATTTCATTTTAAGCTTTATTAATTAATTAATATTGTTGTAATATAGGTACATGCCAAAATTAAATATATTTTATTTTAAACATGTGTTAACACTTTTGCCGCGTGTCTTTTGTCTCGCACGAGTATTGCAATAGCTGCGGCTGCCGAAACAGCTAAATGATAAATATTTTATTTTTAGGGCTGCCGTTAGAAACTTGAGAGTAGAATACGATGAAAAGAAATCTGAATTGAAGGTGCTTTGGGACGCGGGATGCAGCGTTGCTCTTGGACCGGTCACTTTCAGAGTAAGTCATTTCAATATCAACTGATGTGCCATAAACATTAATTATAATTACAACTAGCAGCGCTCCGCGGTATCACCCGCCTAACTCCTTATCCCGTGGGATTATCGGTATGGAAAGTAGCCTATCACCTTCCTCGATAAATGACCTATCCAACACAATAATATTTTTTCAATTCGAACCAGTAGTTCCTGAGATTAACTCGTTCAAAAAAAACGAACAAACTCTTTAGCTTTATGATATTTAATTACAATATAATATCACAATTAAAATGGATCATTGTTCAATTGAATGAAGAACGGGCTGGTGGTCCAACTAATCTGTCCAACTAGTTGCAAAAAAATAATAATAATAGTAGTAAACGCGCACTCCTTGAAGGTTTTGTACTTATTTTTTTGGTAACCGTTGTGTGACTATAAAATAATGTTACAGTTGGAAATAACAGAAGAGACGCGAAACAAGAAGAGTATGTACGACCTGAAGCCGACGACAGCGACCAGTTTAAAACATGTATTGGAACATGTTCCTGTTGGTGGAAGATACAACATCTGTGTACATGTAAGCTATTGCATATGTATGAGTTATTATATACTAGCGACCCGCCCCGGCTTCGCACGGCTGTATTATGCATGTATTATATCTAAAAACCTTCCTCTTTAATCACTCTATCTATTAAAAAAAACCGCATCAAAATCCGTTGCGTAGTTTTAAAGATCTAAGTATACAAAGGGAAATAGGGACATAGGGATATAGGGACGGCGAAAAGTGACTTTATTTTATACTATGTAGTGATGTATGAGCTTTTATACAGGGTGTCCCGTAATGAATGGCCAAGCGGGCCCCTACGGATAGAGGACACTGTGCCGGATCAGAAAAACGAAAGTTATGTTCTATGAAAATCTCTTAGTTTCCGAGATATCCGCCATTTTAATTTTTTTTTAAATTTCACGCCTTTCTCCACATTTTGTTATGCCAAAACTGCAAATGAAGGAATTATCCCAATCTGTTTTTTGGATAGTATTCCAGGATTAATGTGCTATCGAATGCAAACAATATTTTTTATGACACATTGAAAGTTTTTTTTTAAACTAAGGTTTAACTCAAACTTCATGGAATTTTAATTTTTTAACCTGATCTTTAACCTTTCCTGGTGTAAAAAAAATGTATGGTCACCCTGGTGCCAAATTTAAAAAAAAGTTGCCTATTTCATTGAGATTCTGAAAAGGTATAATATGTGGTATTGCCAGCATTTAATACTGAATAAATTTCTAATAAAATAAGCAAGAGCATGCTTTTTGTGAAGTAAAAGTAGTACTAAAATTTACTTTATTGTACCTTAAATAATTCAAGACATTTTAATTCTGAAATTCCTCGAATTCACTATGGAAAAAAAGGAAAAAAGACAGCTTTGGCTCACTTTAATAGGAATTAATTTTGTATTGAATGCTGGTAATACCACGTATTATATCATTTTAGAATCTCAATGAAATAGGCAACTTTTTTTAAATTTGGCACCAGGGGACCATTCATTTTTTTTTACACCAGGAAAGGTTAAAGATCAGGTTAAAAAATTAAAAAAACCATGAAGTTTGAGTTAAACCTTAGTTTAAAAAAAAACTTTCAATGTGTCATAAAAAATATTGTTTGCATTCGATAGCACATTTATCCTGCAACACTATCCAAAAAACAGAATGGGGTAATTCCTTCATTTGCAGTTTTGGCATATCAAAACATGGAGAAAGGCGTGAAATTTAAAAAAAAATTAAAATGGCGGACATCTCGGAAATTAAGAGACTTTCATAGAACATAACTTTCGTTTTTCTGATCCGGCACAGTGTCCTCTATCCGTAGGGGCCCGCTTGGCCATTCATTACGGGACACCCTGTATATGTTGAAAAACGGAACCCTATTACTAAGACTTCACTGTCTGTCTGTCTGTCACCAGGCTATAAAATGGTCACATACCTGGTGTACATACATGAGAAAAAATGGATAAGAACTTAAGAGTCTAACTAACATTATAATTAAGATTGTTTGTATGATTGTCCCGTCTTCACACTCAAACGGCTTGATTCATTTGGATGAATATTTGCCAAAAGGCAGTCTAAAGTGTAAAGAATTGCATACGCTATTTTTAGGACTCAAAACCCGGAGTATAAACGGGACCTTATTACTAAGACTTTACTGTCAGTCCTTCCGTCCGTCTGTCTGTCCCCAGGCTGTGTCTCATGAACCGCGATAGCGAGAGAGTTGAAATTTTTACAGATTATGTATTTACTAGCGACCCGTCCCGGCTTCACACGGCTATATTATGCATGTATTCCTTCCTCTTGAATCACTCTATCTATTAAAAAAAAACATACAAAGGGACATAGGGATATAGGGACGGCGAAAAGTGACTTTATTTTATACTATGTAGTAATGATGTTGCCGCTATAACATCAAATACTAAAAACAGAGGAAAACTTGTTATCCTTATTTAGTCCACAAATCCTTATTTGGTCTCGTATTGTTTCAGTCTGCAGTAGATAATGCGGAAGTACGTTGTGTAAAGTTCCGTTCGCGCACAGTGGAGCCACCTCGCGGTGTCGCGGCGTGGCGCGCTCCCAACGGACACGTGATGGTCACATGGCGGGACGACGAACATATCAAGGAACCGTTAGTATACTACGTTGATATTTATTTACCTAAAATAAACAGTGGCTTACAGTCTAAACCAAAACGCACACTATAACGCGCGCACTCTTATATGTACTAAGCTTTCTTGTCCTCATTGATTTTTTCAACGTTTTGTGTGTTGTACAAATAAAGTGTTTATCTATCTATCTATTTTAAGTTCCTACTAATTACTAAGGTACAATCTAAGATTGATATTACAGCTTAGCTTAGTTAGATATTACTAGCTTTACCCCCGTATATCGGGATCCTGTGGAAATATTGGAATAAAAGTAGTTTATGTGTTATTCCAGAAGCCTAATGTCGTAAATAATATTGTTCAAATTAAAAAAAACCGTGAAAGTCCCCTTTTTGACAAAAAAATATGACTTTAAAAGTATTTTTTGTAATCGAAATGATACTTATTGCAATGTAATTTGAACAAGAACTAAAAACAGGGTTGCGGGTTCAATTCCCGCCTTAGAGAAGTACTTATGCTAAGATATTTGTCTGTGGTCTGATTGTTTCTATGTATTATAAGTATACTAGCGACCCGCTCCGGCTTCGCACGGCTATATTATGCATGTATTATACATATAAACCTCCTCTTGAATCACTCTATCTATTAAAAAAAACCGCATCAAAATCCGTTGCGTAGTTTTAAAGATCTAAGCGGTCAAAGGGAAATAGGGACAGAAAAAGCGACTTTGTTTTATACTATGTAGTGATATTTACAAAAGAAAAGTATATAAGTATTTATTTATATTTATTTATTTAAAATAGTATGAGTTATTTCAGGGCTTCAGCTATCTATATACAAAGTTTCATCGTAATCTGTACCAAGAAATATCTTTGCCCATTTTTTCACTGTAGATTAATTATTTTGCGCGCGATTATATGTATGCGTAACAGATAAATTAAGCGTTTTTGTCAATAAGAACTAAAACCCAATATTTTCCATTTCAGAAACACAAAATACGAAGTAATAGTATCATCAAAGGAGATACCCGAGGATCTACTCCATACATCTGAAGACATGAAGAAGTTAACGGCCCAGTTCTCACCGTTCCTGCTCCAAGCGCCGACAGAAGGCGACGGTCCGATGTATGTTGGAGTGAGAGTCGTCACGCGGGACGGGTACTACAGCGATCTTAGTGAAGTACACACTTTGCAGATGGAAGGTCAGTTCTATTGTTTTTGTAACTCTATGTTTCACTATTATCTTATAGAAATTTCAACTTCTTTAGTGTGTAGTCAATAATAAATGCTGCTTTGATAAATGACGCGGTTGCCATCCTTTTTGTGGTGACTTAAGCAGACTTTCGCCATAAAAATGAATTCCCCTTTTTCCTTCCTGAATTGCAATATTTTTTGTTTTAAAAAAAACCTTCGTTTGCTGACCACATGTCCATCTTTTTTAATCAACTGATTATTAAAGCACATGAGACCCTCTAAAAGCCTAAAAAAATAATAAGTAAATCACAGAGGCATTTGCATAGCAAACCTTGATTGAGACAAAGGTCATTTGCTTTAGTAATATTGCTCTAGAGACATTATTCAGGAAGTAAATAGAGATATATGGAGAAAGCTTTGCTGGGATGTGCATTTTTAAGCCTTTTTTTGCTTGCATATAATATCCCTTAGTAACCTCTTTACCAACCATCCAGGAAATAGGTTTTGGTTAGGTATTTCATGCGGTTGCGAGCTTTAACCGTCCCATTAGCTAAATAACTTATATTGTAATGATCTCTTTTAGGATCTGAAGCGGAGCCCGTGTCAGCGACATCAGCTCTATGGTGGGGCGCAGGCGCGGCCATCATAGTGGGACTAGCTCTCGGCGGTGCGTTGCTGCACGTGGCTCTCCGACACCGACGCCTCACGCGCTCGTTCCTGCGGTTCACGCGTTACGATAGTCGCAGAGGGCAGGCCACTATAGCTGAACACGGTCAGTACTAACATAATAACTTTCATTTATGTACGGGCCAAGCCGTACACCGTCACTAGTATCTAACAAACACAATATAGTCACGTGGAGCGGCCACGGGACGACCTTCATCATCATCCTGTGGGAGTCGAGCATCTGGCTCCTACATGTTTTTTTTTATTTGTTCCGGGGATGATTCAATTCTGATTATAATTTTGATAAAATATTTTAACTAAAATATTGTAATAAGGTAAAGGAATGCAGTGAATACAAAGGTCGTCCCGACCATACCATTGAGACTTTAATAGTAAACTATAAATATAATCAAAAGAACACATAAGATTGATTGAATCCGGCGTTACTTTTCGGAACTCCATATCTGAAATGGAAGTATTGATATTTAGTTTTTAGTTCCGAGTTTAGTGGACTGTATCATTAATTAACACAAACACTTTTATATCTATAGATGATGATGACGTACCTCCGATCCACGGATTCTCGGACGACGAACCGCTCGTCATTGCGTGAACCATCGACACAATGTTATTGTGATTCAACGTTATCTTGTCATACGCTGCACATAGTATTTTATTTTATTAACGTTCTTTAAGGCACATAAACAATGCCCCTCTAAATGTATACCTACTTAGTTAGGTCCGCGAAAAAACGGCTATGATTAGGACGCAGCATTGATAAAATACCGATTCCCTTCATTCATAAATATTTAATTAGCTACCATGTTTTTTTACTGAAATTGACCAAACTAACAAGTCAAACGTTTTTAAATTTGAAAAAAAAAAAAACTTTATTAAAGTTTGGGTTTTGTGCGATTACAGTTTTATTATCACTACATAGTATAAAACAAAGTCGCTTTTTCTGTCCCTATATCCCTTTGTACGCTTAAATCTTTAAAACTACGCAACGGATTTTGATGCGGTTTTTTTAATAGATAAAGTGATTCAAGAGGAAGGTTTATATGTATAATACATGCATAATATAGCCGTGCGAAGCCGGGGCGGGTCGCTAGTAACCAAATAAAAAAAAAAAACATTAAAAAAAAAAACAAATGTTTGACAGTATATCAGTCACATACTCGGCACGGGAAATAATTTGCGATAATTAGTATCAAAAGCCAGAAAATTATAGACAAGTTTAATCTCCAAGCAATATCGATAACTTTCATCTCAAAGATAACAACGGTTCATTTTTATTTTTCCATACAAATAGAATCATGTTTTTTGAGAACTTTGAGTTTGGTTTATTTGATTAAAAAACCGTGATACGTTTTTTTGCGGCATCCGCATATCTGTAAAAGTGCAAAAGTATCAAACATATTTAAACATAGAAATCCAAGGGGTTTTTAAATTTAACGTCATTTTTATAAAATTGGTGAACTAGGATACAAAGTTCATACCTACAAAATCTTCAAATTTTCTTCGGTAAGTGTTTGCATCTTAAGAGGGACATTGTCTATGGTCAAATAAAAAAAATGTAATGTCTTGTGGTTGTTGATTTAGTAGTATAATTGTAAAAGTAAATGTATGACTATTCTTCAGTCATACCTATTAAGTATATTTTATAATAAAAACGAACAAAACTGCTTACAAACTAAAATTAGGTAAAACATATTTTTTTTAATATTACAGTAAGTAATTTTGTTTCATGACTTATGATTAGTTTAATACATAAAGCTTTAAAATTACATCAGCAACCATAAAGCAACGAATTTAGTTAAAATTATTTTGTGTTTTTTTTTTAGGCCCTCTAAGTATTATTATTAACGAAGGCAAGTTATGTTAGTAAATTTATTGAGTGCAATTCACTATTGTATAAAATATACCTTATTCATTAGTCTGTAAGGTTAAATTTTCAATGGTGAAATGCAAACGATATAAAACGGGCTGTAATTTCTAAGACTTGTTAAAATCTATTGTTACATACATTTATTAGTTATCGCTCATTTTCTGAATTTATTTAGATGTTAATGTATTTTAACCTTATCTATCTCATACATGTTTCGAGTTCGACACCAAAGATATAAGTACACGATATAAGAAGTACAATTAATTTATTTAAAATTTAATAAAATTTGTGTTGAACTTTAATTAATTGGGCCTTTTGGAAATGATAGGTCGTAAAAGGACGGATAGCGCAATTTAAGTTTGGCGAAGCTATGTTCTTGCGTTTCAATCGAGTTTAAATTGTTCTAAAGAAATAAATATTACGTTTTGAATGTATGCGCACTTTTCCTTTATTAAAACAACTAGGTGCGCCCCGCTGTTCTACCTGTAATTTTCTTTTATACAAACCCTTTGACAATAACGAACACTAAAAAAAGAATTATCCAATTTGGTGCAGTCTTTCGGAAGTAATGCATACATTTCGGCGATTCATTTTTATCTATTTAAATTGTCAGACCAAACCTGATGTTCGCTTTTACTTACATATTTGTACTGTATTTTTATACTTCGTCACCACATCTAAATACTACAAAACGCTTGTTGAAATGCAAGAACTTTCTCGCTTCAGGCCGAGAGTTGCCCAACTAACCAGCGTCATATTATTATATTGGCGATTTTATAAACACCTTAATATCCATAGAAATTATTTTCCCTGGTCTTAATCGCGTTTCCTCGCGACCATGACTATTGCATAGTCGAAACGTCGAGGTAAGAGAAATAAAAATGAAAAATACGCAATTAAGGCTGCTTATGCTGCCAAACGCAACGCGCATAAGAAATACCCGTCGCTACTAACTGTGTTGATTGTAACGAATGTGTTTTGTTTTTCTCAAAAGTGCTGAGATGGAATTGTAGGTGAGATCTTTACCGATATTTTGGGGTAATTTGAGACGAAAAGTTCCTTGTCATTTCAAAGCTAGACTAGTTTTAATTCTTAATTTTAGAATAGCTTCAAAACTAAAGGAAATGTTTAGCTCAAAATCACACCAGAATGTCGGTAAAAATCTCACCTACAATTCCATCTCAGCACTTTTGAGAAAAACAAAACACACTCGTAACAATGAACAATTATCGCCAACGAAGGCGACCGGTGCCAGTAGTAACTATTTAGTAGGCTGTGTACCTAGGTCGTTGGCGTATAAACCCCCCTTAAGACCCGGAAAAAGAATTACTATGAATACAAATCGTGTGTTTAAAAAGACCTAAATATCATTATCAAAATGGCCGATGTAAATTCATTTAGGATCTCGACATTCCCAATGTATTGTGTATAGGTTTTTGTTTAGTTTAGTTCCTAATAGTTATTCATTATGGGATAGTTACGTCGTAATTGAGTTAGACAAATTGATGCGGTTGTAGAAAAAAATGACTTACCTACGAAAATGTAATTATTATTAGACGAGGAAACGTAATAAAATGTATAAAAGTCACTTGTTTTTTTCTTATATATTAATATCCCTAATTTAAGCTAGTTAGTATTGTGATAAAATGTAAAATTAAAAATGTACTAATTTATTACAAGGCATAGACGCTAGTGCCACTAATGCAACGCATGTATGTACCCGTAGTGCGAGTTTTTTCGCATAGCAAATGCTACTATTACGTTAATGAAAACGAAAAAATTATAAGGAAAGTTGAAAAGCGCTCCTAGCGGACGTAATGCGAATCTTTAACTTTCATACAATTTTCTTCTTTACGCAAACGCAAACGTGATAGTAACGTTTGCTATGGGAAAAAAAACTCACACTCTGGGCTCTGACCATGATAACTTTGGTTATTTAAAACCCTGTTAAGCTTTTTCTTATTTTCCTAAGCGATATTTTACATCTGCTTAGGGTGAAAGGGTACCGGGGGCTTTCTCCATACAAACGTAGTCGACTGTTTCCTCCCTGGATAATGACACTAGCACTAATATTTTTGTGCCATGAAACCTTTATCTGCCATGACTATGCCCCAATTTTTTTTTATCATTTTCTAATTATCATACAAATTAAGATTAAAAAAATAACAAAATTTATGGGCATTGGCATGGTCATGGCAGTTATAAATTTTATGCACCAAAAATATTTGCTCTAGTGTCATTATCCAGAGAGAAAACAGTCGACTACGTTTGTATGGAGAAAGCCCCCGGCACCCTTGCCTCTTAAGTGTCTTATGTATTTCCCCGTACATTAATCGCCTTTGAGTAGTTCGTTTGATTTCAAGGCGAACTCCCTTACTGGTGACAGTTCGTATCCATTTTCTCTTGAGACCACCACGCCTACGATGGAGCTGTGGCCGTCATTGTCGCAAATTAGAGGTCCTCCCAAACCTGTCTTTAGAAAAATAAAAAAATGGTTGTCTGTAAAGTCTGTTTCCGGACGATAATTTTACGTGATAACGTCATAAGAAAACATTGATGGTAACCATGGCAACGATAAAACGTTGCTATAGTTACCTTGTCAATAACATGAGGCGTTCCAGTAACGACGCGTGACGTCACACTTTTTTGAGATTGCAGGTGTTCATCAATTTATAAAACGTTATCACGTCAAAAAACTTAACGTATGACAATTATATGCCTTTTTTAAGCTCGTTTATCACACCACCACCCAGGAGACGTGCAATGTTAAGGAACTTCTGCGGACGCGACCACAAGACCGTTCCCAAAGAAAAATAATATTAATGAGCACTTATTTGTGATGTTATGAACAAGAAACTTAGAGGAAAAGAACGGTACGAACGTCAAATTCTATGGTTATGAATCAGTGACGTGTGCCTGTTTTTTTTTTAATTTTTTGCGGAGTAAACCAAGCACAATTTTTGAGTTTTAGGCTTCATATTTTTGCGTTGGAGTTTAGATTTCTAACTTATGACTTTTATGTTCTCAATCTTTCAACGGAAGTTTGAACAATTACAACAACAATTTACTGTAAAATAATAATTACCACTGCATTTCGAGACGCCGTTGCACAGAAAGCTTCAGACAGTTGAGTTCCCCGTTTGTTTATTCTTCGGGAATCACATGACTTTATCGTCGCACGTTGCCATTTTGATCGAGATTGGATACCTATAAATCAAAGGTTTAGTAGAAATGTATTTTTTTGACTCTTTTATTTTTTTTGTTTTTGAATGTTTATTTAACCTTTCTACTCTTGGACTTTTCAAACTTACAAGTTCTGAACTTTTTTTTATGGTTTTTTTTTCGTTCCTAAACAGTTCCTCTATGTACCACCAGTAGGACATCCAGTGGGACTGTCACTGTAAATTCCGCTAAATTGGACAAGATAAACTACCGAATTCCCCAAATGCCAACCCATTATCCTACTCCTTGAGGAATTTAGTGATGAGAACGTGGTTCCGGTGGTGTTCAATATGTAAATTGATAAGTTTAAAGGACGATTCTGCGGGTAAGAACTAAGCATTTTGCTCTTAACATCAATTCTGCTCATCACTTCAGATTTTTATGAGATCAATAGAACTTCATATGCCGAAGTTAGTAGGTACGGCGGCGTTAACATAATTATGTAAAAACATATCCATACGACTTGAGAACGTAAGTACTATTTTCTTACCATTCCTTTAAGAAAAGTTTTAGACAATATTATGAACTAGCTGCGCCTTGCAGTTTCACCCGCATAAGTCCCGATCCCATTGGAATATCAAAATAAAAAGTAGCCTATAAATAGCCTTACTCGATAAATGGACTATCCAACATAAAAAATATTATTTTTAATTCTTAGTTACTGAGATTAGCGCGTTGAAACAAAACAAACAAACTTCAGCTTAAAAAAAACAAACTTCAGCTTCTATATTAGTATAGATTAAAAAAATGTACCATCTTCCAGGCTTCCCCATCCAAAGAATTTACACTCGTCACCTACATGGGGCTCCGCAAGACACGCTGGTTGCACGTTCATACTCAACCTTAGAGGACGCATCCAGTACTGGAAACAGTAAGTTTATGATTTATATTAGTTTGTTTTTTTTGTTATCCTTAATATTTTTTCCTTTTTTTTTTCCTTTCGTGTTTTTTCCTTTATTTAAGTATTTTATTCGTCACTCGTCACACCATAACACAAGCCCAGATGAGCGATATTATTATTAAATACAATGTTTCCTTCGTTACCATGACGCGTCTGGTCATATTAACATGATGCTTCACTTCAAAAAAGGAGGAGGTTCTCAATTCGTCTCGTACGATGATCCACCCCCCTTGTTACACCGTGTATATATTTTTTTATGTATGTTCGCCGATTATAGATAGGTACTTAAGAAGGTAATAGGTATTCATTTAATTACATTTCAGTCAAGGAAAATGATTAATGGGATTTGGTATTTCGTGAAGTTTGAACCTAAACAAGTACCTACCTACTTAATTACCCAGTATTTTTACCTCGTTATTTATTTATAAAATTGAGCTGGAGTTTCTTGTAAAGTTTGTCATATTCCTTAGAAGATACAAATGACCTTTGCATCTGAACAATAATACAGTACAACATTCAAAAGGTCAAACAATATATGAATTGCCCTTAAGAGATCCACAGTCCATGAACAATGATAATTTCTTGGTACAAATAAATAAAAATAAATAAATAAATATAGCAGGACATTCTACACATCGCCACAAATAGCCCCAAGCTAAGTAACTAGACTTCTGTTATGGGTGCTAGAAAACGACTATACTACATAAATACTTTCTTTTTATAAATATATACTTATAATACATAGAAACAACCAGACCACAGACAATTATCCAAGCATAAATACTGTCTGAGGCAGAAATTTGAACCCGCAACCCTGTGTTTGGCAGTCCGGCATGGTGACTATTGTGCCAACTGGGTCGTCCAACCTATCTTCTATCACTTTATCGTCTACTTACCAAAATAGCTAGATTGTTATCCACATCACCAGCTTTATACTTCGGATGGATATGCACCGTAGCCACTCGATTCCTTGAAGTGCTTCTATCATTTAAGTTCCAAAGACCAGCTATAACGGTTATATCTTTTGACGCGGTCCTGGGGAGCGAAAATTACCTACTAAAAACTGTAAACTTTTACAAACTCCAATTAGTAACTCAACTTTTTAAGTTGCCTATTAATTTGCCTCGTAAAACAGGATATTATACTAAAAGTTTACCAGCGTAAATCTTAATCTCGTATTTACAAAAATCCTTTCGTAATGTTCACGATACAAGATTTTCAATTTTTATTTATACAAATGACCCATTTGGATCGAATTCTAACAATATTTTACGAAATGCGCTTTTAAACGTAGGTAATTTTTCAACTACTAAAACCTCTAAGATTTTGAAACTATCCCGAAAAATAAAAGTGTCGTTAGAATTAACCGTCAAATATTGTTAATTTCATTGTAATGTAAATTTTGGATAGTTTGGAAATCTAATAAAGGTTTTTGTAGTTGAAAAATGTTAGATTTCGATTTTCTAACTGGGCTAATACTGGGGGCAAGTTGGTTGAAATACCCCGAAAATAGTGTTGCCGATCGATAGTCGACTATCGCTGAATAATCAATAGTCTATCGATAGTTCCTAAAACCGATAGTATCGATAGCTCAAAACGAGGTAATACTGTCGATATTATTGTTGCTATCGAAGAATAAACTATCGATAGTACCGATACTATCGATAGTATTGTTGTTCGTAAATAAAAAATAGACGATCGATAGTCTAAAATAATCGATACTTACTATCGATAGAGTTTTTATTTTCGAGCAACAATACTATCGACAGTATTGCCTCGTTTTGAGCTATCGATAGTATCGATAGGCCAATCGATAGTATAGGCTTTTTCAGATGGGCAACACTACCCTCAAATACTAAAATATATTTCTTACCCTTCAACGCAATCAGCAACAGTGATAGCAGCTCGTGGATGTATCAGTGTAGCATAGCACAGTATGTTCTGACGTCTCTTCGTTAACACTACCAGGGCTGACCAGGGATGTGAACCGTTCACTGTCTGACCGGTTTGTCTATCTAATATATGTATAGAAAAGTAGATTTTGTTATTTGTGTACCAATAAATAAAATAAATAGAATTCTATTTTAGGTAGGTAACTAGCCTAATCTATATATTGTTAGCAGCCAAATGACGTCACGTCCGTTAATATAAGTCGAACTTGTCAAAATGTTAACTCAAAATCAGCTGAGCAGTGGCATAGGATCTTATTCTCCTAGTGTGCTCCTAGTTCCTAAAAATATATAAAAATCAATTGCTGTTCGGTTGTCTCGCTAAAAATTCGAGGTTTGTCTACGTACAGCGTTCTCGTTTTCTTCCGTCGATATTCTATTCTTTCACTTTAATTTAGTTTTCTAACTAGCAAAGATTGTTCTAGTGTATCGCGAATTATCACTCGCTGATTGATCTTAATCATTATTTTCGTTTGAAATTGCTTGAAAATTGTATTCCTTTTAAATTCTTGCTTACCTCGTTCGTTCACTGCTTTAGATTTTCCACAGCTACCGAATAATTGATCTTCTTCAAAAAACTCATCTCCTTCTTCAGCACTATCAATAAGAACAGATGTTTCTTTATCATCTTCATACTTCTCCTTTGTCGATCCTTTTGAAAAAACTCTACTTTTATTTTTTACTAAATTGAGAAGTTTGAATCCTCGTAAGACTTGAAAATCAGGATTAGATTGAAAATTTATTGTTGCACTTTCAGCGTTGTAAGTTATTTCGCTTGATGACGTTGCTTTATGTTTTTTGTTATTATTACCTTAAATAAACACAAATATTAATAGTTACTATTCATGAGTTCCTTGGATTAGTATTAGTTAAAATAACATTACCTTTCCTAGGGTCTATAGTTGAATAACCAAATGAATCTTCTTCATCATCTTCATCATCATAATCAACGCTAGAACCATATCCCTTGCTGCCAGTAAACGTCCAACTCGATGGAGATTTTGCATGATCAGAATAAAGACCTATCAAACCTGGTCTAGGCAATTCTGCTGCGTATTCTGAGTAATCTTCAGAATAGTAATCATACTTTCCACTTTGAACTTTCTTCTTATTATCAGTTTGAAAATTAGAATTCTTTATATTCCAATAGGGATCTACGTAATCATCTGATGGAGTTACAATTTTTGTTTGTATCGTAGGTGATGGTTTATTTTTCTTAACAGTGGAAAATTTTTGCTTTAGTAAAAATTTCCTTTGACTGAGAGAAATGTTGTCATTATTCTCAGATCTCTTTGATCTTTTGATAGGTTTTATCTTGATCATGTCGGGAAAATAAATATGGGAAAAATCGTGGGTTTTAATCGTGGACGCCAAAGGAAGTATGCAGCAAATGTTATCGTTTTCGTTTTTAGTTTGATTTCTGAAAAATAATAATATTAGTGTCTTAAAATATACCTACCCACTTGTTGCACCTAACAAATTTGTCTTACCGTTCGAAGCCGAAGTAATGGACAGTTCCATTTTTGTCATTACATTCTTTATTTTTTATAAATGTGCATATACTTTGTGTTCCTTGATCTTTAAGATTTGTAGGAGTGGTGCTACTTTCATTTTCTGTATGATGTAAGTTATTTAATACTTCGGTATTTTCGTAATTTGTTTCACAATCATTACTGTTGCTGCTTTTAATAGGTATGTTAGGATTTATCTTACCGGGATACGTGAAAAAAAATGTATCTCCAGTTTCTTTAGCAATTGGTTTTAATAACTTAATTTTTTCTTTGAATTTACGTTTATAAGTTGATTTTTTTGTCGGCCAAACGGTGCTAAGTTCTTTGGAATCAATTTTGTCATTTGTTACAGGATTTTCTTTAGATACAGAGTTATCGTCTCTGAACACTATTCTAACACTTTCATCGGTTTCCCAATCTTCTAGATCTTCAAACTGAGGTTCCGGAGGCCGCACTCTATATTTGTCTAATTTTTCATTGAGCCACCAGAATTCACCGTCTATTTGTGCCCGAACTAAGTTCACAGTCAAAACTAGTATTAAATTTTTCGTGATCATTTTAGTGATGCGTGTTTACTGATATGCGTTTGTTATGTAAAAGCGATTGCAGGATATTGCGCCGGCGACAAATTATGCGTTGTGATTTCCCATAAAACTCTCCTATTATTTGTTAACAATTGCAATTATTTATGACAACTTGAATACAATGCGTGGGCAGTACACGACCTAGTAAAATAGAATGTAACTGGGACAATTTGACGTACATTTGCGTATTTACGTGCAAAATGAGGATTATATTTAACCAGTAAACTGTACCGGTAGTTGTACGGTCAGAGTATTTAATTAACAAATAGACTAAATTCAACAAACTCTGTATGAAATATTGATATTTGGTTATTTGCTCTTCGTTGGTTTATCGGAATATAAATTAATTATAAACATAGTTTTAATTTTGTGGTTTCGGCCATGCACCGTTATGCGATGTTATAGGGGCGATGCGGTTGTTATTCAATGCACCAAAAATCTTTGTTAGCAATTAGCACAATAAATTAAAATTTTCTATATTCAAATGTACGGTCGGCTGCATAATTGCATACCCACCGTAGAGCTGCAAAACGGCTGTTATAAGAATGTTGTCAACACAAGCAAGATTCTAGGCACCTGCTTTAGTTGAAGTTTAAAGTCTTCTAACTCAAGAATTTATCAAACAAAAATATTAGAATGAAAACATGCCAATAATAGTATTTTTTTAACTCTACCGGGGGCTGCAATTATGCAGCCGACTGTACCTATTCTCTACTATTTTCTATTCAAATGTAAAGTTTTATAATTTTACTGAAAATCCGGATTAATTTAGTATTACTTTTCTTGTAACATTTCTGTTTTGTTGTCAGTACCTACCTTAAAAAAATTAATATGTGATAAGTTATTTTATAAAAATCCCTACATATTTAGTTATTATTTCGACCTCGACCCATATTCCTTTGTAATATGATAAACATTTTCCTCTTTGAGCTACATTAAGTGGTTAATTAACTTAATGGAAAACGGGTGAGGTTTAAATCGTATAACTTCAACCTTATCTAAATAATTCCAATTTCTTTTAAATCTATTTAAACAAATTATGTTATGAACAATCGGTTATGATTATTCATGTAAGTAAAGGTATTGGTGGACCGGTATTAGCTTAGTGGTAGATAACTTGACTTGTAGTCTGAAGGTCGTGGGTTCGAAATTCTAATCCCAGCCGGTCGTGCCACATGAATTTCTTCATGGAAAAAATATGCTCGCAAATTGACATTGCTCTTATACGGTGAGAAAAACATCGTTATGAAACAAGTTGTTTCCTCGGGGCACGGGCGACTAAGCTGAGAGGGTATATAGTATTGGTGCTGGGCCAGTACTCCATCTTTACGTAAAAAGGATCCAACTAGTCGTTCAGTTCGTACAGGTCTAGTTGCGAAAAAGGTCGTTAAGTATAAGTACCATACCGTTTTTATAATTCAAAATCTTTAACAAAAATAAGTTATTTTTGATTATACAGTTAAAACTACAAGGCGTTATTGAATCCTATGTATTTAAACTATTAAAATCACCAATATTTTTTACATTACATCTCAAAATTGGTTCAACGTCTTGAGATGTTGTAGAAAAGTTGTTCAAAGAAACTCGAAGATAAGAGTTACCTCTTCTAAAAACTTCGTGCAGTTCCCAAATTGATTTCGATCGAAACTGCGAAGTTGTTTGGGAAGCAATAACTTAGTTTGCAACGTTAGTACCATCGGGAACCTGCCGCTATTCATCATATTCAACCTTAAGTCGAGCCAGTTTTTAATTTTATAAATAACATTCGATTTACGGAGCATTCGGTATTTAAATTCGGTGGTAGGAGTTAAAACGACCCAGTTGGCACAATGGTCACCATGCCGGACTGCCAAACACAGGGTTGCGGGTTCGATTCCCGCCACAGACAAGTATTTATGCTTAGATATTAGTCTGTGTATTATAGATTATAAGTATATATTTACAAAAGAAAAGTATATAAGTAGTATATCTGTTGTCTAGCACCCATAACACAAGTCTAGTTACTTAGCTTGGGGCTAGATGGCAATGTGTGGAATGAAAAAAAAAACATTGGAAAAGTTTAATCAAGATAAAAGACAAAATAAAAGTCTATAAATTATATTAGTAGAAAGTTATTAGTTTCATTGCTAATTATTATATGGGGTTATTGGTAATTATATCAGAACTAGCGACCCGTCCCAGCTTCGCACGGCTATACCTATTATTAATGTATTATACATATAAACCTTACTCTTGAATCACTCTATCTATAAAAAAAACCCTAAAAACCGCACCAAAATCCGTTTCGTAGTTTTAAAGATCTAAGCATACCTACATATAAGGACAGACAGCGGGAAGTGACTTTGTTTTATACTATGTAGCGAAGCGATTGAGGGCTATTTCTGTTCACCATAATAAACTTTTATGACGGAAAATCGATTGTTTTTAAATTTTGGCAAAATTTTTAGAGTTTACCAGAAAATCAGCTGTTAGTTACACGGAGAGGTCATTCACCTTAAGATTATACTATTTTTATTTAATTTTGTCGACTATTCGAAATATGAATGACCTTTGTTTAAAAAAACCAGTTGATTTGAATATTACCATAATATCAAAATTTGAATTATCAAAAGTTGCAGAACAAAAGCTGGTTGTTAAGGTACACAGACGTAGTCTACAACCGCTTTCTTTAATTACCAAAAACCCTGCATTGTTACAAAGTTCAGTTTAATAAAATAATTAGCGACCCGCCCCGGCTTCGCACGGCTGTATTAGGCATGTATTATATCTAAAAATCTTCCTCTTGAATCACTCTGTATATTAAAAAAAATCGCATCAAAATCCGTTGCGTATAGTTTTAAAGATCTAAGCTTACAAAGGGACATACGGATATAGGGACGGCGAAAAGTGACTTTATTTTATACTATGAGTGATAATGTCTCTAGGTAAGTACCTACTTCAATTTTCAAAGCACTTTTTTGAGATATCGGTTGAACTATACCTACTTGCCAATAAAACTGAACAAACACAGACCGCTAAAACATCTCTTTCAGAATTCAGTAAAAATAATAACTCGAGAACCAAACCTCTGCCTCTGGTTTGTGTATATTCATTTTAAACGTGCAATTAGAATGCAAAGCCCAGTTCGATTTAGTTTTTCAGATCGACTAGGGAAAATCGTTCAAATCCTTCTTTTTTCAATCGGATTTTTTCGTAAAACGGTTTCTGCATTACCTATTTGCAGAAAGAGATTAACGTTTACCTACTGTAAATTGCCAATATATTTTAGTAGTTTATACGGGTTGCTTTTAAAACATGAGTTGCAGAGAAAATAATCGAGAAAGGAAGGAAGGAAAGCATATCTTGGCAATGACCATTTATTATGCGCTCTGAACGTGTTATTACACCGTTTTGTGCAAGAAATTGTCCGTATAAGTAGAGTTTTATAAAGGAAACGTCTTCACTACCTTAGGGTAATAAGGTTATGTTTAAAACTTTTACTAGATACCTACATAAATGTTAATAACAACGCTCAAGAAAAGTTATATAATTTTTATAGATTATCTTAATATTTTGACTCTTAATGAAGTTAACTATAATATAACACCTCATTTTATTTGATATTTCAGAACGTAATATTTTTCCAAAAATATCCACGAAAATGTTATCTAAATATTTTATTTCCGTTAGAAGATATAAACTTTCAAAAATCATAAGTCAAAGTATCAACAAAACGAACTTTATAGCCATTCAGAAATTTTATTGTTCAAACATATTTTATCACGTCTGCTTCAAACTTCGTATAAAATACCAAGTGAAAATTTGTTCCAAAACGGAAACAATGCTTTGAGGGGTTTTCGAATACGAAACAGTCCAGAGCGTCGAAGTGAGAGAGATTTGTGCGGGCGTCGTGAGAATGTTCCTGGTACGTTCTAGATTTTCCCGGAATGGCCCGTCCAGTCTCCTAGCTATAGAAAGGATACTTTATAGTCGATGGCCATCGGGCAACATTCCAAACTTGAAAAATGTGCATTTTATCGCTTCGAGCTTTCTTATTTTAAATCATTATGGTATACAGGGTTATTGGAAATTATACTAGCAAGCCGTTGAGGGCTACTTCTGTTCATCTTAACAAACAACTTTTGCTCTACGACTTTTGGAAATTAAAAAAAATTAAAATTTTGAGGTTATGTAAATTCGAAAACGGCTGATTTTTTAAAACAAAGGTCATTCAGACTTAGAACAGTACATAACATCTAAGAAATAAGTAAATTTTTAAGGTTAATGACCTCTCCGTGTAAGGATCAGCTGATTTTCCGATAAACCTAACATCAAAAGTTCGAAAAAAAAGTCGAATTTCCAAAAGTCGTAGAACAAAAGTTGTTTGTTAAGGTGCACAGAAGTAAGTAGCCCTCAACTGCTTGATACTATAATTTCCAATAATCCTGTATAACGAAGGCTTCGAACAAACAAAGCGAAAAATACCTATTTTATGGCAAAAATTTCAACAAAGCAAATTGTGTCTTTAGTAACCTGAACAGTTTCATCTAAATAAAACTACGAGTATCACTTGCATCACATATTTCGCCAACTTGCTATTAAAATTCACTGCAGGCGTTATCCAGACCTGAAGTGTACATAAAAATATACTAATGCATCGCTTGACTCTAACATACTGATATAACGTAAAAGAAATTTTTTAATTTATCCTCTATGAAAATAAGGTTGAAACTCGATCGTAGGTTTAAATTGTTGAGGCTTTCTGGCAAATCCCTTTCTGATGTGAAGCAGGAAAGGAACACTTTATACCGTCCGCGGTTCACCGCTGAGCATTCGCGGTGTTATTTAACATTCTGTCGGAAGAAGGTCTGCTGATTTCCATTTTTAAAGGCACGGGCATCTTGCATATTACAATTTTCTCTCAAAGACAGCAACAAAAAGCAGTAATTTCTGCTCAAAAGCTCGCGGAATTCATTAGGAAATTGCATTCAACTGCTACCAGTGTTATTTATTTTTATAATTTCGCGCTCACAACAGCGGTAATTAATTAAAACGATGGCATCTTCGCTTTAGCGGTAATAATTGCACAAAGACTGCATCTGGGGTTTGTTTGAAACTAAATTATGCGCTCAGACTACCAGTTATTTAAGTTTTGTTTTGGCTTTATAATATTTACGTAGAGAAATCATAACATCAACGTTGTTTGTAACATAAGAGTTGCTTTTTACGTAATGGGAGCTTTGGCAGCTAATAATAGTAAAACAGAAATCTTTTGTGAATAAGAAAGTAGACTTAACAACCCTTTTAGACCCTTTTTCCCTGTATTGAGTAACCTATTAGGGCAATACTTATTTGATGCTTAAATTGAACTTATTGCCTACTTTAAAGCATGTTTTCAAAACAGATTTCTTTCCCTTAAACTAACAACGAAAACGTTACATCTTTCGTAACAATGATCATAGGACGAAAACCGCAATGTACCTAAGATCCACCAGGGAATCGTTCCGGCGAAATACATTAGGTAGACACGGGGAGGGTTCACACAAAACTCCGACCACTAATTAAACTATATAAGTGATATTTATACGAATTAGCTTGTCATTACCCATTGCGTCGACAACTTTGGTAAAGTAAGTAGTGGGTATTAGTTGCTGGTTAACGAAGTTTTATCTTAGTTGGCAGTTTTCCTCCTAAAGGTGCTTCTTCATTGAACCGATAGCTTTCGCCAGTATTACAGGGTGTTTGGTAATTATACTAGCAAGCCGTTGAGGGCTACTTCTGTGTGTCAAACAATAACTTTTGTTCTACGACATTTGACAAAAAAATGAAAATTTTGATGTGTAAATTCGAAAAACAGCTCATTTTTTCAAAACAAAGGTCATTCGCACTAAGAACAGTAGATCAAAATTAAAAAATAAGTAATGTTTTAAAGTAAATGACATCTCCGTGTAAGGAACAGCTGATTTTTAGGTAAACCTAACCTCAACATTTAAAAAAAAATCGAATTTCAAAAGTCGTAGAACAAAAGTTGTTTGTTTAGGTGCACAGAAGCAGCACTTAATGGCTTGCTAGTATCTATAATAACCAATAACCTTGTACCTATAACGTTACAAATTCAAGCATTCAAGCGACCGCTACAATGTCGTCGGTCCACCGGGCAGCTGGTCTCCCAACTCTCCGTTTCGCGTTGCGTCGCGGCCGCCACAATTAGACATAAAGACAGATTAGATGTCATGGCCAATAATTATTTAGTACGTTTGTATAAAAACAATATAAACCTAATTCTATTGCCATTGGTAATGTAGGTAAACTGATAACAGTGAATGAGACATTCATTTTGGTCAGTTACGTAAGGAAACACATGGGTTTTCCAACAATAACTTCTTATTTCGCATTTCTGTAGAGGAAAATAAATTAAATATTCTAATTTATTGTAGGTACATTTATTATATTAAAGCTTTGAATACACCTATATCTAATTATTTATTACAAAACATATATACACGAACTAGCTAGGCCCCGCGTTTTTTCCCGCAATAGTGTCTTTTTAAAAGCGATTGGTTTCCTACAAACACAATATACTTAATAGTTACTATTCACTACAAACTTTATCAGCCCTTTTTTACCCCTTAAGCCGAAGTGGTATGACCAGAAGCACGATAGAGGTGTCTTAGAAACAGCTTTTGGGTATCGACCAGTAAAATCCATAGAATGATATTGCTACTGTCGTAAAGATGAAGAAATGTTTTGTATTGTCATACAATTCGAAACACGATTAGAGTGATTTCGCCTCGATAGAAAAAATTGTAAAAATTCTAAAAAATCGTATTTTTTGAGCTTTTTTAATTTTACGGCGATTGTAAAGAAAAAACAAGTACAAAATTTATATTTTCATAAACTTTACATCAAAACCCATAAGGTAGTACAAATGGTTTTTCACTAAAATAGATGTGAGTTTTTTAATTAAGTACATAAAACAGTTATAGCGGCAATTTCGTGGCGCGCGGGGGAAAGGGATAGAATCATCGCGCGGCGCACGCGTGGGAAAGAGATAGGGGTTTTCAGGTCCCACTTGAGGTCGAATTTTCAAAAAACGTTTCTCCTTTTTTCCCCTACGTTCTAAAAGGAACTCCCATGCATAGTTTCAGACTCGTCAATCTTGTTGTTACAGAGTTTTCTTGATGAGTCTTTTTCTCTTTTTGACTGACTTCCAAAAAAGAGGAGGTTCTCAATTCGTCGCATATTTTTTAATATTTTTCGAATAACTCCCGATCCCGTGAGAATTTCGGGATAAAAAGTAGCCTATATGTTAATCCAGGTCTCCAGCTATCTACATACCAAGTTTTATCGAAATCGGTCCAGTAGATTTTACGTGAAGGAGTAACAAACATACACACAAACTTTCACATTTCTAATTTTAGTAGGATAGTATTTAAACCAGTAAACCTACTAATCTCTAGGTTGCTATTAAAATACGTCATATGAAATTAAAATACATAGAATTGAATTTATTTAGCTATTTACCTACCTACTTATGGTTAGACAATCAGTGCTATATTTACACAAAATACCGCTATACAATACAAAAATTTATATGTGCTTCATTAGTTAGTTACTAATGGTTTTTCCGCCTTATGTGGTTGGTCACTCATTTTGATACTCTCGACTACTGGGTGTGTGTCAACTGTTTTAGCCTTTTTAAGGTCTATTCCACCTTAAAAAGCTAGTTTGATAGACAGTGATTTGTCACTTTTTTTTTAAATAATTACCTCTATCGATTTATTCTTAATACTTTTTTGAACAAATGCTTATAAGCTTGTCTATATTCACTAGATAATACTACATAAATAATTGGATTACTACACGTTGTCATGTATAGCATAATATATCCCATTATATTCCAGTAAGGGTTACTTGAAAAGTTAGTGGTAGCAGACTTTGCTATCATTATAGGGAGATGTGATATGAAAAATGTAATCATTATTGCTACAATCATTGTTTGTAGCTTTTTATCTCGTCTTGTAGGCTTGCTTGGTTTCGGGCGTCTTCGTATAGTTACTTGGAAAGTTTTCTTGAACGTCCTCAAGGCCCAGTGAGACGTGTCCGAAGTTTCTGTCTCGTCAGGGTTCGAAGTTGATGATGATGATGATTCTCGTGCGGATATTTCTTGCTGTATCGGACCAGTCGAACCTTTTTGAATCGCTTTGTTATCCATTTTCTTTGTCGATTTTCTTACGATCCACATTATACGAGTGTAACAGATTAGGATAAACATAAAAGGAAATATAAAACCCATGATTGTGTAGATCATTTTTGGCGAACTGGTGTATTTCCCTGTAACCACAGTGCAAAATCCAACTACAGGATCCAAACTGATACGACCCCATAATTCTGTTAAAACCGGTGTCAACATAGTGAAAGCGCCAAACCAAATCGCGAAGATCATTATCACTAAATTCCTTTTTCGATACATACTGTAACAAAGAAAAGTGTTGTTAATAATAACGAAGATGAAGTAAATAATGCGTTCATCGAGTTTCAGCAGCAATTCAAATGCGAATAAGCTATCTGCTGTTGTTAAAGTTACTACGTAAATTACTGACTGATTTAAACTGAGTGCTGCTATAAATCGTTCGGTGAATACAAATGCAAACATTTCCTCGAACAGGAATTTAGTAAGACCACCTGCACCAAATCAAATACCCAGTGGACCAGCAAGATTTTACGAGGTAAATATAAGAACCTTTAAAATCGAAAAAGTTAAGAGTAACTTACGTCGGATAAAGATTAGGATGTGACACCATAATGTATCGGTTGAGAGTAATGGCCACTATAGTAAAGGCAGAACATCCTGATAATCCATAGTTAAATATTGGGTAGGCCATGCACATTGCTTTTCCTCCAACCCAGTGATGATTGTAGAATATTTGGATAGTGACGGGGAGGTTCAAACAGCAGTTGAGGAGGTCAGAGGTTGACAAATTGATGATGAAGATGGCTGTAGCATTTCGTACCTGGAAAATTACCGTTTATTTATTAGACAAAATGTTTTAACGTCTCTATAGAAATTCAAAAATGAATTTCAGTTTTGTAAACACGCTCGTCCTTGTAACTATGTTAATCGCTTTGTATAGATAATGCTTAATGGTTTTTAAAACCTAACCAGTACGTTCATACATAACAGTTTGATTTATAAGATCGCTTTATAGCGTGCAATGCAAAATTGTTCAAGCGAATTGCCTCGCATAGTCGTAGCTATTGCATCCGTAAATCTTATAAGTCTGAGGCATAGTGCAAACATTTCACGGAGCATAAATATAAATAGTGGAGGCCTTGATTTTGTTGAGTTGATTTTTTACCTTTCTATAATTTGCCAGTGCTAAAATTGTGAGGAGGTTTCCTGGTATACCAATTACGATGAAAACAATACAGCAGCCTATAGCAAAGCAAATAAGATGTTCAGGATAGTCTTTAAACAGTTTAACATCATTTAACTCTGCATCTGATTTGTATTCATCCAATCCGCACATTTGGGTTCCATTGCAGATGTTTAACAACTCCATTTTAACGTAAACAATTTATTAACAGCACAAACACTTTCGCATTTCTAAATTATAATTTCAACTGACTAAATTTTTTATATAAAATACGAATCGAACACAATTATTCCAGCACAAAGATCACGTAACACTGAAATGTGACAACAATGTGTATTGAGTTTTGTTTACGTGTTTTCCCTAATGATTCAAGTAGAAGATGTTGTTAGGACGATATTAATGGAATGCGCTATTGGAAGTTAGGAAAACTTATGTATATTAACGTCATAAGTGGGAAATTGGACAGTAAATAATTGTCGTCTTCTAAGAAAATATAATTCGAATATTGCTGTATCCTCAATTGCAGAAGCGTCATTTGAATATTTGCAAGTGAGCATCATCAAAGTGTTGAGTCCTTTGTTCCCAAGTTCGTTTGTCTTAACCTCTAGGAAGGAAGTTCATGCTCAATATGTTATAGGTACGGTCGGCTGCATAATAATATTGCAGACCCACCGTAGAGCTCCAAAACGGCTGTTATAAAAATGTTTTCAACACAAGCAATATTCTAGGCACCTGCTTTAGTAGATTTTTAAAGTCTTTAACTCATAAATTTAACAAACAAAATTATTAGAATTAAAACATTCCAATAATAGTCATTTTAGAACTCTACCGGGGGCTGCAATTATGCAGCCGACTGTACATATAAAGGAAATTATACTAGCAAGCCATTGAGGGCTACTTCTGTGCACCTAAACAAACACCTTTTGTCCTACGACTTTTGGAAATTCGAACATTTTTTCGAAAATTTTCAGGTTAGGTTTACCTGAAAATAAGCTGTTCCTTACACAGCAGAGGTCAGTAACCTTAAAATTTTACTTATTTTTTACGTTTCGTCTACTGTTCTTGGTCTGAATGACCTTGTTTTGTTTTAAAAAAATCAGCTGTTTTTCGAATTTACATAACCTCAAAATTTTCATTTTTTTTTCGAATTTCCAAAAGTCGTAGAACAAAAGGTGTTTGTTTAGGTGCACAGAAGTAGCCCTCAACGGCTTGCTAGTATAATTTCCAATAACCCTGTATAATATGCACAAAAAGAACCTCGTGGTAAATTTTATACTATTTTATTTTCCCAAGCGAAATGTAGAGATTTGAATACAAAAAAATATTCACAATATAAAATATACTTTACCAAAATTTCCCTCTACATAATACAGATATTTTTGTCTTTGCCATGCCAAAGCATTTTGTTTCTACTATTTGTATAAGTGTAACTAACCATGTGACAAGCTGGCTGTATAGAATCCACACAATAAGCTCCCGTCGAAGCCTTTCTGCGGAGTTACAATACACTCGTTCAAGAGGGATTTTAAGAAATCTTTATGTTGAGTCCTATTGGTATTTACTTACTGTAAGTTCTCGTATTTGCTCAATGATAACAATATTTAAAAATGTGACTGGAAGAAATATGTCTCGACAGATGGATATGGTAACCACAAGTCTCGCTTACTCTTTTTAAGATTACCCACAAAAAGGGTTCATTCGTGTAATCACTACCAAACGCCACGAATAATCTATTGTTCATGAGAATAAAAAAGAAACCATTCCGCTGGTCTCTGTCAACTGTACCAGTGATATCTAACACAAATTATAAATGACAAAAAATGGACAACAGAGCGACTCAACCCCCTTAGACAAGATTGCTTTCTATTAGCGGTATCGCCAATTGACAGACTTTTCTTTTGTATGAGATTGACGTAAGCCAATGAAAATGAAAAGTCACGTGGTCTTTCGTTAGAGAAAAAATTGTACACAAGTTTCATCAGCCAATTCCATACTTACAATGCTTTATGTCAATTTCGTACAATTAAATCTATCGATTGGTGATAAAGGGGCTAAACAATTTGAGTGGTCCAATACATTAAGAAATATCCGCATGAGAATCATCATCACCATCAACTTCGAACCCTGACGAGACAGAAACTTCGAAAATGACTCCTAAGTAACTATACGACAGCTGAAGAAAAGCAAGTTTAGAAAACGAGATAAGAAGCTTCAAACCATGATAGTAACCATTATGATTACGTAATTTATGTCACATCTCCCTATAATGACGAATTGAGAACCTTGTACCACATCTTGTACTTTTTAAGTCGATAAAAAAAGACATCACAGATGTGCATTGATCTTAACTTGTAACTAAAAAGACTATACGTGAACGGAGTACGTATTTATCGTAGTGAGATTAAAGATTGACGCTACGAGATAAAACTTCCTGTCCCACAGTTCATTACTCTTGTAAGCATTTGTTTGGCTTTACAGAGTCCGCTGGAGGCGAATGTTGTGTAATCCCTCTGAGCTCAGCCTTTACTCGACTTTGTACAACTTTTACAAAGGAACCTCAAATGTACTACAGTTGAAACGTAAAAAGGTCATCCGGACTTGATCTTGAATTGTACTGTTCCATTCTTTGAGGGGCTCGTGGTTTAGTTGCGTTCGTCGATTGTTGTTGGTTGTGCGGGTTAAGCAACGCCTGGTGCGTTCGTTACTTCGATGGGTATACGATTAACAGTGTGTCTAAAACGTGTACTTATGTATTATATATTATATTCTATGCTAAAATTTGTTGAAGCAATTATACTAAAAATTACAAACATTTACGAGATTTTTAGGGTTCCGTACCGCGAAAGGAAAAACGGAACCCTTATAGGATCCCTTCGTTGTCCGTCTGTCTGTCTGTCTGTCAAGACTTTTCTTCTTAGGAACGCGTGGAGGTATCAAGCTGGAATTTATATCAAATACTCAGGTCTACCTGTCCCTTATAATTGGAGCTGTGAAAAAATCAAACTACTAAGCCAACGCAATCAAAAGATATAGTCGTTTATTTTAGTAATTATTTAATGGAGTAATTACTAAGTAGTGCTTAGGTCCTATATTCATGTTATGTATGACGTAGGAAGCAAACTTAAAGAATTATTACAATATTGTGTAAACTAAGAGTTGTTTTGTTTACAATTAATAAATAACAGGACACTAGATACATAAATAGACGGTATTACCGATTCACCTAATGACGTTGGAAACTTTGTAAACGACCTACTTATTGAAATCTCTTCACCAATATACAATATTACTCGTATTATCACGGTTACTATAGGAACTGCCAAGAGTTAAGTAGTTATCATTATATTTTTGCTGTTACTTTGAATTAATTTGAATATTTACCGAAATAAATCCGATCTACAGCTGCTAAAAATGTGATATCTGGACAAAATATGTTTTTTTTATCTTCTTTATACATACATATATATAATTTTATTGTACGTGCGTGTTGTATGTTACTGTACTCCTCCTAAACGGCTGGACCGATTTGAATGATTTTTTTTTGTATGCGTTTGGGATGGTTTAAATTCACAAAACAGCCCGATTTTTTAAATGGCAAGACAACGTTTGCTTGGACAGCTAGTTTATTATATTTTTTCCCCAAAAAATACCTACTACTAGGTATTGATATGCCCCGTAGTCGCGTAGTTATTGCCCATTCAAATGTATGAACGGACGTTGCTCAATTTGCCTTGGGGCTTCATTGGACAGCCTTGTTCTGCGCAATCAATATTAAATTATCGCCTTCCATTTCCTGAAATCTACTATCTTCCTAATCTACTACCAAATTTTACTCTAAAAGTTTATCTAGGCTTTTGTGGTGAATGTTATGGTACACGGAAAAAAAAGGTTTCATAAAGCAAGAAATAATATAGAGGCTATAATTTTTTTTGAGAAAAATTTCTCGTTTTAAGTCGTTCTTAAAAATACTTAATAGGTATAATTCTTAATTTTAAAATATTGCTTTTATCATTTTAAGATTTTTTGCTAAACCGAGAAATTATTCTTCAGCCTAATGGACATTTCTTGCTTCAAGAAATAAGTGTTTTTTGTGTAATTTATAAAAACGATATGAGTTGTATTTTACGTTCAAATTACCTAATATTTACGTTTTTTAGTTAATATTGAACGATGTTAAAACCCTGTCTTCTGTGTCTTTGTTAAGTGGTTTGCATTGAAGAGAAGTTCTTCATTGTTACCTCTAATAGGTTAATAGAACGTAGCGCTCTGATAGATTGTTGTTAGAACAAAAAGGATGGAATTGCGAGAACTAGGGAAGTCCATTCAGATGTATTCGACCAACGCGGATTACTGCGGTGTGTACTCGCTTTGTATTCCATTTGTGGCCAGAGGATTTGTTCCATAATAGTAACTTTAAATTATATTATATATTAAGCTTTTATCTTTCCGCATGAACAGAGCGCCCACTGCTCTGAATTTTAAGTTTTCTCCGACTGTATAACAGAAAATGATCAACTATTATGATCTTTATTAAATAAAGTTTATATTTCCGAGATCGTTGACTATAACACTAATAAAATAGTTTCAACTTCCCACTGTAAAATTGTTTTGAAAGGAGGGTAGAAAATGGGTAAGTTGACGTTATACTTGTCTGAAAAAAGTTTGTTATTTTATTTTTGTATGGATTTAACAAACTACTAGACTGAAGTAAACTAGTAGTTCGCCCCGAACTGAGACCTCACGAGTTTTTTTCAAGCGTAAAGTACTAAAATGACGAGGAAAGACTCCAAATACGATAGGTCTATCTTATTTGAATGATAGGTGCCTAGTATCGCTATTATCTGACATTGGATGATTTAGAGAATCCAAACACGATAGGCATAACTTGTTGTTGTTGTTGTTAACTTGTTGTTGTTAAGTTCTAAAAGCATAGGTCCAGCTCAATCATTACACCCTGGACATCCGTTGACTCTTTATTTTTACTCAAGACATTTTTAATGTGTCCAACATAATATCCAGAAGATAGTAATTCCTTTCCTTCCTTCCTTATGTATCTACTTATCATAATATTACGTAAGAGGAAACGAGAAGACAAGCTCGAGAACGAGAATATATTACAGAAGTTTGAGAACAATATGTCCTGTAATAAGTCCCTAAACTAAAATATAACAAGTCAATAAAAATTATAAAAAAATTAGTCACTAATTTAATAATTATCAGAGTCTCTAGATCGGCTAGAACCGAACATTCCTACTATTTGATACTATCCACCACTATTATTGTAAAACAGCCCATGATTATGAAATAAATAATTATAGGAAATGAAGCAAAGAGAGTTCGGACGATTTGGAGTAAAGTAATAAATTTATATAAATTTTAAATTTAAATAAATTTGGATTAAGAATATTGTAAATAGTAAGCGTGTTACATTGCGATGCTACACCTTCATTATTTTTCTTTTGCAATCACAATGTAACACGCTTACTATTTAAGTACAATATTCTTAATCCAAAATTAAATTTTATTTTCAATTTTTTAGTTGGATTTTTTTTTAAAGCGTGTTTTTTTTAGTTTTTTAAACTATTAATTTATTTTATACTTTTTGGTCTTTGATAACGAAATATGTTAGATCAGACCCTGGTTACCATTGAAAGACAAACTACTCGTCAAGACGATTCTAACGAGCCTAAATTCGACGGGGTTGTGTCGTTTTATTGTGAAGTTCCTATGACCACCTTCCAGTTCCATCATCAGACCCTGGTTACCATTGAAAGAAAAACTACTCGTCAAGACGATTTTAACGAGCCCAAACTCGATGGGGTTGTATCGTTTCATTGCGAAGTTTCTATGACCGCCTTCCAGTTCCATCATCAGACCCTGGTTACCATTGAAAGACAAACTACTCGTCAAGACGATTCTAACGAGCCCAAACTCGATGAGGTTGTGTCGTTTCATTGCGAAGTTCCTATGACCACCTTCCAGTTCCATCATCAGACCCTGGTTACCATTGAAAGACAAACTACTCGTCAAGACGATTCTAACGAGCCCAAACTCGATGAGGTTGTGTCGTTTCATTGCGAAGTTCCTATGACCACCTTCCAGTTCCATCATCAGACCCTGGTTACCATTGAAAGACAAACTACTCGTCAAGGCGATTCTTGACGAGTAGTTTGAATGAATGAACTATGAAGTATGGATAATGAGATAACTCCTGCTCTTTCATCAGATCAGCTCTATCATCAGATCAGTTCCATGGTACCATATTATTGTCACCGAAGTTACGCCCTTTCATTTGATACCCCACTCGGATATATTTGCCCTATAGTTTGTGTGCCATATAGGTAGATCCCCTTTTGAACCCCTATCTCCGTAACCCCCTGACCGATCCTGCTCATGTTCGAACTTAAAAATTCTATGGACCTCAACTACTTGTATACCAAAAATCATGAAGATCAGAGCAACGGTACTCAAGTTATCGTCGAACAAACATACAAACATACAAACATACAAACATACAAACATACAAACATACAAACATACGAGCGACCGACCCTTCTCAACACTAGACCTCTCTCGCTTCGCTCGTTCGGTCAATGATAATTCCTTCATTCATTCATTACAAATTTAACAAATCTCCATATTATGAATATTTTATCTACAACAGCATGTTTTACAAAGCAAGAAAAAATCCTATAGACGCTATAGTACAGTCATTTGGTCGAAAAAATAGAGGTTACCTGGAAAGTTTTCCGGGAGTTTTGAAAATTGGTAATTTTATAGATTTTGACGTGCTCTTTCCGAATTTTAACTTTGCCACCTCGTATCTTTGCCGCTCGCGCCGCCATATTGCAAACATGATAGATACTTTATCATCTCTCGGATTTTGCTCTTCGTACACCGAAGCAATGCTGTTCGAAGTTTCAGCTTTAATGCGCTCACCATTGAATATCTTTGATCAGTCGTTTTCACAGTTTGTTTTCGACAACGCCGATTTCAACACGCAAACATTAGATGAGCATAATACTTTTCATGCTATGGGTGGCATTCATTGTACAACACCTAAAAGTGCTATTGCGTCCGACCAAAACATTGAACGATTAAAGCAAATTAAAGCAAAACTAAATTTTGAAATAGTGAGTCAGATGTGGATTAGGCCTACTGGGGATACCACGATAAAAAAAACGGGCCGCTTTCTCTACCTCATGGTGGTGTGGAAATGAGTATTTCTGCCGAAACGAGTGTTGAACTACACTTTACGGTGCTCGTACGCCGAAACTATTGGTTTTAGGAAAAAAAAGTTATGACATAAATTATAGGAAATTTTATCTTCTATTATTTGGTACATATTATGTTTTTCTTGTAAAATGCGTCGGAAAGGAGCTATTATCAAAAAACTGCTTTTAGGCGTCATTTTTGCAATATGGCGGCGCGAGCGGCAAAGATACAAGGTGGCAAAGTTAAAATTCGGTAAGAGCACGTCAAAATCTATAAAATTACCAATTTTCAAAACTCCCGGAAAACTTTCCAAGTAAAAATACCAAATGACTGTACTACTAGAGATTTTTTTGTTTTTAGTTTATGCTCTTGAAGACAATAATAATATTGCTTTTAAAATAAGAATACTGCTTATTCTCATATACATATGAATATTATAAAGCTGAAGAGTTTTTTTGTTTGTTTGAACGCGCTAATCTCAGGAACTCCTGGTTCGAATTGAAAAAATATTTTTGTGTTGGATAGTCCATTTATCGAGGAACTACCGGGGAGGTAGGTACTTTTCATTTTGATATTCCCACGGGATCGGGACTTATGCGGGTGAAATCGCGGAGCGCTGCTAGTAATCACTACATAGTATAAAACTAAGTCGCTTTCTCTGTCCCTATTTCCCTTAAATCTTTAAAACTACGCAACGGATTTTGATGTGGTTTTTTTTATTAGATAGAGTGATTCAAGAGGAAGGTTTTTATGTATAATACATGCATAATATAGCCGTGCGAAGCCGTGGCGGGTCAAACCGCCACGCCAGAACTACTGGTTTGAATTAAAAACTATTTTTGTTTTGGATTGTCCATTTATCGAGGAAAGTTATAGGCTACTTTTTATTTTGATATTCCCACGGGATCGGGACTGCGGGGCGCAACTAGTTTTTTAATAAACAAAAAATAGTATAGAATACGCTTTCAGTACAGGGATAACTTAGTGTACAGATAGTAGGAAATACCGACTGTAATACCAGTACATGGAGTGCAGTGGAGGGATTATGTAAACTACTGGCCAGGACTGAGCCGGTTAGTGCCTTACCTTCCCGCTTTCTAGTACCACAACACGCTAACGATTAGTGGTAAGGCGTTTTAGGTTTAGCAGCTACTTAAGTACCTGAATACGGGCTATATTAGGGTAGTTCACAGTGTTTTTACCTGTGTAACCTGTTGTTTACGTTTAAGTAACCTATAGTTGATTAATTACTACTAAAGGAGAACCATCAAGTAATAATAATTGATGATACCATCTTTAATCTGTTCTTGAATACTGGCCTGTAAAGGCCAGTATGATGATTTATACAGCACCAGGAACATCAATCCATGCTAGTCACAGCGTTGTTGTAGTGCCTGGGACATAAAATAGATAGAATAGGCTACCCCAGAATCTATACCACCACCTCAGCTTAGTAGGAGTAGGAAATAACTAGTTATAACCTTATAACGTCAGGAGCCAACTAAGCCCAGTTGGCACAATGGCGACCCAGTTGGCACAATGGTCACCATGCCGGACTGCCAAACACAGGGTTGCGGGTCCGATTCCCGCCACAGACAAGTATTTATGCTTAGATATTTTTCTGTGGTCTGGTTGTTTCTATGTAGGTATTATAAGTATATATTTACAAAGAAAAAGTATTTATGTAGTATATCCGTTGTTTAGCACCCATAACACAAGTCTTGTTACTTAGCTTGGGGCTAGATGGCGATGTGTGGAGTGTCCTGCCATATTTATTTATTATTTAAGCCGCGGGTTTCATCATCAGTATGTTTTTCTTAGAGAAATCCTTATTTTTTGTAAGATAAATTCATTGGTGCCCCGCCCGGCCGGGATTTGAACCCACGATATTCGGAATGAAAACCGATATATCTATATATATATCTGGTACACAACATTAAATATAAAAATGTGACTATTACGATTTCACGGCTAGTTCTTCATCTAATAACAATCAAATTTATAAATGCTTTTTAAACTATACAGACCATTGTTTAGAAGTAGGTTTGTTTATTGTTTATGTTTCTTCTTTTGTTGTAAATTCTGTGATATTTTCATATAAATAATATTTTATTCATTCAATTCATTTATTTCAGACAATTTATATTCATAGTATTTCTTATAATATAGGTTTAATTTTATAAGAATTAGAATAACAATTAAAATAAATACACTTAAATTTAATCATACTAAAATTAGTACTTATGTATGTTATTTCACATCCTAATTATCTACTGTCCATTGTCTAGTACTATGGGCGTCGACCCTTAAATTTTTATTATCCTCGCTTCATTATTCAGGAATAACATTGACGATATTTTATTGAGTACTTTCCCGCTATTATCGTAAACCCAATGACCTGGTTGATCTGATGTTAGTTCAAGTATTTAGGTCAAAACTGTACCCATATTGACAGGATGATGTTTAGTTTTAATTGAACTGAGAGCATTATTTAAAAAATATATATTGCAGGACATTCCATACATCGCCATCTAGCTCCAAGCTAAGTAACTAAACAATGTGTATTAGCGAAGGGGGTTTTAATACGAAAGGAGTTTTTTCTAGATGTCTAGGATAACAACTTTTGTTCTACGACTTTTGAACATTTCGTTCGAAGTTTTTGTATGAAACAGCTGATTTTTAAGTAAAAAATCCCTCAGAATTATCGAAAAAAATGTTCGAATTTCCAAAAGTCGTAGAACAAAAATTGTTCGCCTAGACGTCTAGAACAACACCCTTTCGTATTAAAACCCCCTTCGCTGAAACACATTTTATAGACTTGTGTTATGGGTGTTAGACAACGGAAATGGATGGACCGACGGATAGGTGCAATATCCTACTTCCTATCCTACTTATCCTATCCTACTAGTCTTATGTGAAAGTTTGTGTGTGTGTATGTATGTTTGTTACTCTTTCACGCAAAAAGTACTGAACCGATTGCGTTGAAACTCGGTATGTAGATAGCTGAAGTCCTGGATGAAAACATAGGCCCGATTTTTATCCCGATATTCCCACGGGATCGGGACTTACGCGGGTGAAACCGCGGAGTCCATCTAGTTATATTATACCTAGCAGTAGCGAGGGGTGAAATTTCTTTGAAGGTAAGCTGATAAAACATATAAATAGATACAGACACGAAGGAGATTGAGTTCTACTAGAAAAACTAAAATATACTTTGTATTGTACTAGCGACCCGTCCCGGCTTCGCACGGCTATATTATGCATGTATTATACATTTAAACCTTCCTCTTGAATCACTCTATCTATTAAAAAAACCGCATCATATCCGTTGCGTAGTTTCAAAGATTTAAGCATACATAGGGACATAGAAATCGACTTTGTTTTATACTATGTAGTGATTATAATTTGTATCAGTAACAATATAGGTTAATCTTTGTATCAGTAACAATATAGGTCTAGGAAAATACCTATGCCTGCATACGTAAAGGTATATAAGTCAACAGGAATGAAGTCGTATGGACACCTCGCCACTAATACCTTATTAGATTTCCATTAATTGCTTTTTATCAATCTATCAACGACGACGGTATAAATCAAATAGGTATTATTTCTGTAAAAGATCAGCTAAATCCGGTATCCGAAAGATGAGTAAGCCCCGGATTTCCTTATAGCGGTATTGGTGAAAATTTATAGACTGTGAAAATTCTGTCTCGAAGGATCGCTGTGAAATGACAAACGTGACCAGACTCTAGCATTTGTTCAACGAATAATCGAGGACACTAGGGGTCTACTACGACTACGATTTCGTTTAACTTTGAAATGCGATTTTGTCATTGTTTAGTTTGTAACGTTGTATATTTTGTAGCCACCGACAATGTCTATATCGTTATTCTAACATACTAAATTAAGGTTTGGTTTGTTGATGTGCACAACAAAAAATAAAAAAAAACGGTTGCAAAATGGGAGTGCCGACAGAAGTTAAAAAAAAACTAATTAAAAAAAATTTAAACTTATTTACTAAACAACTACAAAATATATGGACAGTCACATTACCAATTAGCTGAACCCTACGTGACAGAGAGCTCACTCGCAAATATGTAAGGTTATTGTAAAGTAATGTTACCTGATTATGTTTTTTTAAACAGTATAGTAGGTCTATACTGTATACTGTGTATACAATACAATATAAAAAAAATAACAAAATAGGTAAATACGCTATTTTTACAGATATGCGAATGAGCTCTGGGTCACGAGGGGTTCAGCTAATTGGTAATGTGACTGTACATGCATATATGCACACACTGTAGCTGCGTCTCGTAACGGTGTCGCGAGTTCAGATATTTTATCTCATCTAAAAATATGAGTACCGCGTTAAAAGAAGTTTTTACTTTAATAAATGCGTAAGACCCTAAACACGATTTTAACCAAATGTCAAAGTCTCAAACTGATTAAGTAAAAACGACTTTGCGGTTATTAAAATAGAATGTAATTTTTTATTTCCCGAAAAATTCGTAATTTAGCTAAATACAAAGACATTCAAATTTAATTTAGTTAAAGAGAACTGAGAACAACTGAACATTTAAAAAAGTAATATTATAGGTACATCCATACTAATATAATAAAGAGGAAAATTCATTGTGACAATCACAAAATAGGTAAGTACATAAAACAATAACAATAGTACATTGTTATCCTAGGTGTGAAAGTCACTCATTACAAGACCCGAGACGGAGTTTGGCGCCCGAGCGTAGCGAGGGCGCTAATAGTTCGAGGGACTTAATGAGTCTTTCACCCGAGGTAAACACTGTGCTTTTCATTACGAATAATACATAAAATTCTTCATAACAACGAGAGTGAATGAGACTATGAGACTCCATACCACATGAGTAGGTACTCATGTGTCCATACTACCTGATCCTCTTATAAGGTTGGGCCAAAGAAGTTATAGGTACATTATGTACCTAGTGTTTTTTTATGTTTCTGCTATTTGTATTCAATACTTAAATACGGCGGTACTTACCGAAGAAGTTTTTATTAATGAGTTAATCCAACATTGGGAAATGACGCGAAGTCCGTAGATTTAACTTACAGTTTTTGTAACACGGTTTGTCTAGAAAATGTTATTTACAAAAAATACACAATCATAAATGAAAAACCAGATTAAACTTAACACAAAAACATAATAAAATAGTTACTTAGTACTAAACTCTGGCAGTATGCATGAGCCGTGCCAAGCCATAATTATTATTCTTTGGTGTAAAAAAAAAGCAAGGAGGTTAGGTTTTTGAAGTTCCTAATGCGTAATGATACTGATACTCTGGCTACATGCAGATTGCACAAGTCGTGCGAAGCCATAATTTGACATGACAGCTGTCAGTGAAAGTGAAAAGCCCTAGGGCTGGAAATTTTATTTTCTACACGCTCTTCAGGCATATTTAGACCTACTTTCGGAGTATGAGTAATGAAAAATAAATAAAAATCTAAATTATGCTATTATTTAGCTAAATATGTTTAAGCAGAATCTCACACAAGCCCTATTAAATAAACTTTTTAATTAAATCTGAAACCAAACAGCAATTATTCATAAAGGTACTCAATTATAAAGAGAGTGATGACCACGACGACGGATAAAAACATGCAATAAAATCGTGCCGTGAAATAATGGAGAAAATATTTTTTAATTCAAAGTTGATAAACCACAAATAACGGCGTACAAACGAGGTCCACATTACTACGGCATTATTGTGGCCCATAAAGGGTCTAAGGGTGTGGTATCCTAACTTGTCCCAAGAGAGACATAATTTATGCTCTCGGTTCGTATTCGTCCCGCAATGTCCTGAGTTGTTTCTAAAATATGGTGGCTAGTAACGCCCCACTCCCGAAACTGGTAGAATGTATGACCCACATTATATTTGATGTCCGTTCAAGTCCGTTGTTTATAATAAAACACTGGGAATCAAGTCACATCTGCAGTTTTGTTAGGAGAGACGTTCTGTTGTTCCGAGAACTTCGTAATCATTAATTTATCTCATGTGCCTACTATATTATCTTGTTTTTTAATTATTTCCAAAGTTTTGAATTCTTTGCATAAGTCAATGATTTTTTGATGTTATAAATAAAGGCTTATAAATTAATGGAACACCTGCATTCACAAAAAAGTGTCATGGTAATTTGTGTGACGTCATGCGTCATGGTAACATGAGAGTATTTAATAATAATATCGCTCATCTGGGCTTGTGTTATGGTAGCGAGTGACGAATAGAAGACATTATATAAAGAAAAAACATTTATACTTAAAGAAAAAAAAATAAAAGAAGGGAAAAACTATTTAAGTATAAATAAATAACAAAAAAAAATATTTCAACGTTTTCTTATGACGTTATCACGTAAAATGATCGTCAGTAAACTGACTTTACAGACAACCATTTGTTTTTTTACACTAAAATATTTATTATTTCCTTCTAAGTACCTACAATACCTATTTGCAATATTTTGTCCTCTTAGTTAGTTTGTCCACTGAGTTTCCAGTGACATTGGGGCACGAAAGTATACTTTTAATTAGGTGAGATGTTCCAACCATATAAAAGTCAACAGAATGTTAACTGAGGAGCTTTATTTAATTTGCCTCCGCAGGCTTTATTATAAATTAACTGCCTTTCTTTTTAATAAAAAGGTCAACCGTAGAGATTCTAAGAGCGGGAATGAAATCAGAACTAATAAAAATTTACTGTTATCTCCAGTCTTAGGTATACTCAACCATTTCGGCATCAATATACGGGGTGAATTTTTTACATGGACCTTCAGGCCTATATAACTATAGACTATTAAAACTAAAACTGCATCGTTAGATTTTTGAAAAAGTCATTATATAGCCGGGAAATCGAACCTGTTGATAATAATTCTATATTTTTATAACAATGGATAGTGTTGCTATCCTAGAGATTAATTCTTGGAAACAAACGACGCTATGCAACGCTATATGGTCGAAGACCTATACCGTATAGCACATTTCTTTAAAGACATCATTTGTCAATAAACACGATAAAGTACGGTAAGACCACCACATGCCGAATGCTTTAGGCTTCAGTGCATGACAAAGCCTAAAACACTATTTTAACTTTTCGAACGATTTATTATTCAGACTAGACCCCGGAAAAGATTTGCAACTGATCTAGTTTAGGCCTAAGATGCTTCGAAGTATGTAAAGGAGACTTTTGCCCTGCAGTTGGATGAAAAAAATCGACTAGAATATCACAAATGCTATCCTATCCTATAACAAATGCTAGTAAACGGAACGGAAATAAGATTAAAAAGAATTATTTTATTATATCTGAAAGCTAGCGGAGTGGATAGGGTAGGTAGTGTTCGCCATAAAGCTTTGTTGCGGTCAAATTATTACTTGCACTAAATGTGTGTGCCAACTCTGCTCATTTTACATGCCACGATTCTCTGGGGTACCTTCCAGTGCCTTTTCCAAATTGCCAAAAATGTAGGGTACTACTTGCAGATATCCTTAATTATGTAAATCTGAAAGAAATAAGCACTTTACCAGGAGAAGTCTTAAAATATCTCGTATTTGGGTCTATAGAATTAAAAAAAATATAGAGATCGTAAATGTATCTATGTAAAATTTACATATATATTTTACTAGCTGTCCCGGCAAACGTTTTTTGCCAAATACAAAAAAAGGAAAAAAAATAGATGTTCGATTCTCAGACCTAATGAATATACCTACACAGTAAAATTCATACAAATCGGTTCAGCCGTTTAGGTGGAGATTGGCAACTAACACCGCGACACGAAAATCTATACTTATCCATACTAATATTATAAGAGGTTTAAGGATAGTCCGAGATGTGGATTTAAACCTTAGATTTAAATACAGATTTACTCGTGAACTATAGTCTAAACACTATCTTTAAATAATCTTTAGGGATAGTGTTTAGACTATAGTTCCCTATATAATCCATAGGGATATTGTTTAGACTATAGTTCACGAGTGAATCAGTGTCTAAATCTAAGGTTTAAATCTGCATCTCGGACTATCCTTAAACCTCGTTTTGGAATAAGGGGGGAAGAGTTTGTTTGTTTGTTTGAACGCGTTAATCTCAGAAACTACTGGTTCGAATTGAAAAAATATTTTTGTGTTGGATAGTCCGTTTATCGAGGAAGGATTATATTGCTACTTTTTATTTTGATATTCCCACGGAATCGGGCTTTACGCGGGTGAAACCGTGGGGCGCAGCTAAGTTTTATACATAGAGATAATATATGTAATTTTTTTTTGTCGTTCGACTAAGTAGGTACTTACAGTTTAGTTTTTTATAATCATGGCAAGTTTAACAAGAAGCTAGTGCTCTATTCAGTTTAACTTTACAAAAGATTCGCGTATGCAGACGACATAACACGTAAATGTGAAATACGAATGAATACAGTTAAAACGTACACTAATTGTTTGTTTAGTGTGTTTTATGAGAACAAGTTACCCTCTGCGAAAGCGACACAGTTTTGTATTTTATAACGTCACATGTACCATACAATAAACTAATTTGTATGGAAATGTTACGCGCTAGAAATTATTCCGATGCGATTATAAAATAAGTTTTCCGTCCGTTTTTAGAGTTTATGAATGGTTTACGACATATTTTTTTATTGTTGTGGTGTAAAACAGAATTTTAATGTGCTTTCGTGTTCGTTTCATGTGGGGGTAATTTTGTTTACGACAAAAGTGTTGATGAAAAAGTGTTGGCAGGCCAGCTGGCACTTTGACGTTATTTTATTAGGCATATAATCTAATAAAGTGAGCAACGTATAGGTACGGTTAAAGGGTAAGGGCGCGTTCAGACGACACGCGTTGACCACGCGCCCACCACGCGTATCACACGCGTTGACCACGCGTTGAATTTTGTTCTATATGTAATTTGAGTCTTATGACACATCAATAGATCTCAAATTGCATTTATCAAGTCCACCCGCTCACGCCACGCGCCCGCCCCGCGCACGCCTCGCGCACGCCCCGCGCCTGCTTGCAGAAATGCAATTTGAGATCTATTGATGTGTCATAAGACTCAAATTATGTATAGAACAAATTTCAGAGCGTGTTCAACGCGTGGTCAACGCGTGTGATGAGCGTGGCGGGTGCGTGGTCAACGCGTGTCATGTGAACACGCCCTAAAGGTTGATAGCCTCTATGGCGCAGCGCGGTGGGCGAACACCCGCTTGTAAGGTTGCGAGTTTGATTCCCGCTTCCAACAGATATTTATTTCTGTCTACATTTCTACACTAATATAATAAAGAGGAAAGATATTTTTGTTTGTTTGTTTGTAACGAATAGGCTCCGAAACTACTCGGCCGATTTTATTGAAACTTGGTATGACGATACATAGATTCATTAGAAGTAACATAGGCTTTTTATCCCGGTATTCCTAGAGTAACGCGGGTGCGCGGGTGCAAATATTTATTTACTAGCAGCATAGCGCTGCTATTAAATAAATATTTGTTGTGGTTTGGATGTTTCTGTAGGTATGTATAATAAGTAAGTATTTACAAAAAAAAAGTATAAAAATATTGTACTCGTAAGCTGGTTATGGTAACACAGCGTGGGGCTAGATGGCGTCGTATGAGGAATGTCCTGCAATATTCATTTAAAGGCTAACAAACCCAGCGTTAAATCAACCATAATATCTTAAACTATAACTGTAATACGAACAACAGTCGGTCGGTTGCACAGAATAATTCTACTAGCAAGGTTGGTAGTCCGTCCGCGTCAGCAGGCAGCTGGAGATCAAAGTGAGCCTCTGTAGCGAGGTTGCGGAGTGTGGTGTAATTAGCCGACCGAATTACTGGCTTTAATCGGCCGCGGTCGGTCTACTGACTCTTGTGGCCATCAAACAAGAAATGATATCAACTAGAACAATACTATGGAACTTTAGCAAAAAGTTCATGATTTTGCTTCGTTATATCTTATTTGTATTTGGAATCAGTTGCCTGCGTCTGTCTTTCCTGACGTGTACAATTTAGGAGTCTTTAAGTTGCGAGTGAACAGGTATCTTTTAGGAAATGTACATCTTAGACCGCGTCGTCACCTACCATCAGACATGTGTGATAGTGGTCAAACGCTGACCTATCATTTAAAAAAAAAAGAAAAGAAGGAAGAAAGGGTCGGATATGTTATAGTTCCATTGCCGGCTTTCTACCTTCACTCCCGTGCTCTGAAAGCCCTCTTCTTATTTGGGGTTCTTCTAGTCACGAGAGATGTAAGCATCTTATAAGTAAGCGTGCTACATCTAAGACCGCATTCTCACTTACCATCGGATGAGATATTGGTCAAATACTGACTTGTTTATACAAAAAAAAACATTTGAGCGACCTTGTTAGAGATCTGTAGCAGCCATTTAGAAAGCAAGAACATTGAGGAATTTAACCTAATACCTACTAGTACTTAAACCTCCCACGCTAGAAATAAGTTAGAAGCTTTATAACTACACTAGCTTTTGACCGCGTCTTCACCCGTCATTTCACCGTCTTATAGGGGTGAAATTTCGAAAAACATTTTCTTAGGGCTTTCTTCCCATCCTCCACATGTCTCAGCAGCGCAGCGGTTTAGCTGTGCGTTGTTATATGGATTTTTGGCTTTGAATTTTATATTTACAGATCTTCATATGACTAGATATCAGGCGGGCCCGGATTGTCGATCATTCCGTCGTCGCTAGTTTCATGGCCTCATGCTTTGATGGACTAAGTCCGGTAAGCAAATGGCATATTGCAGCAGCCAGCTGATCTAATCACAACCAATACGATCTTGCGGATTAACATAAACAAAACCAGGTACGTATATAGGTAAAGCACATAGCTTATAGTGTAGCTCTCTTATAATATTACAACTAGGATTCTAGGACACTAAATTATTAATAGCTAGCTATCGTTCGTATGGTAGTTCAGCCCCCTTAGACAAGATTACTTTCTATTAGCGATATCGCCAATCGATAGATTTAATTGTATGAAATTGACATAAAGCATTGTCTAAAATTGGCACAAGACGAAACTTATCTACCATTTTTTCTACCAATTCCAAACAAAAAAATATAAAAATAAAAGTCTGACTATTAGAGATATCGCTAATAGAAAGCAATCTTGTCTAAGGGGACAGTTTTATTTAGTTTCCGTACCACAATATTATTTATTCTGTAACTTCGTGTCAGCAGGTACGCGTTCGCGTCATCACGGGCGAACGGCTGCAGTTGTTTGTAGATTACTCAGGTTCTACTAATTGGATTTCGATGTAAGGAATACTACTTCTTAAGTAAGGAATACTTTCCTTGAAACTAATGCTAATAGTGAAAACAAAATTTCAATTATTGGTTTAGCATTTTTATAGTATAAGTAACAGAGGAACAAACAGACAGACAGATATACAAACACGAATTTTAATAACTATACCTTTTTCTTCTACTACTTTTTCTAAGTCTCAGGTCTAAGTAAGGGTCAGAACAATTCATCGTTCTGAATTTATCTATATAAACTAAGTTATTGTTTAAATAGATAAACTCTTGATTGTACTATTTTAAAAACTCTAAGATCCTGCTAAAAAATAATTTAGACCAAGGCACAATGGGCGGCCCTATCGCTAAAAGCGATCTCTTCTAGATCTTGATCTTTTCTTAGTTCATCTCAGGCAACTTTGGGATGGACAAGAGTTAAAGAACGGTATGGGTTCGATCGGAGGGATGGGTGATTAATATGCTCGAAGGATGGGTGGGTTGAATAGAAGAAGATAGATAAAGATAGATAAACATTAAAACTCGCCTCTTTTAATGAGATCATGGACAACGTCAAAACAATATGTTTGTCACTGTCACAATTGCAAAAACATTTCGTTGGACAAATTCTTTGTCCATGCCTACATTAATCTAACTAGTTTATTATTATTAGATAAATATCTGTGTTATTTAAGTTTAAAACTTGGAACATAATTGACTAAGTAATTGATAATGAATGCAAACCGAAGATGTTGCACTGTAGAAACGATGTATGGCTACAGTTTGAAGCAAGGTGTTATCTTCATAGGGATTGCAACGACGGTATGTAAGTACTTTAACTGTTTAATCTTCTATGTAATAATTTGTAATTCTATCTACTTATACTTATCTATCTATCTAGAGAGATGTTGGCTCAGTGGTAGATATCACGACTTTCATTCTGAAGGTCGTGAGTTCGAATCCCGGCCGACCGTGCACTAATGGGTTTTTCTTAAGAAAAATGTATGTGCGCTAATTGACATTGATCTTACGGTGAAGGAACATCGTGATGAAACCCGCGGCTTAGTTGGCTCCAGAAGTATTGACAAGTTCTCTCAATACGACGACCCAGTTGGCACAATGGTCACCATGCCGGACTGCCAAACAGAGGGTTGCGGGTTCGATTCCCGCCACAGACAAATATTTATGCTTAGATATTTTTCTGTGGTCTGGTTGTTTCTATGTATTATAAGTATATATTTACAAAAGAAAAATATATAAGTAGTATATCCGTTGTCTAGCACCCATAACACAAGTCTAGTTACTTAGCTTGGGGCTAGATGGCGATGTGTGGAATGTCCTGCAATATTTATTTATTTATTTTATTTAATACTTCTGGACATGGTCGACTAAGCTGAGAGGGTAGTAGGTGCTACTCCATCCTCACGCTAAAAAGGACCCAATTAAAAAGGGTCTGATTGCGGAAAACAGCCTGTATACAAGTACAAGTACTTATCTATATAAACTTATATTAACTCCAAATCCTGTTTGAATATCGGAATAAAAGGCTTTTGTTGCTCCCAATGAATCACCCGTATACTCCCGTATACCGTATACTCATACCGTTTCATCAGAATCGGTCCTGTAGTTTCGTAGCCTATTCAATTGAAACAAACAAACAATCAAATCTCTCCTCTTTATAATATACTTCAATAGATCTAAGAAGAGAGGACAAAAAGTCTGTATTTGGAAGCAAATAAAAAAACAGTCTAGGGGACTTAAATTAAGTTGTGAACAAAAATTACATAGTTTTTAAACATGTCTGTGTCTCTTTGTTTGTTTGTCACTTATACAAAAAAAAATGGCTAAACTAATTGAAATCTGGTTTTTAATATTAGATAGCTCTCTCTATTTTTGAGGAAGATCGTGGTATACTTTACATCGAAATACAATTAGTAGAACTTGAGTAATTAAAGAAAAACTGCAGCCGGGGCTTAGTTGACTTCAGACGTAATGACAAGTTCTTTCCTCTCGACATGGTCGACTTAGCTAAGATAGAAGTCGCTTCACGTAAAAACTCCAGTTTCTACGTGAAGATAGTTGGTACTAAAGAGGTTTAGTTGCGGAAAATGGCCGTTGCACATGTACTTGTGCTACGATCAAAGGAATTTCTAAGATCTTTGGCTACGACAACATGTTGTAGCTCGTAGCCCGTGCTCGTAGCCCGTACTCGTAGCAGCTATGTATTAATGCTTGAGAAAAGAGGTTTGTATTCAAACTACTTAGGTGTCTAAGGCACCGCGCCGTCCTAATTGCGCATCATCTCGCGACCGATGCGTCCGATGCGATAAAAATGGTCGTACGATTGTGCAATGTAACCAAATTGTTCCACAGAAATAGCATCGCATCGCAGGCATCGGTCGCACGACGATGCGCAATTAGGACGGCTCCTAAGGCGAGAAATGCACAGAACCAGCACAGCAATGTCGCTGTTCAATCTTTTATTTATATTTCAGATAATATCAGTTATCGCTATAGCCACTTCAGCAACCTGTTTGGCAGATATGGCTGGCGCTGACACGTACAATAATCGACCTGTTGTGGCTGTCAATCTCTTGTTTGCACTCTTCTCCTTATGTATATCGATTTATCAGATTGTTTTATCTTTGTTACTAATCTATCAGGCTATCAGGCAGGTAAGTACACTGGACGTTTTTTTTATATGAGCCTTCAGGGCTAAATCCTAAACTAGATGTTGCCTATGTTATGGTTAAGTTATGGCATAATGGTCACCATGACTACCAAACGCAGGGTTGCGAGTTCGATTCCCACCTTAGAAAAGTCTTTATGCTTAGATAATTGTTTGTGGTCTGGTTGTTTATATGTATTTTAAGCATATATTTACAAAAGAAAAGTATATACGCAAGTCTAGTTACTTAGCTTAGCTAGACGCAAGACAAGTTACTTAGCTTGGGGCTAGATTTCGAGGTGTGGAATGTCCTGTAATATCCCTGCAATATAAAATACATATACAGGAAAAGTATTTTTGTAGTGCACATTTTTTTTCTGCTGAATATATGTCGGCAGTGGAGTACATTTACGCAAAAAAATAAATAAAAAAAAACAAAACTTAATGTGAAAAACTTCCTACAATTTCTAAATTATTGGGTACCTCAGTATTGATACACACAGCACCACACAGTGACACGTAGGTACCTACCTTCATTTAGAGCGCGCTATTAAACTCGCTGGCGCTAGTATTGTGTCCATGGACTTCGTCGTTTTGTTAGAAACACTTAAATGGTTATAGCTCTGAGAGTTTTTGAGTTAGCTCCAAAATAAAAAAAATAATATTTTTTATTTTAATGTGCTTAAAACATACCGAAATTTGTGCACTACAAAAATACTTTTCCTGTATAAATATTGGGCGTATAGGTATACATAAGATGTAAAGGCTAATATTACTTTAACTTCTATGCAGGAACAGGCACCGCCGGTATTCCGCGAAACATAAATATTAAATAGTACTTATAAAACACAGTTCATAATTACCTACATATTAAAGACTAGCTGACCCGTGCCCACTTCGTTGGGCATAATGTTAATAAATTAAATTATCTATACTAATATTAAAAAAAAATACTTTTTGTAACTTAAATATAAAAGTTAGACATATGCTGTCACTAGCTGCGCCCCGCGGTTTCACCAGCGCAAGTCTCGATCCCGTGGGAATATTGGGATAAAAAGTAGCCTATGTGTTAATCCACGTATCCAGCTATCTAGGTACCGAGTTTCATCGCAATCGGTCCAGTAGTTTTTGCGTGAAGGAGTAACAAACATACATACACACACACACACACAGACTTTCACATTTATAATATTAGTAGGATAGGATTGACTTTTTTGTAGGCATTTTCAAGCTCCACATCTTTTCTCTAGAACTCAAAAATATATCTTTCATAGTTAAGGCAGCGTTCGTAAGAAACGCTTTCATTCAACCGTTTTTTCTCCGATTCACTTTGCAAAACGGACTACCACGTAAAAGCCTTTTTATTTTTCGGTTTTTTATATAACCTATGACACTCAGCAATAATGTGGCTTTCTATTGATGAAAGAATTTTTAAAATCGGTTCAGTAGATCCCGAGATTACCCCTTACAATTTAACAAATATACAAACACACAAACTTTACTTCTTTATAATATTAGTATAGATAGTATAGAAGTATAGATATAGATAATGTGGCTTTCTATTGATGAAAGAATTTTTAAAATCGGTTCAGTAGATCCCGAGATTACCCCTTACAATTTAACAACTATACAAACACACAAACTTTACTTCTTTATAATATTAGTATAGAAGTATAGATATATTATACAAGCTTTGCTTAGTTTTAGTCAAGGTAGCCCTGTAACTGAAGTTCGATTTTCAGGTAATTTTCACCTTTATTCCTCAGAAAAAAGGGAACATGTTCGTGTGCTGGTTGTGGTACGTCTCACATATTTCCATCTTGATGTTCTTCTTCGTGTTCTTCAGCGCGAAGATCATCATCTGTTTTAATCACAAGGAGACTGTTATGGCAATCGCTACGCTTATAGCTGGACTTCTTTATATAGGTAAGACAGAAGAATATAATTTCTTAGTTATTTAGTGGAAACAGATCTCACCATAGAATCTTAAAACTATTGTTTTTGAATGTTAGTTATAGAATTGATGACAAAGATATAGATAAACAAAGAAAAATGCAGGATAGGATCTTAGTCCGAGACAGTGCAATGAAAATAAATCTTGAGGGTCAAAATACCAACAGAATGGCAAAGTAACAGCAGACCAAGGCAACGATGCGGAATGATTTTGACTCCTATAGGAAAAACTGGTGCGCAATAGCCACAGATCAATGGAAGAATGACGACCCAGTTGGCACAATGGTCACCATGCCGGACTGCCAAACACAGGGTTGCGGGTTCGATTCCCGCCATAGACAAGTATTTATGCTTAGATATTTGTCTGTAGTCTGGTTGTTTCTATGTATTATAAGAAGTATATAAGTAGTATAGCCGTTGTCTAGCACCCATAACACAAGTCTAGTTACTTAGCTTGGGGCTAGATGGCGATGTGTGGAATGTCCTGCAATATTTATTTATTTATTTATTTAATGGTAGAGGCCTTTAATCTGTAGTGGGAATAATTAATAAGTTTTTATTAAAATTTCATCAAATTCACTCAACCAAATCGTTGAAGCTGAAATAAGAACATTTTTCTAATTGATTTCAAAGACGAAATACCTACAAGATCAAAACTTAGGATCAACATAATTTCTTCTTTTCAGGTCTATTCATTTATTTTTTAGTAATCGTGAACAGTTTTATTAACGTAATCGAAGATAATGTGTACTATTAAAATTAAATCATGCTCCAACAGTCATCTCATAGCCCTGTAAATATTTACCTCATTAAAAACTTCAGTCAGCTGATTAGGTTTTTTATTACGAAAGAAGCGAATCCAATTATAAACATTCTGGAGTTAACGAAGGGTGTTTTAATTCGGCTAATGTTACTTAAGCATCCAGTTACATGATAAGCCTGTTGATTAAGTAAATAAAACGCACTCGAAACACCCTAAAGGGAAAATAAAAACAAGATATTTGTTTAATATTAGGGACTGTTTATTTTTTAGTGTTTTGATTAAGTCTTTTTAATTTGAAGTTTATGTTAGTAGCTTAATTATAAAAATACCTTGAGATCATTACTTAAGCTAGGTACAGTTGGCAGCATAATTGCTGACCCACCGTAGAGTTCTAAAATGACTATTATTGAAATGTTTATATTTTAATAATTTTTGTTTGATAAATTCATGAGTTAAGACTTCAACTAAAGCAGGTGCCTAGAATCTTGCTTGTATTGAAAACATTCTTATAACAGCCGTTTTGGAGCTCTACGGTGGGTTTGCAATTATGCAGCCGACCGTACCTTACTGATTTTTTTTATAAAAGTTTTTATATTTTATCACTTTAAACCTTGTGTTGCTTTATTGCTCCATTCAAGAAACTCAGGGCTTTTTAAACTGAAAAAGTAGCAATTGCTTTTTTACTTCTACTTTTTAGTACATTGTTACAATGTCGGATACTTAACATAATATACTTACATACAGTAGTACAATCATATAAAGCATAAAACTTTCTTTATTAACACGACGCTAGCGACATTTTTCATGTAATCCGTACTCGGAGGGAAGTCTAAAATGATTTAAACTTTAAAACGTGCATATTATTCGGAGTGAAACATCCGTGCTCGCATACACTGACACTCAGTTTTGTTTATGCATAAGCCTTTTGAATATTCCACGGTCATACAGCGAGGCGCGGACAATTTGTCTAATTTAAAACGACATTTTTCTGACTGATTTTTTGCTGAAAGGGCACATTCGGCTTCGGTAATGGAAGCTTTATCAACGAATCCGAAAATATAAAGGTTTTATAAAGCTCTAGAGCCGCTTACATAAATGTATGATGTATTTATTTAATTCTTTGAGGTTTTTCCTGGATTACTGTAAGTATCTATTTTTACAAAGCCATAATAGGTATGAAAATACCAATTTGTCACACATCTACAGTTATTATATCGAAATCTTGTTGTCAGATGTTTGGTAAACGGGATTTGTAAGATCCCTTTATGTGTTGGATATGTTTATTATTTATATTTCTCTTTGCTTCCTGGACGTCAACGTTTAAAAGCCATGAAATACAATAGTTACGATTAATTAAATTAGAATAATTGTTAGAATAATATCAGCTTTAAACCAAATAAGTGCATAGTTTTATGATTATGAATAATAAAGTTTGAAGTTGAACAGTTTAAGTTTAACATTCATCATTTGTCGCCGCCCCATGGTATGATAAACCCATGATGGTTTCCCTAACCCCCATAGAAATAACTCTAAAAGGAGCACAGGTGCTAGTTGGACAATTGCACTTAAAATAATTTCTTCCCATAAAACAAAACATATTTAGACCCTACGTTTCATTATACGAAAGCCAAATTTCGGTACATGTGGACGTTAACGTCTCGCTTTTGGGGAGTTTTTCATTTAATTTCCGCCCATAATGACGTCATAAATTACGAAACACTGTTATCTTTTCCCCACTTTTAAAATTAAACTCCGTTTTATGAAATGTTTCGTCCGATATATGCTTGAGTATTTTATTTGATTCGCTTTTTGTCATGTCGAAAGTTAATGATATTGTTTTCCGATATGTGATGGATGTGCTACAGTTTTAAACTTTTATATTTTATTCACCCATTTGAATCACAGGAAAATTCCATAAACATTTGACGTAATTTATTTTGATCTTAAGATGCCTTTACCACTAGATCTCTTTAGCAATTTATTTATTGCTTTGAAGTTATATAATGTCTCAAGAATATTAGTACTTAATTCAAATTGTAATTAGATAGATAAAATACTTATTCAGTAGTTACAAAGTCATATGACAAACAAAACAAGGCAGAAAACCGGCCAAGTGCGAGTCGGACTAGCGCACGAAGGGTTCTGTACAATTATATTCTGTTTTTAGTAAGTATTTGTTGTTAGGTATAGCCCAAACTGAAATACATCGTCTGTTAAAATTTCAACTGTCTAACTATCGCGGTTCATGCGATAAGGCCTTGTGATAGATAGACTGACGGACAGACAATGGAGTCTTAGTAATATGACCATTTTTAGGGTTCCGTAAGGGTAAAAACAGGACCCTTTTCACCCTCAGGAAAAAAAATAACATTACGGAACCTTAAAAGCGGTCATAAGCCACACAAGTGGCTTAAACAAACGAAAGAATACAGTAAAAATATTAGAATTTCAATCTACAATAAACTACAATAATCGTGTAAGTGATTACATATTTGACATATAGGTAATCTAATACAGATAAGTTATTGGATCCTTTCAGTATAAATCTCAATTGCACACCATGACTGAGATAAGGGGACGTATATCCACTCGATTTATTTCCATGTCCTTGGTCACCCTTCACTGGGGATAGAATAATATGCAATAGACATCACTATCTTTTATTTATCTTAATAATATCTAAATTATACGTACTTTGTTTTATTGTATTTTATCTGAATTATAGAAAACTAAAAAATGGTGCTTATTTTAAAACGGTGTAGCTGTGAATATGCAGTTCAATTGTGGCTAAAAGGCAGAATACTATTTTAACAAACAGGTAGTAATACAGTAAAATATATAGTTTAATCCAGAAGGTACTCAGAATCGTAAATTGAAATAAAATAGAAAAATCGACCTTAGATTATTCTATTTTTAAAAATTCATTGATTTCATAAAATTATCTTTATTAATCATTTTATAAAAAAATATAAGTGATAATGCAACTATGAGCTAAGCTTATTAATTTACACTTCTAAATAATGAATCGATATGTGCACTAAATTATCATTAACAACTCACATTTGATTCCATAATTTATTGCTAAATTTCTTGGTAAAAAACGTTTGAATTGTATTTAATTACTTAAACGAAATTATACAGAAAATAATACTTAAATATATTTATGACTGACCGCTGTAAAACTGATGTTGTTTGTAAAACTGTATGGAATGAACGCTTTTGTGGAAACAACGAGAACAGAGTCGACAATTTGTCAAAACAGTTTTGTATATAGTTTTTGACTAACTTTAAATCGGATGACTGAACATGAATAATAGCAATGAAAGCTGAAGTTTTATGTAACAAAAAATAACGTATTTGTCGTGTTTATTGTGTTGGATGGTATTTCAGTCATAGTAAATTTTCTCTAATTTGTAAATCTATTAAATGTGTCTGCCCACAATCTATCTATTCTTGTTTGAGCTTTAAGTTCCCGACAAACCGGTACGGCGTCACGGTGTGCATGGAGCTAGGACTAATCCTAGCTCCATGACGGTGGGTGTGCTACCGCCTTAGCGTGAACAACGCGAGACATAGCTAATTTATGGATCGTCTTTTGTAAATTTTTTCTATTTGTGATTGTCTGTAATTGGCTTTCTGTTCTTTGCCTATTTTATTAAATTAAGCAATAGATTTTCCATGTAAAATAAAATACATAAATCTAATCACTGAATTGTAGTTCTAGTTAAGCTGAAATTCCGTTAAAACATTTTGCAGTGATAAAATTAAAATTTAACAAACGTTAAGTAGCAAGTTTTAAAGAGGCAACACAGTAAGCTCTCTACGATTATACCTGCAACATAATATTGCTGGCAAACATTTAAAAAATTCACAACGTATTTTTGGTACAATTTTGGTACGTTTGTGGGTTTATTTCAGTTTTACTTTGTACTCCTTTTGTCGTGTGTATCACACTTAAATTTGAAATATTTACGTTTGTGTTATTTGTTGTAACTCTGTTAGTTAACAAACATAACAGTCAAAAAAAATTCAAGTGTTTTTACATTATCTATTTTTAATAAAAGTTAGTTAGCCAAATTACTATAGGTATATAACGGTATTCAGGCAGACTTCACTCCGTCACTTTTGTCACGCGTTTAGACGTAATTTGCACTTGTTCTTTTCCATGTGTGTGCGTTTGGCATAAACAAATAATGTGCAGGTATATAAGTTTGACGTACAGTTACAGTCACATTACCAATAAGCTGAACCCCACGTGACCCAGACCTCATTCGCTCGCGCATATCTGTAAAAGATATAGTATTTACCTATTTCGCATTTTTTTTTAAATTGTATATTATATTCTATAGTAAGTATATTGTTAAAAACGGTATTCAGGCAGACTTCACTCCGACACTTTTGTCACGCGTTTATAGACGTATTTGCACTTGTTCTTTTCCATGTGTATGGGTTTAGCATAAACAAATAATGAGTAGGTATAAGTTGTATAAGTTTGACGTACAGTCACATTACCAATTAGCTGAACCCCACGTGACCCAGAGCTCATTCGTATATCTGTAAAAGATATAGTATTTACCTATTTCGCAATTTTTTAAAATTGTATATAATTAGAAATAATAGACCTGGAGAGTGAGAGGGGGTGATTGCGGGGCTATATAACGGCTGCCCTCACCTGGTCTGCGCCGTCCTTCTATTTCCTCCGCACGTCGTACTGATCGGTCGAAATAGGATTAGTGTGTAGCTATTTTTCTTGCATTTGGTTATAAATTTCATTATTTTCTTAGTCTTATTTTTAATGTTACATTTTTACTTTTTGTTGATTAAAATAATTTCTTTTTAGTAAGATTTTGCTTTAAGTTAAATTCATTTGTTTGTAAGGTTAAATAAAATCACTTTAGGTTGTGAGATTTAGTTTTTTTTGATAAAATAAGTTAGAACCCGCTAAATATATTATATTCTATAGTACATTGTTTAAAAAAACAGAATCTGGTAACATTTACAACCTTACAGATTTGTGAATGAGCTCTAGGTCACGTGGGGTTCATCTAATTGGTAATATGACTGTACGTCCAAGGTCAATCCTCGTAAATGTACTAGTTCAAATTACATTGTCATATCATTCCGATTGCTTTTCGATTCCAAAAATACCCTCAGTCAGCTTTTGTCAAAAGTCAGCTTTTGGTATTCTCAAGAACATTTTTTGTAATCAAAATGCAATCGAAATACTATTGGGATGTAATTTGAACAATTACATTTACGAGAATTGGCCTTCAGGATGCATAGTGAGACAACCACTCAAATGCATAGTGAGACAATCACTTAAATGCTTAGTGAGACAACCACTTAAATGCATAGTGAGACAACTTATTATGTATTAGAAAAGACACATTAAAATTTTAGTTTTAAAACAGAACGCGGAAAAGAATGTCGTATTTTTCGTAATTGGAGTACTCTCTAAATCTACAGAAAGAAAATTGAGTTTGAAAGAGGATGACTCAGATTCGAGATAAAACAAATAGATCTAAGTAAGTACCTCTACCAAGTTTACACACGAGAGTTGAAGGTTTTTTATACAAATAGATTTTAAGAATACCAAAAGATATATTGAGGAACATTTTACACCAGCGCCATCTAGCCCCAAGCTAATCAAATTATTTTATTTTATTTTTTTATTAAAAACAATGCCACAAAAACTCGATCGAGTTTTACCGGGCATCATACTATACTACGTCGACTTAACTACACCACTATTTAAAAACACCTCATAACAAATAATGCTGCGTTGACATAATTCAATAACAACTCATTTAAAAGATCATACTATACAAAGCAAGAATAGGTAAGTACCCACAACGTAGTTAGCAACAGTAGGTAGGTAAATAGAATTGTGTTACGGGTAGATAACGGATAGAATACATATATCCTTTTTTTGATGACCAATTATGTTGAGTGTTAGTCTTATCTTATGGATAAAAATGATATCTACACTATAGTTTACTAGCGACCCGCTCCGACTTCGCACGGCTATATTATGCATGTATTATATATATAAACCTTCCTCTTGAATCACTCTATCTATTAAAAAAACCGCATCAAAATCCGTTGCGTAGTTTTAAAGATCTAAGCATACAAAGGGAAATAGGGACATAGGGACGGCGAAAAGTGACTTTATTTTATACTAGCGACCCGCTCCGACTTCGCACGGCTATATTATGCATGTATTATACATATAAACCTTCCTCTTGAATCACTCTATCTATTAAAAAAACCGCATCAAAATCCGTTGCGTAGTTTTAAAGATCTAAGCATACAAAGGGAAATAGGGACATAGGGACGGCGAAAAGTGACTTTATTTTATACTAGCGACCCGCTCCGGCTTTGCACGGCTATATTATGCATGTATTATACATATAAACCTTCCTCTTGAATCACTCTATTTTTTAAATAAAACCGCATCAAAATCCGTTGCGTAGTTTTAAAGATCTAAGCATACAAAGGGAAATAGGGACATATAGGTACGGCGAAAAGTGACTTTATTTTATACTATGTAGTGATAAAGACAAAATATACGTTTTTGGTCTTTTGTAACGAATTGGCCACGAAACCACTAGACCGATTTTGATGAAACTTGGTATGAAGATACATTGCTACATTATGAGTAACTAACCTTGTTCTTATTCTCATATTTTACGTACACGGGCTAAATCGCAGGCCGCTGCTAGTTATCACTACATAGTATAAAATAAAGTCACTTTTCGCCGTCCCTATGTCCCTATATCCCTATGTATGCTTAAATCTTTAAAACTACGCAACGGATTTCGATGCGGTTTTTTTTAATAGATAGAGTGATTCAAGAGGAAGGTTTATATGTATTATACATGCATAATATAGCCGTGCGAAGCCGGGACGTGTCGCTAGTTAATAGATAATTTAAAATTTCTACAATAATAATTAGGTATAATAATTTACGCCAAAATCATTTTTATCCCCTCCCATAGTAATTTAATAGTGCTGTAAAAGTAATATAATTTAATTGATATAACTTAATTTCCGGTTTGTTCTGTTAATATTCGTAATGAAAATAATATTAAGCTCCATAATTCTCACTAGCTCTAATTTTCAGTTTAAAATCGTGGGGGAGGAAGCCGGTAATGGACATTAAAACACCCCTGCGATTATAAGTGTAGACTGTTCGTTCTCATCTTTATTAAGGTCACAGATTAGGAGACAGTATTATACCCAGGTGGATACCGATCTTATAATATGAGCTTCAAAGAATATTTAATAGAGCAACGCCAATATACGTTACGTCAGTAGGTAAAATAATAATATTATTTCCACCCCATTGTTTGCTAATATACTTGTTATTGTAAAGGGCCTCTACGTGTTGGCTTCGGCTCCACGCACGCCTTCCAAAGGTCCGGGGCTCCATAGCCCCGTGATACAGGACGTATAACAGACAAATAATAATAAATGTTGCAGGACATTCCACACTTCGCCATCTAGCCCCAAGCTAAGTAACTTCGTGTTATGATTTCTAGACAACGGATATACTACTTATTTACTTTTCTTTTGTAAATATATACTTATAATACATAGAAACAACCAGATCACAGACAAATATTTAAGCATAAATACTTGTCTGAGGCGGGAATGGAACCTGCAACCCTGTGTTTGGCAGTCTGGCATGGTGACCATTGTGCCAACTTGGTGAAAAAGCGGAGCGCTGCTAGTTAGTTATGAACTAAGTTAGTTAGTTAGTTAGTTATGTTATGTTAGGTAGTTAGTTATTAAGTACTTATTTTTTTGTTACATGATCCAAAAGTTATAAGTTAGAAACATACATTTTTGAAATAATTAAACATGTAAACACAATCTATTCAAGTTTTGTTGAAAACAGAACGAAAATCCCATCAAAATATTTCTTTAAGATTGTTTTTCATAACATGATTTAACTAACTTTATTCGCCTTTCATCTCTTACTACTTATAATTCGCAAACTTTTCCTCCAAGCCTTACAACTTACAATAATAACGACTAGATTCAGTTATTTCAGTATAACGACCGCAGCTGTGTCTGTTTCATGACTTCAACCGATGCTAGGGGCTTGTAATGGACAGGTCGGCGGATGTTCACAATTGTCTCGGATCTCATCTCGATCTTACTGCCTTTGTGTACTTACTTAGATGGGTTAATTAACATTTGTTAGTAAGGTTCATGTTTTAAAAAAAAATACAGGTTTTACTAAATTATCAATTTAAATATTTGATTGGATTTAATAATGTTTTTTGGGAATTCTTTAATTTAGCATCCTAACCTAAGACAACGGATACAATACTTAAATTATTTTCTTTTGTAAATATAATATGTATACTTGTTATCTAGGTTCATACATATAGAAATACTCAGACCAAAAACAAATACTGTAAGTACATAAATATTTGTTAGAGGTGCGACTTCCTTTTACATTCTGCTACCTTCTACTACCTTCTGCATCGCAGGCGGGTTTTCGCCTGCCGCGTCACAAATTGTCCAAATCGAACTAAAACTATATATTTTTTTAAGAATAATAATTCTCTAAGTTCAATTTTTAATTATGTTAATATTTATGTGAACTTACACCAGTGAAAGGTTATAAGTAATCCATAAGTCTACCATCGTAAGTCTAACAACATCACATCTTTCAATACCGAGCAGTGCACGTGTCATTGATTCTTTCTAAAATCTTTCAAAGTAAAGATATAACACCAATAACAATAACACGTTATTTAATAACAACTTGTTATTGCAATACGCCAAATCGAACATAAACAGTGTTCAATGCTCCGATTCCACCATATTAAACAATTGGGTTAAGTGTTCCTTAAGTGATACTGCTTGGAATGTTCGCTCGGCTGTTTGCATTTAACGTCAATTTAATTCGTTGTTTTGATATAAAGTTAAGCTGTTAAGCCTTTAATAATCGTTACAGGAAGCTGTGTGGATAAAGACTCCACCATACTGGTGTGTTATATTGCAGTTTACTTATAACTATCGTTACAATTATAAAGGTGTGACAGAGAGTTGTCAAAGCGACAGTTGTCAAAGTGACAGTTGTCAAAGTGACAGTTGTCAAAGTGACAGTTGTCAAAGTGACAGTTGTCAAAGTGACAGTTGTCAAAGTGACAGTTGTCAAAGTGACAGTTGTCAAAGTGGCAGTTGTCAAAGTGACAGTTGTTAAAGTGACAGTTGTCAAAGTGACAGTTGTCAATTTTTAATATTCGTTTTATATTTATTGTTTTTCGAATAAAATCATGATAAAAAGTAGCCTATGTTCTTCTCCAAGGTCACATCTATGTCTGTACCAAAATTCATCTTATTCGGATCAGCAGTTTAGGCGTGAACACGTGACAGACAGACAGAGTTACTTTCGCATTTATAATATTAGTAAGGATATGAAAGTTTGTGTGTGTATATGTATGTTTGTTACTCCTTCACCCAAAAACTACTAGACCGATTACGATTAAACTCGATATCTAGATAGCTGGAGACCTGGATTAATATATAGGCTACTTTTTATCCCGATATACCCACGGGAACGGGACTTATGCGGGTGGAACCGCGTGGTGCAGCTAATCCTACTAATATTATAAATGTGAAAGTTTGTGTGTGTGTGTGTGTGTGTGTGTGTATGTTTGTTACTCCTTCACGCTAAAACTACTGGACCGATTGCAATGAAACTTGGTATGTAGATAGCTGGAGGCCTGGATTAACACATAGGCTACTTTTTATCCCGATATTCCCACGGGATCGGGACTTACGCGGGTGAAACCGCGGGGCGCAGCTAGTTATAATATAAAGGAAACGTTCGCAGCATCACAGTGAAACATTAGAACAAAGCGGGGGTAAAAAGGAATGCATATTTTATTTATTTCAACAAAACAATGTCTGAACTGGTCTGGTTCTGGTCTATTTTATACACTTGAATAATGGATACACTATGGGGCAGTGGTTAACTAAAACGAGAGAAAATAGATGTTTATCTACGAATAGTGACAAGATATAACGACAAGTTATATTGGTAAGCTTATATTTAATTTACTAGCTCTTGCTTGCGACTTCATCCGTGTAGGGTTTTAAATTTCAAATCTTGGGATAAATAGCCTATTGATTAATGCAGGTCTTTAGCTACCTACATACCCAATTTTATCGCAATCGGTCCAGTATTTTTTGACTGTAGGAGTAACAAACACAAAATATACATATACGAACACACAAACTTTCACATTTATAAGTTAACTAGCTGAGCCCCGCTGTTTCACATGCGTAAGTCCCGACCCCGTGAGAATATCAAAATAACAGTAGCCTATAATAGCCTTTCTCGATAAATAAACTATCCAACACAATTTTTTTTAACCCCCGACGCAAAAACGACGGGGTGTTATAAGTTTGACGTGTCTGTGTGTGTGTGTGTGTCTGTCTGTGGCATCGTAGCTCCCGAACGGATGAACCGATTTTGATTTAGTTTTTTTTGTTTTTTCTATTCGATCTAGTGGTTCCTGAGATTAGCGCGTTCAAATAAACAAAATCTTCAGCTTTACAATATTAGTATAGATATTAGGATAGGATAGGACTTCTAATTTAGTTTTTATTGGGAAAAAAAAATGATAGATGGATATAATGCTTTATTGCACATACAAGGTACAGAAAAAGTACAATTAAAATGTCTACATTAGTAGGCATTTTTAGGGTAAAAAACATTTTATTATAAATATCTATTAAAACTACCTAGACACATCACTATCACTATCATCACTACATAGTCACTACATAGTATAAAACAAAGTCGCTTTTTCTGTCCCTATTTCCCTTTGACTGCTTAAATCTTTAAAACTACGCAACGGATTTTGATGGGTTTTTTTAATAGATAGACTGATTCAAGAGGAAGGTTTATATGTATAATACATGCATAATATAGCCGTGCGAAGCCGTGACGGGTCGCTAGTACCTAATAACACTTAAATATCAAGTTGATTAAGCCAATTTACATGCCTAACAAAATGTTTCCTAAAATACAGATGTAAACTTCCACGAGTAGTTTAAAAGCATTTCGTAACATATTCGCTTCATTAAAAAATGTTGTTACTAACAACTAACCGCCGAATAAATGTTTTGGTTGCTCTACGCCGTAGGCGCGTAGAACCGTAGCCTCTCGTAGCTTCGTAGCGTTTTTATAAAGTTTTTTAACAAAATTTATGCTGTATTTTCAGAAGGAGTGAAGTTTCTTATTTAAACGTAAAGTTTTAACTTTTTAAAGTTCCTAAACATCAGAATTTTAAGGCCAAACATAATCTTTCCTTCTCATAATCATAATAAATTCTTCCTAATAAATCGTTTCATTGGTGGGCGCGTTCCGAAGGCACACATCCTAACTCAGTTTTTAAGACGTTTCTATGTGATCTCGTACAAACTGTATGATTCCAAATAAATATTTTTTTTGAAGTGTAAACTTCTTTTAGCGCGGTACGCATATTTTTAGATGAGATAAAATCTCTGAACTCGTTACGAGACGCAATGTGACAGCTACGTCATTATCGGCTTTAAACAGTACTTACTATATTTTCATCGCTCGGTAATAAGACTTTGTGGCTTGGTGGTTTTGAGCGCTACTTAACACTTGTATGAATCTTTAGCCCCTGGTTCGAATCTCACCAAATAGTAATTATTTCTTTAATTTTTTATAAGTTTTCTTTTCTGTCGGCACTCTCGGAGTGGAACCGTTTTTTTTTAATTAGACTTAATAAAGAAATATTTATGCACTAACTTTTACCGTGACTTAGTTCGCGTTAGGGATTGAGCTTTCCAAAATAATTGGATGCCTAAGTCATAAAAGCTTTCTGTGTGCTTTAGCCCGATTTGTCCATTGACTTAGCTATGCGTTAATATAAAACAAAATATCAAGAAAAATTAATTGTTTTTCAGATTGACAATAAAGCAAATATTTATTGACCTGTTATAACGACTTGTATGTCTAAAAAACCAGTAAAGTGATGACGTGTTATGCCAAAAATCCGTCAAATGTCACCATAAATTACGTCATCTGTGAGCGGCGCGCGCTGGGTCATTAAAACGATATTTACGACCACTTCAAAAGAGCTTCTAAGTAAACAAATGACTGATATCTATAGCTTAAAGACCACGGATTATGTTTCAAGTGTTATTTTAATTGTGCTATGTTTATTTTTTTTCTATAAACAAATTGAATTCGAGATACGAAAAAATTCAGACGAAATTATAGAGTAGTTAGAAAGATTGGCGTTTTGTGTAAAATCTAAAGCGATAACATACGTTTTTTTTTATTCACATGATAAGTACTTGAATATACCTTTATATTTAAATTATTATTTAGGCATGTTTAATACTAAAAAAGTGGAGTAAAAAATTAAAGAAATTTGCGGCGCGAATCGCCGCGCCGTCGGCGCCGCGCTGCGCCCGCGCCGCGCCGGCTCTAGCTCAATTTACGGATATTTTAAAAGACATTATGAACAAACTAAATTTTGTTTGGAATTATACGAATTCTAATAAGAAAACTAGAAAAAAAAAATTATCACTTACTTTCTTCAAAATTCTTCTAAGCCCTTCCAAAAAATCCTCATAATAAAATCCGCCATTTTTTGTCATTTTGCACTAAGCGTTTTTTATCGATCAAAAAACTTATCATATTATCAAAATTCATTAAAACTTCACTTTTAATTAGATTACGCATACGTTAACGATAATTTTGATGTATAATAACACTATACTTCAATAAAATAAAGAACTTATGACGTTTTTACAAGAACACAAATATTTTCTTTCACAATATTTTCTATACTGATTGAAATTGACAGATTTATTATTAAAAATCAACGTTTGACAATGACAGATGGTCTTAAGATGACACTAATATATTAATTGAGTACCCTACAGGAAAAAACACGAAGTATTTACCCTAAAATTCAAATAGTTGAGAATATTGTGAAGGAACTTCTATAGTTTGGTTTGGTAGATATAGTGCCACTAGGCAGTTTACCGATGCGTGATTTGGCTTATTTCGAGACATCAGACAGACTAGTCGATAATGTAGTTTTCCCTATTTTTTTCGAAATATTTAGTTTTAATGTAGGTACTTTAAATGTCATAAATATTAAACATAGATATTTTCTGTAAAGTTCCATACGTATTTATAAGATAAATTTAATTGGGGATATTGGGAGTATCCAGCAAACAACGTTGATCATGATTATTAAGAGAGTGGTGACACAGCAGCACCTATTAAAAATGACTGTTTCTTACACCGCAATATTCAACCACAACAACTTCCAATATAGTAATTAAAAATGAAACTGATGCTTGTCCGGCTGGTATCCGAATCCACGACCTCCGTACTGAAAATGGAAGTATATTGTACCGTTATTCCACTAGACCAGGGGTCGGCAACTTTTTGCGTCAGAAGAGTATAAAAATATTTTCATAGTTTTTAAAGAGCCACAATTTTTATTTGCACCTCACTGTAGCAATGGGAAATACTACTCCATGCGTCGAATAGAAGTGCCTCAGCTTGCGATATTTCTTTAAAATATATAATATTTGCATATGAAACTAAATAGCCACAGGTTCACATCCATGTGGCTCGCGAGCCGCAGGTTGCATACCCCTGCACTAGACCAAACTGAGTCAAAATTAATTTATTAATGTCAATAACACCACTCTTCAACCACTCTTCGCTCGACGACTAGCCGATGTAGGGAGTAAAACTGCCAATCTCAAACGGGATTGGGCGGGTCACGTGAGTCGAATGAATCCCGACCAGTGGGCTCGTGGGTCGTCACACATTGGGTGCCGGAGGACGGACGTCGGAATCGAGGCAGACCCCGTAAACGATGGCGTGACGATCTTAATGCATTTGACACAGACTGGATAAACCTTGCCCAGGACCGAAATGCTTGGAAAGATGTTAAGGAGTCCTTTGCCCAGCAATGGTACGATATAGGCTAACAAAAAAAAAGAAAGTCAATAAACTTTTTTACTGAATTTGGCTATCGGTGTGACCGTGTTTAGTAAACAAGTTATTAAATAGGACGCGGCTGAGGGCGTCGACTCCATCATTACGGGAGGCCGACGGCGCCCGCTCGGCGCGACATCGGAGCACCACCACCGTGACTCATTGTACCAGCCTCATTGCTCATTCTATTGGACCTACAGCTTCTCACTTTTCATGGAAGAGGGGAAAGTGTACGGTATGTGCCAATGTCTGTAGTCTAGACCAGTGGTTCCAAACATTTTCAATGTTGCAGTCCCCATGTTAACAATTAACAATGAACCTACATTTAACTTCACTTTATTTCCCTCCAGCCGCTTTGGAAATAAAGATTCAAAACCAGTTGTCAAATAAATAGAAATAATAATTAATAATCGTGGTATGCAACCGGAATGAGCTAGGTAAGTTCTGGATGCCAATGATTAAAAAGTAGAGTCACGGGAAAAATAAATCTCCCACGGTACTACTAGTAGTGCCATTTATTAGTGACAAGAGAAACAAACGAATTTATCATTTTTTTTAAAGATTTTTAGATTTCCCCATAGGGTAACAAAAGGAACCTTAATAAGATCACTCTCTTGTCCGTCTGTTTCAATATCAAATTCGGTTCGGCAAATCGTTGTTAGCTATTTATTTGCAGAATACTTGCAGAATAGTAGGTTTAATTACCGCCTGGTTAGCAACCATTGACCTCGATAGTATGGAGATCAGTGGTCTAGACTAAGTCTTCTATTTTACCCCCATCTGAAGGACAAGCAAAAGCTCTTAGTCCATTCAGCCTCGTCTCAAGTAATTATATATTTCTTCTTCCATTCATCTTCTTGTCTCGCTCAGGCCGGTGACAATTTTTAACGAAACTGCGTGGAATTTTAGAGTCAACCAAACTGTCAGAAAAGTAAGTCCTTAGCCTCTTTTTATTATCACTTGACTAAATACCTACCTATATTTTCTTTCTACTATGGGTCAAGTATGCAATTAGCATCAAGTCATCCCCGATTTAGTATCTTCGTAAAGATTAAGTTAATTGTAAAGCTACTCTTTTTCATAGTAAGTTAAGAATTTACATTACAGAAAATTCCATAGAGATGTTTTTATTTATTTTTTCGTAAAAGCAAAGAAGTAGATATTTTATCCCACGGCGTGATTCACAAAGGTGGTTCAACAACAATAACAAGTAAATGTACAAAAAACCAATTTTCTTTCTCATTTGCTTTCCACTTCACTTTTCCAATCTTTACAACTGAGTATCAGAGTAGGCTTTGTAGGTAGATTATTTTTAATATTTCCCTGAGGCTAGAGGCACGTTTTGTCAATAAGGGACATACTTTCCCTCCGCGATTACTTTTCGTCAATACCTTACGTAAACAGGGGGAGGATGTCCAAATATTCTAAGTATTTTTTTTTTACGGGAAATGTTACGTGACTTTTGTATTTGGACTTTTTTCCATATCGATGAGAAATTGAAGGTGGTACCTGTTACCTAAAGCTGATTTTAATGACAACTGGAATTAACAGAAACAAAACGTAAAGTGAGAGATTTTTATTATATTTAATGATACTAATGAAGAAATAAAATAATGTCAGATGAACGATGGGCTAAAATAACAACAGAATGGTCCCCCATAGGGATACGACCACGCGGCAGACCAAGGTGACGATGGCGAGATGATTTTGACTCCTATAGGAATGATTGGTGTGCAATGGCGACAGATCGTGATCAATGGATGAAAGGTAGAGAGGCCTTTGCCCTGCAGTGGGACAGTGTAGGCTCTTAATAATAGTAAATACCAAGAATTTGTTCTACAAATTTTGGAATCACGAAGTTTTTCTTAAAATTCAGGTACCTACTGTAAAATTGGTTTTTGAAATTAAAATCATGTGTGAAATAGTTGTCCAAAATCAATAAACAAATAAGACGCTAAGGCAAATAATCTCTAACTCCAAGAAATAGCAGATTTTCGAGTAAACAATCTCAAATATTTTAAAAGTCGTAGAACAAGAGGTGTTTGCCGTGATTTTATGAACAACCCTTGTTTTAACATGACGAGTGATGAATAAAGTCAAGGAAAAAAATATATATTTAAAGGAATAACAAAAAAATTTAGATCGTTTTCTTATGATGTTATCACGTAAAATTATCGTCCGTAAACTGACTTTACAGACAACCATTTGTTTTTTATTTATGTGAGATAAACCTATGTGGGAGATTAGTTTACGGTTTTTCGTTTCACGTTTTCGTAACGCGTAACATTTTTTCTCAGCTAAGACCCCTCGCCAACCCGCGATAACGAACTTCATACCAATAATTTAAATTGTGCAAATCCTATAAATGTAACAGTAAAGTAACCTGATATCACCTGGTCCCATCCCGGCTGCCTCAACACTTGATCTACGGCACCATTTGTTATAATTTGAGACGAGGTGTTGCCACAGTACAGTGGACACAGTGCGACAATAATACCACTACTGATTTACGGGCTGGCAACATTGGTAGCTTACGTAATCGGCATTTGATGAATAGTGTAATACACTCGCTGCAGTTTCTCAACTATTTGGTATTAATTGTGTATGAATGGTTGTGGTTTAATTTGACACAATAGATATTCCTGATAGATTCTTGAAAGCAAAATCACTACATAGTATAAAACAAAGTCGCTTTCTCTGTCCCAAAATCCCTTTGAATGCTTAAATATTTAAAACTAAGCAACGGATTTTGATGCGGGTTTTTTTAATAGATAGAGTGATTTAAGAGGAAGGTATATGTATAATACTTGCATAATATAGCCGTGCGAAGCCGGGGCGGGTCGCTAGTTTAATAATAAATATTGCAAGAAATGCCACATATCGCCATTTAGCTCCAATTTAAGTAACTAGACTTGTGTTATGGGTGCTAGACAACGGATATATCTACTACTTATATAGTTTTCTTTTGTAACTATATACATATAATACATAGAAACAACCAGACCACTGATAAATATCTAAGCATAAATACGGGCGGGAATCGAATTTGCTATTTGTAATTTAAAATCAACTTTGAAAAAAAAATTGCAAAGTTGATATTATGAAATTACAAAATTGAACAGCTTTACGATACGCATATTCCAAACGAGAAGCTTTAAACGCCATACCACCATCGGCCATATCTTACTAATTTGTAATCGTATATTTTCTGTCAAACATTTTCAGGAACGTCAGTCACAGAGCATACCGTAGACGGACTGTTCAGAAAAATCTGTGAATATTATAATCGAACATTTTCAAATAGTCATTAAACAGATGCTGTGACCAAAATCAGCTAATCACCATCATCATTGTCATTTCAGGCATTGTAAAAAAATCAGCATAATTATAACATAAAATGTATTGGATAGCATATGACAGCAGGCAGACTTAAGACTTAATTATTTACATTTACTTTTTTTTTTCTTTTTTTGACGACCCAGTTGGCACAATGGTCACCATGCCGGACTGCCAAACACAGGGTCGCGGGTTCGATTCCCGCCTCAGACAAGTATTTATACTTAGATATTTGTCTGTGGTCTGGTTGTTTCTATGTATTATAAGTATAATATGTTTACAAAAGAAAAGTATATAAGTAGTATATCCGTTGTCTAGCACCCATAACACAAGTCTAGTTACTTAGCTTGGGGCTAGATGGCGATGTGTGGAATGTCCTGCAATATTTATATTTATTTATTTTATTTCTTTCTGCTCTACTGTGGCACATATTTTTCTACGTCTGCAACTAAGCTGAAACCCCACTAGCTGCACAATTTATCGCAATCTTGACAGAGGAACTAGCGGTTCCTCGAACATTGATTTTCATTGAGTTTAGAAACTTCTCTGAGATGGAACGAAACTTGCCCGCTAATGAACGACACAGTCGCGAATTTGCGAATGAAATGTCAATTAAAATGACATTGGGACTTTTACTAGGCGGAGTGGCAGGTTTTCTTTTTAGCGCGGCCAGTAATCAAACTGAATAAATTAGTTGTAGAATATTGATACAAACAAGAAATGTTCCAGGGTTTCATATCTAGACTCAGTCGGGGCGGAGTTATATCCATTTTAAAAATTGGTTTTTTGGTACTTAATCTACCTACAAAAGGAACCATTGGATTTTTTTATAATTAAACCTCATTATAAGGAACTCATTAATGGACAGTTGGAGACTTGGCATAGAGTCTGTGGTCAAGAGTAATACGAAAGAGGTTTTGATTTTAAAAAAAATGTTAATTGTTATGTTAATTAAAAAAACAATGTGACTGGACAAAAAAAAGAATGTTTTCTTGGTACATGTATGAGTGTAGCCGGACGAACTAACAATCGAACTAATAAACAATTATGCTAGTAAATATTATAATATATTATGAGTGAGGTTTAATACTACCTATTAGAAAGTGGTCGAAATATTTTAAACACTGACAGTTTTATTACGTGTGAAATAAGGCAAATTAAATAGAATTTTTAAGTAAATATTTTGTTATAAAAATTAAATTCGTTATTCATTTGGAATCATACAATTTGCATTAAAAATAACCAACCATTCTCGGTTAACCAAACTATTTTTAAATTACTTATTGACCATGCATGCATTGTTAGAAGTACTCATAAAAAGAAAACCAAACTGCCCGTCTCGTTATCTTTCATAATATAGCCACTAAAAACTCAGGTGATCTATAGATATATACTTATTAAAAACTATTTACAGGATTTACCCACGTAAGTCCCGATCCCTGTGAATATTGTGATGAAAGTAGAGTAGCCTATAATTATGTTAATCCAGGTTATCAGTTGTCTCGTTACAGAGTTTCAACGCAATCGGTTCAGTAGTTTTTGCGTGAAGGAGTAACAAACATACATGTACACACACAAACTTCTACATTTATAATATTAGCAGGATAATTATTTATTGTGAAGTTGAACAAGAAATTCAACTACCTAGGTAGGTAAGTTACTAGGTAGTAAGTACCTGGGGGTATGGTTCTATTAGAGATTGTCACTCGCTTTAGTGAAACCAGAATAATAAGTAAGAAGATGAATGAAAAGAAGAAGAAGTTAAACTTGATACATTAGATTTCCAAAGTAGGTAGGTACCTACTTACTTACCTACTTACATTTTGTTATGGTATGGTATAGGTATTTTTTCATGATAAATAGATATTGGCTATTTGATAAACAAATACCTTTGTAATTGATTCATAAGATCTACATTACGTAAAAATCAATCAAATAAATATATATTTATCGACAACACAAATACTACCTATGCTTACTAAAGCAAGAAAAGGACTAATTAAATATAATACTACCTACATCTAGCTTATTTCTGCAATAATCACTGACTGAAAGTATAATATAATCCCTAACATTTATACGGGTGTTCTATCAAAAACTGGTCATCACTATCACAGTATAAAACAAAGTCACTTTTCGCCGTCCCTATTTCCCTTTGTACGCTTAGATCTTTAACACTACGCAACGGATTTTGATGCGGTTTTAAATAGATAGAGTGATTCAAGAGGAAGGTTTATATGTATAATACATGCATAATATAGCCGTGCGAAGCCGGAGCGGGTCGCTAGTTTAAAATAAAATGATCTCCTTGTTCTGTTATTACTACGGTTTAAACTACGAATGCAAATTAAAGTGTTTTCCATTTTTACTTTTTGCAATGGCGCCATTTTTTTTTCTTTTAATGGCTTTGGCTTCGCACCTGACTTTGTGCATTGCATACTGCCCTAATCTTTGAGACCTCACAAATCTTTTCGTTTATGCTCGGTAGGTAGATGAAAATACTAGATGTAAATAAATTAAATTGTAAGCAACTAGGCTTGTGTTATGGTGACCAGACAACGGATAGAATACTTATATTCTTTTGACGTGATAACGTATAAATTGATGAACACCTGCATTCACAAAAAAAACAGACGTCATGCGTCATGTTCTGGGAACGCGTCATGTTATTAACAAGGTAACCATAGCAACGTGTTATAGTTGCTATGGTTGCCATCAATGTTTTCTTATGACATTATCACGTAAAAATATCGACCGTAGATCGACTTTTCAGACAACCATTTGTTTTTTTTTGTGTGTGAACATAATCAATGGCTTTTTTCTCTTCAAAAAATGGTTTAGCACGGTTAGTGCATATAGATAGGACCAGGTGGCGAAAATCAAGATAAAACTTTAATTATTTTTAAAAAATGGCAGATAAAGATATATTACCTAGTCTTATTTAATTATTATCTTTGAAGTTGTTACAACTCAATGGATGACCTTAAAATAACCACATTCGAGTATTATAACGGGAAAAATATATTCAGTCAGTATTATGGTTTAATTCATAAAAAATAAAATAGTTAGATACCTACGTACCAACTCAAACGAAATAAAAAAAGATTAAACAAACTTTTTAAATCAAAACCTCTTTTTCAAATATCTTATGACCACAGAGTCTAGATATACCGTCTCCAAGTATCCAGTAATGAGATCCATAAAATGAGGTTTAATTATAAAAAAATCAATGGTTCCCAATCTACCTATTATTACCAAAATAACAATTTTTAAAATAGATATAACTCCGCCCCGACTGAGTCTAGATATAAAACTCTCGAACATTTCTTGTTTGTATTAGTATTCTACAACTAATTTATTGAGTTTGGTTGCTGGCCGCGCAAAAAAAAATATCCTGCCATTTTTTCCCAACGGCATTTAAGTTTTCGAATGTTCAAGTTTGACTTAAGACATACCTACTATTAAGAGGTCTCTACATACGCGTTAGCATCCATTAGTCTGTGCTCTACATGATTCTTGACCGTCGCTCGATACAATACTAAAAATATTTTTTACAATTTCTTCGATACAAACCTATATCAGTATATTGTAGGTTTTGTATTTTACAAGTTTAGCAAATTAACAAATTCCGATTAATAGTGACAAAAGATCTGGGGCCTTATTCTGCTATTTGGCCAACCATTGTCATTATATCGAGACTCTATTGATATTATATCGAGATTGTGACTTTATTTGGTATTCTGCTAAAGTTTTAATAACATCACAATAGAATCACTATGGAGTCTCAATGGTATGGTAATATTTACCTTGCAGGTGTTGCCTAGCAACATGGTATATGTTGCTAAGCGATATACCGATTTGACAACTATCGAGATTCCATTAAGCCACGATTGTAGAGCAGAATACCGAAGTACTCACTTCACAGTGGTGTGTCTGTGGTGTTTCGATAGAATAGTCAACGTTAGGAGAATACCAATTTGACATGTAATGTCATATTTTTGACATTAAATTTATATTTCGACTAGCTGCCCTACGCGGTTTCACCCGCGTAACTCCCGATCCCGTGGGAATATCGGGATGTAAGCTATCCTATCTCTCAAGTTGGATCGAACTGCACATGGTGTGCGAATTTTATTATAATCGGTTAAGTGGTTTAGGAGTCCATTGAGGACAAACATTGTGACACGAGATTTATATATATTAAGAAGATTATATCGACACACTATTATAACACAATTGTGTTAGCAGACTTTAGGACCTGTCTTTTTCACGAAACATAGTTAAGAGTAGGTATAATAAAGGAACATTTCGTTTTCAGATAAAAAAAAACTTGCACTCTGGGACTGCCGCGGTAAAGCTATTGCATCGTGCGAGCTTCGTACACAGTCGTACCATACACATACACGTTAAGCGAACGCTCGGCCGAGCTACATGGCAGGTGGAGTCTGCCACTCCACCTACCATGCAGCTCGGCCGAGCGTTAGGTTTTATTTTCGTTACGGAATAGCTTGATTCGGTCGCCGCGCTCAAAGCCCGCGATAAAAGCTATGCAATAGCTTAAAAGGTTTATTCTTGTTGGAACTTTTGTTATTTAACCGCCGAATTATATACAAAACCATTATCAAATTAGATAAGAAACTCAGAGAAATAACCTGGTATCGTAATAATTATGTTGTTTTCATTTTATAATTCGTAAAAGTTAATCAAACTAAGAATTACGAAAAACATTACTTATCTTGAGAAAATTAAGCACCATTTTTGTGAGAATAATTTCGTGTCAAAAACCGTCGACGACGGTAAAGCACCAACTTAAGAGGAAAGGGTACCGGGGGCTCTCTCCATACAAATTATTACAAACGTAGTTGACTGTTTTCTCCCTGGATAATGACACTAGAGCAAATATTTTTGTTGCATAAAACTTATAACTGCCACATGACCATGCCCCTATGTTTTGTTTTTATTTAAATCTTAATTTCTATGATAATAAGAAAATGAAAAAAACCAAAACAAAGGGTCAAAGTCATGGCGGTTATAGGTTTTATGGCACAAAAATATTTGTGCTATCATTATCCAGGGAGGAAACAGTCGACTACGTTTGTATGGAGAGCGCGCAGGTACCCTTTCACCTTAAAATAGGTAAGTACTTTAGAAGTCTGTGGAAACAGTATTTTCGAATTAAACAATAGAGAAATATGACTTGGGAAGAGATTGACATTGGATTAAGAGTTGGTAGATTACACTGCACTTACTCAAACATCTACTTTATATTAACTTTTAGAATTTCACTGAACTATTCCCATTTAGTTTTGAAAGTTTCTCTTAGTGAACCAAGTTACGGATGAAGAAAGTCCCACTAATTTTATTAAGTAAGTAAGTAAAACTGACCGATGCCGATGGGAACATTGCAAGTTTGCAATATGCTTTTTTTTGTTTTTCTGAGCTAGATTTTGTTTTTATTTGTTTGTTTTGCTGAAGATTTTGTTTGACATCTCTGTGGCGCGGCGCGCGAAAACTCGACTCACACAACGCAGAAGGTTGCGAGCCTGCAACCTCAAAAAAATGGTTACTTATTTGTTACACACACGGATATTTGTTTCTAATGTTTTACAACAAAGTATAATTATAAGTATTCTATTCGTTATCTGGCCACCATAACACAAGTCTATATAGTTTGAGGCTAGATGGGCATGTGCATTGTTCTGCAATATTTTATTGTTCCTATCGACTATAGTATTTTTTTTATATCTTTAAATATTAAATTCAAAGGATCGACTGATATTCTGACATATCAGCAAAGCTCAAAAGCCTTTGAAAATAACAGGCATAGTAAAATGTCGCGGTGCATTTCGAGAGCCATGCCAATCGATAGAGGGCATGGAGGGCAAACAAATAATGCCTTCACACCGGACCGCTAAAGCGTCTCCGAAACGGAATATTCAAAAGAAACTTGTAATTGAGACCGAGTATTTCCAAAAGTGCGCGGTGCATTTCGAGACCCATGCCAATTGATAGAGGGCATGACGGCAAAACAAATAATGCCTTCACACCGGACCGCTAAAGCGTCTCGGAAAAGGGATATTCAAAAGAAACTAGTAATTGAGACCGAGTATTTCCAAAAGTGCGCGGTGCATTTCGAGGTCCATGCCAATCGATACAGGGCATTACGGCGAACAAATAATGCCTTCACACCGGACCGATAAAGCGTCTCGGAAACGGGATATTCAAAAGAAACTAGTAATTGAGACCGAGTATTTCCAAAAGTGCGCGGTGCATTTCGAGACCCATGCCAATTGATAGAGGGCATGACAGCAAAACAAATAATGCCTTCACACCGGACCGCTAAAGCGTCTCGGAAACGGGATATTTGTTGGGTTCGTGTAAAGATATTATTATTTGTTCACCGTAATGCCCTCTATCGATTGGCATGGGTCTCGAAATGCACCGCACAAAAAATCGCTAGGTATGCCAAGTTCCCATACTAAATGTGCAGAGATGTATAATGAATTACCGAAAGAGATAAAACAATGTGAAACAGTTAATAAAAAAAACAAACTTAGAGAATATATTATAGATAAGATATTTTGATAAATGATCTCTGAAAGTTCTGAAACTAACCTAATGATAAGTACTTACTAATACTCATTGTAAGTGGACTTATGTCTTTTATGAGTAAATAAATTCTTTAAACCTAAATGTCTAGGCCAGGCTATAGCCGGATCGGCCTAATATTTGGTATTCAGATAGGCTATTATGAAGTACGCATCGACTACGTCGTCTTTCCTAGCGACTCGTACGCTAAGAAATAATTTTGAAAAATTAAACTCCCATGCGGATGAAGTTGCAGGTAAAAGTTGCCAGTCCAATTTAAACGTTTTATTTAGGTACCTACTTATTTTTGTTCAAAGTACCTACATAGGTAGGTATTCCAGTACCGCCACTACGTGTTTAAACTTTCAATATTACATAGTAATACTCTAACAATGTAAAGTCTGCAAATTCAGATTCACGTAAAGTGCTTTAATTTATCTGAGTGGACTCGCGCTTATTGTCAAGTGATGGGATAAATGTGTACCGTATTAGATAGATGGGTAGGAACACTTTATTTGTATTCAAAAAAAAAAGCTGCATCATTAATATTTATTGAAAAAACTGTGCACATAAGATGACATAATAGGTGTAAACAGTTTACCCATCCCGGACTTACAATAATTAGCTACTTATGTTTCTAACTTAATATATACGAAATACAGTACAATATATATTAAGCTCATGTATTTACAAATAGGCGATCATGTCGCTTAAAACGATGTCTTCCAGGCATTCTTAGAATGTAGATGGTTTATGGTTATTTTTGATGTGGGTACGGAGTGTTAAAGATTTATATAAACTAATATTGTAAGAGGAAAGATTGTTTTATTTGTTTTAACGAATTGGCTCCGAAACTACAGGACCGGTTTTTATGATACTTGGTATGAGGATACATTGATTAATTGGGAATAACATAGGCCTCTTTTTATCCAGTATGTATTACAGTAAATATATTGTTTAATTGTATAGCAGGTATCTAGTTATAGAAAATAGCGTAAGTGAGTATTAATTGTAGTTTTATGTTTTAATTTGTAAGTACCAATTTACCATAACAGCAGTTTTTGCCTGAAACACAGGATCACCTAGTTCAGGCACATGTAAACAGTTAAGTAGGTATGTTTTAAAAGTAGCCTTAATTTATACATTTCTGTTTTTTTAAGTTTTTTTTGAATAAATTTTATTATTATTTTTTATTTATTATCCCGATATTCCCACGGGATCTGGAGTTACGTGGGTGAAACCGCGGAGCGCTGCTAGTAGATACCACCATTACCATTTATTTATTTTTAATAGTTTCTCATTTTTTATTGAAAGTAATTGCTTCTATTATTTAGTTTTAAGTATAGTATGGTTTTATTTATATATTATATATTCTTTGAAATAATTATTGTAAGTAACGAATTTTCCAAAATTAAACTTATGTATGATTATCTTCGTCCGTGTGTCACTTGAGGCCCGTGCTGAAAATCAGCGCTACAGTCATCTGTAGCATATTAGCTGAGCTTGAGCCTTTTCGTGACAGAATTGTATACATATGCACATCAAGTTTTGTATTTAGTTGTAGGTATAGTTAAGTATTTTAGGTTATTCTGTGTGTGTGTATCTTTTTTCTGGCATGAATAAACTTATTTCTATTCTATTCTATTCTATTCTAGATAGATTAATAATCACAAAAGGAAGAGATATGTAGAGTGTAGACGTCACGTGGAACCCCCCTGATAACTAAGGATTCGTTAAAAAGGAGTTACTTAATAAATTGCTTTGTTGAGCTATTAATATCTAAATTTAAAGTTAATTATCAATAAGTACATCAATGAAATGTAAACGGAAAGTGTACAACACTTGATGCACGAGCGACATGAAAAAAAGGCATATATCTACATACAAATGCATACATTATCTGTTTTATAATAGCAATTTAGTTACCTTACCAGAGGAAACCCGCCATAGAGCTCAAAATTAGCTATTATTGGAATGTTTTTAACTAAAGAAGGCTTTTCTGTTCTGCTTGAGTTGAAATACTTTAATCTTTAATGAAAACTGAAATAATATACCAATTTTAGAACTCTACAGTGAGCCTCCACTTTTATTGCTTGATTAACATATAATTTATATAAATGAGTAAGTATTACTTACTTAACCTCCTTAACACATTTGTGTACTTTTTAACTTTTGTACATTTTGACAATTGGACAAACAAGCAATTTGTACGTGCTTAAAATTACCTCCCTTAACATTTTTCTTCTTTATTATAACTTACTACTAATTGTATAAATATTGCTTTTGTGATATTATATTCCGTTATATTCATTAGAGCATAAAGACCCAACTTTACGATGAGTAGAGCAAAATCTAATAAATCATTAACGTCAACAAAATTTGCTAGAAATCTAGATTTATGTTCCTTTGACAAGCTTTTCTAATGGCAGTCATAGTTAGAATTTCAGGGAATTGACAAAGGAGAGAGACAGTACGCCTGTTATCCTCAGTTTATCTATATCCAATCCTGAATTAACCTTCCTTCCAATCAACAGTATTGAACTGTAGTAGTGTTGCCGATCGATAGTCGACTATCGCTGAATAATCGATAGTCTATCGATAGTTCACTAAAAACCGATAGTATCAAAACAATCGATAGTATCGATACAATCGATATTTTAAAACAAGGCAATATACTATCGATAGTATTGTTTCTCGCGATAAATAAACTAACGATAGTATTAAAATAAAAATGAAAAAATGCCTATATTAATATACCAATATGAGGAATTCACATACCTCAAATGAGGTTAAATAGCCAAGTACTTTATTATAATTTTGACATCTTATTACTCTATTTAATGTGAATAAATGATTGATTTCAAGACAGTTTGTGGAAATATCTGCAGCCCTCACATTAGACTAACCGATATTAATAGGTATCGATAGTATTGTTGCGCGTAAATTTAAAAAACTATCGATAGTATTGCCTTGTTTTGAGCTATCGATAGTATCGATACTTCGATAGACCAATCGATAGTATAGGCTTTTTCAGATAAAAACTATCGATAATAAAAGTATCGATAGTTCGGCACTACTGTAGTATTCTATCGACTTTAAATCGAGTCGGTTTTGTTAATGTATAAAAAAACTATGGATTGTATTGCCTTGTTTTGAGCTATCGATAGTATTGATACTTCGATAGGATAATCGATAGTATCAGATGAAAACTATCGATGTTAAAACTAACGATAGTAAACTAATATAGTAAAACTATCGATAGTTTGGCAACACTACTGTAATATTCTATCGACTTCAAATCGAATCGGTTTTGGTAATGTATTTTAGTTCTCGATCTATTTTGTAGTTTAATTCAATTATTTTCTCTAGAAGGCAGAGGAAAATAACTGAATTAAATTTGATTATTTGATGATAAAAAAGAGTTAGTCAGTACCAAAATCTATATTTAAAGTTACTAGTGAATGTTTTCTGGAACTAGACTCGAGTCTCTTTAGTTGGATTTTTTTGCGTGACGATGGAGTAGCCTTGTCCAGCACCCACTACCCGCTCAGCTTAGTCGACCCTGTCCAGAAGAAAGAACTTGTCAATACTTCTGGAGCTAACTAAGCCGTGGGTTTTATCACGATGTTTTCTTTCACCGTAAGAGCAAAGTCAATAGTCAAGTAGACGACCCAGTTGGCACAATGGTCACCATGCCGGACTGTCTAACACAGGGTTGCGGGTTCGATTCCCGCCTCAGACAAGTATTTATGCTTAGATATTTGTCTGTGGTCTTATAAGTATATATTTACAAAAGAAAAGTATATAAGTAGTATATGAGTTGTCTAGCACCCATAACACAAGTGTAGTTACTTAGCTTGGAGCTAGATAACGAAGTGTGGTTATTTTTTTTTTGCATGTTATTTATTTTTTTAAATTTATTTATTTTATTTAATTAGCTTAGCACATATTGTTTCGAACCCACGACCATCGGAATGAAAGTCGAGGTATATAGGCCGGCGAAATTCTATATTTCTAATAATTTAAAGATGTATTATTTTGTAAAAAATATTTTTGTGTCTGTGTTTAAATAAGTTAGTAATTTGTGTGGACAGTAGTCTGGAAAATAAACTATTTCATTTTTCATATCTACCACTAGTTCAAACCGCTTCATGTTTTTAGCAACACTTCAAATATCAAAAATGGCCTACAAACCTAGTTAACTTTTATAATATTACCTTCCATTATGAAAAGGCAGGTATGAAATATGTTTGAAATCATACTTTGCGGTATTATTCAGTAGGGACCAATACATTCACAATTCATTCCTCTATTCTCGACACATGTTGCAAAACTACGCGACTGACAGGAAAAACTTGCTTCACGAACGTCTGCCGCCGAATTTGTCCGTATCAGACGTAGTTTTTGTCGGGTAAATGTGATTTCCGGGACATTACGCGCGAGTGCTATTGAGATACGACAAAAAGTCTACACTGATGTCTACTTACATCTCCTTATGCGATGTCATAATATTTTTGCTTGGGAGTGATGGATGTATGTATGTCTGAGTAGCTGTTTCCTATGATATAAACTATATTGCAACCTGAAAAGTTCTTAGGTAGTATTTATTGAGTAACTTATATATGTTCCATATACCTACGGCCCAAAGGGGACGAATTTTAGGGAAAAAAAGGTATCGTAGGCAGTAATTTAGGTTCGATTTATTCGAAATAAAAGAGTTTTTCGGTATTAATATCGGTTGTCCTGTATATCTGGCAGGAACTATATCGATCATGGGGCCATGGGCACTAGAAAAGAGTGGTCTGCCTATGCCGTATTGCCTTAGTACCTTGAATGTGCTACCTTCAATACAGAAAGTCAGGGGAGCCAACATGATGGCATTGGAACTATTAAATGAAGCGCTCTCTATATTTTCTCATCCCATATTTCATTATTTTACACCACTAATTTTTTGTATGAACTTAAAAAGTCAAAGACTAGATTATATCTGTTATAGTATACATTTACATTTTGGTTATTCTAGATCTCAAACAAATTTTACTTCAACGAGGAAGCAATATTTAAGTTACATGAGATAAACGTTAACATTTGATGTGCCCGGAACTAAATTATACACCTCTAAGCTAAATTAAACTTATCAAAACCGTTGAAGCGATTCACTAAAATAACAAAGCTCCGTTGTATTCCAGTTATTTCGCTCCGTGAGCAATTAAGTTTCTAAGAGGGCTCGCAAATCAACTTAACTACTCTTTCTCAAAACTATTCGGTATATTATCAAACAGCGCGGTAAATGTAGCGTAAGCGTTGAACGTTCAACTCGAATGTGTTAGCTTTAATCATGATTTACGTACAGTTTGGACATTGTTTTCGTTAGTAAAATTGTTTTAAGTACCTACTAACCTACCCTTTTGTATTCATAAGAAAGCTGACCTTACTCAACAGTATGAGTTTTGGGGATGTTATTAAGGAAAAATGTTGATTATACATATTTGAGTACCTACTCTACGGCCGCACTCAAAAACGTTTCTAACTTTAGTTAGGAACGCTTTACCTTTTTATAGTGAACTAGCTGCGCTTCGCGGTTTCACCCGCGTAAGTCCCGATACCGTGAGAATATTAAAATGAAAAGTAAGCCTATAGCCTTCCTCGATAAATGGACGATCCAACACAAAAAAAAACAATCCAGTAGTTCCTGAGATTAGCGCGTTCAAACAACTAACCTCTTTAGCTTTAAATATTAGTATAGACGATATTCAACATCAGCGAAAATATTACAATGCCGGCCGTTGGTTCTTATTATGTTTTTCCTTGGATTTTAGGGTGATTTTCTATTAAGGCGCACGATACGCAAGCTACGCACGCCCTTAAAGCCCTATTATCTATTCCATGGCAGAACCACGCAGCTCACGAGACGAACGTCGAACGACGAACGAACCAAACAAACTAACACAACTATTCAAATACCAACTTACCTCACTATTGAACATGAAAATAACAATGTATTAACTAGACGAGTTTATTGTTTATGGAGTACCTATAGTAAGAAAAACCTCGGTCTGTCGCCACACAATTGCAATGCCCGGCAGGGCTCATATGTGGACTATTATGCCTCTGTAAGATCTATTATACAATATGAAAGCAAATAAATGAAATGAAATGAAATGGAACGTCTGTAGTGTACTTTTTTAAGCAACAACCTGGTATTATGTGAATAAAGTTTTATAAAAGTATTGTTAATGCACACAAGTTGATTTTAGTTTACTAAAAGTGTGTCTAATGCACCTGGGTGAATTAAGTTAACTATGTGTATAGCGACTTTTAAGGTTACCCCACATAGCGGCAGATATGTCATGTAATAAACTCCAATCAACGATTTTTGTCTTATATTATTATGTCAAATTATCTTCGTTGAGGTGCTACGAGGGCTCAGAAGCAACTGGACCAACTTGCATCTGGACAGATTAGGAACTGTACATATAAGCAACTAGACAGATTAGCAACAGGAGAGATAAGCAATATGACAGATTAGCTACTGGACACAGTACATTCGTCGTCGTTTTTTTTAGAATAAACTCATAAAAATATACTATGAAACATTGTAAGTATAGTACCTACCTCAAACAAAATCTTATATCATTTTACGCGTCTATAATATCACTGTAATAAAATAACGAAACGGACTGGAAATGAAACGAGCAACTTGCGAACAACAAATTAAAATATTGGTAAGCAAGCGTAAACGAGATCAGTAACCATAGGAACAGAAAATAAGGTAACGCTCACACCCCCCGCTACGACGAAAATATCGCATTTTCCGAGTCGTAAAACTAAGTGGATTTCGTGATGTTTCAATAACTTTCCGAATATCTATGTGGTGATAAATTGATGATAGGAGGTAAATGTAAAACTTGGGTGATGATGATACGCGAATTTTATACGCAAAGTTAACGAGTTAGTAAGTTGTAATATTTTTATAGGTGTATGTAGGAAAAATGTACAGAAAAGTGGGTAAGACCAATCTTGATTAAGTAGGTAAATAATTTCTGTGTGTAGCTTCAAAAAACACCGGCCAAGTGCGAGTTGGACTTACGCACGAAGGGTTCCGTGTCATGTTGTATGGGAGCCCTTATTTTTTTTCTGTTTTTAGTATTTTTTGTTATAGCGGCAACAGAAATACATATTCTGTGGAAATTTCAACTGTTTAGCTATCACGGTTCAAAAGATACAGCCTGGTGACAGGCAGACAGACGAACGAACGGACATCAGATGGAGTCTTAGAAAAAGGGTACCGTTTTTACCCTTTGGGTACGGAACTCTAAAAATTAGTAGATGATTTAGTAGATACATAATTTCTGTGTGTGTGAATGTGTGTTTGTATGTGTGTGTGTTTAAATACTACTTAGCTGCAAAAAATAAAAAGAAATTATTCACAAACTCATACCTACAGCATATTACATGTTTAATAAACAAAACCGCCGCATGTTAGGCCTTTATTACTGGCACATTAGAGCTCTGAGACATAGCAGCTGATAAACTGCCGACCGACTACCTTAGGCTGAGCGACTGCAGCACGGCAACGTCTTATTACAGCTGAAAAATTACTACTGAGTTATTTCCAGTCCCTGAAAAAGACAGTAGGTCAAAAGTAAAAATTCTTATTCATTTGGGATCATACAATTTGCATAGAAGCACTTTGAATCCTGTTAAAAACTTAAACAAATTAGGCTGTGTGTAGTAATGTGTCGCAGTCAATAACCTATTTATTAGCTACCAAGGAATAAACTGTCCTTTGGCTGGCATCTATCCTATCAAAACTGTCAAAAAAAATCAGTTAACAGACTAGTTAACAGCCAAAATTCGGTTTCAGATCGAGAAAAAAGCCTTGGTGGCTGATATATTATAGATCTAAGCAAAACTATCATTTTTGACGTGATAACGTTTAATAAATTTAAGGAACACCTGCATTCACAAAAAAGTGTCTGTTCCGGAGCCTATTCGTTACAAACATAAAAACAAACAAAATAGACAGACAGACAGAATAAGAAAGTGATCCTTTTCTGTTCCTTTTTCTACTTTTTGACATACGGAACCCTAAAAAACAAACAATCTTTCCTCTTTATATTATTAGTGTATTATATAACTGTAGTTGAATGTGTTGAGCGGCAGGTGATCAGCAATGCAGCTGATGATTAGTCGACTGCAGGCATTGCAGTCCGTTTGTTGGAGCCCTAACTTTGAGGTGGTGGTGGGCGGATGACATCACTCCCTGACTTGACGAGATGAGACAACGTCGTCGGCGCACTGTTTATTTGCATTTTTATTAGAAACGTGACTACGTGACCATTACTTCCATCGCTTATTACGTTACACGAAGGATTCTCTGAAACAAAAGATTTTTTCATTACAGTTAATATATAAAGTACATCTATACAAATAGGTCATGAAGACCCACCGTAGAGTTCTAAAATAACTATTATTGGAATATTTTTATTCTAATAATATTTATCTAATAAATGCATGAGTTGGAAGACTTTAAACTTGAACTCGAACAAGACCTAAGAATCTTGCTTGAAACCATTTTAATAGTAACAGTTTTGGAGCTCTACGATGCACTAACGATTATTAGATCAATAAAATCGGACATAAGTAAAAATGTGCAACTTAGTCAAAAGTGTCATGTAAGCTATTGTTCCTATAGCCAGGTAACCGACCTTTTAGACGGCGGCCATTAAAAATCCCCCCGCCCTAGACTTGTTTTAACAAATCAGTCGAAACTCAGCCGTTCGTGGAGTCGCATGTCTTTGTTTTCGGCACTTTTGTTCGCACTATAACTTCGCTTCACAGTTGTGTGTTTGTGTGGTTCAATTTAGAAAAAACTTTTATTGGATATGGCAGAAGAAGGTATGTACTACATTTTAAAATATTACATGATTACTTTGTCGTATAAAATTTATATTTTTATGTGATATGAAAACAGTTACAATTTAGGTACATTTTTTTGCTTTACTTTTTCAAACAATCGTGTTTTTATGTATATGTCGTGTCTTGTCGGGCTACAACTTTTATAACAATATAATAATTGATTTGTTGGCTATTGTAAATCATAATAAAACCATCCGCCTACGTCCGCCATTTTGTTTTATATGACTTTTAAATTGTACGTAAAAATTACACAATTATTTTAAGTTAATATATTTATTTATTTGTCGTACAGATAATTCGAGAACTATCAAGATATTTACTAGAAGAGCATTGTGGGAGATCTTGAATGAATTCAAGGGCCACAAAATAGAAGAAAAGTTTTCATTGTTTGAAGATAGACTTGTCCAATTGACAAATTGTCCGGAACATGAGAAACATAAAATGGTAAATGGTTTGAAGCACTTTAAAAGTGAATTCAAAAAGAAGTGGAGAGGAGCTTCATACAAAGAAGAACGGTTTTTAAAAAGTAATGAAGTGTGGCTTACATCTTCGATGGAATTACCTAACTGGCCTGAAATGACCTTACCAAAACCTGGACGTCCAAAAAAATCATTTGAAGATGTGTGTGACCGTAGCAAACGGAGAAAAACAAAAGATCTGCGTGAACAAGTATCTGTCGAGGAGTTGACTTATGCTGCTGGCGTGAGTCAGGGCACTTCAGGAAATAAAGATGCATCAAAAATAATTAAAGAATTAATGGCTTCACCCACCAGAGCTACTAAACTTAGAAAAGTTATTTCTAGTACCAAGAAGCAAACAACTGTAAAAAAATATACGGCAGCAGAAGCACTGTGAAGGTGGTTTCACTAGAAGACAATGGGAAATAATCCACAGATCTGGTAAAGCTATTTACCCATGCTATTCTGTCATACAAATGGCTAAGATTGAATGTTATCCCGAGGAAGAATCAATACATGTCACTGAGACAAGCGCAGAAGTTAAACTTCAAGCATTACTAAATCACACTGCATTGCGCTTGTACAAATATATAGCGGAGGTTGTCAATACGTCATGCACTGAAGAAGAAAAACAAAATATGGTGTTAATTTCGAAATGGGGATGTGACGGATCTCAGCAGACACAATACAAGCAAAAATTCGAAAATCACGGAGATAGTGATGCAAATATTTTTCAAAGCTCACTAGTGCCTCTAAGATTATCTGTTATCATTGAAGAAGAGGAGAAAAAAATCATTTGGCAAAATCCGGTTCCGTCTTCAGTCAGATTCTGCAGACCCATACGTATAAGATTTATAAATGAAACAAAAGATATCACAAAACAAGAAATACAATACATTGAAAACCAAGCCGAACAGCTTCAGGAGACAGAAATTGATGGCAGCAAAATAAAACATAAACTGTTACTTACCATGATTGATGGCAAGGTATGTAATGCTGCTACAGAAACCTCATCTACAATAAGATGCTACATTTGCGGACAGACTTCGAAGGATTTTAATAAATTTATTAAAAAAGAAAGTAAAGTAGAAACGTTGAAGTTTGAATTATCAATTCTTCACGCAAGAATTCGATTTTTCGAATCTATTTTACATTTAGCCTATAAATTGCCTTTACAAAAATGGCAAGCACGGTCTACAGAAGAAAAAAGAATTGTAAAAGAGACTAAAGAAAAACTACAAAAAGCCTTTAAAGAGGAAATGGGATTACTCGTAGATGTTCCCAAAGCAGGGTTTGGGAACACTAATGACGGGAACACGTCAAGGAGATTTTTTGCAGATCCGGAATGCTCCTCAAGAATAACTGGCATCAATGTCGATTTAATAAAAAGGTTTAAAGTTATATTAGAAGTAATATCAAGTGGCAATAACATTGATGTAGAAAAATTTGAAGCATACGCAAATGAAACTGCAAAAATATATGTCGATCTGTATGGTTGGCATCCCATGTCACCAACCATACACAAAATTTTGATACATGGAGGTGAAGTAATAGCTCATGCACTCCTACCTATTGGCCAGTTATCGGAAGAGGCAGCTGAAGCCCGAAACAAACATTTTAGGCAATACAGATTACATTTTTCCCGCAAATTTTCGCGCAGAGACTGCAACATAGATATAATAAACAGATTTCTTTTAAGTTCAGATCCATTTATCAGCTGCAGCAGAAAGACACAAAATAAAAAAAGACAGCCTTTCTCAAAGGAGGCAATAGAAATGATGTCTGCCAGCACGGTATTTAAAAATAGACAAAGCGAAGACGAAAGTTCCGACGAAGAAGAAGTTGAAGAATCCTAAAAATGTAAAAAGATGTAAAATTTTAAATATATAATTATTATATTGGTCAAACTTTGTGTTTTATTTAATTTAATTGCACATAAAATTATATAAATAAATTAAATATTTTTGTCCGATTTTTTCACTCAAATACTCGTTAGTGCGATGGGTCTGCAATTTTGAAACCGACCGTACCGACAGTATTGTGTATTGTAAGACTTTTTATCCTTGTACAATCGGCTGCATAATTGCCGCCCCCGGTAGAGTTTGAAAATTACTAGTATTGGAGTGTTTTCATTCTAATAATTTGTTTTTTGATAAATTGATGAGTTAGAAGTCTTTAAACTTCAACTAAAGCAGGTGTCTAGAATCTTGCTTGTGTTGAGAACATTCTTATAACAGCCGTTTTGGAGCTCTACGGTGGGTCTGCAATTATGCAGCCGACCGTACTTAAGTATAAGAAGTTTGGTTTTTCCTACATGAAGACTAATTTAATACCCATCAGAATTGAATTAAATCGAAACAATAAACTTACAGAAGCTATAATATGAAATACGGTTATAGCATATTTTACGTTTGAAAAAAGAATGTATTAATCATGATGTCCTTCCTCCACGGACGAATGGCGTGTAGTTTTGCGTAGACCAGGGAAAAAGTAAATCGAGTGAATTTCACGACTCACTGGAGCATATGCCCTAGTAAGTACGCACAGAACATATTTTGTGGTAAGTAAATAAACGTGTAAGCCTTAAATCCTTCGTTGCGATATAAGGAAAATGCTTTGCTTACGCACATATAGGTACTTATAAAACTCTAGCATGGCAAAGTTTCCATATAGATTTTTAATCAGCAGTCTCGTGATTATGAGAGCGTCCAGCAATTCTCCATTCCGACTTCAAGTAGGGAAAGTGACTGGCTTTTCTTAAAAAAAGAAAATGGCGGCATACATTTTTGGTTTTAGACGCTATGATGTTAGTTACTTTTTACCCGACTACGGCGAAGCCAAAAGGAAGGGTTATGTGTTTTGAGACTAAAGACTCAAATTGAAAATTCCATATTCATTTGTCATACAATTTGCACGACATAATAAAGAAGCATCTTAAAAACTACGTTAGGTTTTTGCCTTCGGAACGCGCCCACTAACGAGAAGAAGGCACAAGAAACTCATGTGGTAAAACTATTTCATTATTCAATCAGTAAATAAACCTTATTTTTCTTCTTTTTCTTGTTTCTTTATTATTTTTACCGTCAAGCAATTTAGTATTAACAAAATTTATAACTCGGACATCTTTCCACTTAATAATTCTTTCACATCATTTGTTTCTGAGCTATAATATAATGCAAATCCCCGTTGAGACTCTCATATTGAAATATGAAACTTAATCGCTTTACCTTTGAAAGAATAGTCTGAAGTTTCATACATAAATCGGGCTTTGAATACGTAGAGCTCGCTCATTGAGAGACTGTGAATAGTGTTGGAAGTTAATACTGACTTTAATAAGGAAACAAAGGCAAAGATATAACGTTTTAAGTGTTTAATTTCAGTGACGAAGAAATCAGATTTTTTATTCTCCTAAAAAGAACAGGTAATCATTTTTCAATAATTCCCAAACTAAGTTATTCATATGCATTTAAGTACCTATGCGTTCAAACACTTGTTCTCAGTCAAATGGATCAAATGAGACACAGGAACAACTAGGAAGAAATGGGACAACACTTTGAAAAATACTCTATTTCATTAAGTACCACTGTAACAAATGGCACTGAACTTTAAAAGTCGCCTATTCCCAATTTCCTTCCTAAGCAACGCTTTTACTTCATTAAAAAAATATGTATTATGAAGCTGCAGTACCAGGCGTCCATAGGTTATAAAGAGCTCTCATTATATTTAATTAAAGTCATCATCAATTTCTAAAACATTCCACAATCAAATTAGTGTACAGGATTCAAGATAAATGCATCAATTGCAATTAGTGATCCATTAGCACATATGGAATTGTCCATGCATTCGAGTGCAAGATTTAATTTGAGTAGAATTGATACAAATGCACTAAATTGTCCCCTTAGCAAGTGCCCTAGTGATATAGTGCGGTCCAAATTAATCAAATTGTAAGGAAATATAGAGGACTCTTAAATAAGAACTCTTTTCATACTAGTGGCCGTTGAAATTGAACTATATGTAAATGAACATGTATTTCAGTTGAAAAACAGTATGCACAAATTACACAGTTAGCAATTCTAATTTAGAGGAGTGCAGTGAATACTTTAAATGAGGAGGTAGTTGCAACATTTTTAGCTCAACAAATATAATCAAAACATGATCTGTCTTAAAAATGCGAATAAGTTCATGACTGTAAAGATTATTGTAACAATAATTGTTTGACAAAAATGTTACTCATTCTGTAGTCTGTACCACGTACAATCAACGTTCAAAAGTCTACCGGCACCGTAACGTTTGCAATCCTGTGCAGCGATATTCGAACATTATAACAGTGTAACCTGTAAATCGATCCGACGTCGGTTGGTGTAGCGGGTGGCGGCGGCGTATACCACTCGGTCATCTAAACACATAGCTAACATGTTAAAAATAATTCAAGTATTTATGTTTGTGTGTAACGTCTATAGAAAGGTCGTAAGCCCAATACTTGTTCATAGTATTATAGTAGCAAACTGATAGTGGAATTATGACGCATATTTACTGTACCTACTAACAAATAGGGATAGTATGATAAAATACAAATGTAATAGATTTATTCAATGTTTTCATTAATTTTTAGGTGTTCACATTATGTAAATTGATTAAATAAACTTGATAGGTTAAAGTCAGTAAGAGCGTCTTTAAAAGTTTTTCCTCCATTTGAAATTACAACTCATTTTGGTAGGTAATGAGGTCAATGATTAAAATGATTATGTTTTTACTAAAAGTTGAGACTTGTTTGTTACAGGAATCGATTTCGGTAAACTTTTCGTTGTTTTTGTAAGAATTCTTTCCCTATTCGTATTAGCATTATTGCAGTGATTTCATAGAGGAATAAAATTTAAAAAAAAACATGTTTTTTGACAATCCTACTAATATTATAAATGTGAAAGTTTGTATGTGTGTGAGTGTGTGCATGTATGTTTCTTACTCCTTCTAGAAAAAACTACTGGACCGATTGCAATGAAACTTGGTATCTAGACAGCTGGAGACCTGGATTAACACATAGGCTACTTTTAATCCCGATATTCCCACGGGATCGGAACTTACGCGGGTGAAACCGCGGGGCGCAGCTAGTTATCTATATTATTTTTAGAGTAATATTTCTTTTTTTCTAATTCAATAAAGTAATTTTTTTTTTTTGTAATTTCTACGTCTTTCGTCGTTACCATAGTTCCTGTAACACGACTGAAATGCAGATCTATGGTAAATTTATTATAAATTGGCTCAAAATAAACACGAAAAATCACGTTTCATAAAAATATGTGAACAGTCACATATTTTTATGAAACGTGATTTTTCGTGTATCTATCTATAAAACAAAACTAGGCATTTTAGTTTTACCCTTTTAAAATATACTGAGGAGACAAAGGAAGCTACGACATTTACACAGTTCATTATTACAATCAAACGATTTCAACATGTCTATTTCAACTCCATTTGTTCGAAGTCACATATGAATACTTAAAAGATAAAATCTTTTTAATATGCTGCCGCATATTGTAAAATGCAAATATGGAAAACTGAAGACCGAACGTGTTGTAAGAATTTTAAAATCATATTCCCGTTCAACGAATAAAACTTAATAAAAATGATAAGATTGCAAGTTTTTAGTTGAAAATGGAGAGGCAAGAAATTATGCAGAGTTGATTAAAACGGAATAATTGCGTTAACTGATTATTTAATATTGGATCTTTAGGGTTCCGTACCCAAAGGTTTAAAACTGGACCTTAAGGGCCCCCGAGACGATCAATCGCGATTGTCAATTCTACGTGATTGATACAGCTGATTGATCATCGACCAGTGTGATTGAGCGATTGTCAATCGGTACTACGTGATTGAAGTCGATTGAAAGAAAATTTAATTGAAGCGCCGATTGATGCAATCGATTGATCGTCTTCCTGTGTGATTGACAATCGTTCGGACATTCGTGCTTCGAACGCTGAATAGGAAACATGTCCGATCTAGCTGAAATAATTGAAGAACTGATTGAAGCTCAAACAATCAGACTTCAATCGCGATTGTCAATAACGTAACGCGATTGATCGTCTCGGGAGGCCTTTATTAGACTTCACTGTCCCTCCGTTCGTCCGTCTGTCTGTCTGTCTCTCTCCAGGCTGTTCTCATAAACCATAAATAAGATTGTTAATTTTTTCACAATTTTCATTGTTGTGAAATACAAATGTTTTAATTATTAATTTTATTTTACTGTTATTATTAATTTTATTGACTTTGCATTGAATTAGATAGGTATATTTATTTTATTGTTCATAAATAATGTAGTGGAATCGAATTTTGACTTTAAATCTAATTTACTTATCTTTATTTTGTTTTGGTCTATGGCAGAATATAAATAAATAACAAAATATTGCAGGACATAATTAAGTAAAGTAGGTAACTGTTAGCATTATCAATACCACATTTCTACTTCATGCAAATAAATAATATTCTATTTCTATTTCATTATGTTGTTGTGAAATACGAAATGTTGCCGCTATAACAACAAATATTTATCACCAAAAAAAGAAAAATAAAGTCGGTTTACGGACGATAATTTTACGTGATAACGTCATAAGAAAACATTGATGGTAACCATGGCAACGATAAAACGTTGCTATAGTTACCTTGTCAATAACATGAGGCGTTCCAGTAACGACGCGTGACGTCACACTTTTTTGAGATTGCAGGTGTTCACCAACTTATAAAACGTTATCACGTCAAAAATAAGTTGGGCTCCTATACGACATGGTACGGAACCCTTCGTGCGCAAGTCCGACTCGCACTTGGCCGGATTATTTTCATGGTTTTATTTTTAACAATAATGAGTAAGAGACTTCACACGATTTGTATTCAAAGTTATTATTTTCTATTTCTCTTACCTCGACGTTTCGACTATGCAATGTTACGATAGTCATAATCGCAAGAGACTTAAAATACGGGATCAAGAGCCGGGAAAATAATTACTATGAATAAGACATGTTTGGTCATTGGCCACCGAATCGTAATTACAAAGAAACAAAGAAAAAAAAACAAACACAAAGAGAGAGGATCAAATAGAAAGAGGTGAGTCTAATCTTGTAAAAACATATAAATACCTAGATCAAAAACATAAGACAAATGTACTTTTATTGAATACTAAATTTTCTATAATTTGAGCCGAATATTACTATTCTAGATAGCATTATAATGTTATATCACCCTTCAAACGAATGCATCATTATAAATAGAAAAAGAGTATTGATTTTGGTATAAGAATATAAAGTGTATTTCTTGCAAAAGTCTAGTCAGAAACCTCTGGTCCGTGAACATTGGTAACCCCAGAATGCTCATGTATAATTCAACATACAAACAGATGTCAGACTGAGCACATGGCCTGTCCCAGGATAAGACAGATTAAACCACGGCCAACCGCTATCTGTGAAAATAGAATCTGCATACATACTGCTACGTAGCCTGCTATACTATGTGTTGTGCCCGCAATTGACCCAATTAAAAATTGTACCTAATTAGACCGATAGCTATTAAATATTTAATGAGGCATTTAATGTATAAATTAAGTGTTTAGGAAACATAAAAGGTGATTCATTAAGTAGTAATTGAATAAATAACAAATAACGATGCGGTTTTTTTAATAGATAGAGTGATTCAAGAGGAAGGTTTATATGTATAATACATGTGCTAGTTTCTTTTTAAATGCGAAAGTTGCTTTTAGTTTATGTTTACTGTAAATACCTCTTAAAATAGATTATTTGTCAATGCAATTAAACGTTTGCTTGGCGTACCATCAAAGTTGGAGAATCCAGTTGAAGTTCAGCTCATGAATATGCAAGCTTACAAGCAATACCGGACTTGGTCGTAAACTTATATTGAATGCGTCGACAGGGACCTGCCTGTTTGTGTTTGTAGGGTAGTCCTAGTTGCATATATGTGATCTTAAGAGGAAGGGTACCTGCGCTCTCTCCATACAAACGTAGTCGACTGTTTCCTCCCTGAATAATGACACTAGAGCAAATATTTTTGTGCCATAAAACTAATAACTGCCATGACTATGCCCCTATGTCTTGTTTTTTTTTCATTTTCTAATTATAATAGAAATTAAGATAAAAAAAATTGTTTTATGCAACAAAAATATTTGCTATAGTGTCATTATCCAGGGAGGAAACAGTCGACTACGTTTGTATGGAGAGAGCGTCGGTACCCTTACCTCTTAAAATGTGTGCTTGTTGATGGAACGGAACGTTTACTTACTCTGTTTCAGTGAAGTCTACGCTTCTTTTATGTTTGGCAACAGATCATACCTACTCAGAAAGAGTAAAAAAAATCGACATAGAACAGGTAAAAAATTCTATCTAAGTAGGTAAATAAAAATGAATTGCCGAAATGTATGATGTATTAGAACTCTACGGTGGGTCTGCAATTCTGACTCCGACTGTTTACATGCGTATTTTGCCATGAGATATTTTTTAAAGTATTTATGATTTAAAAGCTAAGTACTGAACAAATTTCTGATAGTACTTAAATTCTTTAAAAAAAATCTAAGATAATAAATGACGTAGTTTCGAGGTATAAAACATAACACCAAATAGAGAGCCTCCTCCTTTTTTTTGAAGGTGTTAAAAAAGAAACCCAAAATCTCGTCTTACTTTGTTGACTAAGGATATTATTATTATAGTCTGATATGGATATAATTGACTTTTACTGTCTACCTACATAATATATCTACCTAAATAACAGCATACTTATCTCTATTGATAATATAATCTATTACCTACTGTTTAGGCATACTGAATTTTAGGTAGTTTGCTTAATAGGGATTTAGTTTTTTAGACATGACCTGTAGGCATTTTGCTTCGTAGTTAATTTGATTTTTAGGTAAAATGATCAGGAAGTATAAAAACCACTCAGATAAAATCACAACTCATGTTCTTAAAACTCGTAAAGGGCTTAAAACACTAGAGAATAAGCATGTCTTATTGAAGAATGTCAAATGAATCCTCCCATTTATTGTACCGAAACAGACGAGATTATAACAATATTCGTATATTTCACGCTACAATAACATCAAATGCTATAATTCTATTTTTTACATGATTGCATATGTCGCCCCATGACGTATAAACTTATACAGGGTGCGCGGTTTCGTCACGGGTATAGCACTCCGCTGGGCATTCTGTAGCTTTGTACTCCCCTATTGTGATTTCATATCGAACGGTTATATTATTACGTCTCTCGTTTATACGTTAAAAGCGATGTCACGACAGTTGACACGTGTTTAGCATTTGACTTAGTTCCCATTGTCCTAAATCGTTTGAGGGGAATAATTTTGACAATGTGATGTTTTGAATTGATAGAAACTACTGTTTCAAAGTTTTAATTTCATGTGTCAGTTTTAATTGAACTAATTAATTTAGATGTAAAAGAATTGATACTGGATAACGAATAATGATGTATCTATTTTCTATTATAAATATATTATACCTATAATAGAAAATAGATTTGAAGACTTTTGTGATGCCAAAGGTTCCGGGTTTGATTTTCGCCTCAAACAAGTATTTATATAAAGTATTTGTGTCTGGTCTGGGTATTTCTATACATATGTGTTTTTACAAAAAAGTATATAGGTAAGTATTATATCCGTTGTCTAGCTACAATAACACAAGCCTAGTTGCTTTGCTTGGGGCTAGATGGCGCTGTGTGGATTGTCCTGCAATATTGATTTATTGAATGTGACAAAAGTATTAGTTTAGTTTGATTGTGGGAGATCCGAAGCCTACACTAAGCCAAGCGGCCTCTACTATTGATAGGTCTCCAGGTCTCTCTTTCGGACACAAATTACAATTCACACGAACATTCAGGTTTTCTTGCAATGGAGTGGAAAAATCTTAAAAAGTTACATATCAAACAAATAACCGCACTCAATGAAATCTTTTATAAAGATCTAAATTGATATTTTCAATCCGTTTTTCATATCCAAAACTGGACTAAATCGCATCAATTCAAACTTTCCATGACAGGTTTAAAACTATCCACAGGCTATTTTCAGTCAATGTAAAAAATCTAGTAGAAATACATTCGTTGAATCGAACTAACTCTGATTTGTATGATACACTAGAGGCAGACAAACGGGGATTAAAAAGGATTTAACTGCTACACTCTCGTGTAATCTAATGTCGATATTGCTTTTTTTTATTAAAGCCTATATGACAACACCACGTGCTTGACGTCGGCGGTTGTCACTCGGGTTGATATGTGAGTGACGTCACGAAGCGGGATAAAATGACGTTGCTTTTGTTATTTGTATGCATGGGAATGGATTGTGACGTTAGTGATGTCCATTCGAAAAGGGAACAGCCTGTTTATATTTTTCATTTATTTATTAATTGCTTTGTGTCAATGCTAGGGTAATTAATATCACACCTGCCATCTGGCGAATGTGATAGTGGTCAATCGCTGACTTATGACATGTAAAGAAAATGAATTAAATAAGTCTACTTAGATATGTTACCTTGCCCTGAAATAGGTTGTTAGGTAATCTACCCGACTTAAACCGCATGCCTACAAGTGTTTTATTTATTTATTTATTTGGAAATCCAACAGCTTATATTTATGCTTGTTATTATAAGTTAGCTACTATTTACATATCAGTTACCGTCAGGGGTTTTATTTTTTAGTTTTGGTTTGGTATTTGTGAATTATAATTCTGTAAAAAAAAATTTTTTTTTGTTAGATTCGTAGGATACTCGCGCTGACACGACTTATCTAACAAGTGGCGCAAGTTCGATCTTTTTGTTCGATTGATCGAACCACAAAAATTAACGAAAGTTAAAGTTCGGTTGTATAAGTGAACCAAGCGGAGCGTTAGTAGGTATGTATGTGCTTATGGTTCGATTTATAGGACCGCAAGGAACTTTTCATCTCTTATCCAAATCGGATTAGCCGGTTAGTCCTTAAGAGATCACAAAGGCAGAAGTCACATACCCATTTACATCAATAATATTCTCGCAGTCGGATAAAAACAATTAATTCTAAACAATAAAAACTTAAATAAATCACTACTAGAACTTACCCAAATTCTAAATCATATACGTACTTCGTACTTTTTGCTCGAACCACAACCACCAGTCCAAGCTACATTGAAATAACAGAAACTACAACCAAATAACTAAATTAATATTGAGTTAGCATTTCCATTTATCACAAAATGTACCTAGTAATACATGAAATGGAGTTCAATCCAGCACACATGAACGCACCACTGCCTGCGTCTATAGCAATTAAATAGGTCGGCTATGTGTGCGAGTTTTGAATAGGCATGGACCAAGTTGGTGTACTAGGACTGTGTTTATTGATATTCGTATTTAAATGAAGCTTTTTTGACGTGATAACGACTAATAAATTGATGGATACCTGTATTCACAAAAAAGTATCACGGTAATATTGTGTGACGTCATACGTCATGGTAATATGATCAGACGCGTCATGGTAACATATGAAACAGAGTATCATCACTATCACTAAATAATATAAAACAAAGTCGCTTTCTCTGTCCCTATGTCCCTATATCCCTTTGTATGCTTAAATCTTTAAAACTACGCAACGGATTATGATGCAGTTTTTTTTAATAGATAGAGTGATTCAAGAGGAAGGTTTATATGTATAATACATGCATAATATAGCCGTGCGAAGCAGGGGTGGGTCGCTAGTAGGAAATAACATAGGAAACAACATAGCAAACATACATAACTTAGGAACAACATAACATAGTAACATTGGAAATAGTACACACAGAGAAAAATGTTGTTAGACGTACGAGAAATCTCGTAAGTGCAACCAGAACTTCTGTTTGGATCCGTGACAGCAGTACCCACTAGTTGTCTTTACCAAGTATTTTTTATTGAGGACCAACTAGAAGTTATTGTACACACTACTATTCTACTAGTATACACGGATAAACAATCTAGTTACGTTTACTAGGTTATTGTAAATGTAACTAGATCTTTTTGTAGTGTATAAAATATTCTAGTTCCGATAATTGCGTTTGATGTATAAATCAATTATAGTAATCCTTGACAGCAAAAAGGAATATTAAAGTTAGACTACATTGTCTAGTAGACTACGCGTCAGCACGCTCTACGAGTAATGCAGCACTTATGGCTATAGTGGAGTATAGCCATGTAACGGAACAACCTTCTTCCGTTGGGTTATAAAATTAAAATTTTCAAATGTATTATAAAACCTTTTTGAAGATTCCGATCTTTTTAGAAAACAATTAGTATTTTAAAATAAAAAAGGTATTCTTGACAGCATTGGAATATTGTCAGAGAAAAGTCAGGTGATAAAAAAATCAAAAGAACAAGAAGAGAATTTTACTAGGAAAAATCCACTGATAATATTCAAGATATGTATGGTTGAATGAGCACTTAACATGGATTTACATGTGCTAGGCTAATGCACCATTCGACTTATGGATAGTTTGAGGTAGGTGGTACTTTAGTACTTTCCTACTGAGCATTTTACATAATATATTTCTTTTCACAGATTAATAAATTATATAAGTCGGTTTTTAGTTCTGTTAAAATCGTATTCCTGTTCAGTTAATTGTTCTGTATGACCATTATGAAGTGGATTGCTATTGTAGTGGTTTGCTTTTATAGATTAGAGCTTGTGGATTTTGAGATCATAGATAGAATGGTAGCATTTATAGTTGTAGGCATTACCCAGTCATTGGCGGCCGGATTGCGGGTACGATATTATCTCCAAGTAGGCGATATAACTTTACAGGAGACACGTCTATTATCGTTTGGTTATAATGTTATAATTTACAATATGGAATATGTGTTAGTTCCATAACTAGTTTGCCTGTGTTAGGGATGTTATGATGAAATGCTCACACTGTCTTTCTTTACAGACCAAACGGCAATGATGATCTATCCTTAAATGCGAAGCAGATTCTAAATATATACTCATGTGCAAGTGAACCAAGCTTGTGAACCAACACTTATGAACCAGGCTTGTATATTGTAAAACTTGGGAACGTCAGGTATAAGTAGATCCTAAATATATACACATGTGCAAGTGAACCAAGCTTGTGAACCAACACTTATGAACCAGGCTTGTAAATTGTAAAACTTGGGAACGTCAGGTATAAGCAGATCCTAATTATATAGACATGTGCAAGTGAACCAGACTAGTAAACCAAGACTTATGAACCAGACTTGTATATTGTAAACTTGGGGAACGTCAGGTTTCCAACGCCGCGATGAGAGGGATAAGTGTTAACCAGTGGCTACCAATCATAATATTATTATATTATAAAATTATTATGTGATTTATATTAAATTGTCTATATCTTGACTTATCACTATCATTATCATTACATAGTATAAAACGAAGTTACTTTCTCTGTTCCTATGTCCCTATGTATGCTTAAATGTATGTATGTATGCTTAAAATCATAGGATATCCACATACACGATATTTACCCGTCTTTGCTTAAGAACTTTTTGGTTTTTTGATTATTTTAAAATATTTTGCTAAGAATCTCGAGTCACTAGGACTTGGTTACTACATCTCATATCTAGGGTTTATTTCCACTAGACGTCACGTGCCATATAAACTACAACTCTCCATATTAAATAAATAAATACAAATTTCCATAAAATAATAAAATGCTAAATTTGTATATTTAATTAGTAATAAATTGAATTAAATTAGATACTTTTCTATAAAAATAATAAATAAAAATATATTAAAATAAAATGCTAAATTTCCATTAAAATACTAAATACTAAATTATATATTAAAATAGTCAATAAATCGAAATAATTTAGGTAGTTTATTTAGGTTAAAAATAGGGGGGGGGGGTTCTTTACAGCCACATATTGCTTTAAGTGCGGAGTCCGTAATCCGTAGGTACGCATCCGCGATACAAAACAAAATTTTCGTCTCGACCAAGGTAATTTGATAAAACACAACGATAGCGCGATCTAAAATTACTACTGGTGCCATCTAGTTGTGACTCATGAAACTAAATAAATAAGTAGCTACACATAAATATAATTATTTAACTAGAATATTCTTGCACTCACAAAAATGTAGTCTTGTAGTTTTAACAATAATTTTTATGTTCGATATAAAAGAACACAGTGTTAAATAAACATGATATTCACCTATGACAACTTAATTATTTTGTTATTATAACAATTTGTTTTAGTTATTTTCAGAAACAAACAGAATAGTAAGGATAATTATACATTCTTGTAGTAATTAAAATAATGTTGTTGTGGTTACAGGCAACTTCGTAGTGCATTACCAACATGACGATCATTAATCAGAACACTTTATTTCGTTAACTGTACATTTTATTCAAGTAAACATTACAAATCATTTCGTTTATGAAGCAAGAATTATTGTTTTAAATACAAAATTATTGTAGCTTTGATTTAAAATATTTTTCTAGTGTACCTTATTAAACATTTAGTGAGGTTTAAAATAAAATCGTAGAGATTACAAGAAAACAGTATTTCAGACTAAAATTGTCGTAAAATAATTTAACTATACAGTTTTGTACTTCTGGTTGACTCCTATTTCTCTGCGTGTAGAGTATTTAATAATAATATCGCTCGTCTTGGCTCCGGCTTATGTTATGGTGTGACAAGTGATGAGTAGAAGACTTATATAAAGGAAAAAAAGAAATAAGTAGCTACTTAGGTATAATGGAATAACAAAAAAAATATAATTTTTCATCGTTTTCTTATGACGTTAAGACGCAAAATTACCGTCCGTAAACCGACTTTACAGACAACAATTTGTTTTTTTATATGTCAGTGTTTCACCACTATCTTGACGATGCTATCTAAGATGTACAGTCAGAAAAGGACTGAGGGTAACATAAAATAATTAGAGTAATTAGATTAAAATAATAAGAACTTTTAAATATGTACCATATTTAAAAGTTCTAATTATTTTAATGACGGTTCAACAATTTTTGGTTATTCTGCGAGAAATAACTAACACTTCGAAAGCTTTAGTGATATCAAGCAGAATAATTTACAATTAGTAAACCGTTACTTAAAAAATTAAAACTTTAAAATATGCACCGGCTACCCTCAGTCCTTTTCTGACTGTACCACGCTTTCCTAGAAGATCCCTTCGTTCGTAACTCAAAGACCTAAAATAATCGAGGCCTTCGAGGGACGCTCGTGAAGGTAGTAAGATGGCATTGGAACAAAAACTCTTTTGATTCGTTCTATACGAGTATTTGTGTCTGCATCGGCCTACGTATCGGAACACCGACAAGTCCGCTTGACAATAAGACTTACGACGGTAGGTAGTAAAAAGCCGCGGCTGAAGCCTTCCTCTAGAGGTAAGCAGAATGGCTCTTTCTTAGAGATAAAACGAATGTCATACATATCATCTTTCAATTTTTATGTTAGTGCAGCTTCGGCCCGCCACTTCACTGTCGTTGAAAAGTAGTGTATTATTGAAATTTTGAAAAATTTTTTTTTTTTAAATTATTTATTTGTACTCTTCACAAAAAACATACCCTCTCATCATCATTCATGTCATGGAGATCATTCATGTTTCTAACAAAAATAGCCACAAAATCCGGCCAGTAATAAAAAATGTTTCTATCTAATTGTAGAGAATAATATTTTAAACAATGTTTATTATGGCAACAAAGAGCTACGATCAACCATCGTTGAGTTATTTTATATTGAAAACCCAAAAAAATGCATTTTTATAGAGATCCGTTTGACCAATATTACTACAGAAAAAATATAAAAATAAGGAGTAAATGAATAAGCTTTGTCTGTTTTTATTATATTTATACACATAGGTAGGTATATATCTAAACATTGTATAAAATGTTATTCTCTTTGTGATAGAAACATTTTTTTTACCTTAATTTTTGGGTACGATTTGAATGATGTCTCTAGAACCAGCGGTTTAGCTGACGTTATTATATCAGTTAGTCATTTGAATTTTATATTTCTACATTCAACACGTCTTCATTGTTCTGATCTATTTAGTAACTAAAGTGAATCAAAGAGTTCGACAGCTCAGCCCTTTCAAACAGTGGATAGAATCTAAATTATCCCACTAAATTTCGAAGCTACAAAGCAAAACATTTGCATTACAATGTGAGCTAGATTTTACCTGCCAACTCACGAGAAAGTTAAACAATTCAGACCAGTCAAACTACAAGGTATGAATTGCGAATGCCGGCTAATTTTACTCGCCGTTCTCATTACAACACTGCATACCTAACTGAAAACCTTTTCAGCTAATTCAAAAACGCTCGGTTTTACGGCAAATTACAGTCAACCTGTTCGAATTACAAGAATTACAGCGTGGGCACAAAAGGGAATGGAAGGGCCCAGCGAAATTACAGCAATGGGAATTTAAGTTGTAAGTAAGCACCTACTCGGGCATTACTTTATAGAGATTGTGATATCGCAATCTAATCTAGAATCTATTTAAGATCTTTTCACATTGATTGGTAATTTTCGCACACTTTCCAGCAACATTAAATTATTCTTTGATTTTATTTTCAGCATAGCCATTTGTAACATTAACATTTTTAAATGTACCTACCTAACAGTTTATTTCTTGGTTCCTTCTCCAAGGTCAAACAACTAAACCGATTTGGGTAAAAATTTGTAAAATCAGACAGCAAAAGTGCAGACTCATTGTAGATTTCTAAAATTGTAATCATTAGAATGTTATGAACTCGAGTAAGCCTTTATAGTCATGCTTTACTTTAAGTTTGAAGTCGTTTAATACCAAGGAGGACTTCAAAATCTTGCTTGAGTAGAAAACAATAATAATAGCAATTTTAGACCTTTCGCTACTTGTGCCCGTGTAAAAATAACCCTTCTGAAAAATGCTTAGTCTGAAAGGTTCTTATTAATAGCATACTGTAGAGCTTTAGTCGGTCATAAGGTACTCAACGAATCTGTTCTATATAACCTGGACTGCTTATCGATTACCTTTGCGGTAGGTCTGCTACATCGCGTGATTTTGTATCATAAATAAAAATTACTCTGCCACTATTACTAAGTTGGAACATCGAAGCGAATTTATGAGTTCATGTTATTTCGTGGGTGATGTAACATGATTAATTTGTTGCTTATGTCCTGTAAAATTATTTAATGTTACCTAACTACAGTTAGGTTTATGAAAAAAATTGAAGACAAAATTTTTTTTGGAGAATATTTTGAGGAAAATAATATGTCCCTAAAGATTTCTACTTATTAGCAAGTCCCTACCTTTTAATATCTTGATAATTATTTAGCGACCTATATAATTAGATAGGTACTTACCTATTACTTATATAGGTAAATAAAATATATCAAAAAATACCTACCCCTTCCTATCTGTTTTCATAACATGACTAACGTTTCTTCATCTTCTTCTTATCGTGTCAATGGTCTTTTTCTCTCCTTATCTAAATATTTCCAGACTAAGAACTAGCCACATCTAAGGCAGCGTCTGTGTCTCTCATCGGGTCTTTGTGCATCGATCTATAATACTACGTAGCAGGAGGTAGGGCACGATATGAGCAAATGTGATGTTTTCTTTATCAATCAATGTAGAGATGTTTTATGGGTGAAAGTATACGAGTCGAAATAGAGAGTCGACTGCATATTTGCAGCCTCCAGCAGAATTTACATAGGTACTTACCTAACCTCAAAATGTTCATATTTTTATTCGATTTTCTAAATGTCGTAGAAAAAAAGTTGTTCATTAAGGTGCACAGAAGTAGCCCTCAAAGGCTTGCTAGTATAATTACCAATAACCCTGTATATGATAAAAAGTACAGTCAAAATGAAAAACATTTAAACGATATAAAAATGTTTTCTTGTATCCCTTATCCTCATGTATATGTTCGAATGACACATCGGCTAGTCAATAGCTGCCGCATAGTGGCGATAAAATGTTATAAATACTAAACGCCTACTAGTTTATTGAAAGCAACACTACGGCGAGACTTTCTACTTTATAATTGAACAGTTTGAATACAGCAGGCGTCAGTGGGGACGTTGCAATGAAAACTAGACTAGGACGTTATTTATTCATAACATTTCAATGAGGTATCTAATTTTATAATAGTATATTTATGTGAAGGAGTATTTAAATATCTAACCGCTGCACTCAGATATTCTGTTTAGTGATTGGTTAGGTATAAATACTATAATAAACGACTTTATAAAAGAAGGATCTTTTTATTTTATTCTGTCGTAGGTACAAAGCCATAAGACAGTTCGCTATGAGATAACAGGTTATGAAAAAAAAACCCTATGAGTTTCTTGTGCCTTCTTCTCATTGGTGGGCGCGTTCCGAAGGCACCGATCCTAACTTAGTTTTTAAGACGTTTAAATGTGATCTTTATACAAATGTATTAGGCATACAAATAATTAAAAACATTTGTTTGTACTTTGTTTTGACTTTGTCACAAAGCTTTGATTAACTAATAATCCATTTAGTAGTAAAATACCTAGGAGTAGCGAGGGGTCTATATATAGGTAGAATCCGATTCCTGTCTGTTTACTTTTACGGATTCAGGCATTGCTACCTTTCAGTGGTTTAGCATAATAAAGATGCGATTCTTGACACATCCTGTAATTATGGTGAGCGCACACCTAGCCGCACCGCAGTCGCCGCAGCGAAGGAAATCCCCAAGGCCGATGCTGATGACGTCACCAATCCGGGGGCGCTGCGCGCATACAAACGGAGACTACGGCGCGTGCGGTACGGCTAGGTGTGCGCTCACCAATAATCATCTTTGTCGCTATTGGTGTTTTATCGGCTTACTTTAAAAAAATATCAACCCTCGCCACTGATACCTTTCTAAATATAACCTTACTAGCTGCGGTTTCACCCGCGTAAGTCCCGATCCCGTGGGAATGTCATAATAAAAAGTAGCCTACAGCCTTCCCTGATAAATGGACTATCCAACACAAAATATTTTTTCAATTCGAACCAGTAGTTCCTGAGATTAGCGCTTTCAAACAAACAAACAAACTCTTCAGCTTTATAATATTCGTATAGATTGAAGAATTTTTCAATTCGAACCAGTTGTTCCTGAGATTAGCGCGTTTACACAAACAAACTCTTCAGCTTTATAATATTAGAATATAGATCGAAGAATTTTTCAATTCGAAGCAGTAGTTCCTGAGATTAGCACGTTCAAACAATCAAACTCTTCAGCTTTATAATATTAAAAATAAAGAATATTTTTTCAATTCGAACCAGTAGTTCCTGAGATTAGCGCTTTCAAACAAACAAACAAATTCTTTCCCCCTTATTCCAAAACGATGTTTAAGAATAGTCCGAGATGAGGATTTAAACCTTAGATTTAGGCACAGATTTACTCGTGAACTATAATAGACTAAACACTATCCATAATAATCTATAGGGATAGTGTTTAGACTATAGTTCCCTATATAATTTATAGGGGTAGTGTGTTTAGACTATAGTTCACGAGTAAATCTGTGTCTAAATCTAAGGTTTAAATCCACATCTCGGACTATCCCTAAACCTCGTTTTGGAATAAGGGGGTTTAGCTTTATAATATTAGTATAGATTTTAACAAACCTTTTTTACAAATATTGTAATATTGTTATCTTCCAACAAAGCCCAGATATCCGTAACGAGTAGATGTCACCGTACTAATTTAAAACAGTGGGTTTCACAAACGGCAGCCATCACGGCCATCACAGATGCCACGGGGAAATGAAATGTGAATAATGGACGTTAGAGCTTTACCAGACGACACACTTTTTGTCGATCGATTTTTTTATTATTATTTGTCTGTTATACGTCCTGTATCAGGGGGCTATGCAGTCGCGGACCTTTGGAAGGCGAGCGTGGGGCCGAAGCCAACACGTAGAGGCCCTGTACTGTATATAACAAGTTTAATGGCAAAGTATGATGTGGACATCAAACCGGCGGTTATCCCGGTCTGCACTATAAAATGCAGCCAAGGACAACCTCCGGTTTGAATAGAACTATTGATAAACTACAGGATAAAACTACTACTTGGGCTATAGTGATGGGATGGTGGTGGACTGAATACTGGGAAACTAGAGGTACTTATTGTTAATATTATTATCAAGTACCTACTTAAGAGAAATATCACTACATACATGGTTCTATTCCTATCCTACTAATATTTATAAATGTGAAAGTTTAAGTTTGTGTGTGTATTATGAAAGAAAGAAAGAAAGAATTATTTTTACTTTACTTATTTATCCCGATATTCCCACGGGATCGGGACTTACGCGGGTGAAACCGCGCGGCGCAGTTAGTAACAAATATTTTAAAGTTAGACTACATAATATATCCTAAAAAAAATAGGACACAGTAATACACCCGATATTCGAGTGACTTATCGCTTTCAAAAGTAAACTGTGCGTGAACTACACAGAAAAAAACCGGCCAAGTGCGAGTCGGACTCCCGCACGAAGGTTTGCCTACCAAGTTTGTATGGGAGCTTAGACCTTTTTTTCTGGTTTTAGCATTTTTGGTATAGCTTCAACAGAAATACATAATCTGTGAAATTTTCAACTCTCTATAGCTATCACGGTTCATGAAATATAGCCTGGTGACAGACAAACATACGGACGGACAGAAGGACGGAATATGGTCCCGTTTTTACACTTTGGGTACGAAACCCTAAAAAGGTTTCTTGAAGCAAGAAATTTTCTTGTTTTTGAATGTTCTTGAAAATGATAAGCTGTTTTGCTTTTGAATTAAGAGGAAAGGGTACCGGAGGCTTTCTCCATACAAACTATTACAAACGTAGTCGACTGTTTTCTCCCTGGATAATGACACTAGAGCAAATATTTTTGGTGCATAAAACTTATAACTGCCATGACCTTGCCCTTATTTTTTGATTTTGTAATTTTTTTAATTTTATTAATTTTAATTTCTATGATAATTAGAAAATGAAAAAAACCAAAACATAGGGGCATAGAGATGGCAGTTATAGGTTTTATGGCACAAAAATATTTGCTCTAATGTCTTTATCCAGGGAGGAAACAGTCGACTACGTTTGTATGCAGAGCGCGCAGGTACCCTTTCACCTTAAGAAAGGAAACTGGAAAACTGAAAACATTTTAAGATTTTTTACTAAGTAAAAAAAAAGAAATGATTCTCTAACGTGTAAAGGGAGAGGATTATTTCTTGCTTCAAGAAACTTTTTTTCTGTTTATCGGACGACAATAGTTGTTAGTTTAGGGACTGAAAATTGGGCTGACGTCATACACAATGAATTGAATATTATTTCATACATTGATAGCTGAAGTTGAAATGATCGCAACCGAAATCGTTTGACATGATTAAACTGAACTAGGTATCTAATAGATATTTGATTTAGTTTGGGATAGAGTCGAGGGATATAAAAACAAAAAAAAAACAAATTATGGTGGTCTGTAAAGTTGGTTTACGGACATAATAAGATAACGTCTTATGAAGACGATGAAAAATTGCGTTTTTTTATTTTTTATTTTTCTTTACGATAAGTCTTCTATTCATCCCTCGTCATCATAACACAAGCCCAGATGAGCGATATTATTATTAAATACTCTGTTTCTTAAGTTACCAGGACGAGTCATGGTCCTGTTACCATGACGCATGACGTCACACAATACCGTGACACTTTTTTGTGAATGCAGGTGTTCCATCAATTTATTAGACGTTATCACGTCAAAAAATAAGCGCTGAGTTCTAGCAAGGTTCGATAAATAAGGGTCGGTACCAACTCTCCTTTGTTCGATAACATTAAAATAAAAGCTATTAACAATCGAATGCTTGTCATACTTGTAGCATCAATGGTACTTTCTGAGGCTGAATCACAAGAGTTCGTCGCCCCCCAAGACAAAGAATAACAAAACTTTGGGGGTGGTTTAACAATAAATCAAGTGAATGTCATAAATACCATCCCCCGCTAAGGGTAAAGAAGTGTCGCATTTTCCAACTCATAGAATAAGTTCCTTATGCAGTCGGAAATTCAGTATTCGTTTATGGCATTTTCGAAATTCCGCGAGCTCAATTAACTTCGGAAGTCATATATTCTAATAATTGTATATTTAGGATCGGCTTGGATCCGTCCCTGATTAAACGGAGGTCGGGAATAGATCCTTTTGTTAGATGTTCCCAATTAATTGCTTTGTTTTGTTCAGGTTAATTGATTAATTATTCTTTTTGGTGAAGAAAAGTGCTTTTCAATCTTTCAAAACAATGGAAGAGTGAATTATGAGCATAAGACGTGTTAATTCTATAACGGTAGGTGGCGATCGTCATAACTTCTAGTTATATATTTTAGCCTGACGTTTCGATCGAGTTGCACCGATCGTGGTCACGTAGAGACTGGAGAAGAACGAAGATTTTGAAGAATGAATGAATTATAGAATAAAAATAGTTACTATCGCTTAAACACACGGGCAGACGGACAAGAGAGTGATCTTATAAGGGTTCCTTTTTTTAGCTTTTGAGGTGGGGAACCCTAAAAATGAGTTAAAGAACAGATAAATATACTACCTATTTTTTCCAACTCTATCATTTTTTGCGTGGAGGGTAAATGTAGGAATGAGAAAATTGGAAAATACTAATCTGGAAACCTTTCAAAAATTCAGCAGAACTCAAAGATCATCCATTTTCAACTTCTTTTTGTTTTTGTTTCCAGTAAAAAGCGGCTGACACCGGTTTTATCCGGTTATTTCTGGTTATTTTGAGAGAAAATCCGACAATTGGGGAAGAGCACACCTGACGACACCTCTCGCGGTTACTATGACGCCACAACGACGAGACGACGGTAACTGTCGAGGGAGTTTAAAGGTCCTACTGTGAAATTAGGACCTATAAAATCCCTCTATTATATTTTTATCTTATATTTTCTTACTCTCTAGACTCTAGATAGTTTTCAATGGAAACTTAAAATTTGATGCGTGAAATACTTGCTTCGTTATATACCTACCTAACATCCTTAAAAATTAATCACTGATTAATTTTAAGGATTTAAGGTATCACTAATTAATTTTAAGGGGTTTTTTTTTAAATAAGTCAACCGCTAATAATACAATCATTTTCAGTTTAATATTAATTCTTAATTAGAAAAAGTTCTATGGGGTGATGATTTTCAGTTGTCAACCTTATTCAATTAAACTAATTTGAATACAAATACTATAAAAACTGGAATTTTACAGGATTAAAGCATGTAAGTTTGCGTTTTGCGATCGAGAAACGAGAAACCTTTCATGGTAGCGTCCCGTCCCAGAGGATTACTGTCGGTCCACTGGCTTTATCTCGAACCTCCGATATCGTTAAGGTAACATGAAATATTATAGCTAAATTCTAAATATAGCAATATGGGGCGGCGATCATGCATGAAATTAAAGGATGACACGAGATCTCACCGCAAACTGTTCCTCTACTTTAACAATTTGTGTAATTTAGTTTCGAATTTCGTACTTAACTTATTTTACTATATATTTTTTAACCCCCGACGCAAAAACGACGGGGTGTTAAGTTTGACGTGTCTGTGTGTGTCGTAGCTCCCGAACGGATGAACTGATTTTGATTTAGTTTTTTTTTGTTTGAAAGGTCAATTGGTCGGGAGTGTTCTTAGCTATGTGTGATCGAAATCGGTTTAGCCGTCTCAAAGTTATGGGGGATAAAAGTCAGGATTAAAAACCGAATGTAAGCAGATATGCCCGAGTGGGGTATCAAGTTAATTTGCGTCTTTTGGTTTCGTTTGTATCTGTTTTACTTTATCTCCCTAGTCCCATTTTCATTTACACCAAGTTATATTTATTTATTTTAAGCCTATTCCGTCCCACTTCAGGACAAAGGCCTCCTTCCCCTCCTTCCACTGTTCCCTGTTTAGTGCCAGCTGGGTCCAGTCCCAGTCCCATGCGAGTCAATTTTACTATAATATTGCATTTTTATTATTTAACTAGCAGAGCTCCGCGGTTTCACCCGCGTAACTTCCGATCCAGTGGGAATACCGAAATATAAAGTAGCCTATAGCCTTCTTCGAGAAATGGACTATCCAACACAAAAATAATTTTTCAATTCGAACCAGTAGTTCCTGAGATTAGCGCGTTCAAACAAACAAACAAATTCTTTAGCTTTATAATATTAGTATAGATTAGGGTTCAGTACCTCAAAAGGTAAAAGGAAGGAACCTTTATAAGATCACTCTCTTGTCCGTCTGTCTGTCCGTGTGTCTTTTATATTGCATCGATGGTATTCCACAAAACGAGTGCATAATAAAAAAGTATTTTAACACGAAGGGCAACTTGCAGGAATATTTAACTCTAGGTTTGGTAGCATTTAAATTGTTATTTTTAATAGGTATATAATTTATGGATCCATGCATGGCGTCCGAGTGAGACGTCGCCGAAAGGCTTCAACGGAAGGCCAGCGTTAGTCGAAAGGATTTTTGTTGAGTTGAGAACGGTTTCGCAACAAAATTGGCAGAATTGTTTATATTAAAGCTTTTAGTTTTTTGTGTTTTATAGCTTATCAGTCCATAAGCTGACTGTTTTTTGTTTGCTTTAAAATGGAATTAATTCTATTTAAATTGGATTTAAGTTTAATACCTACTGTCAAATGTGTCCATAAACCTATGGTCCAAAATCAATCATTCATTTTTACTGCAAGTAGTCCTATAGTGATATTGTTATTGATACCTTAAACTAGGTATGGGTTAGGTACCTACCTACCACTAGATCAAAAAACAGATGTACTATTATTCATTCTGAAATAGCTCATTATATTTAAAGTAATCTCTTCATCCTAAATTCATTCAAATGAGATATCAATAAAGGGGTTAGGATTAAAACACAGGCATAGCCTGAGGATAGGCTAAAAGGTACCTATATAAATTAATCGAAAGGGGATCACGGCCAGCCCTTGTTTTGCCAGAATAAATAGAATTAAAACACGCTCAATGTACAGATATGAATTGGTCTATTAAACGGGGCCAGTTCAAATAAAATTCGATATCCTATTAATGGAATAAAACGGAGAGTTGACTTGATGATCGGTTTACGTTGCGATCGCCCATTTGGTTGTTAAATTGAATGAAGGAATAACCGTTGCCAATTATGATATTTAGTGATTTGGTATGTTTTATTAGTGTAGTCTGCATTTGTAGATCTTTGATTAATAGGAAAGGGTACCTGGGGCTCTCTCCATACAAACTATTACAAACGTAGTCGACAGTTTTCTCCCTGGATAATGACACTACAGCAAATATTTTTGGTGCATAAAACTTATAACTGCTATGACCTTGTCGATCATGCCCCTATTTTTTGCCCCTATTTTTATTTTTTTAGTCTTAATTTCTATGATAAAAAAAATAAAAAAAGGGGCATATTCATGGTAGTTATAGGTTTTATGGCACAAAAATATTTGTGCTAGTGTCATTATCCAGGGAGGAAACAATCGACTACGTTTGTATGGAGAGAGCGCAGGTACCCTTTCACCTTAAGTGCGAAATTCTCATTTACTCTAGTTCCATTCCTACCTAAACAAACAAACAAAGTTGGCTTTCAGCCGATCAACATAGTCATATAGATACATGTCTATCCCACTAGTCCAATCTAGTTATCCAATGATGGGACAACAAACACTAATTTGTTCCAGTAGTCACATTAGACAAGTGGGATTGATATTGTATTTAAGTCTCACATGTCCAATTCCGTGTTTTCCAATGTTAGAACAACTGACACTAATTCATCGCAGTAGACCCATTGGACAAAACAAAACAAAAGAACATCGAAAAAACCGAAGAAGACGATCGACAAAAAACAAAAGACAACCGAAACGGAAATAATAGACGCCCAAAAAAAAACAAATGACAACACTAAAGATTGACTAAAGTATCCGTAGAACTTCACGGATTCCATGTCTGATCAATTGTGATCAATTACTTACGCAAATGTGTATTATAATATTAATGTAGATAGGTACCTTGTCTTCTATCAATAAACTTTAATTATAGTGGACCACCTAACCCACTATTAAAACGATCAATTAAGTACCTATTTAACTACGAAATAAGTATCTTCCGATTATAATTATTGGTCTAAATTATGTGTTTAATCGGTGGTTAAATATATCCTGTTAAGCGTAAGTACCTACCTGATAAATAGTATATTAATGAACATACATAAAAAATGTATATACCTAAGCGACGAATTGAGGACATCCTCCTATTTTGAAGTCGGTTTAAAAGTAGGTACAGTCACATTACCAATTAGCTGAACCCCACGTGACCCAGAGCTCATTCGCATATTATCTGTAAAAAATATAGTTTAAACCTATTTTGTTATTTTTATATATAGTACAGTCAGAAAAGGACTGAGGGTAGCAGGTGCATATTTTAAAGTCCCGTGGGAATATCGGAATAAATTAAGATGTAAGCTATCCTATCTTTCAAGTTGGATAAAACTGCTCACGGTGGTGTGCAAATTTGATTACAATCGGTTAAGTAGTTTATGAGTCCATCGCGCACAAACAACGTGACACGTAATTTATATGTATTTGAATACTTAGTAATAGTATTTGTTTAAAAAAAACAGAATCAGGTAACAATTACTTTACAACCTTACAGATTTGCAAGTGAGCCCTGGGTCACGAGGGGTTCAGTTCAGCTAATTGGTAATGTGACTGTACGTAGTTACTTAGTTACTGATATAGAACTGAAGAGAATGCATTTTTTTTTGTTTAATGACTGCTCTACGTACTATTAAATTGGGTTTTAAATCTCATCTAGATGATATTCAGAGCGCTGTAGTGCCTGGGGCATTATGTAGACTAGGCTTGCTCAGAACCACCTTCTCAGCTTAGTCGACCATCTAAATACTATCAAAGTGGTAAAAATTAAAAAATATTTATAGCAGCTACTATTTTATTTTTTCTATTTTTTTATTCTACTCTTACTAATTCCCATATTTCCCTGAAGTTTATCCTGAATAATTCATGAATCAGCATCAGGTGTTCATAAATTTGCCGCAATACTTCTTTATTCATAAGTTAGGTATTGATGGATCGGTCAATCGTTTATAAAAAAATGGGGTAGGGAAAATATTATTATACTAGCTGCAGACCGTAGTTTCACCCACTGAGGTCCCGATTCCGAGGGAATTTTAAGTATAAAATTATCCTACGTCCTTCTTCATTCTCTAAACTACCACTTTGCTGATTTTTATCCAATTCGGTCCATTCAACCGAACAAATAAATAAATATTAATACAAATAAATAAACTAATTTTCGGCTTTAAAGTTTGGATTATGAAGTAGTTGATTTGATAACGTAATTTCAAAAAGTTCAAAGGCTTGTATTCTGCTTATACCAATAAGCTTATGATTATCAATTTAGAAAAGTCAAATACCTATTTAAATTATTGTAGAGTTCATGATATTAAAATTTACAACGAAATCTTCTATTTCTTATTGGTTTTATGTCAATTTGGTTACGTATCATAATAACTAAGTTCAATATAACTATGTTCGAAATAACTACGGTCGATTCACATAAGTTCATAATACCTAACGGTCGATTGGGCTACACATTATAATAACTAAGTTTAATATAACTATGTTCGAAATAACTAACGGTCATAATACCTACAGTTTAAAATACCTAATGGTCGAAATACCTAATGGACGAAACACCTACGGTTAATTTAACTACAATTAATTCAACTACGGTTTTTCACCTGCGGTTTAAAAAAATCAATTTTATAAAATCCCTAACCAAGTAAAATGGGTTGAATTCGCTTCTAGCACTCGCCGGCCGCTGCCGCGGCACCGCTCGCTTCGCTCGCTCGGCTCGTGCGTTGTGGTCGCAGTTCTAACATAAACCTAACCTATCCATGTCGGTTCTGGGTAGGGAGTTTTCCGGGTGGGTCTTTATATGCTGCCTTTATCACGCAACTAGAGACGAATTTTACCTATTTGACTTGATTAGGGAAGCATATAAAGACCCATCCGGAACACCCCCTACCCAGAACCGACATGGATAGGTTAGGTTTATGTTAGAACTGCGACCACAACGCACGAGCCGAGCGAGCGAAGCGAGCGGTGCCCCGGCAGCGGCCGGCGAGTGCTAGAAGCGAATTCTACCCATTTTACTTGATTAGGGATTTTAAAAAATTGATTTTTTTAAACCGCAGGTGAAAAACCGTAGTTGAATTAATTGTAGTTAAATTAACCGTAGGTGTATTTTATAAAATTGATTTTTTTAGCCGCAGGTGAAAACCCGTAGTTGAATTAATTGTGGTTAAATTAACCGTAGGCGTTTCGTCCATTAGGTATTTCGAAAATATGCCAAACAACCATTAGGTATTTTAAACAGTAGGTATTATGACCGTAGTTATTTCGAACATAGTTATAATGAACGTAGGTAAATTAACCGTAGGTATTTCGTCCATTAGGTATTTCGTTCATTAGTTATTTCAAAAATATGTGAAACAACCATTAGGTATTTTGAACAGTAGGCATTATGACCGTAGTTATTTCGAACATAGTTATATTGAACTTAGTTATTTTGATATGTAACCGTCAATTTGGGGTTGGCGCATAAGTCTTTTTCGTCCATTTGCTGTCTATCTATCTCATATCTTTGGATTTACAACAAAATATTGAAAGTAAAATTACGTGATGTACCTCTGGAGTTTTAGCATAGTGCAAGAACTGCATTGCTAGGCTAATAACCTAATAAACTGCGCGCAACTAGTCTCGATACTTGGCGTTGGCGCCTCGAAACGCTTCTTGTAGTACCTTAGTCCAACCGCCACAGTTGCGTGGCGCTTCCGACGCACGACAGTATTGCCTAGCGCTTGACGAGGACGGACGCACGTCGCGCTCTCGCCGCCCCGGCATCTACTCTACGAAACAAGTTTTATATTTTCAACGCAAAGATCTTTCATCCCTAACTCTGCATCACACAAAAACACAACAATGGACACTAGTGCTCACCCAAATAGAAGAGTTTACAAAAGTTTTTCCTGACTTTACACACTTTTCTTGTGCAATTGTGGTCTCTACTTTATCTAGATTAAAAGATACTATACGTAAAAGTGTAACAATAACGCGAGTGAAATAGTTTATTGTTTTTCAACCGAGGACAGTTACCGTTGAGGCTTCGCTTTTGAATTTTCTGTTGTTTTATTGTTTATGAGGACGCAAACGAGTAGCGTGTTGGAGAGAGACAAAATGAAGTCCAAGCGCGTAGGAGCGACAGGTGTGGCGGCTTTAGCGGTCCTATTGGCAACCATAACAGGTAAGTTTTAACTTTATAAGATAAAAAAGTGCTCTTAATGTTTGGTCTTTGTTTATAGTTTCACAGCAGCTCCCCAAAAGTTATTTTAATCGAAAAGTTCTTAAATCATGATCGAAGCCATTGTGTCGCCTGTGAATGATTCATGTTTGAATAATTTGAGGTTATGTTTTGAATAATGTATTCTCCGCTACCTTCGTTTACGTTATATTTTTCTCAATTTTTCTTTTTTTTAGTTTTTTTAATTATTATTAAGTACATACGTATTTATATTATTACACTGAAATTTAAATAACCTTAGTTGTGGATTTAAGTATTAATACTTACTTAATATTTTACCTGTGCTTATTATTTTCGCCGGTAATAGTTTAATGATTTCAGTCATTGAATATATGAAATTAAAATTATGTAGTATCATTTTCAGTTTAAAACGTGTCCTCTCTTATCAGAATTTATTTATCACCGTTACTACAAAACACGTTAACGTGACTCATCGAAGGTTACACACTTCATTGATGAACCATAGTTGTATCTTAGGTATAATGACGATAATTAAATTCCTGCGAACAGTACCTACTCTCAGTCGTTTAACGAATGACAATAATTTACCGACCTACCCTTAACTGCTGTGTGTGTTTTCAACACAAAGGTTCAGGCTCTACAGAACTAAAAATATTTACCTTTTTACTTAGTTACCCGTTATGCAAAAAAAAATTGAGGCAAAATAAAAATTGAACGATGATTCAATTTGAAGGCCCAATTGAACAATCCGTTTTCTATAACTAAACGGAAAAGATGTGACCGTTTCTGAGTTGGGTCCAGAAAATTAAATTGGAAAGGTAAATCGTAGACATGAATAAATGACATAGGTTGTGAAGGTTTCAAAGATAGACGAAAGAAGATAAAACAATGAAAGTATTATTTTTTATCTTCACATAAAACTAAAGAGAAAACTGGAAACTTCAACTTAATCTAAAATTTGTAAATTTGAAAACTACAATAGAGATTAATTAATTCTTTAAATTGACACAGGCTCCTAAGTTTTTATCAACTCTTTATTGGGCCCCATTTTCGGCTTATTGAAAGGATTTAGGGAATTTGTTGTAGCTTGAAATGTACTTGAAGTATTAAGTATGAGAAAAGTAATTTAAATAAAAGAAAACTGATTCGACGTCCTAGTTACGGTTCCGAGTTACAGTTAACGCGTTCAACCATATCTCACAATTAGAAACTTGGTTAAATTGTATCGAACGGAGTAATTGACGATCGGCGCGACATCCAAGGCCTAGTTGTGCAAGTAATCCGTTACAGTGAACAGGTGGGGCGGTCACGATATCTACCCGTTTCCCTGGAACAATTGACTATTCTGCCACATTTGTTCTGGATTCAATCGTGCGTCACTTTCTTAAAGTTGCGAAGATAAATACCTAGTTACATTACCACAGTAACTAAAGGCATTGTTAAACTTTTCAGGTTATTTTGTATTGTTCTCTGTTGCATCAAAGATTTTAAATTTTTTTGAGAACAAAAAAAAACACTTGAAATTGTTAATAGTGACAACATAAAAAAATTGAGACTTCTCCAAATTAATCTTTTAATTTGACGACCTCTGTGGCGCGTCGGGCGAACACCCGACTGCGACGCAGAAGGTTGCGGGTTCGATTCCCGCCGGGAACAAGTATTTATGCTGACCATAAATTCTTGTTTCTGGTTCTGGGTGTTTCCTATTTGTATAATATGTATATATTTACAAAAAATAAAAATAAAGTATATAAGTAGTTTATCCGTTATCTGGCACCCATAACACAAGCATTAAGTTGCTTAGCTTGGGGCTGGATGGCGATGTGTAATATGTCCTGAAATATTTATTTTATTTTAAAAAATCTATACTCTATACTAATAATTATAAAGAAGTAAAGTTTGTGTGTTTGTTAAATTGTAAGGGGTAATCTCGGGATCTACTGAACCGATTTTAAAAATTATTTCACCAATAGAAAGCCACATTATTGCTGAGTGTCATAGGCTATATAAAAAACCGAAAAAGAAAAATGCTTTTACGTGGTAGTCCGTTTTGCAAAGTGAATCGGAGAAAAAACGGTCGAATGAAAGCGTTTCTTACGAACGTTGCCTTAACTATGAAAGATATATTTTTGAGTTCTAGAGAAAAGATGTGGAGCTTGAAAATGCCTACAAAAAAGTCAACGACAGCATATGTCTAACTTTTATATTTAAGTTACATAAAGTATTTTTTTTAATATTAGTATAGATAATTTAATTTTTCTAAATACAATTTACAAAGCAACTCCTCCGACAATTTAAAATTAATAATTCACGCCGATCGCAGACCACAAAATCAACATCGAGGAAGATACAACTACCCTACAACAAACGAAGTTGCAGTACTGTTAGTAGATGAAGACAAAGGACCCCGTGATATAGGACTACATTGTAAAGATGGCCAGCTAAAAATAGTGTCCGAATTGCACCGCGCTTACGATCCCCTGTAATATCCTTTAATGTTTGTGAAAGGAGATGATGGCTATTCTGCCGTCCTCAAGCTAAAATGCCGTTAACTAACATTTTGTTGATTTTGACCTTTTGATGCCATCATAATCAGAAAAAAAATCTCTTTCGGCCTGTATTACCAGAATTTTCGTAGCTTTTATAGTCGTCGAAATATAAAAATTAATATCGCCGTTATATACATGTAAATCGTTACATTCCAACGCTAAAACGCCTTTAAGTATCATTGCTAATCTAAAAAGCGGTTAAAGGTACATAGTGTAAGTATTTAATAAAAAAATATACTCATAATCCTAGCTAAATTGCCGTTATGCGATATCTGTACTCTACAATGCAGTTAAAGTACCTTAACGTTTCTCTAGTTAGGCTTCTGTTCTCTAGTAGTACTAAACTATAAAGCCGTTAAATATAAATCATAAACAAAACTGCCGTTAAAGACACTTAACCGCATTTTAGTATTGCATTCATAGTTTTTTTTTGCAAGGTTTACAAAGCCGTAATGTTATAACGGCAGATTTTTAAAAACTCAGATAATGTTTTTTGAGTTGCTACAAGACTAAAATGCGGCTAAACCGCAATACCTAACTAAAATGCGGCTATCTGCTCTCGCGCGGGTAATATTTCGACGAAATGTTCGGGGCGACGGGGTAAGCGGGCGGAGCGGGTGGTCGGCCGGGGGGCCCGCTCAGTCCGGCGCACAATGGGCGGAATTTTGAGCGTGCCTTTCATAGGAATTTTGAAAAATTAAGTTGTGTTTTCGTGAGTTTTAAGTATGCAAGATTGTTGGGGACATCAAAACATTCAAAAATAAGTGATTCTTGTTGTTATTTTAAAAAAACACCACAAAATATGACTTTGTATGTTTCAAATGTATGAAAATGGAATTTATTTTCCTCATAAAATCTTTCGGTCCCGTACGGTTAAGCTGAAACTTTCAGGGATTTATATTTAGACTCCAGTAAAGCCTCGTGACCTTTGACCTTGATCCCGACCGATCCCGTTTAGAAGTTATGGTCAAAATAAAAATGACATTTTTTGACTATCCTATGAGTATGTAATACTGTCGGCGACATTAAATTATTTAATAATACGTCATTTTAAGCATGGCATTTTTGACAGAACACCATAAAACAAGAGTTTGTATATTTTATATGTACAGAAATGAAAAAAAAATACCTCGTAAAATCTTTCGTTCTCTAACGGTTAAGCTGGAACTTTCAAGGATTGATATTTAAACAATAGTTACGCCGTGTGACCTTTGACCTTGATCCCGAACATTCTCGTTCAAAAGTTATAGTCAATATAAAAATGTCTTTTTTTTACTATTTTATGAGTACGTAATATTGGCGGGGACATTAAAGTATTCAATAATAAGTCATTTTAAGCATGGCATTTTTGACAGAAAACCATAAAACAAGAGTTTGTATATTTTAAATGTATGGAAATGAAAAATATTTTCTTCATAAAATAATTCGGTCTCTCACGGCTGGAACTTTCAAGGATTGATTTTTAAACAATAATTAAGCCATGTGACCTTTGACCGTGATCCCAAACGTTCCCGTTTAAAAGTTATGTTCATAATAAAAATGTCCTACTACGTCTACTTTAAGATACTATCGAGAACATCGAAACATGAAATAACATGTGATTCTAAGCATGTAATTTTTGACAAGACGTCACAAGCATGAGTTTTCATATTTCAATAGCACGACAACTTATTTTCCTTACAAAATCTTTCAGTCTCGCACGGTTTAGATGAAATATTCAGGAATTGATATTTCGACAATAGCTAATCCATTGACCCCATTTAGAAGTTATGGTCAATTTTTCGTAAATTTTAACTAATTTAACTAATTTTTCGTAATAATAAACATTGTCAAGGACATCGAAACATTCAATAATGAGTATTTCTTAACAAGTCAATGTATTTTTAAATTGTATGGAAATGGAGCTTATTTTCTTTGTAAAATCTTGGGGTCTCGCGCTGTTAAGCTGAAACTTTTAATCATCATATTGGATAAGGTATAAAATACAATCATTCTTTATCTCCAAAACACTTCAATAATTATCTCATATTATTATAAAATACATACTTAGATAGAGCACACCATGTGAAATATTGGTACAACTAATATTAACTAGATTTTCGAGAATAACTTTGAACGTAAAATAAATTGATTACTATGGCTATGTTTAAGTTTTTAAATTTATGTTTTTTGTCTGTTTTTCATCCATTACCAAAGTTACCGATGTGTGATTTTTTTATCAGAAACGGTTACTTAGTACCCAATTCCGTATGATTGAAATTATAATAATGCAAATTTTTATTTAACACATAACTTCTAAACGGGGTCGTTTGGGATTAATGTCAAAGATCTTATGACTATTTCAAATTGTTTTATTTCTGTATTTAATTTGATACCCTTCAAAAAAATAGAATAAAGACTAAGCTAAAATGCGGTTATCGTAGTAAGTTTTGTATTTAGCCGCAGTTTAGCGTTGTAGTATAGTAAAAATTTCATCAATAAAAATATTTTTTCATAAATTCCAACTCTAAATAGCGGCTAAGTACTTTAACTGCATTTTCATTTAATTTAAAATATCATGGTGCTAAGCTAAAATAACTCTAAAGTCTTTTAACGGCTTTCTAATTTAGAAATGAATGTAATTTTTTTTTGTATCGTAAATCATATAAAATCAAAGTAAAACCAAACACTAAAATGCCGTTATTGTTTACGCAACGGCATTTTAGACGTGGATTTATGAATTAATAATTAGAGAAATACTAAGAAAAAAAACATTTTTACAATTTTTATTATTTAAAAGTTCTTATTATTAATTAAAATATTTGCTATTTGATAGTGCTTCGTGAGATCTATCCATCAGTACATTGAAATCCCAATTATGACTGATAGTTATAAAGAAGCACGCTTTTCAAAAAATTGCCGCGTTTTTAGCTCATAACTCAAAAAGTAGTTTTTGTACATAACGGCATTTTAGCTTGAGGACGGCAGTATTATCTGTCTATACAGCAACAAGGTTCCGCACAAAACAAAACAGTTTCCTGTATGCAGTTCTATGCACACAGACTTATGATCATAGATAATCGTTTCAATACTTTACATTATTACCGAGATTTGTTCAGTCAATACTGCGTTGACATGATGGCTAAAATGATATCAGAAAGATTGAATTTTATATCCCGTAACCAACAAAAGTTAAGAGCTGACGATTATATACATTTAAGAGATGCTTTAAATAGAGATGCTAATGTAAATGCTGCAAATATCGCAAATCCCGTAGAAAATGATTTTTCTTTCGGACAGAGTTACTTTCGAATTTTGTATTAGCATGAAAATACAAACTATACCTACGTATAACCCTCCTTTTGGCAGTTAGAAATTAAAACATCACACTCTGTACTAAAAAAGAATTATTAACATTATGCCCAACGAAGTGGGCACGGGTCAGCTAGTAAAATCAAAAAACCAAAGAATTAAACTCAAAGCAGGATACCAATTATGGTAAATTAAAATTATGTTCAAAGAAAAATCTCAGAGCGGAAGTGTCTAAAGTTTTGATATACTATTGCAAGAAAGCATTGTGAGTTTCTTACTAACTCCTACATTTGTTATTTAAATATAAGCCACGGTATACATTTCAACGGAATTTTAGGGTACTGCACTAGCTATAAACACAAATAAGTAACGACTGTTTGAGTACTATCAAAACTAATACTCGGTTAAATAACTTTGTCAGATTGCTTCTCAGCATGAGATGCTATCAATCTAAATAAAGGTATTAACGCAATTGCTATTTCAAGAAGATGGAGTTAAGAATTAGAATTACAATAATAAAGCTTATATAGTACTATGAAAGTGCACTTCAATCTCAAACATCAAAACGCTTAAAGACTCAAAAAAAGAGCAAAATACTCATTATATAATTTGAGGCTTAAGAGTTATTCAGCAATAATAGGTAAACAGCCCTTAAATTCTCAACATTAATATACCCAGCCTTATCTTCAAGTATTTCTATCATGCGGTACATTTACACTACCGCATTATTACGAGCGGGTTCAGTAGTTTCCATTTAAACTATTATCTCATAATCTACATGAGAAACAAGACACAATTTACACAAATCTAAAGCATCTGCCAAGTCATTACCCTCAGTCATTTAAGCCTGTTAACGTAGCGAGACCGTTGTAATGGCAACTTGACGGCTATCCTCGGCCATGAACGTTTGTGATTATGACCAGTAATGAACATATTACAAAATCCCAGATTGCCAAATGCGACACTGAAGATAGCACGCTCGTGTTCCTAAGAGAATAGAAATTTCTTCAAAAATTTTGCCATAATATATTATTGCATATGATATTAAAGATAAATAAAGAAAAAGATTTACATGCATGCATTCCATCTGCGACTAAATTGTAATTATTTTTCACAAAATGAATTATTTCAGTAACATTTTCCAATAATATAGGCAAACCGTATAAATAGATATTTAATTGAAACCGTTATTTCTGATAATTCTAATTTAGTTCAAGCGAAAGAAGCAAATGAGATCTAAATTTCCTGGGCACAAACAGAAAGGACTCTGCAATGTATAGTCATTGGATGCAAATCTAGTGAACATTAACCTGGATTAGTTCCATTTAGTATTCACTAATACTAAAAAACAGAGCACAAATGTAAATCTCATTGAAATTAATAAAAATGAATAAAATTCCCTTCAAAATTGGTGAAATTAAATAAATAAACACATTTGAAAAACTCAATAGGCAAATGTGATGTTTTATTTTGAAATCCATCGAAGAAAAGTTATAAATTAGATAGGTAACCCATATCAAAGTGACTAGGTAAGGTAACGTAAATAAATGTCACTAATTTTCGGTGTAACAGTATAGATACGCGTGATGTGGGTCACCATGATGAATCACACGTGAACTTATAAACTGACACGTAAGGCTATATTGTACGTGATGCCTGTAATGTTCATCCAGAGATTGAGATATCTCAGGTAAAGCACCGAGTACACGTTCAAACTTTCTCGCATCAATCTCAAACATCAGAGATGAAATTGCGCAATCGTGAATTCTGGAATGTCCAACAACATGCTGCTTGAGAAGATGACGTTTTGACGGAGCATCCATCAAAATTACCACATTTTACATTTGTGCAATTTCATGTGTAAGTCTGACGCGTTTTTTGAACGTGTACCGGGCGCTTTAGACTTCTCAGAACCACTATTTCAAATTAGTTAACAGTCAGAGCTGCAACATGAAATGGTGAGAAACGATTTATGGTTACAAGTACCAACAGTTTCTTGGATGATCTGATATTTTTTGGTCCCGTGAGAATCATAGTAGATTCTTTGTTTGATTAAATTGAGAGACCCCTAACAAATCGTCGTCACGATGACGTTTCATAAGTTGATTCCGTAGAATTGATTCAGTTTTCGTTAAGGTTCTTTACCATACCTATTACGTCTCGCATAATATACCTAATTGTGGTAGGTCAGTTGTAAATAAAAACTACTTTAGCATAAATTTGTATCGAAAAGTCAGCATAATAAAATATGTATCCTCAGCACTTTGCAAAGGCTGTGCTAACATTGAACCTAATTTGCTAATGTCCATTGTCACTTAGCATATTTTTTGTTCAGGTGTTAAAAGCAATGACATATTTTATAACAGTTTGCTTGAGGATACTCAATTCGTTTAGAGGAATAACCTACTCTACAAGATGATGATGATGATGATGTCTCTCTTAGCCGATTTCGGCCACAGCGACTGTTCAAAGACTATATCCATGTGAGAACATCCGATCATGACAATGCCGGACTTTGCTGATCAGCCCGTCGACGATGCGCTCGTTCATGACTGGCGTACCCGACCTTGGCACAAAATGTTTTGCCGCATATCGGGCACGTCAGCACACCGTTCACAAAATTGTAAGGTATGGCCGATGGTGGTCTGGCCTTTAAAGCGTCACGTTTGATATCCAAATCAACACGACGTTCTGACTCAAAATCAGACACATATTGATTTATAAGACGCCTCCATTCTGGTCTTTTGGCTGCTTTCTCTTCCCAACGAGAGGGCTCGATTTTACATCTTTTCATGTGTCTTTTCAGAACATCCTTGTATCTCAAGTATTGCCCTCCTGGTTTGCGCTTACCATTTAGGAGTTCCGAAAAGAAGATGCGCTTCGCTATCCTCTCGTCTGACATCCGTGACACATGCCCACTCCAACGTAACTGGCGCCTCATGAGGTAGGCCTCGATACCTGCGACATTTGCTCGTCGCAGAACATTCGTGTTCCGAACCCGGTCCGACCAACGAATGTTCATTATGTCTCGTAAGCACTTTAAATGAAACCTGTCGAGCGCCTTAATATGTTTTCGGTACAGAACCCATGTCTCAGACGCATAAAGAAGATTTGGCAGGACTATAGACATGTAAACCTTAACTTTTGTAGCAAGTTTAATATCATGTGACCGAAACACTTTAGAGCGTAACTTGCCGAAAGCAGCAGCGGCAGCACCAATCCTGCTATTTATTTCCGTTTCGAGATCACACTTTGATGTTATATTACTGCCGAGATATTTAAACTTATCCACTTGATTAAGGGTATTTTCTCTAAGGCATACACCAAATCGCGCATTTTCACATGCACCAGCCTCCATCACTTCAGTCTTTTTGATGTTTATTCTAAGTCCAAATTTTATACATGCATCGTCAAGTGCAGTCATCAGATTTTGCAAGCCGGACGCAGAATCCGATACAAAGCATAAGTCGTCGGCATACATAATCTCTGTTATAGTGGCAGTAGAGATTTTAGTATTTGCCCTGAGCCTAGCTAGGTTAAACAACCCACCGTCCATGCGAAATCGAATCCGAACACCTTCAGGTAAATTTTGCAAGGCTTCACGAACAGCAGTAGCAAAATATAGGGCGAATAAGGTCGGTGCCAAGACGCACCCTTGCTTAACGCCACAAGTGACAGGGAAACAATCCGATTGTTCGCCATTTGCTGTAACACAACAGGTCATATCGTCGTGAAGAAGTCTAAGAAGCCTTACAAATTTGTCAGGACATCCCAGTTTAGCGAGAATCAGCCAAAGAGCATTACGAGATATAATATGAATAAATCACTTGTAAATAATATTTAAAAAGGTGTGATGAGTTTACGATTAGCAAGTATCAAAATTATGAATCGAATTAAAAAAAGACAAATGGTTGTCTTTAAAGTCGGTTTACGGACGGTAAATTTACGTGATAACGTCATAAAAAACGATGAAATATTAAGATTTATTTTTGTTATTCCTTTAAATATATATTTTTTCTTTTTTTTCCTTTAAATAAGTCTTCTATTCGTCACTCGTCACCATAACACAAGCCCAGATGAGCGATATTATTATTAAATACTCTCATGTTACCATGACGCATGACGTCACACATCGGGAACGGGACGAATGACGTCACACAATATTACCATGTCACTTTTTTGTGAATGCAGGTCTTCCATCAATTTATTAGACGTTATCACTTAAAAAATGGTTTATGACGCATGACGTCACACATCGGGAACGGGACGCATGACGTCACACAATATTACCACGACACTTTTTTGTAATGCAGGTCTTCCATCAATTTATTAGACTTTATCACGTAAAAAAATGGTTTATCGCCAACTGTTTCTTTAATTATTGTAAACTTTGTTTGTATTTTATAAAAGCTGACCAGACATAATCAAGGTACACTCTCGGTACATATAACACGTAACTGGGGTATGTCATCAAGAGATAAGTGTACCTAATCTAATCAAAGGTAGGTATCGTATCAAAGTTACAACGACCTAGGCGTTTCTGATGATAACAGATGTATTGATGCGAAATTCCTTGTATTGTGTTTGTTTGTACTAGCTCTATAAAAAACTGCTTCCTGTTTAGCAGCAGCAAGTTAAGCAACGTCTGGCGCACTATTTAGATAGGTGGCCAATTTAAAGTGCGGTACAAAATATTTTCTGGAGCTCTACCGATCTTAGCCTTTGGTCTTGGCTGCTAGCCAGTCTTAGGTCAAGTATTTTTTTTATTCTTAACGACCTATAGACACGTAAAAGAAAACCATGATAAGGAAATTTTTATCAACTTGTAAGGCGGCATAATATATTTTTCTCAAAATGTTCTTATCTCAGAATGTACTTTAAAAGTAGTGTGGCAAAAATGTGTTTACGTGAGCCCCTCCGTGCTTCGGAAGGCACGTTAAGCCGTTGGTCCCGATTGCTACCTCTAGTAGCAGTCGTTAGGTCAAGTTAGAGGCCTTAGGGCGATCTGAAAACTCTAACAATAGGTGAGCCACACCACTATACGAGAAGAAGAAGAATGTCCTCTTCTCAAAATGTAATTTATATTTTTTCAAAATATCCCTTTCTCTTATTCTACAAAAATTGCACCAAGTTGCGAGTGCAAGCTTCGTCACGGTGAAATATTGTCAAATAGTCCAGCGCTGACCGTGTACTATAAAAATAAAAACCATAAAAACGTTGTTTTTAGAAGTATACTTTTATTTCATGTTTTAGGCAATTATTCCAATTAACTTTGTAATTATTTACTAACCTACGAATCACTGAAACTTAAAATTTAACGACCGTTTAAAACTGTTATCTGTCTTAAATTTCAAAAGTTTAATGGAGCCATTAAAAGTTTCCAAGGAAATATCCCTGGGTAAGTTCTAATTTGACGAAAAAGTTGGTAGAAATAATTACTAAGAATTACAAGATGTTTAAGAGACTGTCAAAGTACTTACTTATAATAATAGGTTACCTAAACATATAAGAAGTATTAAATCGAAATTGCATTGAGGTATATAAATAGAGATCATAACAAAGAAAGAATTATTAGATACTAGCTGCCCTCCGCGGTTTCACCCGCGTAACTCCCGATCCCGTGGGAATATCGGGATGTAAGCTATCCTATCTCTCAAGTTGGATCGAACTGCACATGGTGTGCGAATTTTATTATAATCGGTTAAGTGGTTTAGGAGTCCATTGAGGACAAACATTGTGACACGAGATTTATATATATTACTAGCTGCCCTCCGCGGTTTCACCCGCGTAACTCCCGATCCCGTGGGAATATCGGGATGTAAGCTATCCTATCTCTCAAGTTGGATCGAACTGCACATGGTGTGCGAATTTTATTATAATCGGTTAAGTGGTTTAGGAGTCCATTGAGGACAAACATTGTGACACGAGATTTATATATATTAAGATAAGATACTAGCTGCGCTCCGCGGTTTCACCCGCGTAACTCCCGATCCCGTGGGAATATCGGGATGTAAGCTATCCTATCTCTCAAGTTGGATCGAACTGCACATGGTGTGCGAATTTTATTATAATCGGTTAAGTGGTTTAGGAGTCCATTGAGGAGAAACATTGTGACACGAGATTTATATATATTAAGATTTATTCTAGTAAATTTAATTGTGAAATAATTTGCAATTATATTCTACGTAGAAAACGTCATAAGTAAAATCTATAAGTATCCACTGCAGAAGTAAAGATAAAAATATACAATGATGATGATTCACTATAAAATAATGACTACCTTCTTAGTTAAATCTACTAAGGTAAGTAGGTACTATAGAGTAAATACCTAACTTATGAGATTAAATGAGTATTTACTATAATATATTATCTTGTGGTTTATAATTTATCTGACTCATAACATAACATAGTATTGATTTTTTTAAATCTAGTCTCCACACGCTACCGGTGGGCTCTTTTTTAAAATACTACAATTGTATTTCTTAATAAGTAACAATTTATGATAGGTAATTCTGAACTCTGTTAAAAATCAAAACGACCGATAATTTGAAGTAACATTTTTAAACAACCAAATAACAGTAACTGAAAATAGACTTTAATAATGATATTTCCTCCGGAACGCGAGCCAAGGTTTATAGAAATATCAGAATAGACAGTCCTGAGAATTTTCCAGGAAACTCATTTCCGCTTCGTCAAGAATTGCATAGTTTACTTTCTTGCTGTCCGATACCCGTAGTTCGATAACTGGTTATTTGCTGCCAGACCGGTCTGGAGACCTTCGGAAGCTGCATTCATTCACGATGTTTCAATTAGCTATATCTATGGATGGATGTTGCTTTACTGACTTTCCGAGTCCAGAGTCCGAGAGTACTTTGTTAAACAGAAGTTAACTGATTATATCAAAGACCTTAGACACTATTGTAGTGCATAACTGCATAGTACGTTCCATTGTTACTGCAGTGTGGAGGATGTAAGTATAACTGGAACTTTCCCTAAGTAGTTTCAAAGGTCTTTGTTGAGAAGTCAGACTGACAGCTGAACGAAGCTTTGCATCTTATCAAATTATCACAGCATTTTTTCCTAGATCTCTGATTGACACTATTTTAACATGCCCATTCCGCATTCTCGTCATTATAATCTAGTAGTATACATAATGAAATTAAATCATTTTTTTTATTCAATAGGAGTTGTGCAGTGCATTACATCACTTTGAAGCGTCTTAAAAATTAAGTTAGGAGGTGTGCCTTCGGAACGCGCCCACCATTGAAAAGAAGGCAAAAGAAACTCATGGAGGTGCTTTGTCCTGACTGACTGACTGACGAATCAACGCACAGCCTAAACCGCTGATCGTGATTTTACGTATAAGTGTATAAGTAAGAGTTACACGCTTCTTCTACAGTTTATTTAATTTTCATAACACTTTCTGCCATGCTAAAACAAAATACAATGCGAAATTGAAATTTCTTCAATCTGATATCCATGTCAGGTGACGCCAAGCGTAGCAATTACGCATGGAAATAAACCTTCGCCGTGAATAACAGGAACATATTCAACATATTCCGCAAAATGGGGTTTGAAATTATAAGATTTGATAGACGCCGTTCGTCATACCCAGTTGATAACTTCAAAGGGAAGGCAGAGTCACTGTAGTGTGACGCTCTTAGATAATCAAAGAAAAATATTGGAATCTGAATCTACTCACCTATTACACGGGTGAATTAGAAAGTGTTCCTTTAGAGCCTTAGCAGACAAGAGATTTCAGTCAGCTGAAATCTGGTACGTTCCTGCTGATCAAACTTTCTGGTCAAACTAGTCTGTCCAAAAGGAATAAATTTCTTCGTAATCAAACTACTCAAGTGGTTAACAAAAGGCGATTTAAACGGAAAAAAGACGATCGAAATGAAAACGAAAGGCGATCAAAATGGAAACTAAGTTTGGTACCAGTATGAAGCAGCCAAAAATCTAGTGAACGATCGCCTTGAAATGTACTTAAATGTCGGCGAACTATCGCGCAACAGAAAGTCTGTAGTCTTAGTATTAAAATCGAGTCATGAGAAAACCTTTTCGAATCGTTCTAGTTATGTAAGTGAAACAGAATTGTGCTCTTCTCGGGCAAAACGCAGAACGAATTGTTCAGTTTTCGTAATCTTCACGTGTTGCGAATCAATTTTTTTTTGGATCATACTCTGGTTATTTTGTAAGAAAATGTTTAAAGGTAATGGAAGCATACCTAAGATATTTCAACACTACAATTAAGAATTAGTACAACAAACGTGTGGACATCTTAAGATACCTGCGCTGTTCTCATTTACCTACACCAATGAAATTTTACTTAGCAACATTTTCTCAGACTTCATTTTCTTACGAAATATTCAAGTTTTCTTAGAATTTTAAGACAAGAGAAAAATTAAGTTAAGTGTTTCAAAGAAATATTCCAAGAATGCAGGAAAGTACTTTCTGCGTTGTATACTTTCATATTTTATGATTTTTGTCTTTATATCAGCATTTCAAAGCAATTTCTTTGAAAAGCTTTTAACTGTTATAGTAACTACGAGTAAATCACTTTCAAACCCAATCACGACAACAATCAGAGGCGTCACGAATCGCATTTATTAATGTTAGTTAAGTAATACTTTATAACACCTATAATGCCTAATCGAAAAATTGAACATGTCGATATTTTCCTTGAAATTAAACGCGTTGTGCAGCTATAATCACGACATGAGACTTAAGTGGCATATAAAAATAAACACCATTCAATTTAAGCACATAATATATGACTAGGTAGGTATTACCTGCAAATCATAAATAATACAATTATCAAAATAGCTACGAGTATAAATATTTAATGTTTTTTTAAAAGTGTAATGTTGCAATCACAAAACACAGGAATTTTAACCGGATCTATGTTAATATTGTAAAGCTAAAGAGATGGCTAATTTGTTTGTTTGAACTCGCTTATCTCAGGAACTACTGGTTCGAATTGAAAAATTCTTTTTGTATTGAATAGTCCATTTATCGAGGAAGACTATAGGCTACTTTTCATTTTGATATTCCCACGGGACTTACGCGGGTGAAACTGCGGAGCGCAGCTAGTAATAAATATAATTAAGCATCGGGAAAAATCCCCTACTATAACGTCAGATATCGTGAGTGCAGTGTGTCGCTGTTTATAAATTTTACTAACTGAATGAGGGTAATTTGTAAATTATCTGCATCGCATCGACGAACGGTGCTCGCAGATACTCCTGTCTTCCTGTGACCACGATCGATGCAACTAGATCGAAACGTCTCGGTCGAGTAAATATTAAAATAACTAGAAGTAATAACGTGATCGCGACCCGTGTTTATAGAATGAGTAGTCCAAAGTTATCTTAAATATTTCGTAGAGAAGGTGGAGGGATTGCTTTAGGGATATGGGGCTAAAAGAAGTTAAGGCAGACTTGACGGGAAATAGATGGGAGTAAAAAAGGACGAAATGTTGTGCCTACCCCACATAGTGGGAAAAGATAAAAAAGAAGATCTGTTTCTTTTTGAGTTACAGTTTATGAATTCAGAAGCAAAAATCGCTTCAACAACTTTAATAGACCACCCAATACCGCGACAACGAGATCGTAAACATGTCATCCGCATTGCCTGTTACGACTTAGTAAATTGTTTGAAACGATAGCACGGGTTTATGATACAAAACTAGTGCTATATCATAACAATTGAAATGTGGAAAGCCTCTTAACAATAGAATGAATGAGTTTAATTTTATGATCACTGTTGTTTTATAGAATGAACTGAATGCTTTTCATACAAATGCGCGTTAAAAGTTAGATTTGATTATTTATTCTATTGATTGTGCTGTTTTTAATGGCGAAATATTGAATATAAAGTCACGTTTGATGGATAGTAGATGAAACAGTGAAAAGTTATTTAGAAAAAAAGAGTTTTTTCTGATTTTCGCCTTTCCTGAAACGAAAAAAATATTATTGATTCCCGATTTTTGCCTTTTATAAAGCGAAAAATACTACTTGATCGAAATCGAAACCAGTAGGTACCCTGTCGTTGCATAACTAATAGATATTAAAAAAAGGCATTAACTATTCCTGATTTTCGCATTTTTCGATTTGGAAAATGTATATTGATGGAATGCTTGTACAGTCGGCAACATAATTGCAGACCCAGGTTAGAGTTCCAAAATGACTATTATTGAAATGTTTTCTTCCTAATAATGTTTGTCTAATAAATTTATGAGTAAAAGGACTTTAAACTTCAACTCAAACAGGATCTCAGAATCTTGCTTGAGTTGAAACCATTTTTGGAGCTCTACTGTGGGTCTGCACTTTTGTTGCCTGATTGTACTTCGTAGGGACGTAGTTATGTAACCAATCGGTTAGTAACCATGAAGTTTACGATGGTTTATACTATAGTTTTTGTAGTGATGTGCAGTCTATCGATAACCTCTAAATGCACATCGGCTTTCATTGTTAAGACAACGGGTTGCGGTCAGTTCCAGCCGGTTGTGCCAAACAGACTGTGTCCGAAGTCGTCCGGCGGCAGAGCGTCCGTGGACCTTGACGGGGTTGTACTACGTAGCTGCGTAGTGGTCATCAACGGTAGTCGTGTGAACTACTTTTTCATTAGGTTATTTAGTTAGACTGGAACTGGAATGCTGGTGAAATTAATTAGTAGAAACTGAATTTTTTTACTGTTAATTAGCTAAGTAGTTCCCTCGGATTCGCACGGATATAAATTACACTTAAAGTGTTTCGTGAATTCCTCTAGTTTTTATGCAAAGTCGTTTATATAGCTTTTGAGAATGGAGCACAGAATTTTATACACGAGACGTCCTTAAGTATGTTATTAGTTTTTACTCGCAACTTTGTCCGCGTATTAGGAGTAAAATTTCCAAAATTCTTAGTGAATGCCTGTCTACTTTATATGGCTGTTTGTGTGCAAAATTTTTGCCCAATCCGTCCATTGGCAGTCAGCCATAGTCAGTGAGTTTGAATTTGATATTAATTGGTATCTAACTGCCGTAAAACTAAAAGAAATAAAAGTATTCTTCTTGTTCTACTACGTTACGAGTCGTCTGGAAAGGAGTGAAACAAAAGGAACTTACTTTGAAATGTAAGGAAAAGAGATAAACAAGTTTATGTCTTCTTTACAGGTAGGTTTTTCTAGTTAATAAAAGGATAACTACAATTTCGACTTATATTGTAATACTAAGTAAGACACTGTATATTCAGAGATTTTATAACTTGAAAGAAACGAGTTGTTATGTCCAGTCGACTAAGTCTGTAACTGTACAAGTTTTTCTTCAACAAAACTGATTTCTTTAACATTTCTTTAGAGTTTGAAGCGAAACTTTCATATCAAAGTTGCTTCAATTAACATATTATTAATTTTCCTACAAGATAGAGAGATAACTTTATTTGTACAACACAGGAAGAAACAAAACACGACATACACAAAGTAAAGTAATAGCTAGAAAGTACAAGTTTGTTAAAATAAAGATTCAAATTATAAAAATAAACAAAGACAACGGAAGCTTTAGTTATATCAAGCAGAATAATTTACAATAACTGAACCGCTATTTAAAAAATTAAAACTTTAAAATATGCACCTGCTACCCTCAGTCCTTTTCTGACAGTACAACTATAAATATATTTTGCAAAGATGTTGTTAAAATAGCGTAACATATTTTCACAAACGCCTGTGAACATTTTGGCATAAGTAGTAACTTAAAATGCCGCGGTGTATTTGGAAACCAATGCAAATCGATAGAGGGCAATATGGCAAACAAATAATGCCTTCACATCAAACCTCCAAAGCGTCTCGGAAACGGGATATTTGTTGAATCATGTTGTTGAACGAATTACGTTTGTTTGTATACCTATGCCGTTTCCGAAACGCTTTAGGGTTCGATATGAAAACATTATTTGTTCACTAATGCCTTCCATCGATTGGCATGGGGTTCGAAGTGCACCGCGCAAAAAAATATCACTATGCCAAGCTCCCATACTTAATGTTCGGACCCCTTTCCACAGGATCAAGAACTATGCAAATGACCCCGATTGTCAGAGCCAGTTAGATAACAACTCTGTCTAATATATTGTCGACAAGACAGACAACTGAAGCTTCGACATCACTAAAGTCTTTTATATTCGAGTCGAAAACGAGACACTGTGAAGTGTATAAATGTGTTTCTGTCACTTCTACCAACTGTTGACAAATGGTCTTATACAAAATTATTCGAAACAATAGCTATTTACTCGTTGTATATCTTATGAAATTCTTCACTGTATAATGTATATACATTATACAACTTATCAGTAATGAATACTGAAATAACAATATTCTCTCACTTTATCAAAATTTCATTTCATAAACAAAAAGCTTTTTGTATAATACAAATTACAATATTATGTCTGAATTTCCTGAAATTATTATTCATATGAATCAGTAATATTTAATTTAGTGCGTACACACTTGAAACAGTAAAATACACGTAAGCTGTTATTACGTAGTGTGTCGCAGTAACAAACAATAACGGAATACATTACCGGAGAAGCGTTTATGAATACGAAATGACTACGTAAATACTACCTCTTCCACTTTCCAAATAACATATACTTACTTTTAATTAATTGCCGATTTCAAAAAACAACGTTTACATATTAACAGTGAAATGAGAATTGTTTGAAAATTGTTGAAAAAACAGTTGTTTTAACATGACTATTGAGACTATAAACTTAAAACTCCCACAAGAGTGTGATTTTTCATTCTTCAAATAGTTTTCTCAGTATTGTGTCTGGATCGTAAAAGAAGAATTTTAATGAAACGGTTCGATCTTTATCTAGTGTTGGATACGGGATTCGCACTTTGTTGTATTATTGTTGGATTACGACATGTACTTTCAAAATAGTCGAACTTGGCATATGCTATTGAAGCAACTAATTTATACAAAGATAGGCGCGAGAAACATTACCCTTTTCTTGCAGTCGGGTAAAAATATACCTACCTTTTGACGACCCAGTTAGCACAACGGCACATGGTTGGCACGAATGCCGTACTGCCAAACACAGGGTTGCGGGTTCGAAAAAAGTAAAGTATTTATGCTTAAATATTTGTCTGTGGTCTGGTTGTTTCTAAGTATTATGAGTTATATATTTACAAAAGAAAAGTATACTCGTATACGTAGTATATCCGTTGTCTAGCACCCAATAGTTACTTAGCTTGGGGCTAGATGGCGATGTCTGGAATTTCCTGCAATATTCAATATTACCTACCCGACGAATTAAGAACTACCTCATTTTTTTGGAGTTGGTTAAAAATAACCTTTGTTTCAGACACAGTTCATAAGTGTTTTAATGCGATAAAAAACTTTATTTTTTTGGGATAGGAATTACAAATATTGTTAGTAATAATGTAAAGAAAGGCTTTGTAGAAATTTGTAGAAGTTAAAATAAATAATATCTATACTAGGAAGGTTCTGCTCTCCATGTTATATGTTTCGAAAAAGGTTTTGATTAAAAATTTAAATTAACAACTAAGCTTCAATGTTTTATTTAAAATGGATGAAAAACATGAGTAAGCAAGTTTTAAACCTTTACCTGTGAAATACTTTGCGTGAGAGAGAAAGTGTGAAATGCTTTATGAAGTGTTAAACGATCCAGTTTAACTTATCGGTACTTTTATCCACGCCGAATAATATTTCAATTTTATTTCATTTACGGCCTTTCCAAGTTAGTTGTTAATCAGTCTCTATTAGAGAATCGTGATTTTATTTTTCCCAGCCAATTTCAAGTGTAAGAATTGAGTGGTTTGGGGCTATTTTGACTGTGTTACGTATGAGAGACTTTAGTTAGACAATAGTAATTGCTTGTCTGTCGCACGCGTTCGTAACTTAACTGATACAATTTACCACTTACACAAGTTCTCATACTTACCAATGCTTAACTATAATATTAAAGTTAATTTGTAATGTCTAATACTGGTGAATTATTTTTTATTATTTTAGCCTATTTCGTCCCACTGCAGGGCACGGGCCTCTCTCTCTTTCCAAGTTCCCTGTCTAGTGCCAGCTGGGTCCAGTTCCTACGATGCGAGTCCAACTTGTCCCGCCATATCCTTCTGGGCTTGCCGCGGGGTCGCTTAATGTTCGGGACCCAGTCTGTGGTAGTTTTTGCCCACATCTGATAGGACATGCGGCAGATATGGCCAGCTCAAATAAATAAAAAAACAATTCATAAAGATTAAGAGAACAACAAATAATAACTCTCATTATATTATATCTTCAATAACGTTATTGTAATGATTCTTGTATCTTAATCGTCGTTATTTTTGGTCTTAAGTGCTTCAGATAAACAGATCGATCGCTGTTACTCTCATGAAGTCCGCTTCATATATCAAGAGAGAGATATAAAAGCAATTAAATAAATTCCAAATGTATTTCAAAGTTTAAAATAATCTTTTAAGGATATAATTTACGACCGTATATGTTACCGTTCCTGCTACGGACTCCACTTATCCAGCAGGTGTTTGAAAAATAATTATTTTGCACGTTACATTAAAGATTCGACGATAGAATAAAATCGACAAAGTACGCCGTAAAAATGAGTTAGTTAGTGTTGGCATTGACTAAGAATTACATTATAGACTACTCTTAAACACAAAAACATCACAAAAAACCCTAAGGGGTTTTTTTTAAGCGATTTTCTCAGTTTAACATTTTTTAACAGGAGCTGAACATTATTTAGGCTCAAAAAAATAAAACAAAATACGTGAAATTACATAAAGTATAAGGTAAGAATAGCGGTGGCGCCATCTAGAAATAAGTTTCTAGATGGCGCCACCGCTGTTAAAAAATGTTAAACTGAGAAAATCGCTTCAATTAAGTAAAAAACATATCTTAAAGTTCTCTTATTCTTTATCTGATTCTTTACAACTCCATCAGTGTGTCTCATTTTCAAAAGTTTGTACATTTCATTACATTTGTAATAGATGACGTTACTAAAATTAGCTACGCTATTTTGTATGGGTGTTTGTCTACTGTTAATCAATCAGTCAATGGTTGTAGGTAGAGCTTTATTTTTATCGTGCTCAAAGTTATTTTTCAAACTAAGTAAATAACTGAAATAAAAAAAAAAAAATTAAAATTTGAAAAACCGACTTCAAAAAAACCTGAAAAGAAAAACTAACAAAACCTGAAAAAAAAAACAAAAAGTGAAAAATAATCCATTTCGGGTCACTAAGACAGCAGATAACTTAAACATAAGTACTTACTTGGAAGTCTGACTGGGTTAGATTGAATCTTGAGAGGTATAAAGAAAACATGGTGTCACCCAGTCCGACTTCCAAGGAAGTACTTATGTTTAAGTTATCTGCTGTCTTAGTGACCCGAAATGGATTATTTTTCACTTTTTGTTTTTTTTTTCAGGTTTTGTTAGTTTTTCTTTTCAGGTTTTTTTGAAGTCGGTTTTTCAAATTTTAATTTATTTTTTATTTAACCATTTTTAGTGCCACTGTCACTGAAAATTCTACTCCATGAGGCGAAAGCGACTGTTTCTTCAAATTGCAACCTGTACCTAATCGTAACCCATTGAAGAGTTTTCTGATGAGAAGGTGGTTTCAGATATTCCATTTATCGGTAACTATTAGTTTATGGGCCAATTCTACTGGTGGAAATCGAAAAATGAGCAATTTGCTGCACTCTCGAGGTGCAATTCTGTTCATCACTTCGAAGATCCTCATCAGAACTTCATTTAAGATAGGGTTCTCTATATACATTAATTCAAACCCAGTCCCGCGACTAAATTCGACTAAATTCTTCAAATTGTTACCTGTAATCGTAACCAATTGAAGAGTTTTCTGATGAGAAGGTGGTTTCAGATATTCCATTTATCGGTAACTATTCGTTTATGGGCCAATTCTACTGATGGAAGTCGAAAAATGAGCAATTTGCTGCACTCTCGAGGTACATTTCTGTTCATCACTTCGAAGATCCTCATCAGAACTTCATTTAAGATAGGGTTCTCTATCAACATTCATTCAAACCCAGTCTGGCGACTAAATTCGACTAAAATCTTCAAATTGTAACCTGTAATCGTAACTGATTGAAGAGTTTTCTGATGAGAAGGTGGTTGCAGATATTCCATTTATCGGTAACTATTCGTTTATGGGCCAAATCTACGGGTGGAAATCGAAAACTGAGCAATTTGCTACACTCTCGAGGTGCAATTCTGTTCATCACTCCGAAGATTCTCATCAGATCCTCACCAAATTTTTATGGGACCACCCCTGAGGTATCACTTTTCGAACACAAAAAGAATCATCTCAATCGGTTAAGCCGTCTTCGAATGATCGCGTAACATACACACAAAAAAAAAAAAAAAAAAAAACAACAACATACAGACGAATTGAGAACCTCCTCCTTTTTTGAAGTCGGTTAAAAAGGACTATTTTAGTATATTCATATCAAATTATTACCTGTATTAACAAAAACCTTCATATTAAATTCATATAAGCACGCTACATGAAATCTAACGGTACGGCCGTAAGAAAATTGTCGATTGTAAAACAGTTGAAAAGGTTCAAGGTTTATTATCATTTTATATACTAGCCGTTTACATGCATCATTAAATAAGCTCATGGGACCGTATAGCTTTGATTTCTGATAATAAAATTGATAGTTAAGTATTATAAATTAAAATAAAATAAAATATTTCAGGACATATTACACATCGCCATCCAGCCCCAAGCTAAGCAACTTAATGCTTGTGTTATGGGTGCCAGATAACGGATAAACTACATATATACTTTTTTTTTTTTTTGTAAATATATACATATTATACATATAGGAAACACCCAGAACCAGAAACAAGAATTTATGGTCAGCATAAATACTTGTTCCCGGCGGGAATCGAACCCGCAACCTTCTGCGTCGCAGTCGGGTGTTCGCCCGACGCGCCACAGAGGTCGTCATAATAATATTCTAATAATATAATTTTCTATTACTTAGCGTATTTAAAGGGGCTTAAATACCTATGATTTCTTTTTAGATTTCGCATAATTAACTACATTTTTAATAACACTAATAAATAAATAATGCAGGACATTCCACACATCGCCATCTAGCCCCAAGCTAAATAACTAGACTTGTGTTATGGGTGCTAGACAACGAATATACGACCTAATATACTTTTCTTTTGTAAATAAATATGTACTTATAAAACATAGAAACAACCAGACCACAGACACAAATAAACATAAATACTTGTCTGAGGCGGACATCGAATCCGCAACCCTATGTTAAGCAGTCCGGCATGGTGACCATTGTGCCAACTGGGTCGTCAAATAGTTAGTACCTAATAGAGAAAAACAATGAATATTTTTAAATTGGAACATACCGAAGGAAATCGGAAAAGTGTTTGCTTTGGACACAACGTACTAATTAAAACAATACTAAATCTTAATAGTAGAGTCTCATGCTTTACAATGTAATGTTCACAAATTGCTAAAGTAACATTAGTATAGTGTGTAACATCAGGCAAAGTTTAGAATAGTTCAACACATTTACACCGTTATTGCAACTTCAATTGCTTACAAAGACAGTTCTCATCTCTAATACTTCACTGGGGCAGCTTTAATGTGTGACGTCATCAAATAAAAGCCACTTTGGCGTAAGGCCAACTGATAACCACTCGACCCAGTTCAACCTCGGCTTAATGCTTGGTTAATGACCTACTAACTTTCCAGATTGTAAACTTGGCTAGTTAAATTTTAGATGGAAATGATGCTTCATGTGTGGTCAAATGAGAAGGATTCAGTTACGATCATGCAGCTGGTGGTAGACACACACACGTGTCACTTCTTAATACAAGCGTTTAAATTAAATCAAGTTAAGGAACTTCTAGATTTTTTGTCCGTTTATAGACCGAGCCACCGAAGCGAAGCGAAACGTAAATATAGGAAAGGCCTTTAGACACAACAGGCATTGTACTTAACTTAAAAAGCTGCGGTGAATTTTGAGATCCATACTTATCGATAGAGGGCATTACGAAGAACAAATAATGCCTTCACACCGAACATGTACGAGTATAAAACGCAAAAAAAAAATGTCCGGACTCCTTTGCTTGCTTCTGTCTATATCTTATGTTTTTAAGCATTAAGCATCAAGCATTAAGTTGCTTAGCTTGGGGCTGGATGGCGATGTGTAATATGTCCTGAAATATTTATTTATTTATTTATTTTAGGTTTGTTGGTAGTATACTCCTCTTATTTTAGAATCGATCTAAACACACGCTTTACGATTTTTAAGTTTTTTTTTGTCGTTTTTGATATAAAAAGGGGGCTACTGAATATTTCGGCTTATAACATCTAATTTCGATTATTATTTTTTATATAAGAGGTAGTAACTTCAAGTTGGTTTCACAAAAATTTGATGAAATTCTGATGAGAATGTTGAACTTTGGACTACTTTATTTTTATTTAGATTCTTAATTGACATAAACAATCGAGACCTCCCTAAACTTCACAAAAAAATGAGTTATAGGTATTTCTAATTCATATTTGATTACTTATATTGTTTGATTTTATTCTTTAACTTAAAATAATTACAGGAAATTTGGAAAAAGTTGAATACAATTAGAGTGAAGTTTGAAAATGGCATGATAAGGCAAGTTGCACGGAACACCATAAATATTCATGGGGGACACTTGTCTTTGTCAGTTATTAAAATTAATGTGTTCAATTGTTTGGAACAACAATCCGTTATAAGCACCCTTACATTGTAAACGTGTTGTTAAAATTATAGAATCACATTGTTTTAAACCTTTTTGTCATCACTCATCATCAATTTTCTTATTATTAGATTTTCAATTGGCTTGTTGAAAGTTTTCCAGTATTTACAAAACTCGCAAATGTTGTTCCCACTTCTAGCTAACTAGCTGCTCTTCGCGGTGTCACCCGCGTAAGTCCCGATCCCGTGGGAATATCAAAATAAAAAATAGCCTATAGCCTTCCTCGATAAATGGACTATCCAACACATAAATAATTTTCCAATTCGAATAAGTAGTTCCTGAGATTAGCGCGTTCAAACAAACAAACTCTCAGCTTTATAATATTAAGTATAGACTAGCGACCCGCCCCGGCTTCGCACGGCTATATTATGCATGTTTTATACATAAAAACCTTCCTCTTGAATCACTCTATCTATTAAAAAAAACCGCATCAAAAGCCGTTGCGTAGTTTTAAAGATTTAAGCGTACAAAGGGATATAGGGACAGAGAAAGCGACTTTGTTTTATACTATGTATTGAAATATAGATGTGAAAGTTTATGTCTGAGTTTGTGTGTATGTATATTTGTTACTCGTCACACAAAAACCACTGAACCGATTGTGTTGAAACTCGGTATGTAGATAGCTGGAAACTTGGGCTAACTTATAGGTTATTTTTATCCCGATATTCCTACGGGACTCAGACTTACGCGGGTAATAAGGTATTATAAACCTCTAACAATTATCATTTTTATTCCGAAAAAGTATCAGTTAATTAAAAAATACATTTTTCTTTATTCATTTGAACTGTATCACTAAAACAGTCGATGACGTCACGATACTAACTTTGAAGGCTCACTCCAAGAAGGTTTGTATTTTTTTCCGGTAAAATGTACTGCTGGTGGTGCCTGGGGCGTCACAGGGTGGCCGTCGCGTTTTGTGTCTTGTGATTCCGTGTATGTCAACAGACAAATAATCGTAAATTTATTTTGCACGATAAATAGTTGTTGTGTTTTTTTTTGTATTAATTTATTTGTTTAATATTTTAAATGATTGTAATTTTCTTTTAGATTCATTGTAACATGTAAAAAAATATTGTTAAGTTATTGTTAGCATCTATAATATAAAAATCAATTGCTGTTCGTTAGTCTCGCTAAAACTCGAGAACGGCTGGACCGATTTGGCCAATTCTTTTTTTGTTGTGTTTGTCGTAGTCCAGGGAAGGTTTAAACGGTGAGAATTTTAAGATCGGACTTACGCGGGTGAAACCGCGGGGCTCAGCTAGTTTCCAATAAATTTCATATTGTAACAACTGTCAAGTACCGAATTACAAGTTCCGAAAACTAGATTTATCTATTATTGAATTCCAAATCAGCTTCAATCTATAATAGGTATGTCTTTGTTCAGTATTGGAACATTCAAAATCTACCGCTAATTCAAGTACTTGTATTGAGTGATAGATTTTATTGAACTAGTTAACATTTACAAATAATCAGTTAATCCCATTTAGTACCGCCACGTAGGTACCAACAACGTCAATAAAAACTTATTTCTTACCATTAGTAGTAATAAAAGTTTAAATATGTTTTAAAGTAAAACAGAAACGTGGTTAATGTGTCATCAAAAGGGCGTTTACGAGTTTCAACAAGGAGCCGCAATTAGGCGCATCCTGGATGGTGTGAAACTTCATCAGTGTAACAAAGACTTGGCTTTGTTTTACTCAAGTTTTACTCGTTACTTTGTGGATAACAACTGCTTTAAAACTTTTATACTTACATGTTTCTACGATAATATAATAGAGATAAACAGTTTTCTTCTCTTTTAAGTCATTCTGTACAGCTCTAAGGCTATAAGTGCGCACTACGAAATATACTTCGCAGGTCTGTAAAAAACAGAAATACATTACAATCTGCGCGCTGCGAAAATAAATCGTGTGTGCATTAGGGTGCGTTCAGATGACACGCGTTGACCATGCGCCCACCACGCGCATCACACGCGTTGACCACGCGTTGAACACGCGTTGAAATTTGTTCTATACATAATTTGAGTCTTAAGACACATCAATAGATCTCAAATTGCATTTCTGCAAGCAGGCGCGGGGCGTGCGCAAGGCGTGCGCGAGGCAGGCGCAGGGCGTGCGCGAGGCGTGCGCGGGGCGGGCGCGGGGCGGGCGCGTGGAGTGAGCGGGTAGACTTGATAAATGCAATTTGAGATCTATTGATGTGTCATAAGACTCAAATTACATATAGAACAAATTTCAACGCGTGTTCAACGCGTGGTCAACGCGTGTGATGCGCGTGGTGGGCGCGTGGTCAACGCGTGTCATCTGAACGCGCCCTTAGTGTGCAATATTTTTTCGCAACGATTTTTATCGTAGTGCGCGCTTAGCCTTAGTGCCGTACAGAATAACTTAAAAGAGAAGACACCCGTTTATCTCCTCTGTATTGCGCTGGATCAAATCAAAAACCTTGTACCTATCGTAAGGTTTTTGATTTGATCTAGTGCACTACGTTTGCATTCGAAACAAAAAGAATCGTCTCAATCGGTTGAGCCGTCTTCGAGTAATCGGTAAACATACCTACATAAAAAAAGGTTTAAGTACGCGGCGAATTAAGAACCTCCTCCTTTTTTGAAGTCGGGATAAGTGACAAATTGGATAATTTTATTAACATTTTTTTAACAGTCATAATTTTTTACCACATGTTTTGAGAATAATCGTCAAACAGAAGGTGATTATTTTATTCTACCGTTAGTGAGGTAATAAATTATTCATAACATTTATCGCCAGACGAACTCTTTTGGTTCTAACTGTAAAAGGATCATTTAAACAGGATTTACCTCTATCTTCGATCTAAATGTCATATCAATTTACAATATTAACACATTTGAGTGGCCATCGTGGCTATAAAAACACTTTTTCCGTTCATCAATACTACTTACCCACTCTGACTCAGATGTTAATAAGCGTCTGCTTTTGGGCAACTTTATTGACATTAACGAGTAATGCATCCGGGGGAAGCTGTGACATATCACGTTGCTCTAAATAAACAAAGGGACAATTAGGGTTTCGAATTTGAGAAAGGAAGTTGATTAAAGTGAGCACCATGTGTCTGTACGATGACCGCTTAAATTGAGATACGGCTGTGCTGCCCATTATGGATATTATTTATTACTAGCCTTTGTTACGCGGAAATAAAGTTAAACTACAAGTATGTACAGTATGGGTCATAAGTAAATTATCAGTTTGCTACAATAATACTATAAACAAGTATTGGAGTTACGACCTTCTTCTAATAGACGTTACACACAAGCATAAATACTTGAATGAAAAGTACTTAGTGTGATTATTATTTTCAACATGTTAGCTATGTGTTTAGTTGTGTGAGTGGTATAAGCCGCCACCCGCTATACCAACCGATGTGGATTCGATCCACAGGTTACGTTGTTATAATGTTCAAATAGTGCTGCACAGGATTGTAAACGTTACGGTGGGCAGAGACTTTTGACCGTGGATTGTACAGGGTAAACAGACTCAGAGTACCTCATATTTTATATACTTACACCGAAAAAATAAGGTTTTTTTTTGAAGCAAGAATTAACTTCTCTCTATAGACGCTAAGGAATAATTTCTTGATTTGGAAACCTTTTTTGTGTGTAGGTACTTTAATTTGGTGTTGTTGGATATTACCTAGACAAGTTTGAGATAGATTGGCAATCCGTCGTAGAAGATCGAATCGTGAACTATGGTAGAAGACAGTAGAGTGGGACACTACAGGCTCATAATAATAATAGTGTCATCCAAACCGGAAGTTGTCCTTGGCTGCATTTTATAGTGCAGACAGGGATAATCGCCTGTTTGGTGTTTACATATATTACGTCCATGGGTGTTTACATCATACTTTGCTAAGAGACTCTACGTGTTGGCTTCGGCGCTCCTCACACGTCTTCCTGACACTTAACAGACAAATAATTCTATTTACATCAAGTTTCTACATAGGAACAGGTAAAATATTTTCACGTTTATATTTTTTGTTTTAATTATTAGAATAACTGCATCTTCTCAGTAGGTTAGGTACCAATATTAATTTTTTAAATTTTATTTTCTTTGGGTCATTTTTATATCTTCAAAAATATGTAAATTATTCACTCTATAATGCTCCAAAAACTCTTTCCTTTAAAACTTACGAAACGATCTATTCCGACATTTCTATGCAAAACTCGGTTAAATTATACAAACGGTAAGATTGAATTTCTTTGCCACCGTTGTATATGTTAATATAAGGTAGTCCCGAGTCTAGAAAAAGGTTTCAAAAATAGCTTTGAAAGCATTTTGCGTAGTCTGTTTTTATTTGATCCATTTTTTTACTCTTTGACCGAATTGAATGAATATTTTGTGCAGATAGGTTTTTGCTTACTATATTTCTTATTTAATCCTCAGTTTCTGATGTGTCATTAATCTCCTACACTTTTATTACTGCTTTTTATGGGCAAATGACATCACTGTTGTTCTTCAATTTGAAACACATTTTTTTTTACATATGATAGGTCAGCGTTTGACCACTTTCACACGTGCCTGATGGTAGGTGACACATTCTAAAACGAAATTAAAACACAATTATCTAAGTGAAATACTAAACAAGTAACAAAGGCGACACTTGCACCGAACACTGACCAAGTGACCACTGCTTTCTGCACTAACAAGTTAGGTATATACCGTTTATAATTCAAACACTACCAACTCAGTTCACGAGTTTCAAAGTTTATTGCACCGTACATGTTGAATTAACTAGTGTTTGTCCGAAATAAAAGTTGGACTGTTTAATCTAAGTCTTGCTGGAGTGGCTGCCCTGCCGGCACAGTTGGTAAACACTTTTGGCTATTTCTCCCATTTTAAATGAAATGTTATTTAACCTACTATGGATAGTTTTAAAGAGAAGAAACGAGGATATGGTCTGCTTGAGTTAAAGCGTTATCCTAACTCCTAACTAATATTATAAATCCGAAAGTTCGTTTATTTATCAGTTTCTTTGGTATTTGTTTGTTTGTTCCCTCTTCACGGATAAACGACTGGACCACAGATAAGCGACGCTCGCTTCGTGCGGGTTAAGCGACGCCTGGGCGCGGTCATTACTTTGATGGGTGGTCAATTAGTAGTGTGGCAAAATTGTGTTTTCGTGAGCCCCTCCGTGCTTCGGAAGGCACGTTAAGCCATTGGTCCCAGTTGCTACCTCTAGTAGCAGTCTTTAGGTCAAGTTAGAGGCCTTAGGGCGATCTGAAAACTCTAACGATAGGTGAGCCACACCACTATACGAGAAGAAGAATAAGAATGACTGGACCGATTTGAATGAAATTCAGCATAGTGGTAGTTTACGGGATGGAAAAGGACATAGGATACTTTTGATCACAAAATTCCCGCGAGACCAAGATTTACGCGGGTTATACCGCGGGGCGGCAGCTAGTTATCTTTTTAACACAAGAACAATATTATGACCCTAGTCACATCGTTTTATGCCCGTGTCATTACTCTGGTACCTAACTACCTACTCACTATGTGTCTACAATTATAAATAATTGTATGATTTAGGTACCTAACCTTTTCTTAAAAAAGATATGACTAAGAATGGTCTCAAACTATCCAGCCTAATTAATGCAAGACATTCCGTTAATTGCTACAATTACATACGCGACACGGTCGCATTCCGTGGCTTAGCTTAGTGGCAGCCAGGCAGCACTGTTATCTAAATGTCCCATATTATGAGATGCCAGACATCATTGTGCTATGTTTTGTAGAGCATAAACATGTTCTGTTCAAACTTTTAACCAATTAGCGAAAACAAGACCTTTTTGTGGCCTAGGTCCGTATGTTTTGAATATGTTTTTTTTTTAGTTGCGGGAATTAAATTGTTCTCTAGTCCATTGTTGATGTTCTCATCAATTAGAGACTGGCTTTCGAGCGCTGAAAAGTTAAGCACTTGGCTTTTATCCAACATTTTAGTTTGGTACTTTGTGCACGTGGCCAGTAGGTAGATATTTTACTGATACAAGTACTTACATAGAGAACGCTTTATTCGTACAACACACAAAACATAGAACATACAGAAAGCTAGAAGTAAAAGTTGCACAAATAGGCGATGTAACAGCTAGATGGTCCTGACTAGTGTTACCGAACTATTGATAGTTTTAGTATCGATAGTTTTCATCTCATAAAGCAGCAATACTATCGATACTGATAGTATCCGAACCGATAGTATCGATACTATAGATAGTTTATTCTTCGAGGGCCACAAATCTAGCGATAAGCTATCGATACTATCGGTTTTTAATGAAGTATCGATAGACTATCGATTATTCAGCAATAGTCGACAATAGATAGACAACACGTTGTCCTGACATAGTAGATAAATCTACTATTTACCTACTATTCAGAACAGTAAAACATTTGCATTAAAATGCAAAAAAAAAACATTTCAGAATATTATTAGCATCATATAAGATTCCTGGGAATAAATCTACGAATACCTATTTCCGTTCGCAATGCATACAAATGCAATTCACCTCGGTAATGTTGCTGCCTGTACACAAAATAAAAGGCTTCGTATAAAGCCGGGAACCGAGCCTGACGTGTTACTTAGGTTTGTTCTTTTTGAGTTGTATCTTTCTTGGAACAGTTTCATATGTTCAAGAGAAAGTATACCTAATAGTCAAAGTTGACTACGTTAGCTAAAGTAGTATGTTCTTGATTACCATTGAATTTTTCGCGCTAATTGACATTGCTCTTACGGTGAAGGAAAACATCGTGATTTGACCCGCGGCTTAGTTGGCTCCAGGAGTATTGACAATTTCTGTCCTCTGGACATGGTCGGCTAACTAAACTAACTACCCTAGTTGGTGCTGGGGAAGCCTACTCCATTCTCACGCAAAAAGAACCGAATCAAAAAGGGTCTAATTGCGGAAAACAGCCCATGTACAAGTACAAGTAAGTTGTTATTTTAAGTGATAAATGACTATTTAAACATCAGTCAAGTGAAAAATTGAACTGGTTAACCGTAATGGATTTCCCCTAAATGGCAGACAAGGTAACGTTGCTCTTTTTGTATCGAAGTACAACAATAGTGAATCCCTTACCAAGCTACATAGTATATTTTGATTACTTAGCATCACCCTAAATTCTTTTGTTTAAGCTAAAACATCACTAAGAACGCGTTAACTTTAGACCAATTTTACGCACAATCGAATAGCCTGCTGCCGCCAAATTACACCACAAAAGGAAAAAAATATACAAAAGAGCTTTAGACAAAAGCGCGCGTGATGCTGGGGGCATCTCGAAGACGATCAACGGCCATTGTTCGCTTGCGGACTGTTAGGGAAGACTTGTAAACCCTCATCTACATCGAAAATACCCGAATTATGTACAATCAATTTAAGCTGCAACAGACATTTGTCCGTAAATTATTCAAATTCGATTGGTTTGATACATATTCAATCATCTTAAGAATATTCAATTGGTATAAAGGCTCTACCTACCTACGTCAGTCGGTCCGTTTCTCTCCATGATTCAACGTCATAAATATAATAACCGTGGCTTACCATGGATGATAAAAAAGATCGAATTTCAAGTGCATCTTGAGATCAACCGTTTGTAATTGGAGTTATCAATGCATCGTGTAATTTCACAGCGAATACCGTTAAAGAACGGCCCGATTGTGTGCCTTCTTATGTTGCTAGTTATTCGCTTAATTAACTTTAACTCGGTCAGCTTATATTTTATTTTGGAATAATGTTTCACCATTCAATATGTGAGAATTAAAGCGCTCTCGCAAAACAATGAACTAAAATGACTGCTAAATAGTGTACATCCCGAGGCAGAAAACTTTAAGCGCAGGTATCTCGCAGGAACGGTAGATCTCGGCCGCTCTACTCAGGCACGTCTCCGTCTGTGTCTAAATAAAATTAAAGTTTGTATGAAAATCTTGCTCTAGTCTAGCAACCTTTTTGAATAAATAAATCTTACCACGTTTACCGAAAAACGGTCCGTATAAAATTAATTCTGATCTCAGAAATAAAGAACTTAGTAAGGAGCTTTACCGAGTAATCTTCGATAAGATTGGAAAAAAGTTAGGAGAGATAAAAGAAATACCTTCTGAGGTTAACGAATAAAAACTGTAAATCGAAGCAATTTTTCAAATAAAAGAAAGGTCGCTAGAGATTTCGTTATAGTGAAGGAATGTTTGGATCGTGTGGCGACCCCGGTGCGACCTGAAACCTACCCAATAATCTAAACGCAATGCGGAACCACACAAATGAAGAATTCAAGAGATTGTTTATTGCAACGTCGATGTCTCGCTCCGCTGCCTCGAACTTTACTTTTTTGAAGTCTATTTTTATTTATTGCTTTCTTTCTTATCTGATTCAGTGGAGACCATTGAAAATGTTACTACGCAAAAAAAGATAACGTCAAAAAAGCGATAGCGAAAAAATGGATGAGTTATTCATATTTTACTTTAACAGAATATTATTTGTCCCAAAAAATATTTGAAGTACACACGTTGGTTTGGTTAAAGTTATATTCATAAAGAATTTAAAATGATTCTACGAAATGAGTTAGAGTGCTCTCATTCTGGCTTTAAATGTTTCTTTTCAATGAGGTTGAACCAAAAGCGGGGAAGGGCTGGCTCGAGGCCAAAGTGCTTTGGTTTTTTACGGCAACTGGCTGCAACGCCATGGTCCAGTCAAGTGGGTGCATAGATTTTTTGTGCCTGCCTTGTCTCTACCTTTAATCCGATCCTTTTGAAATGGATATCGTCGGAGACGTTACTGAATACTGTTACTGAATGATTTTAAAGATCACTTATATTTATGGTGGCAGAAGTAAATCTTATACTTTCTTATACATGTCCATGTGTTATACTTTTCCATGTTTATGAATGAATAAATGAATTATGAATTATTATTATTATACTTTTGATACTTTCAAAGGTAAAAGACAGAGACAAAGGTAAGAACAAACTAGCTTATCCTCAAAATAAATTTGCTCATCTCAGGAAAAATATATTATGTATGTTACCTCTTATTTACAATCACCTACCGATATCTATAATAGAATCGCACAGTATAATAAGCTTTAAACATGACTTGAAATCATTTTTGTTATGTATAAATGTTACTATAATGTTGACGAATTTTTAAAGGATAAATCTTTCAACTAGGCTGAAATGCACAAATGCATTCTGACATTAAATCTTAGTTATTAACATTTTAGATATTATTATTGATATTGAACATGTATTAAAATAAGTGCCCTTGATTCCCTTGAAATCTAGACGAGTAGTTTTAATAAACTTTACAACATTTTTTATGCCTATCATAAATTATTTTCGACGTAGTGCTTATAACACTAGGTTGTAAGCAATTTCATAGGCACTTGAATACGTTGGCAAGAAGTTTAATGTTCGATTGCCCGACGATACTCAGCGGGTACAAAATAAAACTAATAGGCACCATAAATTACAAGTAAAACTTAATATAATTCATTTTAGATGGGCCATTGATTTTGTAGCTTTATGAACGTATTAAAGTGTTATAAATATTCATTGTAATTAGCGGTTGAATGCTCTATAAACTTGTACGACTAGTCGTGTGATTATCGCTAAGCAAACATTAAAATGTACAAAAATCTTCTTACTTCTTCTTCATATCCATACCTAAAAGGAAAATGATTAATCCACTATGCTGCCAGGTCTTTAGCGTTGATGACCTTACTTTAAAATATGTAATAAGTACTCACCTTTTCTTCCTTTCTTTTTTCTTCCGTGCCTAAAAGTTGGCTACTGGAATTGCAGCAGCGTTTGCCTTCATTAAAGCCAATATGCAGGTGGTAGCGCACAATGGGCATTGGATCAGGTGCACACTTGATTGCAATAGGGCTTCACCATCACAATCGGGTTGCGCGGTTGCAATGTATAACATTTGCTCATGTTTTGTCCGCAGCGGTCTACTTGAGTTCAGAGTCGACTGCTACGATTACCATAGTAGGTACCAGACTCTTGCGGGTTAAAAAAAACTATTGGGTTAGAGAGTGTATCATTTTCCACCGCACCATCCTTCCCTTATCTATCTATTATACACAATCAGTGTATGATACCTAAACTTTTCTTCTAAAAATCTTTACACACCCTAAGCTAAGATTACAAGAGTCATAAACTAAATACTGCGGTTTACTGAGTATCAGTATTTATGGAGGTCGTTTATTTCACTAACTTTGAGGTAAAACTGGTGGCAAAAAGTTTAAGTTTATCTAAAGGCTTACGACGCAATAACACTTTATTTTCACTCGTAAACTACGTACACGGAATATGTCTTAGCTGTTTGGTATTTGTTTGAAATATTCTGTTGAAAATTCGGTGTAAATAAACTTGAAGAGCTTTTAAGACTTCTAAAGATACTTTAGTTTATTTGGTGAAACTAAATCTCTAAAATCCTAGGTGGGCTACCTCTTGCATTTTATTCCTGTCCGCATCGCATTGACGACCTCTGTGGCGCGTCGGGCGAACACCCGACTGCGACGCAGAAGGTTGCGGGTTCGATTCCCGCCGGGAACAAGTATTTATGCTGACCATAAATTCTTGTTTCTGGTTCTGGGTGTTTCCTATATGTATAATATGTATATATTTACAAACAAAAAAAAGTATATAAGTAGTTTATCCGTTATCTGGCACCCATAACACAAGCATTAAGTTGCTTAGCTTGGGGCTGGATGGCGATGTGTAATATGTCCAGAAATATTTATTTATTTATTTTATTTATTTAAAAATCACATGCTTTAAAAAAAATGAAAAGAAAATAATGAGACTTTTTTTTAAATTTTGGTCTACTCCCACTTCCCATGTTTCAACATGTCTATGACGAGCTCATACAATGTTTTCAAAGTCCGGCTTCCTGATCTTTGATAGTGGCCATCATAATGATCCTTTTGTCCCCCTTTCTTCTTCTTTTCTTCATAAGGTCGTCTACCACCTGTACAACCAGTCGTGCGACACAAACGACGCAACATGTAATAAAAAATCTCTTAAGTTCAGTTATTTCGCGCATATAATATTTTTTTGAGTCGTGAATTTGATCCAATTTGTAGAAACAGAGGTCTTGAAGCCTTATTCTATTTGAAATTATTATCCACGCTCGATAATTCCTTTTACGACAGCTTCACCTCTATTTAGAAAACTGTTACCCAACCCAACCAATTGTTATCATCAGCACCACCCATAAATTAATGCACTTAACCAAACAAAAGTTCTATGGTTGATGAAAGTAAACATCTACAAGTCACATAAAGAATAATTTTATATCCACCCAACCCGTAGCATTAATTAAAAGCAAGTGCCAGTTACGACAGCAATTTAAAAACTCTGAATTAAGTTGATGAATGTTAATTTAATTGGTTTATTACGATATTGTTGGCTAAGTGTATGCTGTGCGGGAAGATTAAATTGTGTGAAGATATTTTATATGATGCTTAATAAAAAGAAAATAAAGAATGTTCATTACTTATAAACTTTAACATATATTCTCTATTCCTATTATTTTATCATAGGAGTTAACACGCGATCTCGCTGGTTGCTACACCATAATATTCTGTGAAGTAAATAGGAGCCTTTCGTTGCCAGCTAGCAAGATCGCTCGCTAAGGGGTACATATAACCGATTCTAGTCCAAACAATGCAAAAATATGCCTCTCGTATTTTTTATAATCACCTTAAAACAGATTCAAGTAACGTTTTATGAAAAGGTACAAGAGGGTTGGTTTTTAATAAGCTTCATATTTAGGCAAATAACTTTGGACAAAGCAGTAATTACGTTCGTTCTTTGTTGCAGGTACTGGTGAATTTCAAACAGTCAACTAGGCTAACAGGATAATTTGTATTCTATGGGTAATTTGTATTCAAATTGTTTATAATATTACTGTGGAAAAGGTGAGCTTAGTTGATTACATAGGTAGGTGTGACGGTTGACCCCAGATTTTGAGAGATAATTAAGATGATACCTAATTTAAAATAACACTCGTTGGGCAGATCGGGTGATGTGTATGACTAGTTACATAGTCAAAAAACAACGCACCCTACTAATGAATACAAGTGTTTGAATAATAAATACAGTTTGCCGTTTTATCTATTAAAATATCATGGAAATTAATTACAACAAATCTAAGAACACTTTGACTAATAAGACGAATCAAACAAAAACAACGACGGTGTTCTAATTGAAATCAATCAGTCAATTAGATTATCCGTGTTGAAATAAAACAATCACTTTACAATCACAGGTAAAATAACAAGCTGTAGCTATATATTGTTAGATCTGACAGTTTATTCAATCTTTATTATTTTCAATGAAAATAGAAAGTGATATTTTCTACATTTGCGATTAAATCTAGTTTTAAAATTAAAGAACATCGATTAGCACTTTACTTTCGCCTTAACAATTGACTGATTGACTTGTTTGAATCTCGAAAATCGGTAAAATAAAAGTAGGAAAGTATGTAGGATGGGAAGTAATTTATTCAAAACTCGATTATATAAGTGATGATTTTTTTCAATATAAACTCCGTTCAATGGCTTTTGAAATTCATGTTTTCATGAATATTAACGGAAATTAAGTTAACTGTTTTTATTCAATTAAGAATCGAATTAATTAAACATAATATTTGGCTAAATTTTCCTAACCAAATCCTCTTACGAAAACCTAATTGGATGGATAATTAGATTATATTCAATACGTAATCCTTTAATAAGTGCTTTCATCTTGAAATGTTGAAGTTCTGTAATAAATTATTATCTACTTTTAAATTATAAAACCAAAAACTACAGTTTCGATTCGTTAATTTTGAAATGATTTTTTTCCATAAATCGAATAGTGAAGTTTCGCTTTTTATCTAAATCCACCTGACCACTTTTTAGAGATTTAAATTTAAAAAAATAATTATTTACTTTGAATATTAATAATGAATTACTGTCTATTTTGAACACCAAAAAAACTACAGTGAAAATGAAAGATGCCAGTATCGGTTTATGTCAAAAATCGACTGAGTTTTTAATTTATTGGTTAGGATTTCGCACTAGTTTAATAGTTATGTGTTTAATTGATAGCTTTCGAAGTCTACTCTAAAAACTTTATTAGTAGCCACGTAAGTACTCCTTCTTCGTTCAGGTTAGTGCGTGCCGAATGTAGTTTGAATTTAATGAGCCATATCGGATTTATCGATGTGACTGTGGGAGGTATTCAGATCCCACAAGTTGTAGGGTCTAACCGGTGGGTGGCTTTGATCAGGACCTTCAAATGAAAGGTACTAGCTTATCTGTGTTTGAACTTAACTGATTACGGTCTGTGTCAGTTTGATTATGAATATGCATGTACGTATATATTGAGGACTTGTTACTTTATGTAGATAGTTTTAAGGGATCTCTACAAATCTGAAACTAGTGACAATACGACGAAACGTGAGATATTTTAAAAACCTATACCTAACCTAATCTATAAACCTTAGATTTAGACACAGATTTACTCGTGAACTTTAGTCTAAACACTATCCCTAAAGATTATATAGGGAACTATAGTCTAAACACTATCCCTACAGATTATATAGGGATAGTGTTTAGACTATGTATAGTTCACGAGTAAATCTGTGTCTAAATCTAAGGTTTATAGGTTAGGTTAGTTATAGGTTTTTAAAATATCTCACGTTTCGTCGTCTTGTCACTAGTGTCTCATGTGGTTAAGTTAAGTTTAAATCCACATCTCGGACTATTCTTAAACCTCGTTTTGGAATAAGGGGGATAGTGTTTTGTTTGAGTATTAGGATATATTAATTTGATTACTGTAAAGATTTTTATTTAACATTAACAACAGCTATTTAATCACTATCTCACGCGATAGATGGAGACTTGCGGTTCTGTAGGCAGCACATTAATTTTCTTTCCTGCATTTTCCGCTAATAAATATTCTTGTAAACAATAGTTTATTCTGAGCTTCTCAACGAGGTGGGAACAAAGGGGTCTATCAGTTCTGAAACAAAGGGTCACGCGTGACTGCTGACAGAAATTGGACTTCTGGTACCTTTAGGAATATTATACGAATGGGCACAAGCTTGGTATAAGTTTGTATAACAATCTTGTAAGGGCTTTCAGAGACACCTCTATAATGACTTCTATGTTATATATAAGTTAAATACTTAATATGCTGCTTCCGCGTTGAATGAATATTTAATTTAAATATGTAAGTACCTAATTTTCTCCAGCCTCCTCAATAATTTACTTTTTTTTATAATGATTACTTACCTACCTACTCGAATATGCACGCTGCAGTCTGCTTCGTTTTTACCGCAAACAGGTTCGTAACACTCGCATCTCGTCTTATCTCGAATGCCAAGGTTGCCGTGAGAGATTTTAGCTGCCGATTTCAAAATAAGCCCCCTTTAAATTCCCAAGCTCAACGGTCACCGAGGGAATGTTAGGTATTTTTATATAAGAGCTTGATGGTGGTGATGAATAATGTAGAGATGCTTTTATTATCGAGCTTATAGTAGGAATTTTATGACTTATGATTCACTCGGATGTGATATGGAGTAATACGGTTTCGTAATCATAATATGTAGGTACAATAAGTCAATTGGGTAGAAGAGCAATGTTGGCCTAGTGGTAGATACATCGACTTTCATTCCAAAGGTCGTGGGTTCGAATCCCAGCCGGCTCCAATGAACTTTTCTTAAGAAAATTTTATGTGCGCAAATTGACATTACTCATACGGTGAAGTACAATATCGTGATGAAACCTGTGGCATAGTTGGCTCCAGACGCTTTGACAACTTTTTTCCTCTGGAAAGGTCGACTGGGCTCTTGGGGTTTTCTATTAATTCCTATGGTAAGTATTTCTACAAATTTTTTTTGTAAATATACCCTACATTTAAAAAAAGAAATTATTAAAAATAAGTTAGTTAATGGAATGAATTAGGTTTTATTTTCTTATAAAGTCCCACTGTAAAGTCTATAGGTCACTCGAATATTTTTATGGTCTACTGTTTTCTCTTTTCTCTTAGATAGGATAGATCGGGCCCCAAAAGATTTTGTAAAATTAAGATCGGATACCAATTTTAAACTTTAAGTATAGGTAAACTTAACGGAAGAGTTTATAACTAACTTGAATATTAATTATAAGCAGTTAACTCTTAATCTATGAATATAGATAAATAGCAAATAAAAGCAATTTATCGTAGCAAGTCAATGGATTTATCAATAGATCTTGCTCAACAAATCTGTCACAAAATGGTTTTATAGCAGTTGCATGCAATGTTGCGTCGTAAAACAGCATGTAAAGTTAGATAAACATTTTATTACTGCATAAAATGTTTTTGTTTTCCGATGACATGTCAGTGCAATTTAAGTACCGTGTGGTCGAAGCGATTTTAATACGTCGCGTTTAATATTTACTTGGGCGACTAGCTACAGATGTGCTTAAACATAATTAGCTAAATATAATTTACGGGTAATCTAAAATTAAAATAACCACAAGGTTTATATTATTTCATCACAGGTGTTTGTGTACGACACATTTGACAGTTGATCAATCATATTTAAAATCCTATTTTTTGTTGTGCAAACTTAATTATTGTTATACCTACAAAAGGAAGGCTCAAACATTTTGCATGGTTTTCTTATTGTATCTATTGTTCCTAGAAACGTATACTCATTAATTCATTATAAACACACAAAACAAAAATCACATAAATACAAATAAAAAATGAAATAAAAACAAAAAAAAAATTAAATACTTACCCCCAGAAATAAAATACAAAACAAAATAAATAATGAAACTAAAATAAATTTCTTTATTTTAATTTTGATTTTCTTAAACATTTCGTTAAAATTAATACGTGCGCACGCTCAGATTTTTGTCCGAAATCTGAATAATAATTGCAAAGTTTATCTTTTAAATTCAGTGGAATTGACACACAAGATCATTGGGATTTTAAGATAAAACTATTTAAAATACTGTCCATGCCTGTCGTATGATCATCATGTCAGACACAGAACGCCTTCCCCGAACACTTCCAGACCGATCGGTCGTGTCCTCTTTGCATCCAACGACTTGCCGCGACCTTAAGTAAATAAGCATAATTCGTTTAAAATCTTATAAATTATGAACTTATAAGGGTTCCTTTTTTACCTTTTGAGGTACGAAACCCTAAAACAGTACAAAAATGTACTTAAAAATACCTTGAAAGCCATTCAAACAATATTATCCTAATGTTAATTTAGCATAATTCGTTTAAAATCTTATAAATAATGATCTTATAAGGGTTCCTTTTTCACCTTTTGAGGTATAGAGCCCTAAAACAGTAAAAAAATGTACTTAAAAATACCTTGAAAGCAATTCAAACATATCCTAATGTTACTTTATCGGTAAACCCCAACAACAGTCGGATTTAATACACTCGATATTTCTAAGACCCGAATGACAAATTGCTCTCGTATCAGTCTCGGATTCGACACTTTTTATTCTCTGAGTTTTTTTTCGTACCAAAATCGGAACCATGATAAATGACTGGAAGTTCAAACTTATCGAGGATTTCGGTGTTTTAATATAATGTTGCTTGTTACAGTACTTCCCTATAAAATTTAAGTTATACATATAAGGCGTAGATCTGAATTGAAAGATCATAAATATACGCCATTTATGTTTCGTAGTTGTACCTAGTAAAAAAAAATAGGCTAGACGCTTCCTGTAGCAGCTATTAAGGTGAAAGGGTACCTGCGCTCTCTCCATACAAACGTAGTCGACTGTTTCCTCCCCGGATAATGACACTAGCACAAATATTTTTGTGCCAAAAAACCTATAACTGCCATGACTATGCCCCTATGTTTTGGTTTTTTCTTTTTCTAATTATCATAGAAATTAAAACTAAAAAAAAATTTAAAAGAAAAAAATAGGGGCATGTTCAATTGTTCATGGCAGTTATATGTTTTATGCACCAAAAATATTTGCTCTAGTGTCATTATCCAGAGAGAGAACAGTCGACTTCTTCTGTAATAGTTTGTATGGAAAGAGCCCCCGGTACCCTTTCTTCTTAAACCCTGAATTACAAGATATTATACAAGAGTTAAAGACGAATTAAATTAATTATTGAAGTCGGTTAAAAAGCTTTTTAGAATAGCTGGATACAAATAACGATTATAAAGTTACCTATACCTACTTCCTTTTTTACATACTTGTAGCGATCCGTGGTATCATAGTCCCATTTCCGTGTGAATATGGGGATAAAAGCCTATGTTACTCCCAAATATTCAATGTATCTTTTTACCAATTTTTCTCGAAATCGGTTCAGCACTTTAAAGCCTATTATTAACTCTTATAATATTAGTGTTTAGATAGGTACAAAACAAATAATCTAGGCAATGAATTTATTGTGTATCCATCTCAATTCCTCAACCTGAAATTCGCTAAACATTTACCAAAATTCATGGAATTCAGACAGTTATAAACTGCAAAGATCGTATAGTTGTTACGTTTGGACTAGGCATATTTACGAGTTTGTGGAGCTACGAGTAGGTACGTTCAGCACGAGGCACACTTACCTTAGCACGGATAGCTGCAGTAAAACTGTTTTATTGTTCATCGTTAATAACGTATCGTTTACGATTTGATCTCCCAATCACATAAAAATAAATAAGCGTGACTAAATTAAAAAATTTCTATACATTTTTCGGAGACAAACTCGGTGAAAACTAAGATATTGTTTTAATCTCACCAATAAGACATTTAAGAGGAAAGGTATCTGGCTCTCTCTCCATACAAACGTAGTCGACTGTTTCCTCCCTGGATAATGACACTAGAGCAAATATTTTTGTAGCGTAAAACTTATAACTGCCTTAACCATGCCCCTGCCATGCCCCTATGTCTTATTTTTATATATATATATTTTTTTTAACTCTTACTTTCTATGATAATTAGAATATGAAAAAAAAACCAAGACACAGGGTCATGGTCATGGCAATTATATGTTTTATGCTACAAAACTATTTGCTCTAGTGTCATTATCCAGGGAGGAAACAGTCGACTACGTTTGTATTGGGAGAGAGCCCTTTCCTCTTAAGTCATATCATATTTTTATTGTCGAATTAAGAAGAATCACACAAACTTCTTTTTATTAACAGTAAAGCCGTTTTACAGTTCAATTAATGGAAAGGTGTTTATATTTATAATACTTTAATGTTTATGATTATACTAAAATAATATTACCATAATAAAGTGCAAATATAAACCCATTGACAAGTACGCACGAAATATATTCATGACACAAAAATTCAATTAGGAAATGCATAAACGCTTACGGCATTTCGACGCCCTCACAGAACCCTCTATCTTACAACCTCGTAAGTGTTTCATGTAATACAAAGCAATACAAACGCCCGAGGCTTTTAGCATTTCGCACCCGCATCTTTAATCCAATACAAGTACTGACCACATCATTAATTTTCTACAATATCGCTCCCTCAAAAGCTTCAACGCCGATATTTCAACAAACTATTTATATTTCTCGTAGGAACTAACAAAGGCGCGCCATAAATAAAGGGCCCTACCCTAGGGGATACCGCCTTACTGCCTTTGATACGATCCCTTTTCTTATTTTGATGCGGTCTAATGTTACTGACTCCGCTGTGTATCACTTCGTATTCACTTCATAAATCATTACCTGTTTTCTTGAAGACGGTATAGTGTCACGCCTTGTGTTTGAAGTTTACTACGAATATTTTTGATGCTCTAATCTATTACCGGGTTGTTCTCGTAAATATACCTATTGCTAATAAGTATTTATTATATCCGTAACGCCCGCTGCCAATTGTGTTTAACTATGTAGCGTTCAACATAGCAACTAATAATTGAGAGATAGTAAAATTATAAAATATATTCGTTCGTTCTCTTCTGTTATCATCACAAAATTTTCGCCGTTCTTATATTTCCAATACCTAATGTAAAGCTGAAATTGCTGTACTATATAACAACACAACAACTGATAAATCTAAAATATATTACTTTAAGTTATTATCACAAAATGTTCGCCGTTCTTATATTTATAATACCTAATGTAAAGCCGAAATCGCTGTACCAGTGTTACCTAAAGAGTATAAATCTGCATATACAAGTAGCTCCAGAACCAGATGTTAAGACGTAGAACTTTCGAGACACGTCTCATATCCTCTACTAATTCAACTTCAAACTCGTCTCCTCTGTTGTCAAACATAGCTTCAAATATAAGACTAGTTTTTGCTCATGCTAAATCTGTTTTGTATAAATTCAATATTGTAAAAGAACCACTCGTCTTCGCATCGTTGCTTTTCATTTTGCTTCTAGTTTCGAATTAAATGAAATTGTATCCACATTGAAATTACAGAAATGGAATGAAAGCGAATGCAGCTTTGGTATTTATTGAAATTGAAATTGTGTTGTTTATGTTTACTTCTACCATTAAAAATAAAAAGATAAAATTTAAAGTCCAGACTGACTGACATATTATCAATACACAGCTCAGACCAATATATAGATCGGGCAAAAATTTGGCATACATAATATACTGGTTAAAACGTAGACATGCGCTAAGAAGGATTTTTAGAAAATTTTAACTCTACGCGGATAAAGAATGCAATAAGTTAATTTTGTTTATATACATCAGCTTCCATCAATTTATCACCTACCACTTAAATCGTAACGTTATCATTTTACTGCCGTACAGTAGCTTGCTGACTTTTACTAAAGTCAGCAAGCTACTGTTTGAAAAAGCTACAAGTAAAACACCTTAAGGCAATTATTAGTGTAGGTTTTGTTTACATTCGTCTAAGAATAACATGGGGCTAACGCAAACCCCAGTGGAACGGCAAAAATACATTTGCCAAAAAGAGCAAAATAGGTATTTATTTCAGTCATATTTCCACCGTTCTTTTTGACCTAAGTCCATATTTTATCTCTATAAAACAAAGGCTTTTCGTGGGATATGTGGTCTCCCACGAACAGCGAGAGCGAGCGAGTCACTAGCAAAAAATACTAGCGAATATGCGGGTACAGAAGCATTTTGATTTTGCATGCTTGTGCAAAACCTTGGTGTGACATTTAAATTAGAGTCTCAGTGTCTTCTTTTTGAGGTTAAGTAGGTATTGTTACATAGGTTATATTTGAAAAGATTTATATCTTTTTCAATTGGTGCTTTTGTATAACTTATGATTGATTGTGGTAGCAAAATGTGTGCTGAATTCCAAATTGCTGATAACTGAAGAATTTTTGATCGATGTTGCTTTTTCTTCAGCGCGTTTCTTTGGCCATGCATATAAAATGAATAGCTACTTATTTGGCAGACGATACCTACAAATAAGTAGGTACAAATAGCTTCAAGTGGTTATTACCAGATGCTTTTGATCCTTCCTAATATTTGGTTCATTTAACTCCGGAGCAGGTTCGAGTATTCAGATAAGATTTATAAATAACTTGCTTGCATCCACTTGAATTTATGTAGTATGTAGGTGCCTGAAGTAGCAGAGTGCAATTTAATATCCTGAAGTACCGATTTGCTTGTTTTTATTTCTTTTAAATTATGACTTAATACTAAACCTACCTATGTGAAAACGATTCATCAAGATAATTATGTTTACTTAGCTCAGCTTAAATCCACCACAAAATAAATACCAAAATGGTTCTGCCGTGGTAACAGCATACATCATAAATTAAAATTACACGAAAGTGTATAAAGTTTACTGGTTCATTTAAAATCTACGTCCAACACAGTTTAATAAAACTAAGCTGCGCTTAAAGTTTGCAAGTGAGATAATACATTATGTCAGGTTGTCTGCACAAATAGGCGAAGCGTAACATAGTTCTCGAACATAGCTCTGAAAAATCAATTAACTTTTTCACAGAAACGCTTGCTATCTTTAGTATATGTAAGCTTTTTTTATTTAACTGGTTAATTTTCAAAAACTCGAAAACTTAACCGATTTTAATAAAAGATTTAAGTAGTAGTGATCTCACATGAGTTTTAACTAGATACTCCTATGGGCAAGAACTTAGTATTTATTTTTAAATTGACTGTAAGGTTTTTTGGGAATTCCAAAAGTCTATTTTTCTTCTATAAAACAATTGTTCCCCCATGTCCAAGATATAACATTGCAGAAAGCCTATCTCTACAGAGAGACGATAAATTATTAGCTATATCTCACCCCAGCGATAGGACTATGTCGCCCCGCTAAAATTGAGTGCCGAAAGTATATATTATCCTGAAGAAAAATATTTAAAATTTGAAACCACACAAGGCGAGTAATGTTTTGGTTACGATTACATTAATAAGCAGGATTTTAACAGATAAATAAAATGTTTGAACAACAGATTCATGTTCAGCGATTGTCGACAAATAAATAACGTAAAATTGTAAACTTTTGAGGGCTATATTTGTAATTATTTAAGCCTAAAATCCTAGTTAATTAAGTGTTTGAGGGTGGAAATTCAGTCTGTGGTTTTGACAGCCTTTTCGGCGTTTGTGTAACGTTATAAAGTTGAAATCATCCCAAAATATAGGGGTGGCTAATTTGCTTTATACTCGTATAAAGTTAGCGAGTACCTAAACTTTTTGTTCGAGGCAATTAAAATCTCTGTTCTGTCTCATTTGAAAATTGTTACAATCTCAAAGCTGAAAAAAATCGACTTAATCCTGCAAATTTTAAAACAACTAAGCGTTGTTAACGAAAGGCATACAATAATATTGGCTTTAACATCTAATCTGCATGATTTATATAATACAGCGGATTTATGCAAAGATTCCTAACCGCCAACGAAAATACATCTTGCGAGTAAACGTAACCAACATACACAACACACTCATACAAACATTTCAAGTAGTTAAATGTGCATGAACATTTCGTATGCAGATCTCAAATTGTGCAGCTTAATCGGATTTTGCACAACATCGTGGTCGTCCTGTCTCTCTATATCTCCTAAGATATGTTTGCGTTTGTGAATCAGTGATTTGTAAACAGAAATTGTATCTCAATTTAACTCGGGCTATTGACTTAAAACGGAAAATATTCACAACAATTAAATAATAAAAATCAATATTGTAAAGCAAATGTGTTGGTCATGGTCAATCATCTCAAAAGAAATACGAGGATAAAACAATAACAAATGACAATAAAATATAAAAAACATGTGACAAAACAATTAAAAAATAAATTTTAATTAATTATGTGACCTACCTACGACCTACGTAGGAACATTTAGTAAAAATCCAAATGGATGAAAAGTCCCTAGCTCGTTGGATGGCGATACTTATCCGCTGTCCGAGTTAGGAAGTCAGCCATTTGGTCACCCGAATCTAAAACTAGTATTGTTAGTATGTATTAACAAATTGAGCATAATTGTATTATAAATTCAACTGACCTACAACTTCTAAATAAGTTTTCTTAATAAGCATCTTTATAACCATCTTCACCATTTTCCCCTACCGCTTGTGTAGGTAAGTACTTGAAGCGTGAATGAACACATGTGGTGGCAAGAAAAGTAGGACATTGATACATTTATTTTGGTGTTTGTTTCATTCATGCAATCGTCAAGTGCTTGATATTCTTAAATTAAGTATCTGTTATACATCTCATCTGTAAGAAGCTAACGTTACTTTGATTCAATTCTAGTAGGTACTTTTACTTGTACTTGTATACGGGCTGTTTTCCGCGATTAGACCCTTTTTAATTAGGTCCTTTTTGCTTCTCTCAGCTTAGTCGACCATGTCCAGAGGAGATAACTTGTCAATACTTCTGGAGCCAACTAAGCCGCGGGTTTCATCACGATGTTTTCCTTTACCGTAAGAGCAATGTCAATTAGCGCACATAAATTTTTCTTAAGAAAAATACATTGGTGCTTCAGAATGAAAGTCGAGGTATCTACCACTAAGCCAACACCACTCTTTAGTAGGTACTTCCAAAATGGTAGCCTCTAAAGTTATAACAACACGATACCGAAGTACTTTAGGTACCAAAAAGGTAGCTCGCCGGTACTGGAGTAAGTTCATTCGAGTGATTGCGGTCCTTTCCTCCCAATTTATTGGAGCACTTCGTATACAACAAGTACCTCACTTAGGTATTTATGTACTAATGTTATGTATAAACTTAACTAAGAGTTTAAATGCTCTAAGGTCTTTAAAAACCTTTGAAACCCCTTAAGGTCTTCATAATTACAGTCATTTCTTCCATATCGTCCACTTCCCAAAATCTTGATGTTTTTGTTTAAATGTTGGTTTTCTAAAATGTATAATGCTAAAAATGTGTAATAGAGTAGGTACTTTTATATTTTCTTTTCTATATATCACTACTGAAGTAATTGTTTGATTGTGTTAGCTACAATAGCTCATTACATTAAGTGGAAATATTTCATTCTATATTCAAATTACACTTTCCACCTCATTGATTTAGTCATTCCATTTGCCTATCATTTAGAAGAGTTCTATCATAATTTATTCAGAAAACTTAATTTGCAGAGGGAATATTAAAACGTCGCGTTACGTTAATGGCTCGTAGAATACTTTGAATTATGTTTGATATAAGTTCGTAAAGACAAACAAGTGGGGGATTCTCTGCTAGGTATCAAATTAAACACACATTTAGTTGATTTATGCGGAAAACTTCAGAGACGTAATAATTTGACTTTGTTACACTTTCTAGACCGTGGAACATTTTTTAAGTTAGTGTTTAAATTTGTCTATGTAACTGACGAAAATATTGTCGTTTTTTTGTAAAGCTTTTATCTAAGATCTCTTATTTTGCAACAAAGGGCAAAGCCCTGCAATTAAACGAAAATATATGTTCTCTGTTGTTATATATGTTTTTCTGTGTGTGTTGTAATATATGTTAATCTATATTTGTTTCTGATCTCAATGTTTATGTATGGTTCTATGAATTTTATGAATTGTCTAGCTACTATACACAAAGCTAATTGCTTAACTTGCTGCTAAATGGCGCTACGACAATATCTTACTGAAAATATAGGGGCCAGACTGACTATCACACCACCCTGTCAAACTAGTGTGGTGGTTAGGAATTCTATTTCTTAACTGTCACAGCGACAAAAGAAGGTCGAGAAAATATTCATTAATTGACTTAAAATTAGCTCAATTTACAATTGTATGCCATCCAACTGTAAACGCCGATTCGAGACTGATTACCGATACAATTTCGAATGTAAATATTTAATTGCAATCGCATTGTCACTCGATTGTCAATAAAGTGCTTTACTTTGTATAGAGTCAGTCTACGAAATAAATTTCGAACCATATAATTTTTAAACCTTTAATAACTAGACCGACTTTATCGATTTATGACTAGCAGGTAATGTTTTTCACTGTATAGCACTCAATATTCTTGCACGATCGTTTGTAAATATTTTATTAAAAGGAGCGTATAGTATTATGGCATTATAGGTTACTACGGACCAAAATTACCTAGTGGAAAGATACCTAACTAGTAATGTTGGGGTAGGTAAATTATAGTTTGTCAAATCACTAATTTGAAGGCCTAAGGTATAATAAAATACTCATCGACATCGTATTACTTACCTACTTACTAGTGTTTAGTAGTAGAGTTAAATTATACTTATTATATTATATACAAAATTTTCCTGCGTGAAGTGGTTCAAAATTTTCCTATATCCAGGTGTTTGGCGATACTTTTTTGTACCTTAAATTTCAAAAACAAAACTTTTTTGGCTAGATATATCATTTTTTGCGTCAGGTGTAAGTATTAGGAATGATAATTTGAATGGATGTTTATCAACGAATCTCATTCATCACAATTTTGTATGATTGCGCATTAAATCATGAGAGATTATCTTAATCCTGTTTCATTTTATTCGTTTTTTTTGGTGTATCTTTGTTCTTTCTTTCTTCTTTGGCATAACTAATTATACGACCCGCGGTACGCGTTGTGTTTTTTCATATAACTTTTACCTATACCTAATTGATTTAAGTTGCACACTTGCATCAGTTGTACCTAATTTGTTTACAGTTAAAAAAACTGAACGTAATATTTACAATATAAAAAATTATAATTCAGTTTCATTCAAATTACATAACTCTACATATAAAATGAAAAGACAATTCTTTGTAGACAAGCCTTCTGTAAAAGAACAATTTTGAAACGTTCCATTAGTTTTTTTTCCCTTTACATTATTACCCGGCTTAACCCAGCCAGAGCCGGCTTGTCATCAGTGCTTATTTCATACTTTTCTTTGTCTTTGTACTTTCCTTGCTTATTAAGTATTAATAACTTAACACTACGTTGTCCTGTCCACTTCACCTACTTAGAATAGGTACTTGAGTGAAGAACCAGTCGCAGTACTTAGGGGTATAAAGTGTTCTTGCTTTGACGGCAACGTGTCAATTAAATTAAATGTTGCCAATTACGTTTGTACTGTTTAATGTATTGTTGGTTTATGTTAGAGTTAGTGTTATACTTTCTGTAACGAATAATGGTATTTTACACATCCTTACTTAATTTTTAAGACGCTTCAAAGTGATGTAATGCACTGCATAATTCCTATCGAATAATTTTTTTTGAATTTGAATTTTAATTAGTAAAAATATGTAATTTTGATGAAAAATAAAATTTTCTAAATCAATTCAAGGTATCAATTATAGGTATACCTACGGGTTTGGGGCGTTTGTCAAGTGTGTTTTTGGTCAAAGTGCACGTTTAGACAAAGGCGTATTGCGTCAAAATATACGTTTCGTCAAAACCTCGTACTGTTAAAATATGTTTTTAGTCAAACTAAGCGTTTAGCCAAAGGTTTCGTCTAACCATAAAAATCGTATAAAAAGAAAATAGTATTTATTGAATTATAGTAAATTAATATTGTATGAATTTGGTGTAAAAATATAAAAACCAACAATCCATAGAGAAATGGTAGCTAAAAAAATTTATGTTCTGAAACTCAATACCAACTTTTAATTGCAAAGTCGAGCGGAACAAACATATTATCATTAGAAAATGTCTATTTCCAGCTAATACTGCGGGTAAAGTTTTTAATTGTATTAGTTTTAATAGATGTTAAAAGCTTAATGTCTTAAGGAAATTAAGCCATATACCTTAGGTTCGTGTGTTAAATCGAACAATGACCTTATAAGACGGTGCGCGTGGTGGACTCACATTGTGGTGACTCAGTTGTTTGAAATGGTTTATGAAACTGCATTTTTTCGAGGTGACTTGAAAGATTCCGTTTGAAATGTTTGTGTTCTAAATTTCGTAAGATATCCTGCTGTTTGATGACCTCAAACTCTCACTCATTAATTAAATAGGTACTAAAGAAATTCAATATTAGGTTGAAGTACAATTTTTACCTATAGGCAGTCAAAGAGAAATTAGGTCGTCTTACACTATTGCATCTAAATAAAATGCTATGTAAAAAGATGCCATACTTTGTTTAAAATCGTTGTAGGTGGCGCCTAAAAAGGTTTTATACAAAAAACCATCTTTTGTTTTAAATTCCTCAAGTGTGCTTACTTATTATACTTACCCCACTTGAGTTTGCTGGAGGCCCAGCCACAGCAGGTAGTAATGATTTTTTTGCGAATTTTTAAAACATTTGGCAACATATGGCGACGATTTTGCGGTCGAGTAGTCCTGTGGGTTCCACCATGTGGCCCAGGGGTCAAGTGAGGTTGAGAACATGCAGAAATATTTATTGTGCCACTATAAATTATTACGATGACAGTTAAAAACCAATTTATAAAGTTGCATTTTGGTAGCGTAATTACATTTTGGTGCATACTTTGTCATGAATAGGTACAATATCCAAAAAACTCGCTTTTTTATAATAAGGAGTTCTCATGTTTCCTTTATCATGAAAGCGTTGATTGAAGAGATAAAGTGATAGTTAATTCAAGTCTAGCCATAATTCAGAATTATACTATGTATATAATTACGTGCAACAACAATCTTAATTCTCACAACAGCATATGAAATATAGTGTTTTATTTAGTGGTATGATGATTTTAGATAAATAATTGATTCCGGTGATCACCACCAATGTCTGATATAACTTATTTTTGAGTCGAAAGTTTTAAGATTAGTAAAGAGACCCCTTAATCTTAATATATATAAATCTCGTGTCACAATGTTTGTCCTCAATGGACTCCTAAACCACTTAACCGATTATAATAAAATTCGCACACCATGTGCAGTTCGATCCAACTTGAGAGATAGGATAGCTTACATCCCGATATTCCCACGGGATCGGGAGTTACGCGGGTGAAACCGCGTAGGGCAGCTAGTTATTATATAAAATTTTATCCATTTCTTTACATCTATTTGATCAAACTTTATTAACTTTAGGACCACAAAATTGACCAATTGCTAATAACCCGTGACTAATTCGGAGTTGACTAGTTACTGTACAAACAGTTGTTTCAATGTTTGTACAATTAACTACCCCACCGACGAGAAGCAAAATATTGCTCTATCAGCGAAATGTCATCGTGATTCAAAACGCTCCCCATCCTGCCCTTGTTTGTTTAGTTTTGTTAGGAAATAACGGGAAATAATAAGTCGTAGGGGACTTGCCTAATTGGCAGGTTTCTTGTAAAATACTACGTAGTATTTGTTAGCAATGCTATGTTGTTTACTTGGCGTTTGTGTATTTATGGCTCATACATAGATACAGCTAAAGGAAGCAACAGCGTGCTCTCTTTTATCTCAAATATTGTGACTAGCTACGTATATTATTTTACGAAAGGTAGCCTGTACTGTAACTGGAAAAAACACACCCAACATTTAAAAACACACTTTATTTTTACGACGACACGACGTTGAAAATGTTCTACGATATACTGAAACAAGCATAGCAATTCCGTTTAGTACGAGTAGGTATATGTCGACTTCTTATAATAACACTCCGCTGAGAACTACATTCATAAACATTTTTATTTATTTCACACAATTCTCAGAGCTATACACCGGAGTAGTAAAAGTTCCGAGATCGCAAATTACACGAGAATAAAACGTTCGTTGTACAAACTCGCAAAGAATCGCATTATAAATCAACCGTATTAGAGTCACAGGTAAATTCTGCGAAATTCCACAATGAGCCCTTAATCCCGGCACTGGGGAACTTGACACGTTGTTCGAATCAATGACGTTTTATTTCCAATTCGCCACGATTAGGCACGTTTTTTCCCATTCTGTGGTGCGCACGCTTTACTCCAATGTTTGTTATTGTAACAAATGCCCCAACACCCTGTTTGTTTTGGCTGAGTGAGAACAAAGACCTCAAATTTTTCTGGTATGGAATTTTAGCTACTCAGAGTGTTTATGGCCAGTACTCTTACGTTTATTAGTGTTGCACAACTGGATGCCTTCTAGGGCAAAATTTGAACTGTTATGCCGTGATTTATTATTTCAGGAAAATTATGCGATCTTTTTTCGTGTTCTGTCATCTTTGTTAGAAAGACTTAATTCTTTTTAATATCACTGTCCGGTAAGAAGATAGTTTAATCTTACCTTATCGTTTTACATTATTTATCTTAGGTTGTTCTAAGATTTTAAAGCTTAAAATAGACAAAGTTGCAACAACAATCAAAATATTCTCTAAGAACAATGTCGTCAAATTACCATTGACAGGCATTCCATAAACCTACATTAAAATGTTCTGCAATCAATAAAGGAAAGAAAAACACGACAAACAACTTCAGTAGACGTTTTTGGAGATTGAAAGCGACATTTCTTTAGAGACTCTACCGACGACGGTTTGCCAAAAGTTTTGATTTATGCGCATTTTGATGGATCGAAGGGAACTTCCCAAAGGTAAACCTGCAATTTGTAAGAACTTTTTAATCTACTCAGAGCAATGGTGTAAATAATGTTGTCGAAAAACTAATTTGTATTCTCAATCGAAGTATATTTCTGATGAATTCAAAGCAAATTTAATTTTGTTTTAAATTTCTGATACCACAATCTAAAATTTTATCACAAACTCTTTAGATCGCTGTCGAAAAGTCGTTAAAACTGAAACTTTTTTAAAGTTTTAAACTGAATTAAAGTCTAAAAAAATAGACACTCATTTAACCAAAGTGAACGGAAACAATAGAAGGGCAAATTAAAGTGTGGTTTCAGAAGCCACAACAGTGACTTTATTATATTCAACTTTGATAAGGATTCCTATTGCAGGTGGATTATTTTGTTCGTTTGATTTATTTATTATTTTATAATGTATTTCAATGTCATGCAGGTAAATATTAAAATTTTAGGTATAGTATTGTTTCGTTTACTGAAACTACTTATTACGATTCAGAAGAGGTATTTCGCCTACTTTGTCAATTCTTGTATATTTCTTCAGTAAAAGATGTCTCATACGTTTTGTATCTAATGTAAAAACTAAGCCAATATAACCATCACCGTAGGTAATCGTATCAAAATTTACTTTTATTGGAACTTATTAAGTAGGTACTAACATTAAAATAGACTACGGTAAATCCGATAACTATTAAACCTTTCACCACATAAGCCTTTTACACTTTCTCTTTCAAAAATCAATTTGTAAATCTGAAATGGATTGTAAGACAATGAAAAGGGTATTTACTTGATCACGTTCGTTCTAAAGCTCTGACTCTTTCAAATCTAGATAAGGAAATTTATTGAACTTAGAAAGTTAGGTCTTTTGTTTGGGTGCAGATTGATAAAATTGATTACTTTCGACTTTGTTTTCTATAGTTAATTAAGTGATTGGTGGTACTTACCTACTTGCTTTACCCTCTTTGTTATTTAGAAAGTTAATCGAAATTGAAGATCGCATTCTCTATTATGTCGCCAATAATTAGTAATTTGCAATTATTTGAAAGGAAATTGTTTTTGGTTACGCACAAGGCAATTTCTGATCTCATTAGCACTTCTTTAATAACAACTTGATTGTTTTTATTGTGAAATTATTTAAGTGTTTTTTTTGGTACATTCAATATAATGTAGCTTTTTAAGATACCTACTTAAATATGTAAATTAAAATAATAAAATACAAGAGAATCAAATTCATATGCATATTATTTGTGTCTTCAAATAGTTTAGTACGTGATTCGTGTAACAAGGCTCTAACCAAAACGAGCCTTTGTTCGGCTTGTGTAAATTGCATTTCCCCAATATCTATTGATGCAAGTTTTACGGTTGATCACTTTGCGTAAAGGAAACCCCGTAAGTGCGCGGCCACTATCGGGATACGGTCTTCGAATTGAAAGTCGAGATTATCTTTCAATAAGCCAACCTGCATTCTTTGAGTTTTTTAAACTAAAAAATGCCACAATATATAATACAATAATATAACTACTACTAACTCAACCTCTACTTACTGACAATACAGCGAAATAACCTAAGCACAATTTGAATTCTGTATAGGACGAAAAGTGTCTATTATTTATATTCATAAATTCAATCTTTGAAGATCGTTACAGTACCTATACCAAAATGTTGGCAGTTTTTCTTTGTCGAATGGTAAAACTTTCTATTCTTCTAATCTTCAGTTTACAGTTCAAATTGTACATCAATGTTGAGCAACCCGTTGTGAATTAGCAGGAGTTTATTGTTCGACTTATCGTGTTTTTACAAGCTTTTATTCAGCCGTGTTTGTTTGGGTCTCGTTGAGTTGCCCTATTTTGATGTGATTAAGGTGAAATTCTATTTAGGGCTATACAGAAAGTTACTGAAATAGATCGGTCACTTGATGTTCAACACGTTCAAAAACACGTCAATCTTATACATCAAACATGAAATTGCGCAAGTCTGAAGTGTCAATCAGACAAGTGCTTTGCCTAAAAACAACGTCATTGGTGCTGGTATTTAAGAAATCTGGATATTGTGGAACTGGACGTTATAGAATACTGTGCACATTGGCCTAGAACATACTAGACATTGTTAGCCTGGCTCTAAATAATGGATGTTTTTGGCACAAATATTTGCATATGGTTTTTTACACAAAATAGTCAAAATAGTTGACTTCATTTCACCTGATGGGAAGTGACGATGAGGTCGAGAATGTACTTAGCATTCTAGCCTAGAAAGAGAACGGCATGCCTGGACAACATCATGGAAAACGATGAGTCACTAGGCACCAAGACTATGTCTAGAGGGTGGTGTTAGAAGCTGCTGGCCAAGGGCCATCACTGTTTGATTGTCTGCTCCTTTAGCGCCACCCAAGGGGTTATAGGTAAATAATTATTTAATGGTATACAAAACTCATGAATCAAATAACTAAAGTATCCATTCGGAATATCAAATGAAAAAAGTATTTAATTAAAATTAATGTCACTATTTCCCAGAACAATAAAGTTAGCGCAATCGAGTGCAAAAATCCATATCTGAAGTTGATGGTTATTGTTCGCAAATGTTCAATGTTATACGCCAAAGCATTTAAATTCATTTACAATATTAATACTTCATTAATCCTCTTTATAACAATGGAACGACCCAAAATGGATCAATAATTTCACTTTATTGGTTACAGTTAAAAGTTCTTTAATATCTTTCGTAAAACGCTTTACCTTTCACGCTATTTATTGAATATTAATAAAAGCTATAAAGAAAAATATAACACTTACTTTGTAATGAAAAGTCGATTATAAAATTCACCAATATTTACTGATACACTTTTTACATTATTTTTTTTATTTCAAATTGAATATCTACTAAGTTTATATTAATGATGATGACCTTGATGACCTCTGTGGCGTGTCGGGCGAACACCCGACTGCGACGCAGAAGGTTGCGGGTTCGATTCCCGCCGGGAACAAGTATTTATGCTGACCATAAATTCTTGTTTCTGGTTCTGGGTGTTTCCTATATGTATAATATGTATTATTTAAAAAAAAGTATATATGTAGTTTATCCGTTATCTGGCACCCATAACACAAGCGTTAAGTTGCTTAGCTTGGGGCTGGATGGCGATGTGTAATATGTCCTGAAATATTTATTTATTTATTTATATTAAGTTTTTATGTTGTATGAAGCTCTCTCAGCTCCACTAGTATAATATGATGTCTTCATTAAAATGCAGTTAGAGTTTAACAAAAAACAAAACTATGTAAGTTAGACGTCTTGGGTGGTATAACGAATGCAGATCTGTTTACCATAACAGGGCATCTTCCTGTCCCCTTTCAGCAGCCTTCAAGAGGGGGTCCCGGTGACACTTGCGGAATTTTGATAAACCCCGACACACAACAAATCAACATCTGAAAACATAGCACGGAAAAAAGTTCCTAATTGCATTCTGAATACCGCCTCATTTTCCTTAAAACTTTAAGTTACAGTTACTGTAAGAGTTATTTTTAATTTAACTCTGTAATACTATTTTAGAATAAGATATCTTCCTTTCTCATCTTGAGGGGTAGAATAAGGTTATTTTATGGAAAAATTAAGGCCTAATGTCCACATTAAATTACGAAGGTAAATTGCTACTGAGAAACGCTACTTAAAGCGGAATAATTCGCGATTTATTACGCCTAATCTCGGACTTGAGGATTGGAAGTTTTGGCGTAAATCTGGATGCGATTACGTATTTTATTCTGTTTTTTGTTATGAAATGTTATGAAAAATTCAAATTATTAATGAACTAGCGACCCGTCCCAGCTTCGCACGGCTATATTATGCATGTATTATACATATAAACCTTTCTCTTGAATCACTCTATACAGGAAAAGTATTTTTGTAGTGCACAAATTTCGGTATGTTTTAAGCACATTAAAATAAAAAATACTGTTTTTTTTATTTTGGAGCTAACTCAAAAACTCTCAGAGCTATAACCATTTATGTGTTTCTAACAAAACGACGAAGTTCATGGACACAATACTAGCGCCAGCGAAATTAATAGCGCGCTCTAAATGAAGGTAGGTAGGACCTACGTGTCACTGTATGTATCAATACTGAGATACCCAATAATTTAGAAATTGCAGGAAGTTTTTCACATTAAGTTTTGGTTTATTTTTTATTTATTTTTTTGCGTAAATGTACTCCACTGCCGATATACATTCAGCAGAAAAAAATGTGCACTACAAAAATACTTTTCCTGTATATTAAAAAAACCGCATCAAAATCCGTTGCGTAGTTTTAAAGATCTAAGCATACAAAGGGAAATAGGGACGGCGAAAAGTGACTTTATTTTATGCTATGTAGTGATGAATAACTAATAGGTATAAAAACAAATACGACATTAAACTTTTGTACATTAATTGTGTATAAGTAAATAAGCTCACTAAGTTATATTACATTTAGATACATAGTACATTGCAGATGTCAATCCGCTTTGCGGTAATTGAGCCCAAATCGACGAATTTTTGTGTAATCATCATGAGAGAGGGCTCAAAAACTGAGGTAGTTCAAGTATTTTTTATTATTAGACCTAGAGTCAATTAAGTTGCGTTACTTTAATGTATTCTGTTATTTTATTATTATTAGAGCTAATTTGTTCCGAGGCTTTGATTTAAATCTATGCCACGCTTCGTAAATTAGGTGCGTCTCATCTAAATAAAACAAAATGTCGTATCATAAATTTATCTATTTCTCCGTTTTGCCGCATAACGTAACACCGTTAACTCTTGTTAAAACGCAATCAACCATGTACTAATAAAACCCGTAAATACAAACAACAGTTTTAATTACCTTTCGGCAAATATGCTAAACGCAAATTCTACCGGCAAATATACAAACGCATGTGCTTTAAATGTAATTTACGAGCTCTCCATAAGAAATGTGTGTAAATAACAATATAGGCACCACAAGGGTTCCAGACACGGTGATCTATATGTAAATGTTATAACGCGCTTATTATATTTTCCGGGGAAAACAGTAAGCCGCGAAAATATACGCGGTGATACTCCATCAAAATTTATTGAAGCGCCCTAGTGTGTATGCGGCTTTATATAGACATGTTTTCGGCGGCGGTCGGGACTTTATAAAAACATGTTTTTCGAAATTCGAACTTAATTTTATAAATTGATCGATGTATTTTGTTGGGATTTTCTATTGTTACCAGTTTATGAGCTTAAATGTTTATTAGAGCTTTCATGAAAGCTCTTTAACTTTATGGGTATAAGATTATTTCCGGTTTAAAAAATTATTTTATTGCTAAGGCTAACTTTAAAGCTGAATTTTCTTCGTAAGTTATTTGAGAAAAATCGGTCCAAGTTTTAAACGTTTTTGGATTTGTCGATTTTTCACTTGTAAATTAAGTGCAAGTCAAAAGAATTAATTGCATTACATGTTCGACAGCAATCAGTGAAAGGTAAATTACTTTGGATAGGACTAAAGCGATTACTGATCCGTCTATTTTTATTAGCGACTGTGAAAGCGAGTTGTCTTAACGAATTAATCCAGCCGTGTCCGCTCGCCCGGCCCCATTTCCGGTGTTGCCAGCACCGCCAAACCACCCCTATTTTGAGGAAATTTCCCCTAACGGAATTCCTTATTCATTTGCGGCATTATATTAGTCGTATTGTCCCGAAATGAGCCGCTGAAAGAAATACAAATGGCTGCATTTATGAACCTTTTCAGTATGCGGTACGCGATGAGATGAAATTTTAAATTACGATTGAAGATCGAAAACAATTATTCTTTCGTTTTAATATCTTGGATTTTTCAATAAATTTTACGCGGTCAGCGTTCTTTTGAACATTGTCTGAGTCTTTGCCGCAAAGCGACGTCTCAGCTTTATTACATTTCAGACAGTATTACAGCAATGGTAGAGTAATTTTTATCTATATTGATGACATTGTTATAAAACAAAAAAAAAATGATGGAAACTATGTATTAGAGAGGAAAAGCCAAGTTCTGCGGTGCGATGGTTTATTCAGACATAAGTTAGGTACATTTTAAACGAGTGCAATCGAGACCAATAAGTATACATTTCATTAACAACGTGATTTTCATATGCTTGACCAGAATTAATATGCCTAGTAAGTCCAGAGAAATGATATGAAATAATCATAATATCGAAAATACTGAGTAATTTATTTCTTTGGATCGACAGAATATTGATTTAGGTAGCTATTCTTTGATTTGGCTTCATTCCTCTGATGAATATTTGCACGTATTTCCTTCGAATATTCGATGAAAAGGATCTGATTTGAGGCGACGACGAGGGTATTCTTATTATTTTTATATGAGTCCGCAATGTTATAGAAACCCTGTGATATCTAATGAAGCTTTTAATTAATAAGAGCGTGACATTCTGGTTTGTGTAGGAACTACTAGAACCTACTATAAAAGTTATAAAAACGTTTACCTATTAGTCGTCTAACAAAATATTTTTTTTTTTTACAATTATGTATTTTTTAAGAAAAATGCATATCCGAATCAAAAGCAGAGTGCTGGCTTTTGCATTTAAAAATAATACAATTTGTAAATTTCTGAACAGGCTTACATTGATTAGTTGTTCGTTTGAACTGCGTTATTACAAAAATCTAAATTGTTTATTGTATTCAAAGGTTATTCCTATTAACATTTGCTAAAACTTGAGACCGAAACCAATTACAAAGTAAAAACAAATCGTTTATTACAAACAATTACGAATAACTCACCTACACCTACGAGAATCGGATTCAGTTAATCAAAGTGAAGTTCTCGTATCGTTCAACAAGGGACCGTATAGGATTTCAATTTTCCACTTGATTTATTCAACGTTTATTCAGCCTTTACTCCATTTATGATCAAGTAACCGTACTTATTTGACGGTGAAAAGTGTTTAAAAATAAACATTTTTTTATAGTTAAATATTTCAGACCAAGGTGACGATGGTGGAATGATTATGACTTTTATAGGAATGACTGGTGTACAATCGCTACTGATCACGATAAATGGAAAAAAAAACAGCGCACTCCGGGAGTGCAGGCAGAAGTGAAAACTGTATATCTGTGTAAAATCTCATATGTCGCGAGAACATACGCAAAAAGAGTTTTAGATGAAAAAAAAAAATAGTCGTCGTTTGTCGTCCAACAAATAGTCGTCCGACATTTGTCGTCCAACAAATTGTCGTCCGACATTTGTCGTCCAACAAATTGTCGTCCGACATTTGTCGTCCGTCAATAGTCGTCCGACAAATAGTCGTCCGACATTTGTCGTCCGTCAATAGTCGTCCGACATTTGTCGTCCGTCAATAGTCGTCCGTTAAAAAATACCATATGTACGTCTTAATACACTCACAGCCAAATTAAAAACAGTAGGCCCATGCATACATTTTCGCCGCGCCGCGCCGTAGAGAGGGGATAGCTGTCTACTCTCCATCCGTCTTACGCTTTTTAAGATTTTATACCCATTACAGAAAAAGTGCTCAACGCCGCTAAAGAAGTTTTCACTTCAAAAAGGTAAAGAAGCCTTTGCCCCGTACCTAGTGGGAAAGTGTAGGCTTTTTAACAATAATAATTTATATTTTTCTAATTTATTATTAAAACTAGCTGTTGCCCGCAACTTCGTTCGCGATGTGGTTTTGGTTTATATAGAATGCCTAGCATTTTCCCGCATAGATACTATTTAACGTTCGGTGTAAGTTATAATAACAAAATAGATACATTGTTTTTAAGCTATATTTTTTGATTGATTTGGCAAAGGCACTTATGTAGGTAAGTAATATTTATATTTATTTATTTCACTCAAATAGAACATAATACACAACAATATCATAAGCTAAAATTAAGTCCAATTCATATTCGCACAAAACTTTCAACATCTTAGTCTTCCTCATCATCTCATCTTTGGTTTTTTGTAAATTAAAGTAAAAAAGAATTATTAACTACCGTTGTCCCTCTATCCATATTTTTGTATTCATAATATCCCTTATATTATGAATACAAAAATATGGATAGAGGGACAACGGTAGTTAATAATTCTTTTATATAGTATTTATAAACACCAACATCATGCAAATAATAATCTATTTTGGTGCAAATAAAATTTTGTTTTTTATTTTCAAATATTATTAATGATTAAATATGAAAGGCCATTGGACAGAACAGATACTTATACATAAAATAACGTCCTTACCTATTGATAGCGGGCATTACGTTGAACAAAAAATGCTTTCACACCAAACATCTAAAACGTCTCGGAAACGGACGGGGTATTTGAAGGAACGTGATGTCCTATGATTTTACAAAAGTGCACGATGCCCTTAGAGACCTATACCTATGGACCTATACATATGAAGACATCGAAGAAAACAAATAATGCCTTCACACCAAACTTCTAAAGCGTATTGGATACAGGGTTTTTGAAGAAACGTGATGTTCCATGATTTTCCAAAAGTGCGCGGTGACTTTATGCCAATAATAATTGTGTAAAGTTACGGTATGCCTAGGGTTATTTTATTATGCTAGAACGTTTATGCCAAACTACAAAAGGACATTTTGTTTATGCCAAAAGTGTGGTTCCCATCTAAAACCTCTAAGCCAACCTCCAACTACTAAAGCGTCTGGGAAATTGAATATTTAAAGAAAAATGATGTCCTATGATTTTTCAAAAGTGTGCGGTTCACTTTGAGACCCATACCCACCTAAATGAACAAAAAATGCCCTCATACAGTACCTATAAAGCGTAAGGGCATTATTTATCCATCGGGTCTAAAATCACAGCGCAAAAACATAACACTGCCACGCTCCCATACTGAATGTCCGGACCCTTTTTGCAATTTTCTGAATTCTAGACCAAATTGCCCAGATTTTCTTTATTAGGTAGCTAGGGCTAAGTAATTTTGGGGAAAACAAAATAAAAAAGTAGCTGTGACATACGGCAGACAGACAGACATGACGAATCTATAAGGGTTCCGTTTTTTGCCATTTGGCTACGGAACCCTAAAAATTGATTTTTACAAACATACCTTATCTATTATTCACTTCAAAAACTTCAAAAAAGGAGGAGGTTCTCAATTATTAATCGTCGCGTATATTTTTTTATGTATTTTTGCCGATTACTTACTCGAAAACGCTTGAACCGATTTGGAAAATTCTTTATAGGGTTTCGTACCTCAAAAGGTAACAAAGGAACCCTTATAATATCACTTTCTTGTCTGTCTGTCTGTCTGTCCGTGTGTCACCACCGATTATCTCAGGAACGGTTGGACTTAGCAAGTTGAATTGAAATTACTGAAGTCTATGGTCCCTATTAGGTGTATAAAAATCAAGGTGTATATAAACTAATGTACGGAACCCTCGGCGCGCGAGTACGACTCGCACTTGGCCGGTTTTTTTTATTTTGTTTTTATTTTCTAAGGTGTCCGCGACTTGAACTCATAATTCAAACTATTTAAATAAATTAGTTGAGCGCGATATAAGTGCAACATCGAGAAGGAGATCCGTAATTTTATGTAGTAGTACCTCTTTGTACTAACCTCATTTTCAGTTTCACGTAGGTAGTAGATATATGCAAACTATTTGGTTTTATGACAACTGTCATCTTGAGCGGAGGCATGTACCTGTACGCCTAGTATGACTTGTTGAAGCACTCGAAAATAAGGAACCCTTATAAGGTCACTCTCTTGTCCGTCTGTCTGTCGGTGTGTCACTACCGATATTCTCAGAGACGGATGGATCTAGTAAGTTGATTTTTAAGAAGTTTCATAGTAAATACGCAATATAGTATGTTTGATCGAATACGTAAAAAAGTAGTGCTAAGCGTACTGTTCCTTTTTGACGTTTGATTACGTTTTACACGGAAAAATATTTCGTTTTTTAAATGTTTTTTTATCAAATATCAAAATTATTGTATTAAAGTTAAATTGAAAAATACCCTAAATGTTAATCTGGTATTTTCTGAACATATTGGTGTGGACCTCGTTGAAATCTGTTCTCTAGTTTATGAGATTACCTGGTTCAAACAAACAGACAAACAGACAAACAGACAAACAGACAAACAGACAAACAGACAAACAGACAAACAAAAATTCTAAAAACTACCCTATCGTGTTCAGCTAACGATTCTAAGACGACCTGTGTATTTTTTTTCTGGATATTTTACAATTACAGATTTTTTTATGTCTACAGATTTATTATATGTATAGATACCCTAAACTTACTTATAAAGTAAACTATAATTAGATCTTTTTAGATAGTGTGTTTCCTTAGGTACCAATAAAATATAAACAGGAGGAAAATAGCACGTCACACTTCTGTAGAAAGCCACTTTTCAGGATTACTAACACCCACACCACGTCGCGTCGCGTCAGAAATTATTAAAATACCCTAAACTTACTTATAAAGTAAACTATAATTAGATCTTTTTAGATAGTGTGTTTCCTTAGGTACCAATAAAATATAAACAGGAGGAAAATAGCACGTCACACTTCTGTAGAAAGCCACTTTTCAGGATTACTAACACCCACACCACGTCGCGTCGCGTCAGAAAATAACAAAATATCATTTTCATTTCAGACCTAGGATATAAGTAAATTGACATCTGAAATGTTACCTACATTTTCACCTTTGTGTTTGTTATTTTCATCTACACATTTCTTGGAAATGATTCCCTAATGTAGGTTACCATTAAGTGTATTGAATATTAAATCTAGAAAAGCAACCTATAAATCAACGTTTCACTGAGTACCTCAACAAAAGACTACCATTACCGTTCAATATAAAATATTGTGCATGCATTCTTGAGAGTCAGCACAATGGATATAGCTCGACTATCTTGTTTATAAGTGACGATATAAATGCAATCTAGAGGGACGATTCTGAGATGAAGTTTAGATAAGTCTACGTGCACACGCATCGATGTTGTGTAAGTAATTGGACGGGAATTTGGAGTTTATCTATCTTTAATCGAAATAAAACTGTAGTTGGATGCGATCGAAGTCGAGATATAACGGAGGAGATAGTCTTAGACAGAGGGTGCAGAAATGTCGATGTTTTTGCGACTTCTTCTCCTAGCGACATAAAGCTATCTTTAATTATATTGATGGAACTAATCTTTTGGCGTAGTTTCATCTTATTTTCATTAGGCCTTAATTTATATACTACATACCTAAAAAATAAAGTTATCTAACTATCTAAGTATCTACCCACATAGCTTACTCATCTACTATATAAAAATAAGTCGGGTTTTCCTTCCTGACGCTATAACTCCAGAACGCACGAACCGATTTAGATGATTTCGATTTTGAAATGTTTGTCGTAGTCCAGGGAAGGTTTAAACGGTGAGAAAGATCGGACTTACGCGAGTGAAACCGCGGGGCGCAGCTAGTAAAGTATATAATGGGTAGATAAATTAATTTTACCACAAGCTGCATATAATGAAAATAATAATATTTACAATGGACCACGTAACCAAATTTAATTTACAAATCAATATTGTTCATATTCAGTTTCATCATTTCGTTCATTAAAATTAAATTAATCTAGGTACTTTCTCTGAAAGATAATGATAGAATTTCAATTTTAATTTACAATAATTCAACTCATATATTTATTATTTTGTATCTTTTGTTACAGGTACTTTTAAAGCTTTCAGAGCAAAAGCTTCAAGCTTTTATTTTTATCTACTGGTACCGCACAGCAATCTTATCTTCGAGACTATAAAGATAAGTAACATAACATGTTGCAGTTTAAATTAGTAACCGTAAAATGAAATGTCGATAAAGCTCACCACACTCTTGATAACCCGGAACCACAGATTTGCCGCCCAAATATACAGGGTTATTGGAAATTAATTGACACGGCGTTAAGGGCTTCTTCTGTGCACCTTAACAAACAACTTTTGTTCTACGACTTTTGTCGAAACTTAATACATATCCCAAAAAAAATATTTAAGTGTTTCTCGTACTGTCTGGTAATTTTCTATGTCTGTGCGGCAAGTGCACGCGCGCGATCGGCACGGGGCGCATTGCGTGCGACCCGATCGGGTTGTACCATACCTACTATGATTGATTCTGTGACGTAGACGTAGAGTTGAGTATTATTTGAACTGTTGGATTTAATTTTTTATTTTTGTATGGAATATTTTTATAATGAATTTCCAAAAGTCGTAGAACAAAAGTTGATCGTTAAGGTGCACAGAAGAAGCCCTTAACGCAGTGTCAATTAATTTCCAATAACCCTGTATATAACCGGTAATAAATACATCGGTTATTACGTACAAGTGTTTTGAGCAGGAAATTATTGGTAAATCTATTATTAAACTGTTTCACACAGTCCCATTTGAGTTATTTGAACTAATGTTAATTAATATTTCCTAGAGTATATAGGTTAAATGCTAACATGACGGTTTTGGTGGGCAATTTGTCGGAAATATGCAATCAACTTAATCGTCTTCTATAGAGAGATTAGTTTCGGATATCGATTACCGACCGTATGGATTGTAAATGTCTAATTTATACACATAAAATAGTGATAATTTATATGAGGTGAAGGTATTAACATTATAGTAATTAAAACACTAATTAAATGGGAATGTTGCATTATTTATTAACTTTTGGGAATAACGAGCAACTAATAATGTAAATGTAAATTTGACGACCCAGTTGGCACAATGGTCACCATGCCGAACTGCCAAACACAGGGTTGCGGGTTCGATTCCCGCCTCAGACAAGTATTTATGCTTACATATTTGTTTGTGGTCTGGTTGTTTCTATGTATTCTAAGTATGTATTTACGAAAGAAAAGTATATAAGTAGTATATCCAATGTCTAGCACCCATAACACAAGTCTAGTAACTTAGCTTCGGGCTAGATGGCGATGTGTGGAATGTCCTGCAATATTTATTATTAATGTAAATTATTCGACCGGTAATTTAAAAGAAACAGTTTTAACTCATATTAAAAACTTAATTACTATTCAATTTCCAGTCAACAATCGAACGTATTTTGCTGCAACTGGTTGCGTACAATATTATTTCTTTTTTGACAAATAGTTGTGAATCTTGGTTGCCAATGCAGTTGTAGGGAATACGAGCCATAGTTTAATTGCTAAACGCCAAATGAAAATTAACAAAGAACTTTTGTTCCCCTGTCAATAAAATAAATCCCTAAAAATTCCAAAGTCACAAACATAGTTGTTGAATCGTCAATCAACATCGCCCTATTATTATGAATACAGAATAGGAAGTCCTTTAACGGTTTTTTCAAACAGAGAATTCGTCTATTTTTAAATTTAAAATAGGTACTTGTATTTCGATTACGTCACAAGACGATGAAACAAAGCTTTTTGTTCGCTGTGGGTTGTCGTAAACAAAATTTTAATGTTGCGTAGTGATTGAAACTTATTGCTGGCATATGGATCACTTGTAACGGCAGCCGTTATACTTATACTACAATATTGTTTAGTTTAAATGATAGATTTATGTAGGACATATCTATTTTGTTAATTGTCTCAGTTTTTTGTAATTGTACCATTTATATTATCTCTTCTTCTCTCACCTTACCCATAATCTTACGTCAAATCCTCTCCATTCTAAGGTTGCCTGGAAGAGACCGCTTGCAGCGGTAAGGCCGCCTATTGTGCCACTATTTTATTTTAAATAATTTAAATTAATTGTACTTTTTATGTAACTTGTGTGTGCAATAAAGCGTTCTATCTATCTATCTATTGCAGTTTCTGCAGGATTCTATGAACTCAGGTCAATATCCTGGTACTGAAGGATATCAAATTTTTGTTTTAATTGAGTTGTATGATCAGTGATCATTCTATACTTAACTCCAGCGATATTACTATAGAATGAGTGCATTAGAGAGAGAACTTCTAGTATTTAAGTAACGGGCCATAAATTATACCATATCATTGTTCTAAAAAAAGTTAGTTAACTTAATGGATACGCTAGAGCTTGCAATAAAAGAAACGATGCATTGTTAAAAATCAATATAAGTTTCACGATTACTGTGAGCCGTAAAGAAGTTGAAATGAATACTCAAGACATGTTTACGAGCTCGTGTTAAGTTTCAGTTCAATTTCAGAATATTATTTGACATTACAATTATTTTGATTGTTTCTCATTTTTAGTTGACACGTGTTTTACAAGGGCCTTTGTCTTTTTACAGACTAACACATAATATCAGTTGCGCAATGTCTTAGTAAGCGCAGATGTAAGATTTCATAATATCGGATTATGTGTTTAGTGGCAGTATTGTTAATGGTTGTATGAACATGTGTAAGGACTGTTATTATAACATTAACTTTGCCGACTAATAAACAGGAAAATAATTAATTGGTTTGAGTCTTATAGTACAGGGTCCCTTTAAGAACGACCTTCATCGAGCTGTTTAATGGAAAGCTTAAACATTTGGTTTGGATAGGTGAGCCCGTTCTTGAGTTATAAAATTACTAGCGACCCGTCCCGGCTTTGTACGGCTATATTATGCATGTATTATACATATAAATCTACCTCTTGAATCACTCTATCTATTAAAAAAACCGCATCAAAATCCGTTGCGTAGTTTTAAAGATTAAGCATACAAAGGGATATAGGGACAGAGAAAGCGACTTTGTTTTAACTATGTATAGTGAAGTGATAGTGATAACGAAAAGTGGCATTGATTTATATATATATATATAATAAATAATAATAATAATAAATATTTCAGGACATATTACACATCGCCATCCAGCCCCAAGCTAAGCAACTTAATGCTTGTGTTATGGGTGCCAGATAACGGATAAACTACTTATATACTTTTTTTTTTTTTTTTTTTTTTTGTAAATATATACATATACATATTATACATATAGGAAACACCCAGAACCAGAAACAAGAATTTATGGTCAGCATAAATACTTGTTCCCGGCGGGAATCGAACCCGCAACCTTCTGCGTCGCAGTCGAGTGTTCGCCCGACGCGCCACAGAGGTCGTCCGTATATAGATTACATATTTCAATAAATATATTGCAAATGGGTTGCCTAAAAAATTCAGTCTAGAATGATTAATTTTTAGAATTTTTACTGGTTTGGCCAATAGACAAATTCTGTAGCAATGAAATACAAAAGTTTTATTTTATCTTAACTTTAATTCATTAACCAGACCAGTGTAAATGACTGTATCGATTTACCTGCCTACGAGTTGTGACGGGAAAAAATAGTCAACCTAACGTTTGCATATTCTATAGGCTTCATACTTTCTATTGGTATGGAATTTGTCTCTTGAACAAACCAGAAAGGTTTAAAAAATTAAACAAAAAATTAAATTGTTAATTAATCATATTCTGAACTGAATTTTTGTAAACAACCCATTTGCAATATATTTGTTGACCTATTTCATTTAATATGAAATACTTTTCATTCATTAAACAGCTCGATGAAGGTCCTTTAAAAAGGGATCTCCGACTATTAAAGGCGAAAAGTTGGGTCGATCTTTTCAGCGGCAATTAGGAAACTTGGTTCGTATTTAGGAATACGTTGAGCGTATCACGTTTTGTGGGTGGGTCAAGGGCCTTTATTCAATGAAAGACCTTTTATATTGATTGGTAAATGATACTGTTTGTTGAGCAAATTCGGACAAGGGCGTATAGGTTTTCCCTTCCGCTATTTATATTTCATTGAATAACGTCACTTTTGACTAGGTATTTGTATTTATGGCAACATTAAATGTTCCAATTTATATTCGTTGTCCTTTAAGAACACTTAAGTAGAAGTATGGCCATAAAACTCTTCTGTAATAAAACCTTTGTCCCAACGAATAATACGCTCATAACTTTACTTAAACGAATGTAAGAAAAAAGAAGTTTGATACGAGTAATAATAATAAAAGATGAGAGTTTTATTTCTCATAACCTCTGAATGAGAGATTAGTCGGCATGTGTGTGCAACACATGATTACATTCGAGCTGTCATCGCCTTGAATATTTTCATTCCGGTGTGCTACAGATTTATTATGGCTTTTATAGCTGTATATCCCGCGCCGCGGTTCCACTCTTGTAATTCCCATTGTTGTAGAGGTTCTTTTTATAACCATAGCAAATTACATACCAAAAATATACGAATATTTTTGCGGATTTTTTAGTTCAGAGTTTGCTTTGATGAGTTTTTGGACATTCGTGGGCGAAAATACAAAATTTATTTATACTATTTTTTTATGTTATTGTCCTTCATTATATGACGGCCCAGTTGGCACAATGGTCACCATACCGGACTGCCAAACACAGGGTTGCGTGTTCGATTCCCGCCTCAGACAAGTATGAATGCTTAGATATTTGTCTGAGGTCTGGTTGTTTTTATGTATTATAAGTATATATTTACAAAAGAAAAGCGTAAGAGTAGTAAATCCGTTGTCTAGCACCCAAATAACACAAGTCTAGTTACTTAGCTTGGGACTAGATAGTGATGTGTGGAATATCCTTCAATATTTATTTATTTATGGACAGATATATAGATAACTTTATTTGTACAACACAGTATGGGACATAGTACACGGTACGACAAACACGAACATTATAAGTACTTAATAAATAGATATCAGTAGGTAGCTCCTATCTAATGATACTTTATTTCATTCAGGAAATATGATACGGAAGTAGCTTAAATAGACGACAGTAAGTCAATAAAACAGCAGGGATGATCTCGACGGGGCATCCCTGAAACATTCTGGCTTAGACATGTGGTGGTCACGGGAGGTAAAACACTCACATAAACTTATACCTAAGTAATCGTAGATATATGAAGCACCTAACTGTCTTTCTTTATGTAGATGCAACATCTTTGTTTGTAGGTCGTTAACAAGGTAAAACAATATTTTTTTACGAGTTTGTCACACCTAGAACGTTCTTCCTGGAACGAACGCCTTCCTAGAAGATAGCTTTGTATCTTCTAGAAAAGCGTGCTGCATCTTGGGCCGCATCGTCGCCTGCCATCGGACGGGTGTGATGGTTTTTAAACGCTGACCTACGAAATGTAAAAAAAACTTAAAGCAAAGCAAAGTAATAATTATTGAAGTGAAAACTTCTTATGGCGCGTTGGGCACTTTTGTGGGTGAGCATTTTCAGCCGTCCTCGCGACAGATTCTCGCGACAGATGAGATTTTACACAGATATACAGTTTTTTATTTAATTTGGCTGTAAGTGTATTAAGACGTACATATGGTATTTTTTAACGGACGACTATTGACGGACGACAAATGTCGGACGACTTTTTTTTTTTTTTTCATCTAAAACTCTTTTTGCGTATAGTTAGATACTCGTACTTAAGGAGTAAACTCCGGATATACAGTTTTCACTTCTGCCTGCACTCCCGGAGTGCGCTGTTTTTTTTTGTTTTTTATTTCTTTTACCTCGACGTTTCGACTATGTTACAATAGTCATGGTCGCGAGGAGACTGTCAGTCTAAGACTAAGAAAAATAAAAAATACAAAATACGCGATTAAGACCCGGGTAAATAATTACTATGAATACAAATCGTAGGTATGAGTTTAAAAAGTTTACAAAGCAAAGTATTCCGATAGCAGCAAAAGTCCGCCTTTGATCATCTTAAGGGCATTAAGTACAAAATAAATTAAACTCCCGCGTCAAAAATAAATGTGATGTAGGTATGTTAATTTGAAAGTTCAAAATGCTCCTATAGGTATATCGCACCCGTGCCCTAAAAAGTAAAACACGCGTAAACACGAAGCTCTAAACTTGGAAGTGTGCGAATGTAAACAATGTCAGTATCTCTAAACAAAAACGCACATTATTCGCAATCGCAACATCTCGCTATATTGTGTATCAAACCACGCGGAAGAACCAGATATTTAGGTAGATGTATTTACATTTCACGCAACGCTAATTCCAAATGTAACGTTTTGAACCATAGGGGGTAGGTAGCCTTTCTTTGAACTCGAAAAAGCGCCATTATCCGTTAAGAGATATTAAAATGTCAACTTAATATATTACAAATTCGAAAAGTTTGGGCACAAAAAAGTATCAAACAAAGGTCTTTAGAGAAACGGTTCAGCCGTTTTCGATCCAAATTTTGATAGCGTTAGTCAGTGTGGAAATTTTACAGTCAAACTGCAAAGCCCACCTTAGAATACGTTTTCTTAAGGTGAAAGGGTACCTGCGCGCTCTCCATACAAACGTAGTTGACTGTTTCCTCCCTGGATAATGACACTGGCACAAATATTTTTGTGTTATAAACCTATAACTGCCATGACTATGCCCCTATGTTTTGGTTTTTTTTATTTTGTAATTATCATAGAAACTAAAATTAAAAAAATTAAAAAAATTAAAAAATAAGAAAACTCAAAAAATAGGGGCATGGTCATGGCAGTTATAAGTTTTATGCACCAAAAATATTTGCTCTAGTGTCATTATCCAGGGAGAAAACAGTCGACTACGTTTGTAATAGTTTGTATGGAGAAAGCCCCCGGTACCCTTTCCTCTTAAGCACTTATACCTAGGTGTTACCGGTTTTACTTAGGTGTAGACTAGCAAATCACGTTTAACCTAGAAAAGTATAAAAGTAAGTAAAGGTACAAAAAAAATGGTTGTCTGTGAATTCGGTTTACGGATAATAATTTTACGTGATAACGTCATATGAAACCGATGAAAAGTTGTTTTTTTTTTAGTATTTTGTTTCTATTTTTTATATATAGTCCTATAAATAAGTCTTCTATTCGTCACTCGTCACCATGAGACAAGCCATTGTTGATATGATGTCACCAGAACGTGACGATAACGTCATCTTTTTTGTGAATGCAGGTTATCACGTCAAAAAGTAATTCCCATGTTTAAAATGTTTACCCGAACTTTAAACCTTAAAATAAAATACACTTCGTACAGTTTCATACGGTTCTATTTAAATAACTCTGAAAATAACTGTATGTATCTAAAATAGAATTCTGTTTCGCCCACAAATTCCATTGGCAAAGTAAACATTGTGATTCTAATCTCAAGTTCATTGACTCAAACATACAAATACAACTAAGCTAAAAGCTTAAGGGTTCTTTAGAAATCATGGAAAAACTTTAAAAAACCTAGACTTGTTTTCAACCAAATAGTAACATTTTAAATTCATAAAGTTATTTTTTTACGATAATATGACTCTTTACAAAATTGATGTACGGTCGGCTGCATAATTGCAGACCCACCGTAGAGCTCCAAAACGGCTGTTATATGAATGTTTTCAACACGAGCGAGATTCTAGACACCTGCTTTAGGTGAAGTTTGAAGTCTTCTAACTCATCAATTAATCAAACAAAAATTATTAGAATGCAAACATTCCAATAATAGTTATTTTCGAACTGAGGGCTGCAATTATGCAGCCCACGTACGGTCGGCGTCAGAATTACAGACCCACTGTAGAGTTCTTAAATTACTATTATTGGCGTGTTTTCATTATAATATTTTTGTTTGATAAATTCATGAGACTTTAAACTTCAAATAAAGCAGGTGCCAAGCATCTTGCTTGTGTTGAAAACATTCTTGTAACAGCCGTTTTGGAGCTCTACGATTGGTCTGTAATTCTGACACCCACCGTACTTACCTACATATTAATGCATTTTTATTTATTTATTGATTTTCGTTTATTTGGAAAACATACAGAACTATGATAGAAATATTTATAACAATATATTAAAAACCCTTAATCCAACAAAGATGATACCTAAATAAAGTGAAACATTGAACAAAAACAAAGAGAAAGTTATCCTTACAACAAGTTATTAGGTATGAAGATAAATTATTATTATTTTCTAGAGGTAAACTAGATTATTCCGGTGCTTTACCTACCCAAATCACGTTTAACCTACGCCAATATCCCAATAAAACAATGATGATAAGAGACAGGTGCTCCGAGTTCAAGATCGAGAGTCAAGAACAATTTACCTCAATCTTCGTAATACCGCTCTACCAAAATAATACCTGCCTTCTCCATTACGCCGCCGTTGGAATTAGATGTTTTTCAATAGCGATAGTAATCGTTGTTATCAAGCTAACAAAGGCGAATCATTAATTCGTCGAGAAGAGAGGTACAACAAAAACATTTTAGCTGCCCGTTCGAAGTCCGACGGAATCTTAATGCTTTCATCTGAATTTCAATTCGAAAGAGTAATCGTTTTGGTAAACGTTCAACTCTTTGAATATCTACTTGGTGTTTATTTGTCGAGTTTTGACTGAACGGTTTTCTGAGATGTTAATTTACATAAATGTTTTGAGTGACGGATGAATGATTTCGGTACCGATGTTATTAATTTTTTAAGTCCTATCTAATGCAACACTTTAAAACTTCCGTACCTACAAAATTTTTGATTAGAGCTCAAGATATAAGTAGGTGCCTACTTTTTGCAATAATATGTCACGACATTTTTAAGTTGGTAAGCGGAATGAATAGCTCTCCTTTTCATTGTCAAGGCAACCCCCAAATAATCTCCCAATAAAATCATTGAATTTTTTTATGTAAATCTCAAGTACATGCAATATCCCGCGCACAAAGAAACCAACAAAAACCTATTTATCGGAGCGCATGCGACATGTTGTTTACAATAGGGCGTTCGGATTTCAAATCGCACACAATGCCGGCAGCCACTCGATATCCGGTCTAATGAAAGCCGGATATGGCAGGATACCCCCGCGTTACCGCAAAACTCTTTTTTCAAACCTCAAGTATACTTCAAAGAATTAGATTTTCAAACGGTTTTTTGTGACACGAGGACACGGAAGACTAAAAAATAAGCCTAATAAAAAATGAGGACGGCATCTCGATTTTTTAGATTGACTAGCTAGAGGCTTATTGAATAGATAGTGCCTAAACAAAGGACAGATTCTTTGTAACCACAAGTGGGGCGACCATCAAAATTTATTCCACGACAGCTAAACATTGACAAACTCAAGAAGGGAAAGGATTTGGATACCGAGCCGAGGACTCGTCTCAGGGTTGCCAAACAAGCAACCCCTATAGAAAACAAATTGACATTTCAATGGAAACCGCCCAAGGGCCCGGCTATTTGCAATTCAAAGAGTCTTCTGCATGTCAACGTATGGCAAATAAGTGTAACTCAAAATAAACTGATTTATACCTATAAAAAAACTGTAATTTGTAAAAAACAAGTTTTGTACATTTTATCAAAAACTGAATTTCCGAAAGAAATTTACTTGATTAGGATAAATTGCTTCAGAGTATTCTTTACTGTACTAAAAGTTTACTAATCATTGCGCGAACGTTTAATATCTTTTTAACATAAAGTATAGGTTAGCTAAAGTAGACTGCAACTTAAATTGCTTTAAATTTGTAATATTAACTGTCTACAATATTTATCTACTTTCTAATTATTAAAAACAAACTTACGTATCTTAATTTACATCAAATGTTAAGCTCCAATCTTAAAATCTGAACTTTGAACACCTTTCTCTTTCAAAGGCGCATAGTTTCCCATTAATTTAATTCGAGGTGTTGAGTTGATGAAAAAAATGTTCCCATGAACTTGACTCACGACTATCTATAGACTTTCACAAAATAAGACAAATAACTCGCCTTTATTAGCGTCTTATCGTCAATCATCTGTCATCGAGACATCGTTAATTAATCTTGTAAGACGAAAGATCATGTTCTTACCTAGTTAAATCTAAACACACTTATTTTTAGCCAAACGTATAAGAAAAATCAGTTGTGCCTATTTATATCAGTGTGTTAGTTATTATCATTTTATTAACGCTTCTTTTATAATCTTTTAAAAAATGAATTAGAGAAGATGAATCTAGAAGATTCTTAATAAAAATACCCCATAACCCGAGCTAGTTCTTGCCTAAAAAATATTTAAAGGTCCACACGCAAAATCCCTATTGCCGATAACTAAATTTGTTTATTATTGCGTGGTTTTTTTTAATTTAGTGTTGCTGTGTGGCCCGTTTGTAAATATTTTCATACATTTTGTCATAATTCAAAGACGACATTACTTTATCGTTTCTAAGCCTTAGTTTGGATACACTAAGAAACGACAAGGAATTTTCGGCAATAAATTTTCTATAATATATTACTACACATAACGAAATTTAACAACAATGTTCCATGCAATAATTAACAATTTTATAGTTACGATCAGAAGGCATTATGTTTTTGCTTCTATTTGTGCCTTAAGATAAATCCTGTCAATTGTTGATTAGCATCTAATTACATAGAAACGATACGTTTCCTTCTCAAATATTCCTCTCTTTGTTTTTCTCTTGTCTCTTCAATTCACGTCATTCATAGTAAAAGCGTAATTAACTCCGCATGTCCAAGGCAGATCTCAAATCACTGGGGTGGAAGTCAGTTCATGTCTGTCTGTTAGAGCTTTATATTAAGATTAATTGCAGTCCTTCGTGTTTACTTAACTATATTTTGTTTATGTTTTCTTCGGAAAATTTAGGGCTAGGACTATGTTTATTTAAGAAAAACTTGAATGGAAACAACATAACATAAAGGTGCAAAAGCCACCTAGGGAATTTGTTTATCGATAACTTATGTATTTTTTTAATGATAATTAACGAAATATTTAAGACAATATTTTAACCGTTTCACACGTTAACATTAACTTTTCACACAAAGTAGGCTAACAAAATAGTAATTGTGAACTAGGACTGAATTGCCTAAATAACTTGCGCTATTTAGATTGCGATTGTCGATTTTATATCGATAAAGTGGTGAATACTTAAGCTAGTGGTAAGATAAAATTCAACAATAATGATTTCATTTACCTTGCTTTATACCACTTCATATATTTCCTTTTCATAGATTCTTTTCATATATTTATAACAATATTCATCAAAGTTTAAACGATACTAGTTTTAACTTCGGGTGAGCAAAGGGCTGGCTCCTACCGCTGACAGCGAATAAGTATCGTCATTCGCCATTCTACAAGGTAACATAGCCAGCTTATTGGGCACATGTCCTACGGAACATTTTGACTATTAATTTTTATATATAAGAAGGTGTTATTAAATAAATTTAGGTTTTTATTATTATTTACTTTTTTTAATGAAGAATATTTTAAACAATATGAATATTAAATAATGTTTAATTACATCCACATTGTTATCTTGCCTACGTCATTATCATGTTCACTATCCCGTGAAGCCTTGTCAGCACATGTCAGGAACACTCGACGAATTATATCATGCCCTATAAATATAGCATAAACTTTTGTTTATATTCATAGTTTTATGACGGTTAATGGACGTTGGATCTATTTGATGTGATCGTTTCACACAGTTCGAATCTATATCGTAATTATATGTGGAATTTCAGTACTTACAACTAAATTTTATGGCAAAATATCCATTAATAATTAATTGAGGGCTTTTAAATACCGCTATTATAAGCTTTCTTGTACTCTTTGATTTTTTTAATGTTTTGTGTGTTGTACAAATAAAGTGTTTATCTATCTATCTATTATAAGATTTGCTTTGTAATATGTATGTATGTTCCTTCCTGTGTTGTATAAATAAAGTTATCTATCAATACGTAAACTTGTAATTTAGGTATGTAAATTCTAGTTAAGCTAATATAAGTATGATTTACACTTTAGAAAATTGTCTATTTATTAGAATTGTCGATCATTGGAACATACATCATTGTGTGATTAAAAGATTATAACAACTATGCTAAAATATCTTTCCAAATAAGAAGAGCTTAAGAATACCAGCCCGAATATTGAAGAAATCAAATGTTATGACGTCACGAATATTCTGTCACGTCACGTCACTGATTCCTCCTCGCGCCTCGGTGTTGAGCGGTCGAGAGCACTGCTCCCGCGTCTGCATTTTTTTGCGATTTATTGTGATTGGTGGACAGCGCTGATTTTCGATTCCTTGTCTCTCCTGTGCTCTGCAGACGGCTCTACCCCGCCCACAGGGAGGTCCAAGAGAGGAACAGATATAGTTTGCCTGACTTGTGAGTGACTTTAAAACATCTTTATTGGTTGTGGTACTTGTCGACCGAGATTTGAACTTGGACCCGTCCGATTGGGAGGCGGGGTGTCAAACCACTGGGACACTTGAACATTTCTACGAGCAACGAAAACAACCACCAACCTAAGCAAGCCACCATCACGAGCGCCTGACAAAAATATAATAGAGCGCCTGCCATAATTATCATAATGTCAAAAGTTGCGCACTCCCCCAAGAAAACTACTCTTGCCCTTCGCTCTCGACTCCGTGACCAGTCGGAGTCAGACAGCACTGAGTCTTCGAGTAAAAACACCGCCACCAATGCGGCTGTAAAAGACAAAGCCAATAAACGTCGACGTACTGAGGATGATTTTCTACAGTTTAAGAATGAAATATTGCAAATAATACGCGACTGGAGAACGGAGCTTGATACTCTAACCCCCGAAATCACCTCATTCAACTCGTGGAGAGGTGATCTGGACAAATCCATGTCGAAACTTGTCACTAAAGTTTCAGAGCTGAAACAGCAATGCGCAGCTATACAAGCATCTAACTCCGACATCGAAAAGTCCATTGAGTTCATGAACAGTAACTTAGAAGAACTTAATTCAAAAATAAAGGGCCTGGAGAGAGACACGACCGATAATACTCAACATATTAAGAAGTTGGAAAGAGAGCTAGCTGACCTGCAAATAAAGTCGAGATCTTCTTCTATTGAAATTAGAAACGTTCCGGTCAAAGATAAAGAAGATGCTGCCCATCTAGCCTCAGTTGTCTGTGATGTAGGAAGAGCCGTGAACGCTGTCATCAAGCCGGCGGACCTGCGGGATGTTTACCGTCTGCCGGGCAAGCCAGGCTCTGCTAAGACTATCGTAGCTGAATTTACCTCAGTCCAGACCAAAAATCAGTTGTTGGTCGCATCACGCCGGTTTAATAAGAACCGCCCGGTCACTGAAAAGCTAAATTCCAAATGCATCGGCTTCCCTGGTGATGTTAAACCTATATATGTCGATGACCACCTACTCCCATCTTCGAGGAACCTTTTCCGCCTGTCTAGAGAGTTTGCTAAGAAGAACGATTTCCGTTTTTGCTGGTCGTCCAATGGCAAGATATTTCTGAAAAAAGATGATACTTCCAAACCAATTGCAGTTCCCACCGAAAAAGTTTTGGAAAACTTACAATCGCACGACAAATGACTATTTTATAATATCCGATACACTTATTTCTATTACTTTAAACAATTTTTATTTCGTTTATACATTTATCTGAAATTAAGGGTAACTTTGTTTAGTACAATATCAAATATATTCAGTTTTCTCTGGGCAACATTGATGGAACTTTTTTGTATAAATTCAACAACAACAAAAAATAGTTTAATATACGACATGAAGCTTTATCTAAGTAGACACATAATAACACATTCCAAAATTGTAACTATTCTTAATTTTGTAAAAATATTATCTTTATATAATTGCTATCAGCTATTTTTGGATATAACTATCTTTATAAATGGCTAACATTGCAAAATTGGTAACTGATATTGATAATCTTGAAATTGCAAAATCTATTTACTGTTCTCTTGAACAATGCAACCAGTATTTAAGTGTTTTTAATGAAGATAATTGCTTAAATGTTATTCACTTGAATATCCGAAGCATTAATAAAAACTTAAATCAATTTCTAGTGGTCCTTGCCTCTATGAAAACAGAATTTCATGTAATCGTTCTCACAGAATGCTGGTTGAAATGTAATAACTACTTAGGTGAATTAGATGGTTATACACTCTATAAGACGAATAACAATCCCATACAAAATGATGGTGTTGTTATTTATATTAAGAGTTCTTTAAAACATATTGTAACTGAGCCTGATGTAGTCGAGGCTAACTGTTTAATTTGTAAAATTGGCAATACTGTTATCTATGCTGTATATCGATCGCCATCTTATTTGAAAATTGACAGCTTTGTTAATAGCTTTGAAAAATTATTTCATGAAAATAATCTCTATCATAAAGTAATTTTGATCGGTGATTTGAACGTAGACATAAGCCGCGACACATTAGACTCTAAGGCCGAACTCTATTTAAACTTTACTGCCTCTTTAGGGTTACTACCAGCGTACCAGATCCCGACTAGGCTAAACAGTTGTTTGGATCATATCTTTCTGAAAACGAATTCAATTGCCCACGCTTTGATTGTTGAAACCTCTGTAACAGATCACTACCCCATTTTACTTTCCCTACGCACAAAGGATCTTCCTCATTTTAAGCCTACAAATACTTTATCTAAATTAAACTACTTAAACATTCAAAAATCATTACAAGAGGCAAACTATGAAACAGTATTTTTTGCAACTGATCCTAATTCTGCGATGGATACCTTAATTAATATCATTAAAAAAGCTATTCAAAACAACTCAACAATTGTTAAAGTTCCAAGATCTAAACGTACAATAAAACCTTGGATTACTCCAGGTTTACTTAAATGTATCAAAAATAGAGATAGGCTACATAAGAAATCTAAAATTGACCCTAACAATGTAATCTTAAAAATAACATACACCCGCTATCGTAATTATTGCAATAACCTTTTGAAAAAACTGAAGCGCGAATATGAAAAATCCGAATTTCTGAAAGCAAAAAATGACCCCAAAGCGACTTGGAATGTAGTTAAAAGTGTTACAAATACCCATCGTTCGCGTAGAAAACCCTTGGAATTGTTGACGCTTGATTCAACTCCGGCGGCCTCTATTGATTTATTGAATAGTTATTTCGCCAATGTGGGGAAAGATCTTGCCAATAAAATAACAACTGGAAATGACTCTTCTCTAGATTTCCACTATAATAGCAACTTCTCGCCGGTTAATTCTCTAGTTGTTCTGGAGGCAACTACCACTCAGGTTGAAAATATAATAAAAAGCCTAAAAAATGATTGCGCCACTGGCTGGGACGGTATACCTGCAAAAGTAATTAAGATGTCTTGCGGTGTCTTAGCGTATCCTCTGACTTATATTTTCAACCTGTCCCTTAAATTCGGTATTTTTCCCTCCACTCTCAAGAGAGCATTGGTTCATCCAATATTTAAAAGTGGTGATAGATCTAATATGACAAATTATCGCCCTATTTCAGTTTTGACAGCGATATCGAAGGTCTTTGAGAAACTAATTAATAACTCGCTTAATAATTACCTAAACAACTTTGATGTTATAGCACCTAATCAGTACGGGTTTAAAACCAGAGTCTCCACTGAAGACGCTGTTGTGGACCTTACCAAGGCGATAGTTGATAATTTGGAAAATGACAAAAAGTGTTACGGTGTCTTTCTTGACCTCTCAAAGGCCTTTGATACCGTCTGTATTCCCAAACTAATTACTAAGCTGGAGAATGTGGGCGTTCGTGGTCAAATACTAAATGTATTTAAAGATTATTTATCTAATAGAGTCCAACAAGTTGTAATTGACCAACATGTCAGTGACGAACAGGAACTCTCTTTTGGAGTACCACAGGGAAGCGTACTGGGCCCGACTCTTTTTAAAGTGTACATAAATCAGCTGTGTCAACTAAACATTCCCTTCTGCAAAATCGTGTCGTATGCTGATGACACTGCCCTTGTGGTACATGGAGATAATTGGCGTGACGCTAAAGCTCATGCTGAAACTGCACTAAGAGTCGTTATGAACTGGCTCTCACTGAACTTACTTACCATAAACACTACAAAAACTAAATTTATTAGATTCTCCATTTCCAGGAATACTCACCCACCGGCAGAATCAAGTGTAATACAGGCTCATTCTTGTGTTATTCCCAATCGAGGCTGTTCATGTCCTTTTATCCAGATAGTTAAGTCAATAAAATATCTCGGTGTTCTGATTGACTCCAAACTTAATTGGCATGATCAGGTAGAGTCTCTAGCCGGCAGAGTTCGCAAACTAATTTATGTCTTTAAGACCCTTAGATACATCGCCGACAAGGAGACGATTAAAATGGTTTATTCCTCACTCTGTACATCTATTATTACATATTGTATACCTGTCTGGGGAGGTACACATAAAATGACACTCTTACGTTTGGAGAGAGCTCATAAAGCTATTTTGAAGGTTATGAACTTCAAAAATATTACTTACCCGACTATCAAATTGTATTCTGAATGTCAAGTCCTAAATGTTAGACAGCAATATATACTTCGAGCCATACTACGCCGTCACTCCGACTCTCATTTCAATTCAACCCTAGCCCACCAATCTCGACCTAAACCAGTTCTTACATATGTTATATCCAAGTCCACCTGTGCGGCTAGCCAATTCAATGCCTTAAGTATATTTTTATATAACGAATTAAACTTATTGCTAAACTTCTATGCCTTAACCAAATTTGAAGTTAGAAATAAAGTTCACAATTGGTTAATCACCAAGAACTATGACGAGACAGAAACTCTACTAACTAAAGTGATTTAGACAAATTTAATGTTGTATTATGCACAGTCATGTATCTATATATCCTATTATCCATCATTCCATTAACCCATAGGTCACACTCATATTTAATCGATGTCAATAACATGACTCCCCATCCCAGGCTCTTAAGAGCCTGGTGTACTGGGGAGATCCCTTAGATCCCTTTTTTCTCTTTCTTTTGCCTATAATAATTTTAAAATATTATGTTATATACTATCAAAGTAAGATAGATGGAGGATCCCCGACTTCCAAGATACAGGTTTATACCTAGTTTGGACGCCGGGAACTCAAGTAATTTTAAGCCAAATTATTACTACCTTGGTCTAACTTTATATTTTTAAGTTGTCGTTGTTGACTGAATGTTATGTATTTTAGATTAAGGTTCTGAAAATAAACAATTTATTTATTTATTTTATTTATTTATTTAATATAATTAAGATATGCTCTAAGAGGATTACGCAGCCACTTGTTAATCCTCAACCACGAAATTAAATTCCGACGACGGAACTTAAGAAATTGCTTCAAGTGACACTTGAAAATCAAGTTCAACATACACCAAATATTTAACATAGCTAAAAGTAGCTATATCCACTATATACCTATATATATATACGTATAATATAATTGTTTGTGTGGGTGCTTATCATATTATTTTCGTTCAGTGAATTAAAAAAACTGGTGATCTCTGTTAGTCACCGGAAGAATCAGTTTGGGATGTCCCCACGCTTGATGACCAAGAGAAGGTCGAAGGGTGCTGCTGATTAATGATATTATTATTGTGAAATGAATCCACTTTTAGTTTAACTAGTCTAATTCTATACCTACTTATCGTATGTTAAACAAAGGCAAAGATAGATTGCGCAACCGTTTAGAAAAATATCGCTTATATATCGTATTTTTGTTACAACAAAAATATTTAACTTTAAAAGATAATTTTCGATATGGTAATGGAGAAATTTGAAGAATAATAAATAAATAAATAGTTTATTTACAAAAAAAAAAACATTGTAGGTAGTTTATTTAGTAACATTTGAGGAGGCTCACAGCTAAGCGAAGCTCGCTGATCGTTTACGGTCGTGCGGGCTAAGCGGCGCCTGGCGCGGTCATTACTTCGATGGGTGACAATCAGTAGTGTGGCAAAAATGTGTTTTCGTGAGCCCCTCCGTGCTTCGGAAGGCACGTTAAGCCGTTGGTCCCGGTTGCTACCTCTAGTAGCAGTCGTTAGGTCAAGTTAGAGGCCTTAAGGTGATCTGAAAACTCTAACAATAGGTGAGCCACACCACTATACGAGAAGAAGAAGAAGTTACATACTTACATATCCAGAAATATTGTAGCCACTGTTGCCGAACTATAAGCGTGAACTTGTGTTTCGGCATCCAGCGATAAAACCCCACAGACATTATTATCACTATATTTATAATACCTATTTATACATATAAACTAAGCATTTAAATGTTTTGTAGTAAATACAAAAACAGAGCATATTCTATTTCAGAATAGTAATGATGTTCCGCCGGGAACAAGTATTTATGCTGACCATAAATTCTTGTTTCTGGTTCTGGGTGTTTCCTATATGTATAATATGTATATATTTACAAAAAAAAAAAAAAAGTATATAAGTAGTTTATCCGTTATCTGGCACCCATAACACAAGCATTAAGTTGCTTAGCTTGGGGCTGGATGGCGATGTGTAATATGTCCTGAAATATTTATTTTATTTTATTTTATTTTTATTACTGGCTGGATGTGATTATATTTTTAGGGAAAACCCCAGCTTGTATTTGTATACGGGCTGTCTTCTGTAACTAGTCCTTTTTAATGGGTCATTTTTGCGTGAGGATGGAGTAGGCTTGCCCAGCACCTACTACCCTCCCAGGTTAGTCGATTGTGTCCAGAGCAAAGATCATTACTTCTGGAGCCAACTCAGCCGCGAGTTTCATTGAGCACGACGCGATGCTTTTCTTCCCCGTAAGAGCAATGTCAAATTATGTACATACATATTTTTTCTTAAGAAAAATTCATGGGCGGTCGGGAAAACCAAAGACCTTCGGTATGAAAGTCGAAGTATCTTCCACTAGGCCAACACTGCGCTTTAAAATCCCAGCTTTTAGACGGTGAAAATGCGAGTTGCAGCCCAATTTTGAATACTGTAAACTAGCTGGAGTACTCTACGCGAAAAATCAGACCATCAGATTTTAAAACCCTGTTAAGTTAATAGCTTAATTGGGAGCATCGTGAATATCGTATGACGTTTGGCGGAAGTTTCAATTGCTTTATAAAAGCTCGTTGCCTGCATTGGTTAAATTGTTAACTGTATCTTTGTTTATGGAATTAAATTCGAATAACTCCCTACTATTTCTGGGAATGGTTGTTACAAAGCTATAATATGTTTTTGTCTCACGGTACGTTTGCTACTGAGACGCTTTTGTGAAAGTAGAGAAGTGGGATAAAAAAGGATATTGAAAAATACTGTGGTATGAAACGCCTAAAATTTAACTAGTGGGAAAAATAGTAGGATGAATCAGCAATACGTCAGAAATAATGGTAGGCAACTCTTAGCAACTTAAATGGTTTTTTTTTCAATTTCTGTCTCTATTTTTACTAGAGTATTCTAAATGTACTTTTTAAATTTACGGACCTCCTTTAACCTTAATAAGAAGTACTCGAGTATCCTATTGGTACCTTTAAGGGCATTATGATCCCCAAGACGGTAGTCCTATAAATTATTTCATGCCGTAATATGTTGATCTTGTCGTCGATTCTGTGATGTTTTATATTAAGGCGTCCGGTTTTTTAAATTATTGATTTCACTTTAGTTGTTAAGAATGGATTTATTAAGAACTAGCTGCGCCCCGCGGCTTCACTCGCGTAAGTCCGATTTTTCTCACCGTTTAAACCTTCCCTGGACTACGACAAACATTTCAAAACCGAAATCATCTAAATCGGTTCGTGCGTTCAGGAGTTATAGCGTCAGGAAGGAAAACCCGACTTATTTTTATATAATAGATTTAGCTAGTAATTCATACAAAATCGTACCATTATCCTTTACAATAATGAGGTTATTGTAGAGACGAGTGGTTCAGTTCGTATTGCGTTTTTAACAACGACGAGCATTTTTCGTTCATCTGTATTGAAGTGTATTGACCTTTATTTACTGTATAATTATAATAAGTAAGTAGAGTGAATTCTTTGCAACCCACTCTCATACAGTGACATTAAAATGACTTGTTAACAGTTACAATAACTTTAATGTTCCGCATCCCCTCTGATTCATCCGACTAATGGAGTAACACGAAAATTTAGAGGGCTTTTTTCGAAATTATACCATTTACAATTTATTTAAGAAGATTTATTGGCTATAGGTATCTACTTAATTTTGTAGAATTTATTTTTACTTATTTTTTGATGTTCTATTTAAAATTTGTAACAGGCAGAATGAAAATAAAATATAACTATCTACCTCAATGAGATTAAACATAAATAGATGATAATTGGAGGAGCATAGAAAACAATATATACACTAGCTAGCTAGAAAGTATAAGTTGCACAAACATAGGTAGCTATTCAAGTCAAATAGAAAGAAAAAACTTCATTTTGTAATTACACTACATGTACAAAAGTAAATGAAAACTAAATCTAAACAATTAAACAAACTTCTTAACCTGTAGTGTAACCAAATAAGGATTTTACTCAGCATAATGTTGTGACGCCAAAAACACCACAACACTGATTTTTAGTACAATCCTATCGAGATGAGTGACCGGTGTATAAATAAAATAAATATAATATTAGAAATACGCAATAGCATGATTTGCCTACAACGAGAAGTGTAGAAAAATATAACCAAAGCACTTTTTCTAGACAATTCAGCGTTTTATTTGTTAGAAGTATATGGTGTGAGAAATAACGAATAAGAAAACCTTTGACATACAATTCTCTCAAGAAAATAAAATATAAGGAATTGTTACCCTATAAGGCATCCCTTATCCACTAAAAGGAAATGGATTACATTTTTGATCTCTTCCATTTCACTGCGCTCATTGTCTAGGGGCATGAATGTGAATGATGATACCTAAACCGTTATTATTTAGGCCATTTTGCATATTTGCCATATATTATATAACTAGCGACCCGCCCCGGCTATATTATGCATGTATTATACATATAAACCTTCCTCTTAAATCACTCTATCTAAAAAAAAACCCTATCAAAATCCGTTGCGTAGTTTTAAAGATTTAAGCATACATAGGGATATAGGGACATAGGGACAGAGAAAGCGACTTTGTTTTATAATAAGTACCTAGTGAGTAGTGATATTCATATATCTTTCATTCCTAATATATTGTGCTTTTTATTATACCTAACATCGTCCTCACAATTGAAATGGTCTTGTATGTCGAAAATAATTACAGTAAAGTGACTGTGGTTGTTATTCAGTTTTCCTGGAATAGGATTTGAGTTCAAGGAGAAATGTTTATACGTAGTTTAGGTTAGGTAATATTATATTTATGGAAATAAGACCATTTTAGAGTATAATTACGTCCTTATGCTGAATTCGGGTGTGACGAGAGAAATTTCTTGGCCATCGTTATAAAAATAATGGGATTTTTTTCATGTTTTGTTATTTGTTGACATTCATTATTGGATGTTGTTTCAATATCTGCTAACGAAATACATACCTATATGTTCCAGTAATGTTTCTTCAGAAATAATAACTATTTTATTTTCATCAATCCCAAATATCATGTCTTGTATTCTTTGTCAAATATCTAACAATCATCTTCGTAGAACTTATGTCATTAAAAGATTGAAAGATTACTTGTTCGATTGTCGGGGGTAGAGTCACCCCAAAGATTTATCTCATTAGTTAAATGGCGCGTCGAGCTAGACAGAAATAAGGCTGTCTTGTGATATTTCAAATTTTCCACTCCATTCTGAGGTAAGTATTCTACGTGAATGACAATAACACGAAAATTGTATTATTTTCTGGAATAGTCCATTCTATTAATGTTTTTCTCATTATCTTACAAAATATTGGTCTTATCAGCCAACACTAAGAAAAGTTGACTCAACATTTTTAATTTAGTTCATACTTAGAGACAGATAAAATTAAAATAAGGAACTATCGTTCCAATAAAAAGTATATAAAACTCTTGTTCTTAAGGTGCCTCTTCGAAGTCAATTTAGAGTATTCTTCTCTATTTCTAGCAAGGCGAAATCGTTTGTATATAAAAGTGGCCTTGAGTTGACTAAACAGACCGTATTTCATTTTAAAAACATTCTCTTTCGCTAAAACTTCGAAGCACTCCGGAGCAATTAATCAATCTTCGTCCCGGCTTCAATAAATTTAGAAAAAACAATCGCATGTTTGCGACCCCTCGATATAAGTCGTATCTCGAGCTTTTCACGAGATTAGAACGTTTTACGAGGTCGCATGCAGGAATGCATCCGGTCCGGATTATTGGGAAAGTTTTAACTAGATTACATTTGATTAGGGCTCACATTTTCGAGATGAGTTCGGAGTGGAGTCGCCCAGCGGTTTATGGATCGTGAGTAACTTGTTTCGCAGTAATTTGACAGTTTGATGACATTTTTGCGACTCACGTAACGTTAATAAAGTGCTAGCAGAGTTTGTGAGTTTTATTAGTATCGTTATAACTTCATTTACCGTTCACGAAACGGTAGTAATTGTAATTTTATGCAGATTTACATCTCAAGTTGTCATCTTTGTTCTCAAGGAATTGCTTATTTTAATATTTGCTATTGCAGCTCTGACTCTCATTCTGTTTCAATTTACACAAATTATATTTTAATGAAAACAGCAAACACTTTTCGTTAAACAAACTCGGATAATAATGGAGTACTTTCCTGATTATTGAAATACAAAGAATTATCGATTTTTTTTTCTATTTTTTTAAATCATTCTCTGAGATTATTTTAGATGTTTACAAAGTACAATTTTTATTTTGGTACTTATCCGTTAACTTTATTTTGAACGATATTCTTTTACTATCTTCAGAGAACCTCCCAACTTAAATAAAATTAAATAAATAGGTCTTTATTGATAAATAATTCAGACTAAGTATTATGTAGTCTGAATTATTACGCAAATAAATTATATCCAATAATAATTTCCAATAATCGATGCACAAGTGTAGGTGGGTAAGATTCATTGTATTAAAATTACTCAGTAGTTTTTGTAATTAAAAGATTGATCAATAATGTAATTTCCTCTGGGAGGTGTCAATTATGCTGAACAATGGCTGGGTACCGTTGATTACTACTGCTATAATAATCTACAGACAATTTAATGATAAGTTTGGTACCAGTTTTTAATGACAAAATGGCACTGAACAAACGCTCTATTACTTATCAGAATACAGTATTAAACAGTATTAATGTAAATGAATGTATGAATGTTTCTTATTGCATAAACGATGTTTTTAATGTGTACCTGGTACAATACACATTATTAACATTAGAAAATCTGATTTCCAATTACATACTATAGGTACACAACTCATAGGAAAATTCTCATTTGAATTTCGACGGTCGAACAAATGAGAAAAGTAATTCTCACTAGTTCGACGATCGAACTAATGAGAATGAACGATTTTCACTATTTCCTTGGTTGAAATTTTAAAATTAGTAGAGTTTTAGCAATCCGTGTGCCATAGGTAAACCTACAAACGTAAGAAGTTATGTGTGGGAACTTAATATGTAGATTTATTTTAAAACTCTGGCTCGAATCGACTTCATTTAAATTTTTTACCGTAATTTGTCTGGTCGTCTGTTAGGTGGTGACTTTTTACACAAATGCATTTGCTTATTCTATATAATGGACGATAGTCTTTATTCCTTCTTCAAAACAAACAGGCTGTAACATCGCACATATAACTCACTTTACTTTATTACTTTAAAACATTGCGAGCAAATAGAGAAATGCATTTGAAATCCATATTCCCAGGCTGCTGAACAAACATTTTTGCACAAATAACAATAACACTAAAAGTCTTCAAGTTCGCATCAGCTAGCCTAGCATGAAGACCAAAACACGATACGATAAAGCGATATAACTACATCAACTCTCAAAATATGATAGATAAAGCCGCCATGTTGAATTTTTATCATATTTTTTATCGCAATTTATAATAAAAATTCAACACGGCGGCTTTATCTATCATATTTTGAGAGTTAATGTAGTTATATCGCGTGATATCGCTTTATCGTATCGTGTTTTGGTCTTCATGCTAGGCAGGCTGACTCACCGAAGTATAGTAAAAGGTAACGAGTTATAAGATACAGCGATTTATAACATTTTTACAGGGTACCACAGGGGCTCTTTCCATACAAACTATTACAAACGTAGTCGACTGTTTTCTCCCTGGATTATGACACTAGAGCAAAATATTTTTGGTGCATAAAACTTATATAACTGCCATGACTATGCCCCTATTTTTTGTTTTTTATTTTCTTAATCTTCGACAGTCGGAAACAGTCGACTACGTTTGTATGGGGAGAGCGCAGGTACCCTTTCACTTTAATAATTAATTAATTTATTAAATATTGAAACCCTAGAGATTATATTTAATTTTATTAATTATCTAAAAAAATATGAGTTTTACAGGTTAAAACGATGGGTAATACGATGGGTTTATTTCGGGCATCAACATTTTTAAATATTCGTTGGTTGTTAACTTCTTTGTTATAAGCAAATACCTAATTAGGCAACGTTTACGTTAAATGGGGTTTTACCATCACTGTATGTATATAAATATCGTATTGTGTTTTTATCTATCCCACAAAATTTTTTATTATACCTAAGGGGCACTTACTCCTCCATTGTGCCTGACCAGACCACATATACTTTGGAGAACCTAATAAAGGCCAAAGCTGCGGAAATTTAAGTGATTAACTATGCTATTAGGTAGGTATGTTATTGACAAGTCGAACGTTTGTTTATATGAAAAGATAGAAGTTCCTTTTCGGATCTCTTAAATGTCTCGGGATACATCGTCTTCTTCTTCGTGTCAAAACGGCGCGGAGTCATGATAATTTCTTTACAGTAGGTACTCTCGCCCAAAACTAAGCCACGGCAACAGCATCATCTGTTGCCATGTTGAGATCGTCTAAAGAGCAGCTAGCAAAACAAAAGAGAGCAGGTCTTTAGGCGGCCCTTCCACCTACAGTCATACAAAGTGTCTGATCCGAAGAAGTTATCTAGCTACCCCGAAGTTTTGGAACTGGTTCCATCACACCTAGCCAGGTCTTCCTGCAACGGCTAACCTGAGTCTGCAAGCGATTTAGAGATTTGCCACTGCAGTTCGTAGTAGGGGAAGGACATAGTTATCTGGCTCGCTGTTTATACATATAGCGACTCCTTAACAAATACGTTTGTGTCTATTTTTAATCACCGAGCAATGTAAACTTGTTCTACAGTACGTAACGAATTCCTAAAACTATTTAACCAAGCAATTACTACTAAATGAAGTAATAAAACGTAACAACAAAATAACAATGACCTAACGATGAGTATCGATGTCCAAACCGCATTCGTTTGTATCGTCTTACAATCGTATGGAATCGAACACCTGTGGCCTTTGGGGTTACGATAGCTTTTTCAATTAGTCATTATTTAATGATATTATGTAGGACTGTCTAGACAGACTTCCATTGAGTGCGTACTTAAGGCTACATATAAATATTATTATCTTCAATAAATCTTTGATTTTTTTCTAGAGATTTTCAAACTTAACCTTCCGCGCAGTCGGAGCACTTTCACAAATAGATTATGTACACAATAATGTAGTAATTGGACGTTGCTAGGAGATGATACCTCTTATAACAACAGATGGTCCTTAGTCAAAAGTATCTCTTAATCCGGACTGGCTGTTTCAAACATTATTTCCAATCAAAATAGTATAAAATCTGTCACTCCGTCGTATTTCAGATTACTGATTGGTCAGTGTAAATGTGAATTACAGACAAAATAGCAAAATGTTATAAGCGCCTTTGGAAAATATGTAAGTAACTACTTAATTAATTCGTTTAAAAATTCACTTTCATCTTTTAACTAATTAACCTGTCCTATAGGATATGGTTATATGTAACTGGCTAAAGAGATACATGTATAGCGCGTTAGTTTCAAAGAGGTTGCATTTGCTAAGTTAGGTACTTTTTTCGCCCATTACCTCGTAAGCAGCAGCTATTAATCGTATTTTCTTAAAAATAGCACTAACAAATTAAAAGTAATATAATTATTCCTTTATTTTTAGTATGCTTCTATAAATCGTGTTTGTAAGTTGAAACTACACAGTTTATCATTTTCGCTATGAAATAAACATCTTTGCGGATATACTATCAACACGTCTGACATTTTACATGTAACGAATTATGAACAGGTGCAAACGGTTCATAGTTTTTACACTCACTGTACAACCTTGGTTAATACATAGTAAACGTATGATGATAAGAACTGTTAAACAAATTATCTGCCTATTTAATTCATCAAATTGAATTGCCTCGCTAAAGTTAATTCCGTAAATAAAATACCTTGCTCGTCACCCAACATAATTTAAAACCGGCTGTTTTCATTTCATTTTATTTCACAAATCTAAATGTTACCCACATCATTTCATTACCCTGGGTCATAATTTTTGGCCAAATAACAGCAGGTGTAGAGGTTATCATTACGACCAGATTAACTTCCCCTAATTTTCTGTCTCTTTTTCTCTAGTTACTTTTTATTACTCTTTCTCTTTTAGACACAGATGTTCACTGACAAATTAATAGGAGAAAAAAAATAAAAACTTTGGTATGAAATGAGTGCTTTTTTTCCTTTTTATCAATGAAGACTTGTGAATGCAAGGTTGGGTTACGCTTATATTTTAACCCTTAGGCGTAGGTATATTTCAGTTAGATAACAATCTTATTGTTTTGACTAAACTTAACTGAACTTCGTTAAATTTAAATATGAAGGTAGTCATTTAATTTTTTTAGTAGTTATCTATGCTATGTTGGCGACACAGCATAGCGCTATATTAAACGTTGGGTCGTCTGTTAGATAATAAAGATTTTTTTGTAGATCTAATTTAAACGGCCTATTCCCTTGCCCGATGAGAAATCGATAGGTACCCACTTAATTTATAGCAAGCGTAGCTTCTTTTACTGTCGACAAAACAAGTGTTAAGTCACGTAGAAATCTGCTTTATCTCACTTTCTTTTAACGTTCAAAATGAGGGTTGATATTTTCTGTTTTAATTTCGCGGAGTTAAAATTTGACGGAGATAATGCCGTTGTACAACTTAATTAAGTTTATTAAAATTTATTTGGTGGAACGTGCCCACAGCGTCGCGTTAACGTGGACTTTTTATCCTATAAACCTGAGTTTTCAGTTAAACCTGGTTGGAGATAGAAAAAAAAATCGTAAAGTTGTGATTTTATGTACGGCAATTTACTTTAATTTTGACGATTTGTTTTAACTGGTTGACGAGTAAAGTTCATTAAACACTGATAAGATTTATGACTGCATCTTCAAAAATGGTATTGTTTGTCTCTTAATTATTCAGTCTTTATGGTTTACTTAGTTAACTTGGGTCTCAAATAATAGCAGTTTTAAAAACGTATTTTTACGTAACCCATTCTGAAGTAGTAGCCTTATAAAGCTACTTTTATACGTTTTATTCAGTGTGTCTGAAAAACAAAGGTGGTGATTTAATATAGAAGTCGCCGTAAGAGCCAGTTGTTTGCCAATGTATAGACTCGGAGACTATAGCGGATAGTGGTGATTTAGGAATTATCATAGATTTTAGATTTTTTTAAATCTTTTTTGTTGTTTTTTGTTGCATATAAAAAAAAAATCACTAAATGAAAGTTATAATATACAAAAATTAAATAATAAGAATCAGAAATATTTAGTCAAAAATAGATGGCCTAAAAGGCTGGCTACATAGTATTGAAGGACCTAAAATAAAAATGGCCTACATATCAAAGCGCCACAAGATCAAAACGGCCTAGACGACACATCGTAAAAAATATAAGAGTAACTTTTGCCTCACTGTGATCTACTAAGGCCTCTAAAAGTATAGCGCAAATAAAATCACCAAGTTCTAAGGTATTGCGTCCTTAGAGATTTCATAAGAATTTTATCTCTAAATCCGTTGCTCAGAACAAACAATTCACACGTACAAAAGTTCAATCTAATACATCGAAAGTTCCAGAATAGGACCAGCAAAGGTCACAAATAACTCAGGGCTGCCGCAGACGTTTTCCAGTTTGTTATCGCTGACAACCCTATTATTTGACCAGCATTTTGCATTCTGGTCATGCGGGTTTCTTCAAGATGCCAGCCACTTTGGGATGGACGTGAATATTCAAGGATTTACCTCTGGAGGAAATGAGCTGTGCGAGGTCAGATTGAGATTGCTTTGGGATGTTCGCCGCTATTTCAAATTTAGAGCTGTTTTACCTTTTGAGAGGCAGTGAATCATTATTTCTAAGTAAATAAGCTAATTCCTTAGTATTAGGACGGTGTTTATGGATGCGTAGTGCGTTCTTGGGTGGTATAGAGATAAGAATTGCTCGATGTTTAGTACTTGTACTTCATCAAAAATATTAAATCATTTTTTGGTTGAAGTACCAGTAAAATTATTAAGCATGGTTTAAAACAATTTCCAAAATTTCCAAAAAAAAAAAAAATTTGCTGACACACGGACAGACAGACAGACGGACAAGAAAGTAATCTTACAAGGGTTTCATTTTTACCTTTTAAGGTACGGGGCCCTAAAAACCAACCTTTGTTAGTATTTTTTTAGTACATTTTTAAGAAATAACTATAACACTTTTTTTTCTATTACAGGTACGTTGATAAAACAATAATACATGAAAGGCGTTATATCAAAGCACTGTCCCATAATTCTCACCGAAAACAAGGTAAAGTAAGAGAATCCTTTAGTAAATGAACCGTCACTTCTCACCAACCGGGTCGGGATCTTAGTATGGGATTCGGTAAGGATTATACAAACACTCAGCCCCTTTGTGTTTTAGCTTGCTTGCTTAACGCGACTCTTTGTTTTACCAAGAATACCACTTGTAACTGTTCTTTGCCAATATTTTCATAATAGGTAATTTTGGGAGTCGGTTTTGTTACGAACTCTGTTATCAAAACTTTGTTCTGTTATTTTCGGCGGCGTAGGTAAAATTAAATTAAGCTTGGACAATCAAATATATACGATTTTACACGCGTTACCAATGACGCAAATTGCGCAACCCACTGTTTCACTGAATGTTAATAGTAATAACTACATTTAAAAAATCCCATGTAACTCTCACATTGTAACTCGTTTTATGGTGTGACTAGTTGGAAACCCACCATATTTTGTAATTTTTCTTCTCGTTTATTCAAATCTTTCATTATCGTTTATTGACCGTGGTTCGATTCATTAATCCAACCACGGGCAAATCAAACTGTCCGCAGTTCTATCAGTCGAACCTCGGGCAAATCAAAATATCCGCAATAACTATTCGTCGAGTAAAAAAAAAATTTTTTTTGATGATCAAAATTAATTGATCAGAAGGCCAATTCTCGTAAATAACATTGTTCAAATTACATTTCAATATCATTTCGATTGCATTTCGATCACAAATAATACCCTCAAAGTAGCTCAAAATACCTTCAAAGTTAGTTTTATGTCAAAAAAATATGATTTTATGGGTATCTTTTGCAATCGAAATGCAATCGGAATGATATTGAAATGTAATTTAAACAATGTTATTTACAAGAATTTGCCTTCAGGTATGTTTATTTAAAAAAAACAAATGGTTGTCTGTAAACTACTGTAAAGTCAGTTTACGGACGATAATTTTACGTGATAACGTCATAAGAAAACGAAGAAAAATAGTATTTTTTTGTTATTCCTATATATTTTTTCCTTTTTTTTTTCTTTCGTTTTATTTCCTTTTATACATTATTTAAGTTTTTTATTTGTCACTCGTCACACCATAACACAAGCCCAGATGAGCGATATTATAATTAAATACTCTGTTTCCCAAGTTACCATGACGCGTCTGGTCTTATACCATGACACATGACGTCACACCATATTACCGTGACACTTCTGTGTGAATCCATCAATTTATTAGACGTTATCACGTCAAAAATATAAATTAATAGTTTTCACTTCACCGAATACCGTTTAAAATATTTCAGGATTTCAGTTGACAGCCTTATGAATACAGTGGGTGGAGTGCGAGTTTTTTCGTATAGCAAACGTTACTATCACGTTAGCGTAAACGAGAAAATTGTATGAAAAGTTATAGCTTCGCATTACGTCCGCTAGGGGCGCTTTTCAACTTTGCATACAATTTTGTCGTTGACGCTAACGTGATAGTAACGTTTTCTATACGGAAAAACTCGGACTCCACCCACTGAACGTGCTGTAATATTTCTGCAAGCATGCGTGTTACAATGTTTCCTAAGCGAACTCAAAATGATAACAAATTGCATTGGAGTTAAGCAGACCGTGCCCGATCTTATCAAACTTGTTATAGTTACTAAACCTTTTGTTTTTCGGATAGAAAAGTAATTTAAAGAACTTCTTCCGTTTTGATAATCGGTCAAAATTAGTAATTACGTAAGGTACGCTAACGGAATTTGATGCTTTTATACTTATTATATAATTGATTTGGATCACGAGTAATTACGACTAATAGATCAATTCAAACAAAATCCAGCCAAGTGCGAGTCCAACTCGCGCACGAAGGGTTCCGTAGCATTCTGTTTTTAGTATTTGTTGCTATAGCGGCAACAGAAATTCAACATCTATGAAAATTTAAACTGTCTAACTATCACGGTTCATGAGATATAATAGCCTAGTGACAAACAAACAGACATATAGGCGGTCGGACAATGGAGAAAAGGGTGCCGTTTATACCCTTTGGGTACGGAGTCCTAAAAAATATGTCGTGCGTGTCATAGTAATCTTGTGCGGTTTGGTTGATTTGCGCGAATAGTCTCGCTGTTTGTCTATTTAAATTGAGTCAAACTCTCTTACGCAAGATTTGTTGTGGACAAAGGAAGGAGTAGGCTTTAAATTGTCAATTTAGGGTCAATATTTCGAAATAATTTACGCCTCATTTCCTTCTCATTTAAACTGACAAATTATTTTGGTTTGTGAATATCTGACGCCCGCTGTGTTACACGCTGTTTTTTATACCGTGTTCAAGGGGGCTTCCGTTTGTAGATATAACCATTGCGGTTACACCCCAACAACTGTGGTCCCACCTGTCACCAGACAACCCGTCAGTCGGGACTGCCTCGATGGTTGAGGAAATAATAAAAAACGTGACAGAGATGACAGTTTGCAGGTGTTATTCTGAGATTTGCAGGTTTGTTTGCTTCCTGTTATCTTTCTTATTGACAGATCTTAAGTCTGTGAAATGTCATATTTCTATAATTTTTTTCAAGAAACAGTCCATCTCATTTGGTTACACTACTTCATATCGAAAACATTTTAACTATGACGAATTTTAAGCTAAATTAAACTCACTAAGACAAATAAAATTGCACCGATAATGCTTCATTTCACCATAATGACACTTTATTACTGGTTTATTTTGTCTATAGTTCATTCATTCAAATGATGTTTCACATACGTGCTATTCGATCAAGGACTGATTTTGAGAAAAGTCTAATTAAAATAAAATTGTTTGTACTCTTCGACGCGAGATACGTTATTAATTTTAATTCTGAATCAAATAATACCTATTGAATTTAATATTGTCGTAATTCTCTCTCTCCATACAAACGTAGTCGACTGTTTCCTCCCTGGATAATGACACTAGCACAAATATTTATTTGCCATAAAACCCCTAACTGCCATGCGTATGTTTTGGTGTTTTTTCACTTTCTAATTATCATAGAAATTAAGATTAAAAAACAAAAAATAGGGGCATGGTCATGGCAGTTATAAGTTTTATGCACCAAAAATATTTGCTCTAGTGTCATTATCCAGGGAGAAAACAGTCGACTACGTTTGTAATAGTTTGTATGGAGAGAGCTCCCGGTACCCTTACCTCCTAAAGATCTAATTTATGCAGTCTAATTTTCCGTATAACTATAATCCAGTAACGGATGGGAGCCTGCATGAGTGACTGCACGACGACGCTGTCCCCCGAGTGTTCATATGTCCCGGACGACAGGTCTCCTACCTCGAGCCCCAGGTGCAAGATTTGCCTAATATGTCACGTCACTATCCTACCACTGAGTGGATACGGTCATTTGTTTACAACGTTTGACGACGTTTCGTGGATCTTTGTCTGCACCTTAATTAATAGTACCATCGTGAACAAAGTTATCAATGTTATCTACACTAATATTATAAAGAGGAAAGTTTTTTGTTTGTTTGTAAAGAATAGGGTACTTACGAAACTACTGGACCGATTTAAAAAAAAAAAAAACTACATTATCAGAAAATAACATAAGCTTTATATATTTTCAAAATAAATTATGGAACCGTAAGAAAATTGCAATATTGTGTAACCGAAGGCAGAAAACCTAAAATAGTTTTTGGCTTGCGCTGTGAAAACGATTGATACATTGATTGACAAATCTTAAATAAATATAAGTAGAATTACTAAACTTTTATTGAACTGTATGATTAAGATAGGTAGGTACTGCAAAATTGTATGCGTTTACCATACTTCCAAAGTGACAGATTGAAATAAGCATTTAATATTCCTCATCAATGAAATAGCATTCGAACATTTGGGAATGCAAAATAGGTACATGTTTAATGTGAAATGTTTATTTATTCGAAGCTCGTGTTTGAACAGATTGATTTGGATGATTTTGTTTCCCGTATTTAGCAATTTATGCACGTCCAAATTGTCCGATAATATTTGATTTCGAACAAAACGGTTGCTTTTATTGTTTTAATTCAATTGTAATACGATAAACGTGGGTATTTAGGTATGTGTGTGACGACCCAGTTGGATCAATGGTCATCATGCTGGATTGCCAAACACAAGGTTGCGGGTTCGATTCCTGCCTCAGACAAGTATTTATGCTTAGATATTTGTCTGTGGTCTGGTTATTTCTATGTATTATAAGTTTATCACTACGTAGTTTAAAACAAAGTTGCTTTTTCTGTCCCTATTTCCCTTTGACCGCTTAGATCTTTAAAACTACGCAACGGATTTTGATCCGGTTTTTTTTAATAGATAGAGTGATTCAAGAGGAAGGTTTATATGTATAATACATGCATAATATAGCCGTGCGAAGCCCAAAAGAAAAATATTAAAGTAGCATATCCATTGTCTATCACTCATAACACAAGTCTAGTTACTTAGCTTGGGGCTGGATGACGATGTGTGGAATGTCCTGCAATTTTTATTTATATAAATAAAAGTATACATTTTAACTATTTCATCATGGCTTTTTATGGATTCTAACCGTGTGACCAGTATTCAAAGGAAATTGGTATGCAATAGCGGTCTTCGGTAGAACAGTCAGAAAACATAATCCGGAATATAACAAGGGATTTGATAATCCGCTGTCGAGCCGAACACGACCATTTTGGCTTCGGAAAAGTGGCTTACCATTTTTCATTCAGGGATTCGATTTGCAACAGAATTTTCCATAAGGTTTTATTTTCAAAAGCCGATTTTCAACCCATTTGTATATTTTCTCATATAAATTATTTATCTGATCACGAGATCAAAAATAAAAGGATATATTCATCAGGAGATATATGTTGATAACAAGAAGTTTTTTGATCATAAAATATAAAGAAATAAATGTTGTTTATGTAGTAGATAATCTGTTTAAATTCAAGGAGAAAAATACATTTAAATAGATTATTTTGCACCTGTTAGTTCTTTTCTAACATTTTCTTGTATTACTTATCTATTTTGACAAATGTGAGTCGTTACGTCGAATACCTAAGAAGAAGAAGAAAGAAGAATTTAGAATCTTTGATAATCTTGATAAAACCTAAACAAAGCTTCCGCCAACCGTAATCAAAATCAATTCGCGACCATGACGGATAGATACGTAAGCAACCAAATTATTATCAATGAATCGTTGTGCCAATTTCATAAAAATAGGTGCATTTCAATAAAGTCAATCACGAGAGTTTAGTCGCACAAGGCCAGCTGCAAGGAATTTAAAATTTATAAATTGACATCAAATTATGACCTTGCCTACGCAAAATTGAACGGGTGGATCGAATATTGAATGATTTGGCGTTGTCTAGTGTACTGATAAGTACGCAGATATAGAAGTGGACAATTAAGTTCCGAGTTTCCACCGCACGTGCGCAGGGGCGCCACCGTCGCGCCGGTTCGTTACGGCTCGGCTACGTGACGTGCTTGAATAAGTGCTGTCTGTCTGTACGCACCTTTATATGTTTTTTGTTCAGTCTGCAATACATTTCGATACTAATCAAGCAAGACTAATTTCCGAGAACAGGGAATCGAAATTGATATTCCTAAATTCTACGAGGTACGTTTACTGAATGGTGAGCTAAAATATAGGTACCTATCTATTTATGGAATTTCTTGAAACATTTTTATTTAAAGTTTTTTACAGCTACTTAAATACGTAACGTAGTTGAAGCAGAACCCTTAAAAAATTATGATATTATCTAGATGGATTCAATAAAGTCTGGCCAAACATAGTCCAGGATCGACAAGCTTGGATACAAATGAGGGAGAATTTTGCTCTGCAGTTGGGCAACATAATATAGGTTTAAGTAATACCAATCTATTAGGGTAATCTTTTGTATCGATTCACCGAGTAGTCCTTTACCTTCGAGTATTAGAGAGTTCGTACAAAATGCATTTAAATAAAAAATGGGACACGATTTCAAAAGCAACAACGACCTACTTCCAAGCCAATAAAATGGAATTTACTTTTTTCTACGGATTTTCACAAATTAAAAGAGGGTTGCTCCTCCTTTAGCGATTAACTTTATTAGAATTTATTGAAGACGACGACCGGGAATCACTAATAAGTAAGTGAGAATACTTTTATCTTTTTTTAGTTCACGGAACTGGAGTTAATTTTGTATTTGATTTATTTTTTAAAACGAATTCTAGAATTAAAAGTTTTTTTTATACGAATACTCACATCAGGGCCTAGCGACACATTACAGACAGATACGCTAATATCGTACCTATATTGCTGTGAGCCTAGCTGTGATAAATTTTTAAGATACACAGATATGCTCAGAGGCACAACCCAGGCTAAAAACAGCCTTGAATGGCGAAGGAACATATACAAGAACGGTACAAATTTAAAGGTTTAAAGACGGCTAGACACATAACGAGAACATATAAAAAATGAACCACCTTCTAACATCTTCTATAGGTAATTAAGTAAATAGAGTTCTCCCATAAAGCTGAAATACGTTATTTAAGACATGTTAAATTGGACAATTGAACAAAATTAGGGAAAATGTAGACGCTGCAGCCAAAACGGCTGTAAAAATATTTTAGCTGGGCCCGCGGTTAAACTCGCGTAAGTCCCGATCCCGCAAGAATTGCTGAAGAATAAAAGTATCCGTTATCCTTCTCCATAGCCTAAACTACCACTATGTTTATTTTCATCCAAATCTGCTCAGTCGATTGACCGTCAACAAACAAACTAATAAAAAAAGTTCCGGATTTATTTACCAAATTTTTTAAATCGGTCCAGTAGTTTCGGAGCCTATTTGTTACAAACAAACAAAAAAATGTGTGTATGTAAAGTCGGTTTACGGACGATAATTTTACGTGATAATGCTTGAGAATTATTTAGATTTTTTTTGTTCTTCTTTTTTTCCCCTTTATATAAGTCTTCTATTCATCACTCGTCACCATAATATTACTGAAGATATTAGTTAGGATTATATAGCTAGGGTCGTTTGTGACACGTTCGTCGTCGTGCTAGTTTGTCTAGAGCTTTATTTTAGTCCATTTTCATATCCACTTCTTACACTACCACACTAAAAAGGAAACCGTAAAAATTGCTCTACCAAGAATTTATGACTGAACAGGCTGTTAGGTATTGAAAGTTCGTGCACAGAAAAAGAAAGTTTTTATTCTTGTCCCGCAAAAGCTATTATTTGCATATTTATCCTTTTAGAAAAGTATGTTTTGTTAGACCTTTATTCGGTCTACTTTTTAATATTAAATCATTCTAATCCTAATATAATAAATTTGAAAGTTTGTTTGTATATTTGTTAGTTCCCTCTTCACAGTCAAACGATTAAACCGATTTTGTTGAAAATCTCCGTAGTGATAGTTTAGGGTATGTAGAAGAACATATAATATTTTTGATCTCTGAATTCTAACGGGATCAGGACTTACGTGGGTGAAACCTCGGATCGCAGCCAGTAATTCAATAAATTCTATCAATATTACTATTAGTAAAATGGTAGATTTCCTGTGTAAGTACCTACTTGAAAGCAAATTTCTAGCCATAGGATGTAAATTATAGTAATTTTAATCCATCTTGATTATTGCATTGTGTTTTGGAATCCAGCCTTGAACACTTTCTTACGGAACCAATTAGATGTGATGACGGATGACGTGATGGTAATGGGTGATGATGATAGCTGTTGGCAAATTATAAGGTAAAATAATTGACTTATATAGAGATCCGCACTTCGTTTTTCTTTTGTGAGGAACACTCTTATTTTAATGGATGTTCAATATTAATTTAATAATGTTAATATCTTGCTTAAAAATGTTACGAGTAAATTACTATACTTATAATAATAATATGATTTGACGACTTTATTAGTTTTTACTTAGATTAACATGCCTACACAGTGTGTTAAGAAAACCCTATAAACCCTCTTACATTTTTGTGTCTAACCGAAATAAAAGAATAATAAAAAATAAGTTTCAGAAATTAACACCGAGTTTGGGTATTTTCCAAAATTTCTTTTTCAAAATCTTCTATATTAAACAAAGGGCCCGCCGCCAATAATCTCATAGTATTTCACATCTTAAACATTCAGTAAAGTGTGCTTTAAAAATATAATTTTTTCAATGGTGTTTTTTTAATTTTCCGTCATTTTCTAGGGGTTCTCTACAAGGGACGAGGGTTTTTGTTACACACTGTATTCTGACTTAAGTATACTACATTAATAGTAAAACTTGAATTAAAGTAACTTGATATACACTGTCACCCCACGCCACAAAACAGGGTAAGAAACCCAGTGTTAATTTCAAGAAAGTTAACACAAAATGTGCATTTTCGGAGGGTTGCACATACCGCAGGGCAGTCTCTGGCTTATGAATTTAGGGGAACGTATAATGTACACTAGTTGCTTACAAAATTGAGCTAGAAATTTGTTTACCGAGGAAGGCTTAACGGAAGCGAAGCTTTATGCATAGAGGAACGTGTAATATCGGAGTTATGTTCTCTCATATTTTATTTAACAGCCGTCTTTTGCGTTATGACTAAGAGATGAGGAGTAAAATTGTTATGTGGAAGCATGAGTGAGTGATTTCATATAAAATTAACCATTTTACGAAGACATGTGTTCTTCTAATACCACTTTCATTTCCAAATTACCAAACGTGACTCTTAGGTTGTGGTAAAGGAGCAATCTCCTGATGGGAGACTTTGGCTTGTTACCACTCTCCGGCCTAAGTCGTATCGCCAAGCATGGTGTAGCCACAAAAAGAGCACAGATCGGAAAAGTTTTTGTTTCACTGCTGTCTTCCTACCTTCACTTGCGTCCCCAACACAAGTGCAACGCAAGTCGCAACGCAAGTCGCAATGCAAGTGAAGGTTTATTTGGGGATCTTCAAGTCACGAGCGCATAGGTATCTTCTAGGTAAGTGTCGTCTTAGTCACTTACCATCGGGTGAGATAGTGATCAAACTTTGACCTATTATACAATTTCTTCAGTGTGGTAAAATCTTACTTTAATAAAGAAGTCTATTTCACCAAAACATTTACTTACCCTACGGATGTCATAAAACTATTAACCAACTATAATATTATAAATATAAAAGCTGTATGTGGGTGTGTCTGTGTTTATTCAAATAAATTCTTACGGAAAATTATGAAATTATTTTAATGTTTACGACTACGGCTAGACATTACGCATTCTCAAGGTCTGTTATTATTACATATCTCACGGATATTATGCGAAAGAATGTTAGAACCTTATGTTTGTTAATTTACGCAAAAACTACTTAACTGGTTGACATGAAATTTGGTATGTATTTAGCTGGAACTCTTAACAAACATATAAGCTATTTTTTATTCTAATATTCCCACGGTATCAGGACTAATGCGAAAAAAACCGGGGAGCGAAGCTAGTAATTTTTAAAATATTCATGATTCTAGTTTAATTTAGCTTAACGACGACTAGCGACTATTTGATTTAAAATAAAACGCTTTATTTTCTTCAACTATCTTTTTGCTCTTTCGTAATACGCAATTTCTTGATTTCCTTAAAATTATGCTTGAAAATATCTTCAAATTATTCGAAATATTTTTTCTTAACACCATATTAGTATTCAATGTAGTGCTATTTTAATTAACATGTTGATTAAAATTATGCATGACTTATTGTGTTACTGACTGATGTAATGGCCTTTATAGTCAACTAGCACCCCGCCCCGGCTTCGCACGGCTTTATTATGCATGTATCCTACTAATATTATAAATGTGAAAGTTTGTGTGTGTGTGTATGTATGTTTGTTACTCCTTCACGCAAAAACTACTGGACTGATTGCGTTGAAACTCGGTACCTAGATAGTTGGAGTCCTGGATTAACACATAGACTACTTTATATCCCGATATTCCCACGGGATCGGGACTTACGCGGGTGAAACCGCGGGGCGAAGCTAGTTATACATATAAACCTTCCTCTTGAATTACTCTATCTATTAAAAAAAACCGCATCATAATCCGTTGCGTAGTTTTAAAGATTTAAGCATACATAGGGATATAGGGACACAGCGACTTTGTTTTTATACAATGTAGTGATGATGTTCACTGTATTAGGTAGATCTTATTCAACGGCTTTCATGTTGTACTTTATCGCTCATTTATCATCGAGTCAGTGACGTTTTCCATATCGAAGACCCTCAATTAAGGCAGTTATGGAAAGGTACGAGATATTTCATTGAAGAAAATAGTGTTTAAAAGTAATCATAACTTTGAAGGGTTGCCGGAAAAAGTTGCGAGAAGAAGGGAAGAGAACAGCTGGAGCGAGGCAAAATATACAACAGAAATAAACAACACCATGTTTTAATAATGTGTTTCTTAAAGTAGAAACTTTTCGTGAGCTCGCGGAGGCGACAGACGATAATATTAAGTATTTTATTGCAATTACTAAGTATATTGTAAGCGATTATATTATTATGCAGGCACTTGATAACAGCTATGCCCCGTGGAATTATTGCACATACGTAGAATTTTCCTATAACCTACCTAAATATTTCATTCTTGACGATCATTTACGCAATTTTTAAGGAAGCTCTATGGTTCAGCCAAAACCAAGTCTATTTTATAGAATGTAATGTTTCAAAAGTATAGAAATTGTAAACACTATAATACGTGATTATCTAAATTTTCAAAAATCACGTATTACAGTGGGATCGAGAACTCAGACTAAGTTGAGCTTGCGGGCCACGACGCGGACGGATTAATAGATTTCTCTAGGTAAGTAAATAAAATTAATATTTTGCTTGCTCTTCAAAATAACAAAATTTTTATTGCGCACCTGCCTCTGAGTTCGGCATGTCAATAGCTTTTATGGTTTCTATTTCAATTTTTCTAGGGGTAGATTTCAATTGGTTTCGTCTAAAAGTTTGCATACGAGGCGTTAAGAGTCAAAAAGGCAGTATTCTAAGACGGCGGCGATAGAGGATAATGTTTCAAGTATTTAAAAACAAAACCGCCTACTATAGTGTCGAGGCCGAACGCGACTTTTCACCAGTTTCTCAAATTTGTAATCCTGTAAGAAGTTCTCTAACAGACAACAGCTTGAATGCACTGTCAATTAAGTACAGTTCTGAACAGCTATGTCAATGAATTTATTATTATTCCTACCTAAAATACCCCTACAATAATACATTTCGATAACATCAGTTATTCAATCAATATTATGCATTTTGTATGTTATGTCTAAAGGAAGCATCAAATTCCGTAATTCTGGAACTGAATAGATCAATATTGAAACTGAACTCCGGAATTGAAAAATGTACCGATATTCAAGCCCTAGTAGGAAGTCCTCAAACTGAAGTCCACAAAAAAATAACCATAGAAAATAATTTGAAATAGGTTCAGTAATTTTTTGTTGGAAACAGAATTACCGGACAGAATCATAATATTTGGTAGAGAATACTCCCCATGCCTATTACAAGAGTGTGCATTTGACGAGGGCCCAGAGCGACACCTCGGAAAATTGGACGGGAAATATAATTGGAAAATTATAAGGGCCCCTTTAACCATTGCAACTGAAATGCCGGAAGCGAATGATTCTTCAACTCACTGCGTGTAGCACCGGCCCTTGCCGATAGTCAAACTTTAAATTAGAAAAATAACAGATTTTTAATCCGAATTAAGGTTTTTTAAAAAGTCTTTTATCATAGATGAACAAAGTTGCTTCCCGCTATCTGTCTGTCCCTATGTATGCTAAGATCTTTAAAAGTACGCAACGGATTTTGATGGGGTGTTTTAAAAGATAGAGTGAAGGTTTTAGTATATTAATAAAACAAAATTTATTTTAAGGTCTATTGTAAGTATATATATAACTACACTATCGCATTGGGTTATCCTGTAAAGATAGTTGTAAAGATTGTAATAAATAAATAAACAGTGTGCCATAAAACTACTACACGTACGAAGTCGCAAGCAAAAGCTAATAGTTTATAAGATAGAGATTTTATAAAAATAAAATTTCGTCGGTTTGTTTGAAAACAGAGAGTAAACAACATAGCTAAACGCTAAATGCCAGAATAGAATCTTTAGGTTTAATAAATTTAGGTTTAAAATTAACCTATAACCTAACAAAAAATACCAACTCTGCCCGGTTTTATTCTTGCATATAGAAAAAAATAAGAGTACAGTTGACATGAAAAATTGTAAATGGTTATCGAAAAAATGTTTTAATCATATAATATTATGATTCAGCTGACGATGTAACACTTGCAGAGACCCCTAAAGTTCCACAATAACAAAGTACATCTCTATAAGTATCTTAATCCAGGCATAACATAACTTACAGAAACTGAACAATAAATTAAGTAGGTACCTATACTTCGTCACCTATTAAACTAAGTCTACTTACTAGGTTAGGGTACACTGATTAATATCAGTAACCCTAACCAAGCGTTTAATCAACAAACAAGTTAATTATGTCCTAACTATAATCCCCACTACATCAATCGGGATGAAGTTCTCGTAAACTTTACTTGCAAACTACTTACGTTGTTGTCAAATAGATTTCCTTAAGTGCGGTTCTATCACTACTGAGTACAGTCACATTACCAATTAGCTGAACCCCACGTGATCCCAAGCTCACTCGCACATCTGTAAGGTTGTAAAGTACTCTTAGGTACCTGATTCTGTTTTCTTTAACAATATACTTTACAATACAATATACAATTTAAAAAAATACCAAAATAGGTAAATACTACTTGTACTTGTATACGGGCTGTTTTCCGCTTTTTACCCTTTTTAATTGGGTCCTTTTTGCGTGAAGATGGAGTAGGCTTGCCCAGCACGTACTACCCTCTCAGCTTAGTCGACCATATCCAGAGGAGAGAACTTGTCAATACTTCTGGAGCCAACTAAGCTTCAGGTTTCATCACGATGTTTTCCTTCACCGTAAGAGCAATGTCAATTAGCGCACATAAATTATTCTTAAGAAAAATACAGTGGTCCACGGCCGGCCGGGATTCGAACCCACGACCTTCAGAATGAAAGTCTAGGTAAATACTATATTTTTTACAGATATGCGAGTGAGCTCTGAGTTACATGGGGTTCAGGTAATTGGTAATGTGACTGTACTATAGCATTTGTAAATGATCAGTGGCAGATTTAAATTAGTAATTGATCACCTACTAGCTGTTGCCCTGAACTTCGTATGCATAGTAGTTTTGTATTATATACTGAAATCTTCCTCTTGAATCACTCTATCTATTTTATAAAACCGCATCAAAATCCGTTGCGTCGTTTAAAAAGATCTAAGCATACATTAGGGATAGACAAACAGCGGGAAACGACTTTGTTTTAAACTATGTAGTGTATTGAACCAACTATTATTTTTAAGTATTTTTTTACCTATTCTCTCTCAAGTAGATATTTCTAAATTGCTTTTAAAAGCTACAGCAACTTACTCGTGACTACGTATAATATTATTAAACCGGTAAAATCAAGACTCTTTATTTTTATAAAAATAGTTAATGGAAAGTGGGTTAAAATCGATCCTATTTCCATGGTTCGTGGTCAACACCATTTTTATTTTTTACTATTAGAAAATTCATGTTCTTGTTTCAGAAATCTTTTGTACCTTTTTTGCCATACTTTTAATAAGATACGATAAAAGAAAGCTCAAAGACTGTAAGCAGTTTTCTAGTATTAAACAAAGTGCTTGATTTGTTACCTATCTGGGTTGTATCGTAGTTCAAAGTCGCTTTATGTGTCTATTTTTAGGGTTCCGTACCTAGAGGTTAAATACGGGACCCTATTACTAAGACTCCACGGTCTGTCTGTCTGTCTGTTACCAGGCTGTATCTCATGAACCGTGATAGCTAAATCGTTTAAATTTTCACAGATGATGTATTTGCCGCTCTAACAACAAATACTAAAATAGAATATATGGTAAAGAACCCTTCGTGTGTGAGTCCGACTCACACTTGTTCGGTTTTTTATTATTCAATTACCGACAACCTTTGCAATAACACAGTTTGCAAACTACCAATGACCAGCAAAAAATGTAACAGAGTGAGCAAAACATCATTATTGCTTCCTTTGTATGCTTTCGCTCGATGGAAATTTTCCCTATCAACTCCTGACATCAAATGACTTTTAAAATCGTCACTATTTTTCAATTTCCCAGAGTCGAGTGGTGCTGTCACATGCGAGTTTTATAATAAACTTGCGAATAAATGGATTGTGGTTGACTTCTATTATTGTGGAGAGTGTTATTTTGGTTTTTTATATTGAAAGGTCTGCAGTTACGGACCTGTTTAGCTTTTGTGAAGGAATTCAGTAAATTCTGCTGTTTCATAAATTGAAACAACAAGGCTGTTTCAAAATTTGGACAAGCAAAAAACGCCTTTAGTTGATAAAATACTACCTATTTGTTTATTGATTTTTCTCTGTATTCGCATAGCTTTTTAGTCAAGTTGAGTCTAGAGAATTATTGTACCGAATTCAAATGTAATATAAAGTATTAACTATTTAAAAAATGGTGACATACAAAAATAATGTTGAATAACAAAGTTGATTCCCGTTGTCAAACACTGTGTTATATCTTTAAGTTAGCCAGTCATTTCTTTTTCTAGTTCACATGCATAATAACTCGGCCACTGCATTATTTATACCCAATACCTACTCGATTTTCAAAATTTAAATTCAAGCCGCAACCGAACTGGTCATGCATAAAATTGCAAAGCCCCGAATGTAGGCGAGGGGTCAGAATTATTTGAAATATCACGAAGAACTCCCCTTCCGCATTAATATGTTAATCTTCAGGTGTTGGCAAATATTGTTAAAATTATGTTGGTAACAAAAACAGGAACATACTACCGCAATTTCATGGTACTCGCACGCATCTGGCTAAACCGCTTAGATGAGTAAGTGAGCAAAACTCTTTAATTAAAATCCCTGGAAATAAGCGAACCCTCCCATAACAACAATCTAATAAATTCGACAATATTATTATTCAAAATCTATGAAAGAATAAGAGGTTGCATGTGACTGAGAAGGTAACTAGAGAGATGAGATAAGCGACTTATTTTTATCTGATGTTATTGTGGTATTAGCAAGCCGCTCTTCCCGTACCCCAAGGAACCTACTGAATTAAGAGCTACCACAAAAAAAAATATTTCAGTTCTGTAAGAGTTATGGAAAAGGATTTAGATGAAATAGATTTATTCCCGTTCATTGCTAAACGATTTGGTCGAATTTACCGAAAACGTAGGTACCTTGGTTCAGTTTTATCTTTATATTTTTCCAAATAAATGTTATGGGTCTTTCCGATTGCGATGAAATATTTATGATACCCGCCAAATTCTTTGCGACCTTTATCGTAAAAGTAGAACGAAAGCATCACATTTTTCTCAATCAAAAGAAATGTCTCACTTAAGTGAAAAAATGTAATATTATGTTACTTTTACAAATCATCTACATAGAAATACAAGAAAATTTGTAAGCGGGAAGCAGTCTTCCTTTACTTTTATATTTTAAATGAGATTTGGCGGTTACAGGAAAATATCGTTTAAATTTTGTATTTGTTTTCACAGTAACCAGGATACCTTGCCAGGTAATCCGTTATGATTAGGGTGATGGATAGCGTTTTATTACATTTGGGTTAATATAATACTATGTAAATTTAATGTTACGAATTGAAATAATTATTTTAAACCTGTAAAATTCTACAATAATAAATTCAACAAACTCCATACATAAATTGTAATGTTTACAATTCAATTTCTCACACAGTAACTTTCGTGTTTGTTTGTCACATCAGCTCAGAGGGAAGAGAAAGCGTCAATTTGTCTTCATAATCCCTGTCTGCACACTATCTTTCACAAACAATGCCAAATGTGAAGGCTTTTCAAGTAATATTTCAATGGAGACACGTAGCACGTTCTGTCACTTTGAGCTACGAATAAGTTCTATATTATGGACCCAGAGAACCCCAATACATAGTCGCTTTATCTGTCCCTATATCCCTATGTATGCTTAAATCTTTAAAACTACGCAACGGATTTTGATGCGGTTTTTTTAAATAGATAGAGTGATTCAAGAGGAAGGTTTATATGTATAATACATGCATAATATAGCCGTGCGAAGCCGGAGCGGGTCGCTAGTAATCAAATAAGTTCAATGTTTCAAACTTAAAATGAGCAAGGCGCGAATGCTGGAATGTTTCATAATTATATCCAACGGTTCTGTCCAACACAAAAATTATTGAATTGCTAGAGATGATGACGAAATTGTTTGAAGCAGACAAACTTCATGCGCTTTTTGAACGTCGTCGGTAGAGTAAGCACAAAGTATATTGAGTGTTTAAACACATTCTTGTTTGATCTTTGAGTGGCAGCTAAGTTACACTGTTGTGGCGAAGAGGGTAAGTAAGACGGTCTGTCAACAAAGCGTGATAGGAGCCAATCCTATGAGATTTGAAGGTAACACTTCTGATGGATCCTAAGAAGATGCTTTGTTTGCTACGAGATTAGTAAACACTTTTGAGAATGTGTTACTGAGTAGACAAACGGCTTGGAGATAAAAGTTTTAAGCTTTGTATTAAGCGGGACTTGTCAAGCGATCTAAGTGACTGCTTAGATGCACATAATAGACAAATAATTTATTGATAAAGAAATAGTCATTAAAGCATAGTATCTCTACAATAATTTTGTGAAACTTATAAATCAAAACATCATAGTAGATTATGTTTGTTTCAAATTAATAACAACTTTCTGAAACTTTCGAGACGTTCCATCAAACTTTACGTAGACGTCTCATCCTTCATACCTATTCATATTACGATGACTTTGTGATCCTGAAATGTTCCAGTAATTTTGTAATCTATACGGGGAATTCACCAAGAGTTAAAATTGATGTTAAAGATTTATGCTGAAAAGTCGTGCAGGCTTATTGGAAAACATGGAGGGTTGGATAATTAGGCCGACCAGACGGATGGGCGGCAGAGGAGCGGAATACAAATCGTGCGTCTGTTTGTGTTGATTCTACAATGGGATTTGATGCTCATTACGAGTATTGTTTGCTTAAAATGCCTGTTGTATTCTAATAAAGCTAGGCACAAATAGTCACAATTATTTGCGTAAGTTGTGTGAATAGTAATTAACAAAGTAGGAACTCGTACCAGTTAAAGAACCAAAGCCCTACACAAAGTTATGAGATAGTAAAAACCAATGTTAAATCACATGTGAAGTACATTGAAAAAATAAGTGACGAATTGAGAACCTCCACTTTTTTGAAGTCAGTTAAAAGTAAGCAGTTTCTTTACTTTAAGCAGCCAGAAAGTTATTATTTTGTAAAAAGTCCATGTTGAGTAAAATATTTCTTAACCAAAATGAATTAATTAAAATCGCAACCACTTTAAACGTAATTAGTCTCTTATTTCTGAAAGTCGTACGACTCGAAACAACTATTTCAATGAGCTCGTACAAACCAAGTGTTCCCAGAAAATGTAAATGTAAACCGCGGTAAATGCGATTAAATTTTGCTTCCCGGTGCGTTCACAAACGGAATTGGCATTCCTTCAGGGAAACGCTTTGAAAAGTTTTATAGAAAGGTTTGAGGTTGCTCACTCAGCATTATCTACGTGAGTCCCACTTTGCTGAGATATTTTTGATTACTTACAGTGCCGGTGGGAAATGTCTAATAGAAATTACATTACCAGGCATTATTTCAAATGAAATTGCAGAACAAATTGGTTATTTATTTGAATTATTTCATGTTATAATGAAATATAGAAAATAAAAGAAGCAGCAATGGCACTAAAGGCGGCTTACATGACCTTACGCACAAATAAAGCTAAATTCTAGCTGCATTTAAATGCATTTAACGGGTAATCTAAAATATTATGTATAAAGGACCAGCTATTTTAACCAAAATCTGAGCGAAGGTTACGTAAATCGAAAGGCACTTATTGTCAGAACATATTTTAATCATATAAATTACATACCCATCAGCGTTTTTTTACTACAACGCCTAATCCACTCACTAAAAGATATTAAACTAAATAACTCAAATAAATTGAACGACCATGAAAAGGTTCAGGCATCATGAAGCTACTGCGACAGAATGAACCACGTTCTGTCATTTTATTTCTATTTATAGACACAAAACAGTAGTCAAGATGGCGGCGCCCTAACGTATACATCAAATGAAGCACTGTGTTGTTGACTTCCTTCAGTCGTTTTCGTTTTGTTACTGACATATTATGTATTATATCAAGAACCATAAGGTTGATTATTGACTTCCACCAAGCTGGTTAATGGATCAGCATTCGGTGGATTTCGTTCTAAAAGGGATCCTATACTATTAAATTAATTTATTTTATGGTGTACATGTACAAGTCAATTTTACAGATTTTTAGTTTAGACATAATCATGGCTAAACCGAATAAAGAAAATGAAATTTTAAGCAATTAACCTTAAAATAGCGACGAGACGTTACATAATTTGATTCCAAGAAAAGAATAGGCTAAAAATTATTTAAACTAACGCGTAACTTATCTGTATGTTACTAAATACGATTATGTACTTTTTTTTAACCCTGAAGTAATAAGATGGAAAGTACTAGTACTATGGTTATTTTCATAGATTCCATCGATAACATAGAGTTCAATGGCAATGTAACTTGTTTAACCGGTTCCAACTGTGGCAATATCGTCTTCAATTGAAAGTAATAAGCGTAGGTGACCAACAACTTGCTCATAGTTATTTGAAATGACATCATACTCGGTAACAAACATTACATACCTATTTTATTTTTATCTTTATACCAACCGTATTTGAATATTTTGTTAAACTATAAGCACTTAGCGTTCATGTTTTTGCGTTGTTAAGTTTCGAAACATTTTCGAATTACAAATACGAGTACTTTTAGAAAACTACATTCTCCGAAGAATGAATTCAAATTGTGTATTGAATGACTTATCATAAAATTCAAAATTAGGTATTCAAAACTTTTCAGCAAAGTCAATTTGAGATATAAAGTGTTGGGGTGGGTCTAAACAAATGCGGGGTTGAAATGATCGGTTTGTTTGCGGGTTATAAACTGAAGAGCGAGCTTACAAAGCCTGGTAGGAACCAAGTAATTAATGGTCTGCCGTGGAGGCAGGGGTAAAATTGGATCAATTTGCAAGCTATTCTTAGATCTGAGGGTCGAATACTAAACAAACGTTGATTAACGCGATTGAAACTTTAGACAAAAATTCCAAGGTACTTTACATACATTTCAACCTTTATTTGAAGTTAACTTAAATTCGTTGAACACCTTTCGAAAAGAAAACATCGAACAAAGTAGGTATTCCGTTCCCCGCATTTCAATTACATGCAACAAGCCACTGTGCAACCATTGTGGATGTTTTTAAATTTCAACCCAAATTTATTAACCTCAAGGGACGCCGTAAATATCCGACGCAATAAAGGAGTCCAAAACGCGCTCCATAAAAATTCTACAAATTCAGCACATATTGAGTGGTCTCCAGCATTTAAGTATGGGAAGTGCGGTCGAGGAGGCACCGACCCTCGTATTTAGCTATTGTTTTAAGTGGGCTATACTTCGTTACGCCCCCGTTTTTAGCTGAATTTTTGAGAGCAGTCTTTTTATGCTTTTTTAGCGGAAGAGCCCTTGCTAAACTGATAATGACAGGGCAGGGGCGGGTGAGCCCTGCGCACCGGACGGGAACTTGGCGAGCTTTTAACGGCAGAAATTTATTGTAACTGTTTTAATACCTTTCTTAACTGGTAATATAGCCGTTAACGGTAATCCTAAGGAGCTGAACACCTGACTCAAATCGTTTAGTTTTACCTTTCATAGGTTGTACTTTTACCGTGGTTGGAGCAGTTGTATGAGTCATGTTCATCACTTTGCTTTTTCCCTTTGAGGATCCCCTTACTGAGACAATCAGCAACAATAATTTATTTCATTTCCCTCAATTACTGCCTTTTCAGTGAGACGGAGTCACATGTCAAATGGGGTGAACTCACGTGTCAGATTGTGTGCTACATATTTTATGTCGATGCGGTGGTGAAAGTAATTGAGTTATCTCGATGTTCAAATTGTATAATTGGTTTGTTTGTTGATTTAATAGAGTATGTTATTATTAATACCTACAACAGTAGGTATAACTTAGTTATTGAAATAGTTTAATTATGGGAATCAATGATATTGTTATTATCATTGATACTCTACGCAAATATTTTTTTGTCAATATTCGTTTTTTACGTTAAAATACCTCTTAAATTTTACCAAAATGTAAGTGCATATTTTATATTTTGTTTGGTAAAACCACATTCATTATGTAAACCGACACATATTACCCTTAACGGAAATTACCTTTTCTAATTTGTGTTCGCTGTTAATTCAACAGATTTCCGATTTTCTTCTCTGCTTAAACTCTCTGCCATTTATATTTGTTTCGAGGTTCACAGACGCACCCTCGAGCGACGCATTTAAAGGGGAAGGTGGGCTTAATTAGGAAATAATGCCTAAGCGATTAATCACATGGCCCCTTGCACGCATGCCTACAGGCTGTCAGACAGTCTTTTGTTTTAAAACCGTAGCTATCTAACCAGTGGTCTTGAACTTGATTTCCAATGGGAATATGGGCAAGGGACGTCTCCGGCAGACCTGAAACTGTTCCACTTCGTTTCACTTTCCCGCATTGGTATTTATGTATTGTAAAATTCAACGGTCCAATCGGATGATTTCGGAGGACCAAGCAATTGTAAATGTAAATTTCGATGAAGGATATATTGGCAGGTATTTCTCACCATGGATAAACATTTACAAAAATAGTTGTAAGATTCATTTTACAAATAAACATAGAAAAGTTGCTGTAGGCACTAAATGTTCAATGTTACACGTAAACAAGCCGACTTCGGCGACATAATCTTATATAATGAGTTCGGTCAGACAGATCCATCTGAACAGCTTGTTACGTATTAAATGAACATAATTGGTAATACAAAACCGCTTGGGGACGTGGCTGTTATGAAGCATACAAATTTTCCGCAAACCCTTTAATCTGCAGTCTCGCTTATTTCACTTGTCCCCTCGTCGTGAAGCTCAATCCCCCCAGTTGATGAAATTTCGGTGATGCCTTCAAGGTATACACTGTAAAATTCATGTTAAGCTTTTGATGCTGTATTTGTTGTACTCCTCAGGTGCAATCTTCTTTGTTGAATGGGGCACATGGGGATAAGGCGTAATGGAGTCGTTATTTAAATGCATTTGTTAGGTATCTGCCAGTCGATTGATATTCATTAGGTTTACTCGTAAAATATTAAATAGGACTCGGGGAGAATACATTTTTGAATATTTAGATATTTTACTTTCAATTCAATGGCTGGCTTGTTCTTGAAATTAGGCAAGGCGATTGTTTTTTGAAGTTATACTTCTTTAGGCGCGTTATGAAAAAATGATGAGAGTGAAATTTTACAAAAGCGTCACACAAAATTCTCACGTCACACAAAATTCTCACGGGAGAAGTTGTTTAAATCTAAATTGAACTTTATTGATTGTGTTGACAATCCTTTTCCAGTCCAGAGTTTTTTGTCGGACGAGTTTTTTGTCGGACGAGTATTTTGTCGGACGAGTTTTTTGCCGGACGAGTTTTTCGTCGGACGAGTTTTTTGTCGGACGAGTATTTTGTCGGACGAACTTTTCGTCGGACGAGTTTTTTGTCGGACGAGTTTTTTGCCGGACGAGTTTTTTGTCGGACCAGGTTTTTTTTTTTTTTTTTTATATATATATTTTTTTTTTTTTTTTTTTTTTTTTAATAATGCCAAAGAAGTATAACTTCTCACGCGCGTACATAAGTACACGCACCCATTTTTATGTTATATTTATCTCAAAATGAACCAATCTTTACTCAAACTCAACCAATTTCTTTTCGACAGCTAAACCTATCTTAAAAAACACAATATTTTTCGCGTCACCATGAGGGAATTATAGTAACGAACAGATTCCCCAGCCAATTTGTAAGAAAATAGAAGTTTAGTTTTTGTGTTATTGTAGGTAATATTTTACTTCATATCAATGAAATTTTTTTTTAATAGCTTACACTATCTACGTAAGCTTTAAGATTTTGAGACATCTATATTAAAAAAAACATACTCTTATCTAAAAGTTATTTCGAAGAAACAACATTTAGAGAAATCAAAGTTGCCTTTTTCGGGGAAATGTGTAATTTTCCATATTGTAGGGATGTAAGTCATAAAGAAGTTGTGTTACCATACTTTCCAACCATATGTCGTAAAAATGCAGCGCAGTTTGTCGGAAAAACCTGAGGATAGGCGAAGGGTCCGACGACGTGCCCTGCATATTTAAAATGTTAAAAAATCTTCATGTTACCAGAATATAAAAAGAAATATGTAACAAAGTTTTACAGTGTCTCCGAATCGGGTATATTTACAGTACCTACTATTAACAAAAGTATAAAATAGAGCAAAATCTTGGCTGCGAACAAAACAATGTTACTTCAATTATTTAGTGAACTAACATGAGATAATGAAAATATAGGCAAGCATAGTTTTAAGTGTTGGCAAAGAAAAGTCAATTGAAATGATATGAACTACATAGTACCTATACTCTAACATAAAGCTGTAAGGATGAAATTCGTTTTTTCACATTTTCTTGGATAGCCAGACTGTTTGAAGAGATGAGTTGGAAATAAAGCGACGTGCCAACATGAATAGAGCCCGACACTTGAGCACAATATCGTATGGAGAACGTTTCTTAGATGTAGATGAGTTAACGCACATAGCTACCCATAAAATGCGATAGTGAACCACTTCTAATTAAGCTACTGCAGTCCTAAACTTAAAATAAATGTAGAGATAAGTTTTTAGTTATATTACTTGTTTATTTTCTAACGGTAAAACTAACAATATTTAAATTTTGTAACAAAATCCCGTTTAAAAAGGTTTTATGAGTTACTAGCGACCCGTCCCGGCTTCGCACTGCTATATTATGCATGTATTATACATATAAACCTTCCTCTTGAATCACTCTATCTATTATCTATATCACTCTACAAATTCAAAACTTTTATAAAGCATAAATTGTGCGGTAAGGCATACTATGATACCTCTTCGTACCTTAATGATAAGAATCCATGGATGTGACTTTAATTTTCAAATAATACCTTCAAATATTTGTAATATTGACCTTTGTGAGCGTGATCACATAAAAAAAACCCCATGAGTTTCTTGTGCCTTCTTCTCATTGGTGGGCGCGTTCCGAAGGCACACATCCTAACTTAGTTCTTTAAGACGATTTCAAGTGATCATTGTATTTTTAAACATAAGTATCGAAAGAAATAAAGAAATTTGACTTTGACTTTGATTAAAAAAAAACCCATCAAAATCCGTTGCGTAGTTTTAAAGATTTAAGTTGTTTGTTTTATATTATGTAGTGATGTTCTGATCCGTGGTTCCGAGGATTCTAACATAGACAAATACATTGAATTTAAATACCAGTCGCTGCAGACTAGTGATAACGCGGAAGCGTAATTTGTTGGTCTTTCATGATATTAATATAAACGAAGTGGTGTCCCAGATGTCCCCAATTAACAAATGAAGTTCCATACTAAGTTTAAGTTACATAGAAGAGTAACTCCGTTAATAAGTCGTCGTCGGTCGCATCGTCACGTGCCGACGAATAAATTGCGGTAAACTTAATTAACAAGTTGTGTCGGCCTTTTCTGAGGTATATTTGTTTAAAAATACCTTTGTTCTGCTGGATAATAATGTAATTTAGCTGGACTTTTCTGAGATTTTTATTTTTAACGACAAGCTTTTCTTTCGTCTGAGATAATTTTCTCGAGATTTTTATCTGCTATAAAAAGCTGCTCAAATCGCTTTTTTTATGAACATTTTGTAAATAGAGTTACAAAGATTATAGGTTATCTTTCTGACTTGTTTTTTTTTGTCAAGAGTCAGTAAAAGATACTTTGAAGTTTATTTTTTGTCTATTTTTTAGTGGGTGGCCGGCATTCTCTCATTTGTTTTTTCTTTTGCCAACAGGATGTACAGCGCAAAACCTTAGAATATATCCAACGCAGAAGCAACAGACTGTAGCTGTTGGCAAATCAGTTGTTCTTACATGCCAAGCTGACGCTCCCGATCCATCACTGGTAACACAACCTCAATGGAAGGATCCTAAAGGACTAGTCATTAATGAAGCTGCGTAAGTATCTACAAATGAAATACCTACTTATTTAGTTCAAAGCATGTTGTTTTAACAATTTGTCTCTTTAAAAATTTACGCTTATTTTCCCGTATCATACTAGAATTGCATATGGCAATCCACTTTGCAAGTAATATGTTAATTTTAATAATCGTCGAGTTTGTAAAATTTTCATACAAATTGTGTTTTTAAATGTACTGAGTACGCTTAAATCCATCACCAAAATGTCACACCAAAACTGACGTTAAGCTATGGAAATGAAAGTTTAATCTCAGCGAGCGTCTCGTTTACACCGGATATTAAAAATTTGATCATGAAACGTAGAAGATAACGGTTGAGAGTATTAAGTATATCTGAAAGTAACCAATCAAAATGTAGCAACAATTCGTTGCGTCTTGTTTATTACTTTTTTACCCGTCTGTTTTAATTCCTAATATCGTAGTTACTACAAATAATGAGATAGTAGGTCCAATAAAAATTACAATAGGTACAGTATGCGTCATAAGTCCACTAACAGTTTGCGATGATATTACTATAAACAAGTACTGAACTTACGACCTTCTTTTAATAGATGTTACACACAAACATAAATAATTTAATGAAAAGTACTCAGTGTGATTATTATTTTCAACATGTTAGCTATACCTTTAGTTGGCCGAGTGGTATATGCCGCCACCCGCTACACCAACCGACGTGGGATCGATTACGTTGTTATAATGTTCAAATAGTGCTGCACAGAATTGTAAACGTTACGGTGTCAGTGGACTTTTGAACGCTGATTGTACCTACCTATTGTAATTTTCGTGGTTCTCCAATTATTTATTATAATGAAACTGGTTATTATTCCTCAGTCCGGGAACTCGGTCAGAGATCTACACGGAATCGATGCCGACGAAGCAACTACAATTGCTCTACATTTCCTCCATAACACCGGCAATGGCGGGGAACTACACTTGTGTTGCCACCTACACTAACCAGCCTCTCAGTGATAGTGTTGTTTTGGAGACATTTAGTAAGTACACTTTAAGAGTTCGCCGAAAATTCACACTTAAGGTACAGTCGGCTGCATAATTGCAGCACCCGGTAGAGTTCTAAAATTACTATAAATAAAATAAATAATAAATTCATGAGTAGAAGACTTTAAACTTCAACTACAGCAGGTGTCTACAATCTTGCTTGTGTTGAAAACATTCTTATAACAGCCGATTTGGAGCTCTACGGTGGGTCTGCAATTTGCAGCCGACCGTACATCGTATATACTTTATTAACCTTCAAATTACACATCGATCGAAATAAATTCCAAGGAATAAGTCTCCGAGAGTTTTATAACTACAACATCCATAAGTTTTGCATGCTAACAGGTTAAATTTATGATTATTTTTCTATAGTTGCCGTAACATGGACCAATGCCAATGAAAATCAATACGCTACTAAAGGAAAAGAGTTCAAAGTAATGTGTGAAGTTACCGCTGAACCAGCACCTTCGGTCGACTGGTTTAAGGAAGGAGCTCCTGTAAGTTTTAACACCTTATCAATAGCATGGTAAATGGTATTTATTTTCATGAGCTATAAGTTTCAATTTTGATTGTAGATTTCAACCGGAGATAGATACGTTATTCACACGAACGGACTTCTGATAAAAAGTGTTGAAGAAAGTGATGATGGAACATACACCTGCCGAGCTGTTGTCATTCAAACCGGTGAACTTGCTGAAAGGAATATTAGACTGGAAGTAAGTTAAGAATAAGAATATTTATTTAATAGATTTTAGGTATACATGTGTTATTACAATTAATTAAATTGCATGTACAGTATAGTCCTGCCGCCACCTGCCTGTAAAGGCGTATGAAGATAAACTAAAGTCGATTAAAATTTACTTATCTAACTGTCAAGCATGCTCAGCTAATTTCATTTAAATTTCACTTAAAGATTTTCATTTTAATTTCAAATTGTCAGGCTGTTATAATTTATATTCAAAATTCATTAATAGGTACTATAAAAACTTTTTCAGTGAACCCCATCGTCAGTCAGATATCATAATAAAAGGTGAACTTTTAAATTAAAATGATATTAATACTTTAATTTTAAACTTTTTCCTTAGGTTTATACTGCACCTGAAATGGAAGAAAGAGAGCGCAAGGTCGTAATCAAGGAGGGTGAGCAAACCTCGATTACTTGCAAAGCTAGAGGAAAACCACCACCTACATACACTTGGATTAAATCCGCAACTCGAGAGGTAAGATTAATTTAAACACATTTTTACGACCTATAAAATAATTAAACTGTCGTAAACAGATTCTAAGACACTAAAATTTTAATTACCCTTTCAGAATTTAGCTACGACAGCACGTTTTAGCGTAAATGATATTACTGGAGTTCTGACTTTTGATAAAGTGGAAGCAGGAGATTACGGAAAGTATATCTGCAATGCTGTTAACCAAGCTGGACACAATGAGACTGACGTAGAAGTAGAAGTATTAGTCCCGCCGAAAATATTCGAACTTTACAATACAACGTTCCCCGAACAGCAAGAAGGTAGACTAGAATGCAAAGCTAGTGGAAGACCCGCTCCTCGAATTAGCTTCCGAAGATGGCCACAGGGTGAAAGATTTCTGAATGGACCTAATGATAATGGCCGGTAAGACAGTAAACAAATCTCCAGTTTTAATTTTATTCAACGACTAGCTTTTGCCCGCAACTTTGTTCGTGTAGATTTAGTAGATTGAACCAAGGAATCACGTTGTCCCATACAAACTTTACCCTTTTTATCTGAAACCTTTATCTGATACCTACGTCATACAAAACCCTCCAAGTTTCAGGTCTCTACGATCGTTTAGGCTGTGCGTTGATCCGTCAGTCAGTCAGTCAGTCATTCAGGACAAAGCATTTTATATGTATAGATAGTTTAAAATTAATTTATGTTTATTTTAGGATTAATATTGAGACAACTTCACGTCTTACTGGTGATCAAATGCAATCAACTGGCGTTATCACGATTTCGAAATTGAATAGAACTGATGATGGACTTTACGAATGTATTGCTGAAAATGATGGTAACTATATTATTCAACAATATTTACATACAATTATGATAAAACTATTAAAAGTAGTTTCTTTTACTTATTTAATTATCTTCTTATAGGAGGAGAAGCTAGAAAGAATGGACTCATAACTGTACAGTTCAAACCATCCTTTGAGAACATGCCTACAATACCTATCTGGAGCTGGAATGCGCAGCCTGTCAATCTAACATGTGTGGCTGAGAGTATACCAAATGCGACAATCAAATGGAAGTAAGTTAAACAAATTGAAATTTATTTCAGTATTCCTATCATATTCAAACAAAGTTCGGCTATTATTTTGAGCAAATTTACGTAGCATTTTGTAAGAGAAAAGCGTCTTAACTTTAAGCATTACGTTATACATAAATCCTTTTCAAAACTTGAAGGTTCCGCGACGCAGATCTCGTCGAAACTCCGCACATCAGGATATACGGCTCAGGACCAGTCAGTATTGTACAAATCACTCCGCTGGATAAAGGACTCTACGGAATATATAAATGTATTGCTACAAACCTACTCGGCGAAGCTGAGCACATTATACATTTCAGAGAGGCTTTCCCACCGGGACCGGTTGTGCAAGTAAGTTTTTGTTAACATTTTTATGTACGTACGAGACGGTTTCAGTTAAGGAAAAGGCAGATTGGGAATGTGAACGATAATGTGTTATAGATTTATTGAAACACTCTTTCGATTCAATTTTACAGTAAATACCTACTTACGTAGGTTTATGTTGCTTGGACTGGTTTTTTTTTAGCTTTTATAACATGTTGACGACCCAGTTGGCACAATGGTCACCATGCTGGACTGCCAAAGACAGGGTTGCGGGTTCGATTCCTGCCTCAGAGAAGTATTTATGCTTAGATATTTGTCTGTGGTCTGGTTGTTTCAATGTATTAGAAGTATATATTTACAAAAGAAAAGTATATAAGTAGTATATCCGTTGTCTAGCACCCATAACACAAGTTTAGTTACTTAGCTCGGGGCTAGATCCCGATGTGTGGAATGTCCATCAATATTAGTATTTTTATTTATTATTTATGTGTTTTTATTTTATAATTTTTAAATAACATTATTTTAAGGCGAAACAAGAAACAATCACAGCGACATCGGTATCGTTCAGTATTGTTGGACCAGCTGAGGAAATGGGTCCACCTATTTTGGCCTACACAGCACAATACAAGGAAAATGGCAATTATGATTGGAACCTAGCTCAAGAACGGACGTGGTCTGCTAACTCTCCCTACATAGTGGAGGATTTGAAACCGATGTACACTTATGACTTTAGATTTGCTGCTGTCAATCAAGTAGGCCCTGGCTCTTGGGGTTCTTCTATCACCGTTATTATGCCCAGAAGGTAAGCCCTTTGATCTTCAACCATTAATATAAATACTTTATCAAGGGTTGTTTTAATTGTCTATTGATATATTCTAGGTCACCTCCGGAACAGCCGAAATGGAGAAAAGAAAACACGAGTTCAGAGTCTATTACTCACGGAAAATATGCGGACAGATTCGAGTTAACGTGGAGGGTCCCCGCTCACAATGGCGAACCCATTGATATGTATGACGTCACTTATTGCCCCGTAAGTGCCATTCGTTATATTTCTTTTTGAAACAAACAACTGAAAATTCATTTATAATTTATTTTGACATAGAGGGTTATGTTCATACTTTATTTTTAACTTATTGTTTCTCTTTGAATTATATTGTAAATTTAATTTGTTGTTGTTTGTGTTTAGGTTTTAAAAATAAGTGGCGAATGGCGAGTAGCCTCAGAACCCGATTGCCTTCGAGAAGAGCTTAAAACAAGCGAAGCAATAAACTACGAAATACGTGGCTTACACCCTGACACTAGATACCGCATCCACCTGCGAGCGCACAACGTCCTCGGGTTCTCACAACCGGCCCAGCTCTACGTCCAAACTGCCCTCGGTGAGTACAACCAAGAAAGTAACGAAGTGCCGCTCCAGGCTGGCTTCTACGATGTTTACACCGCATCAGAACCACCGACAGACTCATCCTACACGATCACGTCATCAGTTCACATTTTATTCACAGCTCTAGTTTTGTGTTCGTTGGTATGACTTTGACTTTATTAAGTGCAGTGTTTGTTTCGTGCTCAGACGTTTCATTTTCCAGTGATTTATTTTGCTTCGTAATTGTAACGCTTTCGACTAATTTTATCACGTTTAACTGTTATCTTTTAGTTGCTCATTGCGTTAATTTTACTGGTTTCTTCTTTTTTAATTTTTATTCATTGTCGAATCTTGCCTTTACATGTAACAACATACATATACTACGTACAAATATTAATAGACATTAACTTTAACATGTGATGTTTGAATTTTTGAAATGTGTGGCATGTGTTTTGATTTATTTTCGAGCCAAATAATAATTTCGTTGTGTACTTTAAGTATTATTTCAAAATTGGCATTTAATAGTTTTAAAATTAACGAATTTATATTATGTTGGTGTTAATTTCGTTAATGGTAAGTTATATTGATTTTCAATACCCACTTAGTTCATTTTCTATACTTTACGATTGATACTAGCTGTGTAATTATCCTGATGATGTATTTTTAGGTAATCCAAATGGAAGTCCTCATATCACACGGTCTATATTGGGAGTCATATCTACAGTAGTCGTATTACATTTAATTTAAACGTGAATTAGATAATCTTTCTGATTATTGTCCAAACAATGACTGTTGTTATTTAGTAAAGATTCTTGTTGTGATAAAACAATTTGTTATTATGTAAATAACTATTGATGTTACTTATTATATTCTTATTTGATAAAATATTTTAGACTTTGATACCAAACGTAATACCTACTGAAATTTCTAAAAAAATAATTAATATACGAGACAATGCTTTGCAGTTTACTTTGATAATGCTTTGTTAGGTAGTATTTGTCTAAAAAATTAACACTGCCAGAATATAAAATCGTAGTATTCTAAAGGTCTGTCAATCGTGTGGCGGATATTAAACTAAGTATTATGTTACATATTAAGGTATTGTGTATGAATTTTCGACGACTGTTTTGTCATTTAACTAAGATTTATAAGTATAAATAAAAACTAGTATAAAGAAGATAGTAATCAAGAAGTATGTCGTCCATCTGAAAGATAGACTGTAATTATTTAAAGAATGACGGAAGAAAATCATCAGAGTACATTGATCATACCACCTATTACTTAAGATAAGATAATTTAGTTAGTTAATCTTTTCTCCATAAACATTTAGATACATTGTGATCTGATTAAGTACGAAAAGAATGACCAATGTGGAAAGAAAATAAATGTTTCAAAAACATTTAATGTTATTTTATCTGAGTTTGACAAAAAACATAATTGGTTCTGGTTAACGGGAAATAAATTAAGGAACCACAATTATTCATTAAAACTTTATAATTAATTTTATAATATTCCTGCCAACTGTTGAGCCAGAACAAATTATTATTTAAAATAATACATGTTGTACTTGTGTTAATATTTTCCCAACTCTCCTTGTCCTCAAACTAATATGTAGAATATCCTGAAACTAATCCCTATTAGAAAGAAAGCTGTCAAGATGCTTATCAAGACTACAAAATAATTACAATGTTCTGTTTTTTTGTTGTTGAAGTGTGTTTGTGTCGCCCTGACTGAAATTTGGGTAAATATTTTTTATATTACAATATTTCATAATAGTTATTAATCCTGCTAGCTAGAATCCTATGGAATGTACTAATTAACTACCTACCTATATGTATTTTATGCATGCCCTCTGTGGACACCTTTTGCAAACAGAGTCAAACCACATGTTTCACATAGCATGTCTTCCCAAATTTTTGATATAATTAATTGACACATTTCAATACTTTTCATATCGTACCTAGTAATCTACATTAGCTAAATTGTTCATAATTTAAAGTTACTTTTAAACCCTAGTAATTACCTTATTATTTTGTCCAAGCATGAGCGACGGTTGTTCATTAAAATATTCTTTAAAAATCACTAGTTTTATCATCTAGATTTACATTTAATTAAATCGTCGTACTACGTAGCCTACAATATTAATTAGCTATTTTTATGTAATCAAGGTGATGGTTCATAGATTCAGTAATAGTTTTAGTCAAATATTCTAAGATGTTATTTTGATATCACGCTTCAATAGGACCAAACTTGTCATGGGGTTTGAACATTTATTTTGCAACGAAACAATCATTTGGAATGTTTGCATCTTGACAACTTTTCTTTAGTTTAAATTGTTCTAGTTATTGTTAAGATTACGAACTGCATCATTATCTTACTTCTCTTATTTAATTTTTCATTTTCATTCAAACCCCATTTCATTCTTATGGAGAGCTTTCTATGTTTATGAAAATTTACGTCTATGTATTTCTATTAGATTTTTATAAAAATTGACGGTGATTGGGTGCACGTTTTCTTTTGAAAGCACTCCTTGTGACACCGCTATTTACTGATTGTAACAAACAAATAAATAATTTCACTGTAGTACCCTCTGAGTAACTCGTCAGCTACAATCGCATTTGTTACAATCGTTTCATGTCATCTAACATTTCAGCTTCTTTGATATGATGCATAATACTAACATTATAGAGAGCAGTAGAGTTAGTTTTTTGAACATCTATTGCTTCTACTGCTCGTCAATGACGTTTAACTTATTAATCTTTGACTTATGTGTCGGCAGGTGTGGAACGTTCTGGATTCGCCCCGCCTCAACTTTTATCAAGTGGAGCCATTATCGGAGTAGCGTTAGCTGGAGTCTTCATTTGCCTCATCATAGTAGACTTGCTACTGCTGTGCTTCAGGCGGCAAGGAGTTATCGCCACTATATGTGGAAAAAGAAGCAAGAAACACCAGGAGGATGAAGCGAAACTTGGAAGGTATAATTCTTAGTAATTCGTGCATATCTATTTGTGTTCATTTTAATAAAAGTCATAATCATTACCCGTGTCATAACATAATCTAATGTACCGCTCTTGGTCCCTTTTCGTATATATGTGTCGATTAGAGATGTTTCTGCCCGCTAGTCTGTACGGTTGGCGCTTCCCGCTCCCTTATTGCAGCACGAAGCCGCGCGCGCCGCCTTCCCCCGCGCCCCTGCCGCCGCCCGTCAAGCTCGTGTCCACTCCGACGTAAGGCATCACACACAAACTGCCATAGAATGCCTGCATGCTTTTTGTGCGGATGTGGTTTGGCCCTTGTATCATACTGAAGTCTGGCACCTAATATTTGATATTTCAGACACCAATATTAAGTAAAGTATGGGCTAATCCAAATTGTACATAAACTATTTTAAATGAGAGAGAAGTATAGTGGAGCTTGGCGTTGTGCCTCCTGTAAATATGGCTGTAGAACTTGCTTTATATTAATTTCTTGTAAAAATGTATAAGTATTTAGAGCGCTCTAGAAAGATTTGAAGTTTGAAATAATACTCTCGGAAAATTAATGAGACTGTTGATTTTTGCATTGGAACATCTCTTACGACGTTTGTTTTCTTTGTTTTTTTTAGTTTAATTTTTAGTATGATTGCAATGAGCTCATGATGAAATGCTAAATAATTTCTAAAACTTATATTTTTACATTTATTAACAAATTGTGCACATATCTCTAACAACATCTTTTGTTCCCCACGCTGCGTCTACCTGTGTAGTTATGTCCCGACCACGCCAGTGTAAGATATTCAACATTTTGTGACCATTTTCTATCTTTTTTGGATTTTCATTATTTTAGTTTGCGTCATGTGCATTTGTTTTGTCCTGTGGTATTTGCTTTTCTTTAACAATATCTGTCTTTTAATATAGTACCTACTCATATTTGTAAAAGTTTTGTTGGTTCATCATCAGTTTTTAAAAGTTACTAAGGGATTGAGAAATACAGTAATATAAAAGAGTGAAAACTATTTCTGGTAAGTAAAATAGATGAATCAACAAAATAAAAGAACTTATATAATTTTGTAATTAAGTATAATATTAAGTTCAATTTATTTCACGAATGGTGGAACATTTATTACTTTACTATGTAGTTAATGGTGATTTGTGAAATGCTGTAAATAGCTTATTACGTAAAATAACAACTAATTTTACATTTAAATTCGACAGGGACGAAAAAGAGCCATTGAAGGACACAGACGACGCTATCAAGAGAAATTCTTCGGTAGAATTCGACGGTCATAGAGTATACGCTACTAGTGGGGGACCAATCATCGGGAAGAATTCTGCGGTTTAAACGAAATGATCTTTGTAATCTCAACTAATAGTTTTATAATGCATCCAGTTATAAGAAACTTTTAAAAAAGTATTGATTAGACTTCACGTGTAGGTATTAAAATTTAGAAAGTCATTTTCAAATATTTAATCCTGACTTAAAACAAAAGGTAAGCGGATTAATGTTTTTATACGAATGTTAGTTATTGGAAACGTGACAAAAATGATTAGCTTATCACATGCAATGCGACATTTATAAGATGCTTAATGGTAGATAATTATTAACATGATCAAAAATAGTAAACCATTATCTGTAACTGTCTACACTATTTAGCTATAGCTTTTTGTATTGTGAAAAGCGCGACCAGTATTCAAACTGCCAAAAGGAATTCAATAAATCAGCTTTATTGTTACACTGCTAAGTAGGTATATATTTTTATACCAATTTTATACTTTTAATACTTATCCATAATATAATCAAACAGTTATATAAAACGGCTTCAAAAGGTACAAAACGTGCCTTCAAAATCATATTTATATACGAATCTACTTTTCTATATGAGGGTATATTAGTTAAGTTAATGTATATAATTAAAAATAAAACAACAATGACAATTTTTATGATTTCAAAACATTTTTTTTAAATATTTTTTATAAAGATTTTTATTTAAAAAAGTCATGCATCTTATTTTTAAGAAGATTCACTCACTCTAATTTATTATGGTCTACAGTACTTATTGTTATTTAGGATAGAAATCTGCCTCCTATAATATTTAATCTAAAATGTAAGTTGTGAATATAGTTAAGAAATTATTGTACATATTTCATTTCCACATCACATAATATTCCATATTATTCTTAATTAGAAACAGTATAATATGTTCGTGTTTTATATAAATTGTACGTACAATGACCACTGTTTTAAATCTTTTATGTTTATTCAGGTCAGTTAAAGACATTAAAATAAACAATATCAGATAAACAGATAAATATAAAATGAAAACATTTCATTAGTCCTAATAAAAATAACTTTTTATTGTTTAATTTTATAAACAAAGAACTTTCTTAGTTAAGAAAAATTCTCATTTTAGTTAAGCTGTTTAGTTAAGGTTTATTTTCTAGGTATTCAAGTACTACTTATGGCTTAAAGTTTTAAGACACTTAAGAGTTATCGTACTTAGTTTATACTTAGTAGGTAAGTAATTAAAGCTTTTACTTAAATGTACTGTTATAAAGATATAGCTTTAGTTTTATATGCATACGCAAATATACCTTAGTACTTACATCACAATACTAAGTTCATAGAATTTAAATGATTAATTTCTTTTAAAAGAGTAAATAAAAACCTTGATAATCATGAAACCTAAACACTTACCCCGTGACTTGCAAGGCTTTAGAGAACCTTACGATTAAGTACTATGCCGTTTTTCATGTGCTTTTCATTAAAAAAAAAATTACGCACAGTCAGTTGTCCTCCACTTTTGTTGCTAGTTAGCAAAATATTAAAGAAAGAAAGAAAAAAAACATTTATTTGGACAAGCTCACGACACAAGACAATCAGAAAAGAAGTAACAAACATAAGAGTACTTATAAAATAAAATAAAAATAGCAAAGAGAATACCAAAAAAATAAATAAAAAAGATCTAAGGAGCCGTGTGCCTCCAAAAAGGTTCTGCCTCAGCAAACAATTAAATAATGTTAATGATTAAAGATCTTTAATTCAAGCAGATCTTTAACCCCCTGCTTGAGCTTGAGATTGTAGTTACAATCATTCTAAAAATTTAATGTTTACAACTCAACCAGGGCGTTAAAGTTCTGCTTGAATTAAAGATCTTTAATCCTAAACCTATTACTTTTATTGTCTGATACCTAACAATGCGTAATGCATCAAGATATAACATATCTCAAGTTTTCCTGCGAGTCACAGCTGTTTATTGTAGATCGAGAGAATACACAGAAAAAATAGGTTTCTTATTTTAAGAAATAACCCTCTCTCTATAAAAGCTAGAGAATAATTTCTTGTTTTAAGTAAATGATCTTGAAAATCATAAGAAATATTCTTAATTTAAAAATATTATTCTCTAGTATCTATAGGGAGATGATTATTTCTTGAAAATAGAAACCTTTTTTTCCCATGTATTTTAAGGTTATCATGATTTTTATACACTTAGGTACCCGTTAATGTTTTCTTGAAAAAGTAAGTTTTTAGTACGATAGCTTCCAAGCTTCCACACTTGTATCTTAAATGTAAGCTTGAATGTTATGTATGAATGTAATAGTCAGCTTCTTGTACGTTGTTGAACACAAAATGATATCGAAAAAGCATTTTTTATTAAAATACATCTGGGAAAATATTTAAATTGTTTTCTTTTTCCAAAAAATTTAACGAAATAGCTACTTAACAGGCATTTTAGTTCATAAACTTGAAACTCATATTTTTTCAACAAACTAAGTATTTTTAATATAGATTGATTGGTGTAACACAAATATTTTGTTCGCAAAATTCAGCTTCCAATAATAATTATTTATAGTAATAAATAAATCTTTTAGAAGCCATTTATTGTTATTTTACCCAGTCAATGACAACACTATGACCAATCAAAACAAAATGGGACCACAAATCGACCAGATAACAACAACATTCAATACAAAAAGTTGTTTAAAATCAGAAAACAACACAAAAAGTTGACGCCTAAGAAATTTGTCAACAATGGATTTGATTTACGCTCTATAGTGAATGGTTGACGCTTTTTAATCGGTATTCTTATTACAATGTAATCTTTTACGAGGGGATGCGCAAATTGCAGACGGGGCCAGGAGTTCTACACAATAGAATAAATGTTGTGTAACAACACTTACCAAAGTATCTATCAATAGTGATGTGACACTATCATTTTATCTAATATCGATATAAATCTGATGAAGCAGATGTTTTAAGTCAGCTTATCTTTGTAAAAGCAAAAGCATAATTAAATTCCTTGCTATATAATTTCAAATTCAAAATTTCCTTGCTGACGACCTCTGTGGCGCGTCGGGCGAACACTCGACTGCGACGCAGAAGGTTGCGGGTTCGATTCCCGCCGAGAACAAGTATTTATGCTGACCATAAATTCTTGTTTCTGGTTCTGGGTGTTTCCTATATGTATAATATGTATATATTTACAAAAAAAAAAAAAAGTATATAAGTAGTTTATCCGTTATCTGGCACCCATAACACAAGCATTAAGTTGCTTAGCTTGGGGCTGGATGGCGATGTGTAATATGTCCTGAAATATTTAATTTAAATTTTAAAAAGAATATATAAATATTTAGTTATGTTTTTTTAGTAAAATACTGTGGGATAAGTATAGATGAGTATACACTACAAATTACTACTTTGAAAACTAGGTAAAAAAAATACCTGACGGTAAATTAAAAGTAAGTCCTAAAACCTACAAATAATTTTGAAACCAAATATGTAAGTAGGTATAAACTATTTCAGAAACTGCTGAAGTTATCTAAAAGGGGAATTTTACCATTATTGTTGTTGTTTGTAGGATACTTAATAGTTTTTACTCGATCAAAACAACTTTATCCGTAAAAATACCCCATGCTAGTTCAAAATTTTATAAGGTGAAGACAGCATTTTTACAAACGCGTTGGCTTGAATACATCTTCTTTTTACTTTAACTTGAAAAAGTGTTTGTTACTTTTATTTTGTTGGCACTACTACAATAACTGATACTTCAACAACACTGACCCCAGTCAATATGCTTTTATTTAATACATATATATTTGAGAAACGTATCCTACAGTGACTCACCCTGTATCATATATTATGTTACTTGTTTAAACCGTTAGGGGGACCAAACGTGCTCTATCGTTGCGGATAGAATGATGTACAGTATGCGTCATAAGTCCACTATCAGTGTGATTCAATAATACTATAAACACGTATTGGACTTACGACCTTCTTCTTAGACGTTACACACAAACATAAATACTTGAATTAAAAGTACTAGGAAGTGTGATTATGTTTCAACATGTTAACTACGTCTTTAGTGGCCGAGTGCTATAAGCCACCACCCGCTACACCAACCGAGCGACGACGTGGACGAAATCCACAGGTTACGTTGTTCAAATAGTGCTGGATTGTCAACGTTACGGTGGCAGTGGCGTTTTGAGCGTTGATTGTACAATATTGATTAATGAATTCATGACATCGTACACCTAATATTTATTGCATCAAAATCTATATCTATTGACAGTTTCCATTATTATATACTCACTAGCTTCTGATTGAATTTTCGCCCTTCATTTTATCGTCTTAGTGGGAGTTAGAAATTTTTTTGGATACCTACTAGGTACATTTTATAAAGAATACACTCATAAAATTAAAAATTTCATGTCCGTTGGATCAGCGGTTTAATTAAACTGTGTGTTGCTAAATCAAGACTAAATCAGTCAGTCTAAATTTTATATTTACAGATAGTGTAAATTTACTCAATAAATAAGGATAAGTCTACCGTAACTACGATTTAAAACTAAATAAGTATTTAGTGTGACGCCTTTTATGTATCAAAACTAACTAAAAATTAAATTTCTACCATGTTGTTTAAAGTTAGTTGAAACACGCGAACAACATCTACTTTTAATTAAAAATACCTCGCCGTTCTCTTTGAAGTAAAAACTACTGGCCAACTTGTCATGTCCACCAAAACTAATAAATCATGGCCATGCCACCCTAAGCCCTTATTGGTTATTGAATGCAAAAATTAGGGGCACGACACGCGTACCGACTTACTGTGGTTCATAATAGTTCCCTTTAAATAATTACCCTAGGAACAGATGATACGGATTACGAACGATATAGAATACACCCTTAGTAAAATGTCGGTCGGTTCATTTGGTACTGATATTGAGACAATACAGTACAAACCCCTAAAAACAGTATATTGACTACCGACTGTCCTTTTTAATTAGGGGATCGTTAGTGAAATGTTTGGATGAGGATTATAGTTGCTTTTTATGTTTGCAATGAAAATAGGGTAGGTATAGATAAGGGTAAAATAAAAAAACTTATCCCAAATTTTAACATTGAAATTATTAAAATTAACCCGAGCTGAACAACAGCTGAAAATAAATACTTGGGGAATAGAAAACTAACCTTTCAGTAATGGACTCCACTGAACCAACACGCTCATAAAAAGTGCTACAAAATATCATACTAGGAAACACTAGTTAAATAAATAGATAAATTCATCATTGTAAACACCATTCTTAACATTACATCAGTTAGGTATAAAACAAAGCTTAAGTCTAAGTGTTACAAAGGGCGGCTTTATCGCTCTATGCGCTCTCTTTCAGGCAACTTTTGGATAAACAAGTAGTTGAAACAATATGTTGCCAGCCTCGTGGGAAACCATGGCTTGTGGGGATGCCCTTCGAGGACATTTTCTATTAAAGTTAATTAGGTTTTAGATTTTTAAGTTTAGAATTATTTAGTTTAAGCGAATTAAAATAAAGCAAGTCTACAGCGGCTTGCATGAGATTTAGCTAAATTAATTACCTAGCTAAATACAATTTATGGGGAATCTAAAATTAAATTATATTTCAATACCTAACCTCAAGGTTAAAAACTACGTAGGTATATATTTATGATAAGCAGATTAACACTGTTTGTATATAAATTAAGTATAAATAATATACCTAATAAAATAAAAACAAATAATAATTAACAGGAAAACAAACATTAGATAGACAAATAGAAATACTTATATAGATGGATAAACACTTTATTACGTCACAAAAAAAAAACACAAAATTAATAAACAATCCGAAAGGAAAAAAAAACTGTAATAAATGAAAATAATAGTAAACAATGGATGTAGACCGAAACGACGACGAAATCGACATGTGCCATTACTAATTAAAAAAAAAACAAATGACAGCCAAATAATAAATATGGACACACTTTTTTACACAACTTGGGCAATATAACACATTGATATTACGCTATTGGTGACGTCACCGCGTTCAAAAGTTTAGAAATAATTAAAAAGAACTAGTGAGAAAATCTCAAAAATATTCAAATTATTAGTATCCCAAATTAGTCTATATTTATGGAAAATAATATACAAACCATAGGTCAGGCAATTTGGACAATCCCACTTACATGTTTACTTTCAAAATCTACTCAACCATGTATAACCCAAGTTCCGGCAGAGACGTTCAATAACCCCCAGCCACTCCAGGAACTCAATTCAGACAATACTAATAGCATTATACATTGCATCACTGTGCTCTATCAATTTAGATCAGTTATTGACAAGCTAGCACGGTGTGTTATCCATCAAACTGCCAACTAACCCCTGAGTGTCTGGGGAATGATAAAACAACCCTTACGTTGCGTAGACAGGGTTGTTATATGTTTGGGTAAAACCTTTACTAATTAGGTCTGCCTATTTTCTACTAATACGCCTCTGCCTTTTGCTAAACAGTTTTGTGGGACTTAGCATATTTTAATAACATTGGGCTAGTACAAAATTTACGTTAATCCAACATCAAATAAAGAAAGTTTACTTTTTATTAATTATGGTACCTTCCTTCCTGCTGATCAAACTTTCTGGTAAAACTAGTTTGTCTAAAAGGAATAAATTTCTTCGTAGTCACACTATGTGGTTATTTGGTTAACAAAAGGCGATCGAAATGGAAACAAAAGAAAAAAAGGTTGTCTGCAAAGTCGGTTTTCGAACGATAATTTGACTTGATAACGTCATAAGAAAACATTGATGGTAACTATAGCAACCATAATACGTTGCTATGGTTACCTTGTCAATAACGCTCACTCAAGTTTCCGTAACATGACACTTTCATGTGAGTGCAGTACGATGTTCATCGATTTATAAGACGCGCAATAATCACTTTAGTAGGTCGAAACGGTACACAGATATAATGCAAAAATTGTATTAGTGCAGTTTAATAAAAAAAAAATGCAGTTCAGAGACCTAAAGCGTCTCTATCTCGCTTTGTCAGACAGATTGGTTTCCTAAACGTTCCTGAAATCAAAACAAGAATTTCTACTACATAGAATTCCGAAAGAGAATTCTCTATACAGAAAACTATACATCAAGATCAGAATTAATGACATACCTACTATAAAACATTAATACTGAGCAACACCCGCTGCAGGGAAACGTCTGAAGAATATAAGCTATCTGTCTTTGTGCAGTCTGACATGAACAGATAATAAGACTATCCTGGATTAGTTATTTGAAATGTAACAACAGAACTAAGTCTCTTACTATACGTGAACCAAATCAGAAAAATCTTTATAGACGCTGTAGACTTGAGTACCTTGGGGTATCGCTAAGCCTACCAATTCCTACGTCAACACCAATATTGTAATATCTATCTAGAATCCTACCTAGAGAAAAGAAAGGCAAATTTCCTATTGAATTAATATCGGAAAACAAATTAAATGTAGGCTAAAAATAAATAAAATTAGCCCGTATATAGTTTGGATACAGACTAATTTTTTGCTACAAAATTTTTAGGAGAACCAGCTAGGACTAAAATTTTTGTAGATACCTACGTTATCATCACTACATAGTCGCTATCGCTTTCCCCTGTTCCCTTTGTATGCTTAAATCTTTAAAACTACGCAACGGATTTTGATGCGGTTTTTTTTAATAGATAGAGTGATTCAAGAGGAAGGTTCATATGTATAATACATGCAAATATAGCCGTGCGAAGCCGGGGCGGGTCGCTAGTATAAAATAAAGTCACTTTTCGCCGTCCCTATTTCCCTTTGTATGCTTAGATCTTTAAAACTACTCAACAGATTTTGATGCGGTTTTTTTTAATAGATAGAGTGATTAAAGAGGAAGGTTTATATGTATAAAACATGCATAATATAGCCGTGCGAAGCCGGGGCGGGTCGCTAGTTACATTATAAGTTTAATGATAAAGAAGGAAATAAAAAATTAAAGAAAGAAAATGGGGTCATTTACAACCAAAAACAAACTCTTAGATATTATTATAAATACACGTCATTGTTTAGTGTGACCACAAAAAGTTATATCGACTTAGCTTATAGCGGCCTATAAAAATGTGCAGTGCGCTGTTTTGCAGTCGATTTCCTAAAATTAGTAATAGAAGAATACACAGGGGAATTTATCAAACATAGTCTTTAAATAAAATACAGGAGTTTTGGCGGGAACGAGCCAACAACATGTCGTGCTGCAGTTTTATTTACACGAAACTTAGTTGTAAACCGAGTTAAATTGTATAATTCTGGTGGAAAGTTATCTAATTTAGTTCCGTGAAAGTGCACAAGTGTAGTGAAAGTAAAAATCAGTGTCAAACATGGACTTTTCTCGTTGCCTCCCAAATCTCCTACAAGGTTATAGTAAAGTAGCCACCGCTTTACTATGACCCCTGACTTGACAAACTGTGACTTGACGACTTGACCATCTTGAAACACTTTGAGCCCGATTTCTGTAAATCGGGCCATAACTTGATGCAAAATATTACTTGATACTGGCTATATGCCAGTATCAAGTAATATTGTGCGAAGCCATAACTGAAAAAAAAAAAAAAAAAAAAAAAAAAAAAAAAAAAAAAAAAAAAAAAAAAACTAGTACCTACCTAGTGTATATTATTTTACTAGGTGTTTAGGCGAATTATACGCTTGTTTTGGGAAATAGAGTAGTTAAATTATGATTGAACATTTTGTAATAGCGAATTGATAGAACTCAAGATATAGTATAAATGAAGTAAAGTAAGTTTCTATGACGTCACGACATAGCCAAGAGTGTACGTGAAGATAGATAGATAGTTAAATTCTTTATTGCAAACACCATTTGTAAATTACATTAAATAAAAAAACAATGCTTAAGTCTTTAGTGTTACAAAGGGCGGCCTTATCGCTCAAAGCGATCTCTTCTAGGCAACCTTTAGGAAGGTATAATGGAAAGGCGTTAATAATATGTATATCACTTCACTCGACATTTTTTTTATATTTTTGTTCATACAACTAACAATAGAAACCCTTCCGGTTAAACCGTCTAACGTCAGATCAAACCGGTCCATTCATCACTCATATGGGATTAAATTCTTCCAACATTCAATAATTGGCAGAGGGGATGTCTGCCGCTCGTCTAGACTAGGTATGTAATTTAACTTGGTTATAAATAGAACTTTCTATACCTCGTAAACTTGAACATTGATTTTACCAGAGTTAGATGGTTAAGTAAGTTCTTAAGGTGAAAGGGTACCTATGCTCTCTCCATACAAACCTAGTCGACTGTTTTCTCCCTGGATAATGACACTAGCACAAATATTTTTGTGTCATAAAACCTATAACTGCCATGACTATGCCCCTATGTTTTTTTTTTTTTTTTTTTTTTTTTTCTAATTATCATAGAAATTAAGATTAAAAAAATAAAAATAAAAACAAAAAATAGGGGTATGGTCATGGCAGTTTTAAGTTTTATGCACCAAAAATATTTGCTCTAGTGTCATTATCCAGGGAGAAAATAGTCGACTATTTTTGTAATAGTTTGTATGGAAAGAGCCCCCGGTATCCCTTTCCTGTTTAAGACCTTTGCGGATATTTTATTGAATCTAAATGGGTGCTTACTTTGTTTGTGGTTTTTGTAGTAGATATTTTCACACAATATTTTCTAAAATAAGCGCAATTATTTTCTTTTACGCAATAGCATAATATCTAATCTCGAATCTCCGAAGCGTATTCGAGAAAACAATTTACCTAAAAGATATCACCATGGCTCTATAACAAACCGTAATCGAAATTTATCTAGCTTGCTTGCTTGACTAGCTTACTACCACAAAACTACAAGCTTGGAGTCTTCAAGTCTAGAGTGAATAGGTACCTTCTAGGCGAGCATGTTACATCTTCGACCTCTTCTTGGCTTCCCATCAGGTGAGATGAGGTGAGGTCAAATGCAAGCCTATTTTGTTTAAAAAGTATAAATTTGCCACATATAATTTATGAATATTATTAGGTAACAACCAATGTGGAAAGACTACAACATAAAATTACACAAATAAAATAAATAAAATTAAAACATAGGTACATAGGTACACATCACAAAAAGTATAAAAACTTTGCCCCCTTTTTCACTCCCTAAGTGGTAGAATTTCGGAAAATCCTTTCTTATTGGATGTCTACGTCATACAAAGAACACACTCTCCAAGTTTCAGGTCTCTACAATCAGCGGTTTAGGCTGTGCGTTGATCCGTCAGTCAGTAGACTATACATTTAAAATATTTATCCTGAACGTCTGACTGACAGATCAACGCACAGCCTTAACCGCTGATCGTAGAGACCAGAAAATTGGAAGATGTATATTTGTAAGACACATGCATCCGATAATAAAGGATTTTCCGAATTCTACCCCTTTAGGGATAAAACCAATTAAAAATCCTATTAGAACCATTTTCGACTTTTAAGCGGACGAAGTTGTTAGTTAAATTGTAATTTCACTAGAAATTTGCAATCTTGCCTCCTTTCTGATATCTTTGCATAACATAGTGCCCTACAGTGGACAGACCAAAGAGGTTGCATTTTTCTACTCAATGGCGAAAACGAATTCGGTCATGTCGTGATATGAGTAATAAGAATATAAATACGCGATTAAGCTCCGGGAAAATAATTGCAAGCGTTCTTATCTCAATAAAGTTGGTTTTACCATTAAAATAATTAACAAAAAGTAGGTAATTATAAATATTTAGAAATAATAGGTGCAGTTTAAACAAAAACAGGAAAATTGATATATAATTTTGTAAAATTTTCCAAAAAATAAAGGTAATTGACTAGTTATTTAATGTTTATCACTGAATTATACAGTGTGTTATAAAAACAATGTTACATGTAGGTAAACAACAGACCTTACCTAAAAAAATGTACACTACCTACCTAGGTAAAAAAAAATGTTATTTTTGGGATCTGCAAAGTTCCCGAAATGTCATTTTTATAGCAAAATTAAAAAGCGAATAAATCCGTTAAAATAAATATACTTAATTATACATTTTTTTTATAAATCGAGGTCATAGATATAGAAAAAATCCAGATACGATTCGCAACGATAGCATTTGAATCTACATGTGTGACGTGTCGTACTTATAAGAATTACGTTTTTGCATTTATAAGGCAGGTGCGATCCCAGAACGGCACCATGGGCGTTAACGTTTAATCTTTATGACAAAAACGGGCTGGTCATGAACACCGCATATATTAATCTAATCGTGTTGTTTGTTTGTATATCCGAACCCTATATTCACGTTGTATAAACAGGGGGTGGGATTATGACGTTACTCTAATTGACACCGTTATTTTGGTTAGAAACCTGAACACGATTGGACCCTTGTCCGTGATGACGCATGCTGATTACTATTTTATAATCCATTTTGGGATTAACGAGACTTGCATTTTGAAACCAACTTTTCAATATGATCTAGAATGTTGAAACCGTGTTCAATTATATCAAGTGTAAAATTAAAGCGGCAAAATATGACGCACCTCTTAGTGAGTAAACTTTAAACTGGTCCAACATGTCCACGAGTGAACGCGTGTGAGGTAAGTATCAAAAAATAAAAACTTTGTGACTAGTCCTATTGTTTCTAACATAGAATTTAAAACTACGTATATACCTACAACAAGAAAAGCGAAAAGAAAAATAAAGTATGGAAGCTAAAGTAGGTGGCACTGGTAGGTACTGCGATTGTCAAAGAGGAAGGTAATCTTTTCGGTTATGATTCAAATACTTGTAATTCTATTCTTATGCCTGTAATTTTAATTAAATAACGAACCTATCTTATATTGTAGCATTTATAAATTGTAAATCTAATGATACTTTAACCGATTTTAAAATCATTTTTCCTTTTCAATCCCTGCACTCTCTTTGTGTTCTACGATTCCAAATGAGTTTACAAATAAGACGATTATGAACTAGTTTACCTCACTTGTTTTCACTACACCTTTGGAACAAGTTAGATTACCTACTATAATTAATTAATTAATAAATATCTAACTAAAGTATTTTGACAAACGTTTAGAAAATATCTATATAAATAAAACCAGCAGCGCTCCGCGGTTTCACCCGCTTTAACTCGCGATCCCGTGGGAATATCGAAATATCAAATAGTTTAAAGCTTTCCTCGACAAACAAACAAACTCTTCAAATTTATAATCTTATAGTATAGATTCTCGTGTTAGTTACCAAACTCCTCATAAAAGGCTGAACAGATTTGTATGATTTTTTTGTGTAAATTCGTTAGGTCTGAAAATCAAACCCTTTCCTTTCTTTTTTCTTTTTTCTCTTGTATATGGCAAAACAATGTTTGCCGGGGCAGCTAGTAATCTATATAAATTGTTATTGTAACTGAGAAGTATGTAATTCATAACAGCCACAACAAATTCACACAATGGCGATTATATGGCTATCCGAAACTACATGTGAACACGAAAATCACCACGACCGTACATTTATCAAAATCGTGACCAATTTTGACCCTTACCCATGCACCTACAATGGAAGCAGATGGTCAACCAATTCACCGGATAGGGTTGTATAGTGTATAGAGTAAATCTAACCTAAATACAGCCAGAACGATATTGACAGATGGCGTAACCACTGGCTTATAATAGAATGTTAGCTTTTGAGATTTGTTAGACCTAGAGGTTTGTTGGAGTGTGGTTGCGGATATTTATGCTATCCATTTTGAATAGTTGTTTATTTAAACTATATCTTTAATAATAATAGTATAAACGTGAAAGTTTGTATGTATGGATGTTTGTTACTCTTTAACGCAAAAACTACTGAATGGATTTTAATGAAACTTTACAATAATATAGCTTATACATCAGAATAGAACATAGGCTATAATTTTTAAAGATATTATGTGAATTGTCCAAAATATAACGAAAAGTGTCGAAAAATTGACATCTGTCACTTTGACATCTGTCAAATGTCACTTTGACCTCTGTGAAATTGCTCATTTGCTCACATTTATGCTGATTAAACGCTACTTAATTTTCGTCATATATTTTCACGGGATCGGGACTAACGCGAGTGAAACCGTGGGGCGCAGCTAGTCTTTAATAATAATATGCATATTAGAACGGTGCAGTCGGCAAATATATTTATATAATAATATTATATTTTTATATTAATAAGTATGTTTTTATTTTTTTTATATTTGAAATTTTAGTTTCTCGCGTGTAAGTTTATCAGTACCTATCTTCTTTTTATTATTTTTCATTTAGGTTTTAAATATCTATAAAGATTTTATATTTTATACTAGCTGCAGTAACTAACAAATGGAACATAACTAATGGAAGAAAAAGACATACTGCGCCGACCCCAAATAAATTGGGATAAGGGCAGGAAGATGATGATTTTATACTAGCTGCGCTCTGCAGTTTCACCCGCGTAAGTTCCCATCCCGTGGGCAAAATGAAAAAGTATAGCCTATAGCCTTCCTCGATAAATAGACTATCCAACACAAAAATAATTTTTCAATTCGACCAGTAGTTCCTTAGATTAGCGCGTTTAAACAAACAAACTCTCTAGCTAGTAATAGATTTAAATATTTGTAACGTCTTGGTTGTTGTTAGGCTCTCTTATGTAATAGGCTTTCTGATGTTGTGCTATTTATGTATTTGCTATTGGGTTTTCTAATAAATAAATATGTATAAAAAATACACACAAAAAATACTAAAACAGATTTGATGACATTTTGTATAGAGAAAAGTTGATCCCTTGAATAACACTTATACCTAATTAAAAATCTTAAACATAATAATAATACTTCAACGGCTACTACTTATCATGATATTACGACACAATAATAATAAATCATTTATTCAAATTAACAATCTAAATTCAATCTATATTCATTTATGAATTTCCATATTTCACTACTATAATCGACACCGATATTGCCAATACGTAGTCAAATTGTCAATATTAATCAAATTGAATAGACATCTCATAGACAATGTATATCCAATTTATGGCTCTATTAATAGGCATATTCTTGTATATAATCGCTACGTTATATCCATCCTTTGACATGCACTAATGGAAGGAAACAATACCTATGAATATATCACAGTAAGTCTATATAAATCTTAGCTTGAGGCGAAAGTGTAGTGTCATGGAAGTGCTACTAACATAAGTTCTAAGCTATCAACACATTCAATTATTATTGTAAAAGATTTATGTTAGTCTAAAAGGTTAGTCTATAAGAGATTTGTTGTGAGTCTTTTTAACCGACTTCAAAACAGGAGAAGTTCTTAAATCGTCACGTGTGTATAATATATAGTATATATATCTATATTTTATTATTGAAAAATATATATTATATATTTTCGTGACAACGTTTTATAAATTGGTTTGCCGGGTGACACTTCAAGAAACTGCGTTACGCTCCGCTGACGTTATGCGCTCACAATGAGAGCGAGTGAGAGGCACGCGTCCCTTCCACTCGGGCATGGTTAGCCCGCCTAAGAGCGAGAGAGACAGACATAAAAAGTGAAAGGCACGCGTCCCTTCCACTCGAGCACAGTTGTTGTCACGTAAAACTTTCGCCCGTATACCGACTTTACAGGCAACCATTTTTTTTTTCAATAAAATATAGTATAGATATAAATATGATATTCTTATAGATAATAATAGTTATTCGATATTATTCTAACTATTACTTAGCCATTGAAATGAACTTAATCCAAGTAATATGACTTTATATTACAACAGTTACGCAGGTGTACGTAAGTTCCTGCGCCTGCGTATCTGCGTATAGGCTCGGAATTGAGTTTGTAGTTAAATTTTATAAAATCCTTTCTTAGTGGTAAGCATTCTCTCTAGGTATGCCAAATTGAGCTGATGTGCTTTGATTTTACAGATAACCAGTCAGAATTTGAATTATTAAAAATCAGGATTCATATTTACGCTGTCCTTCGTAAATATACTTAAATCCTAATTTCTCAATGAAAATAAGATTACTGTAGGTATGTATGTGATATTATTGTAAATAGAGAAAAACATTATCAAAATTATTTAATTTGCATACATCTTCCTAAAATAATCCTTAATGAAAAGTTTCAGCATATTACAAGCTAAATTAATTCAATGCATTCAAAACGTACGCGTAGAAATATCTACGAGCTCCAGTTTTCAGGTACATACTCCATAAATTATGCAAATCCAAGACTGCTCCGAGCCTTTCTATCTTTAATAATGAATCCCTCCACATAAAACAGTGATCTTTAAGTAAACCGTGTAATAAAACACAACCAACATTTTTGTTCTACAGAAATGGTAATAAAAATAAGGCGGAGTTTACACGAGACCCTTTGGGACTCACTTGATGGGGTCACGTAGGATCTTTTCAGTATTTAGTAAAGGGCAGTTTTTCTTGAGAATTTTACTCGAATTGAATCATATGTGGTGATTCGAGAGGCTTAAAAGATGTCTGTTAAAGAAAACGTTCGGAAATGCAATTTCGGTAATGGAGTTTATTTGTATGTTTCTGGTTTTTTGCTCTACAGCTTGTTGTAAACATCAAAGTATATTGTAAAAAAGGCAATCATATTGAAATAAATAAAACTACTTGGCTATTTTAACTTGACATTCTGCAAAACAGGATTTATGAGAACTTTGAAAAAGCCCAAATTTTATTTAAACTTTCTAATAAGAAAGATTGTTGTAAATCTACTAGTAGGTGCATTTTTTTTCGCAATAGTAGGTTATTTTGCAAGAAATCATTAAGTTTTAGAAGCTGTGAAAATCACAAAATATTTTAAAAATAAATTCAAGTTTTTAAATCTGCGTGGATATCTAACAACAATGTGACTCTTCGCCCGACGACCGCTGTGGCGCGTCGGGCGAACACCCGACTGCGACGCAGAAGGTTGCGGGTTCGATTCCCGCCGGAAACAAGTATTTATGCTGACCATAAATTCTTGTTTCTGGTTCTGGGTGTTTCCTATATGTATAATATGTATATATTTACAAAAAAAAAAACAAAAACTGGCACCCATAACACAAGCATTAAGTTGCTTAGCTTGGGGCTGGATGGCGATGTGTAATATGTCCTGAAATATCTATTTATTTATTTATTCTACTACCATTTATGAATTTACCGAAACAAAGGCAAACATTTGCATTAACAAAAAGAAAACCTACGCTAGAATATTCATTAAAATATTAACAGGATAAAGGCCCTGGATCACACCAATCGCCAAAAACCTAAATTAATTACGGTATGAAAAATTGACTTTTTTATCCAATGAAAAAAACCATTAGCTTCGAAACAAATAAACTTTCGTCTGGAAAATATCGAAAAGATCTTCACGAATTGTATTATATTTTTTATTTATTCAATAACTAGCTGCGTTCTGCTGTTTCGCCCGCGTAGTCCCGATCCTGTGGAAATAGCAGAATAAAAAGTAGCATAAATGTTAATCCAGGTTTTTAGCTATTTAGGTACCGAGTCTCATCGCAATCGGTCCTGTAGTTTTTTTGTAAAGAAGTAACAAACATACACACACACTAACACACATTTTTAGGGTTCCGTAGCCAAATGGCAAAAAACGGAACCCTTATAGATTCGTCATGTCTGTCTGTCTGCCGTATGTCACAGCCACTTTTTTCCGAAACTATAAGAACCATACTGTTGAAACTTGGTAAGTAGATGTCTTCTGTGAACCGCATTAAGATTTTCACACAAAAATAGAAAAAAAAAACATCAAATTTTAGGGTTCCCCATACTTAGAACTGAAACACAAAAATTTTTTTTCATCAAACCCATACGTGTGGGGCCATACATCTATGGATAGGTCTTAAAAAATGATATTCAGGTTTCTATATATTTTTTTTCTAAACTGAATAGTTTACGCGAGAGACACTTCCAAAGTGGTAAACAGTGTGTACCCCCCCTGTAACTTCTAAAATAAGAGAATGATGAAACTAAAAAAAATATATGGTATACATTACCATGCAAACTTCCACCCAAAATTGGTTTGAACGAGATCTGGTAAGTAGTTTTTTTTTAATACGTCATAAACCGTAAACCGCCATTTACCCTTAATTCATGTATTTTTACCACTAGCGCCATCATTTTTTTTAAATTAGGTATGTGATGATAATGGTACGGAATCCTTCGTGCTCGAGTCCGACTCGCACTTGACCGGTTTTTATGGGCTACAGGAATTTAGGCGACGATATAATTAAAGTCGTGAGTAGTCTTTGGATGCAGAGAGCATGCTACCGATCGCTCTGGAAGTCTTTGGGGAAGGTCTATGTTCAGCAGTGGACGTCCACTGCTGAATGTGGCTGATATGATGATGACAGGAATTTGGAGATTAGCGTGATCCAGACCTAAAAGATTAACATCTAAACAAGTAAAATTCAAGATGAAACAATGACTCTCACCGACATTATCCTTCATTTTAACAATCTCACCGCGTCGATGTGGAATAAAATAAATGTTAAAGTTAACAGCCCCTATATTTTGCACGTTGTAAAGTTTTACGATTTAGCATTTGCTTGCGAGTTGACCCTTCCCCGGGTTACAAAAGTTTATAATTTAATTACAGCACCCTTAGGAGCCGTTACACGCCGATGTTTGTTGACGTGGATTTTGAAGATGTACTGTTTTATGTCAACTGGATTGCTTGACTTGGTATTAATTATTTCAGCAGAATATAAATGTGAATAAAATCACCAACTTGGTGGTACATATAATAGTTCAATGGTTTAATTTTTACTCGTAAATTCGATTCTCGCCACGTATTCGTAACTTGAATGAGACAATAGTTTTCGGTATTAGGTATGTATAAAAATGTTAGTTAAGTTTTGTCTTAACTCTAAACGCATGTTAAACCTTTAAAAATCTCCAATTTTATATGCTCCAGTTTGATACTTATTTTGGCAACAAAGTTTTAAATTCACACAGTTTGTATTCATAGTTATTATTTTCGCGGGTCTTATACGCGTATAAAATAGGCAACTATAAAATAAAAATACCAACGCGATTAAAACCCAGGAAAATAACTATATTTTGGCAACTGAACCTAACACCTTTACAACTGAACAACAGATAACAAATCTTCTAACCCCCAGCCAATAGACATCTTCCTCTATACTAAAACAATGAAGATCCAACAAACCTTCTAATAAACCTAAACACACCTGGCGAATCTCCTTCAAAGCTCTACCTAACAGCAGTACAATTTCACTGACTATTCCACTATTGGAAATAGCACAAACAAATTACACACTCGTTCGTAACCTTGAACGTAACAACTTAATACGAGTATTCTTTCTAAATTCAAAAACCTAACTGACCCTTACAATTATTGTAAGGGTCAGTTAGGTGCGTACTGCACATTAAATTTGCGCGGCAGAATAGTTTAAGGAACTCATATTTTTACTAACCTACGATGAAAATATGTATCAAAGTTTCTCGTTTATAATCAAGTGTTACCCTTACAATTATTGTAAGAGTCAGTTAGGAGTGCGTACTGCACTTTATATTTGCGCGGCAGAATAGTATAAGTGACTCATATTTTTACTAGCCTACGATGAAATATGTATTAAAGTATCTCGCTTATAATCAAGTGTTAGAAAGAGACACAATAATAGAGTCTGATATCTTTGTTTGATACTGCAAGGCTAGTGGATGGCTGCAAAGCTTAGACGAGTCTCGAGTAACAGTTTGCTTCAGGCCTCGGAAATGCGTCCATTCACTCTCACTGCGACCACACAGCTGAGACCCTACAGGGGATGTTTTATTGTTACTGCAGTTAACCCTCAAACGAGCTTAGACACGTATAACCACTACTAATTTACTTTCATGACAGCCCAACATTAAGAGAAAATAAGGATTTTGAGGTGTGATTAAGTAATCACATAAATTGGTGTTTTCAGCTTTGTTTAATGAAATCAAACAAATTATTTGTCTATCAACATTATTTTAAATTAAACTATTGAAGATAAAATTACGCGGGTATTAAAATTGTAGTACCCATAGTAGATAGTCCCATAATTAGTAAATAAGTATCATTACATTTTACTAACTAGACTTGTGTTATGGGAGCTAGACAAGGGATATACAACTTATATACTTTTATTTTGTAAATATATACCTATAATACATAGAAACAACCAGACCGCAGACAAATATCTAAGCATATAAGTATATTTGTCAGAGGCGGGTATCGAACTTGCAACCCTGCATTTGCCAGTCTGGCATGGTTACCATTGTGCCAACTGGGTCGCCAGTAGGATAATAGGGACGTACCTTACCTATCTATCTAATACTTACCACTCTACCTACAAAGCAATATTCGACTTGGTCTATTAAAATATTCTTTGTAACTCCTTTATTTTCATGGGAAAGCTCATAAAATAGAGCTTTCAACTAACATTATGAACTTTTCTTAACTTTTCCCAAAAAGGCAACTCTGTATAACACAGAGCGTTATTATTACACTTAATGAAGTGACTTCAAAAACTTTGCTTAACTAACCGTGATGATAATGAAACGGCAAATATTTTTAGAACGAGTTTAAACTTTTCTACTTTTGGTGCTGCTTATAGGCCAGGTGAAATTTCCGTGACGTAAATATGGAGTAAAGTTTAAACGTGTTTTAAAAAATTCGCATTACGTTTACAGGCAGTTAGGTGAAATAATAATATTGACCCTTACATGGTTACGTTCCTGCTGATCAAACTTTCTGGTCAGACAAACATCCAAAAGGAATAAATTTCCTCAAAGTCAAACTACTTAACTAAGTGGTTAACAAAAGGCGATCGAAACGGAAAAAGACGATTGAAAAGGAAACAAAAGCCGATCAAAACGGAAACAAAAAACGATCGAAAAATACGTCTAATCTAGATGATACAGTTCCAGCAAGTTCTAGACCATGCAATTTAGGGTTTGGGACATGTATATGGTGAAGTAGGCTTTTCCAGCACCTTGAAGGTTTCATCACGATGTTTTCTTACACCGTAGGAGCAATGCGCACATAAATACGTCAGAAAAACCCATTGGTCCACGACAGACCAGGATTTGGAACAAAAAGCCGATCTACCACTAGACCAAAACCGCTCTCCTGGCTGAAATACCTACTATATTACGATATAAAAGATTTAACACAATATCTATAAAACTTGCCATTTTTTTATGTTCATTTCGATTCTGCTTGCTGCTAAGGGTTAAATCTGGAGGCCTACCAAAAATGGCCACTTCTCGTTGTTTTGTGTCTGCGTGTTGCATTACTGCATGCTATTCAGAGCTTTACCTGTACCGAACTCTATAGTTTTAAATAAAAGAAAGCTTATTGTCTGACGCTTCCGTTTAAATATACCTACCTCTTATATTTTACAAGTTAATCTGCTTGTAGGTAACCTACTTATTCTGCCCAAAGTTTCAAGAACCGAAGTACTGTGAATCAGAAACCATCATTCAAATTTAAATTAAAAAAAAAATATACCTATTTAATAGGAGTTATGCTTCAAAGTGATGTAATACTTTGAAGCGTCTTAAAAATTAAGTTAGGATTTGTGCCTTCGGAACGCGCCCACCTATGAGAAGAACTCATGGGGTTTTTTTCTTTTTTTGTGATCATGCTCACAAAGGTCAGGATAACAAATAATTCAATGCTCATTTATCTATGGATTAAAAAAGCTTGACTGACTGAAGAATCAACACACAGATCAAACCAATTAACTAATAGGGCTAAAATTATATGACTAAGCATTCATTAAGAAAGGATTTCTGTACCTATATTCAATTTCTACGCGGATGAAGTAAAAGTATAGATAATCTATTTTTGTAGCAAGCACGAGTAGTAAAATTATAAAATAAATTATACTTATTTTATAATTTTACTACCAGCGATCCACTTTTCTACCCGCGTAACTCCTGATCCCGTGGGAATCTCGGGATAAAAAGTAGCCTTTGTTAATTCCAATGAATCAATGTATCCTCATACCAAATTGTTTTATCAAAATCGGTCCAGAAGTTTCGGAGCCAATTCGTTACAAAAAAAAACGTGTTTCCTCTAATATTATTGCTTAATATATATAAATCTCGTGTCACAATGTTTGTCCTTAATGGACTCCTAAACCACTTAACCGATTATAATAAAATTCGCACACCATGTGCAGTTCGATCCAACTTGAGAGATAGGATAGTTTAAATCTTAATTTATCCCGATATTCCCACGGGATTGGGAGTTCCGCGGGTGAAACCGCGGAGCGCAGCTAGTAGTCTTAATAAATTACGTGTCACGTTGATTGTGCGCGATGGACTCCTAAACTACTAAACCGATTTCAATCAAATTTGCACACCGTGTGCAGTTTGATCCAACTTGAAAGATAGGATAGCTTACATCTTAATTCATCCCGATATTCCCACGGGATCGGGAGTTACGCGGGCGAAACCGCGGAACGCAGCTAGTTAGTCAATATATATATTATATTCGTTTTACCATATTTTATAAGTTCCTCAAAAAATTTTCGTTAACTACAAGAACCCTTCTATAAGTTTACGTTACCTGTCTAGCATTTCTTGTTAGAACATAATATATTAGAGGATTAGCGAACGTTCGAACACAGGTGCAGTTTACTCGTAGTTTCGTCTAGTCGTAGGGTAGGCGAGACGCTAACTACCTGAGTGGTACGTCTGGGATACTGAAACATAGAACGAGTTTAAGTAAGAACCTGAATCAAAACGTGTAAACAAAGCAAGTTACCAATTATTTAAAAAAAACCGGCCAAGTGCGAGTCAGATTCGCACTCGTAGAATTCTGTACCATTAAATTCTGATTTTAGTATTTGTTGTAATAGCGGCAACAGAAATACATCATCTGTGAAAATTTAAACTGTCCAGCTATCACGGTTCATGAAATACAGCTTGGTGACAGACAGACAAACGGACAGGCAGACAGACAGTGTAGTCTAAGTAATAGGGTTCCGTTTTTACCCTTTGGATATGGAACCCTAAAGAACCAAAATTGGCATTTACCTATATCATAGGTACAGATCTATTCACTCACGAAGGCGCGCCCTTCCACACCTTATGAATGTTGTTGTAAACATAATCTGTATATGATTCTATCTCTGCTGCATGCTGTCTCTACTGATAGTCTTCACACACACATTAAGACATCTTGTTAGCACGTGCGACACTCATATTAATGCACACCGAGAAAATTTACCCTGGAGGGGCGCGCCTTCGTGAGTGAACAGATCTGTAACTAGCTTCGGGTGCCCAAAGGACTTGCTATCTTTCTTTGGTCACCCGAAGTTATCTACCTCGAATAGCGAATAAACATCGCCATCTTCCGAGACAACGGAGCTTCGTGACATAGCTAGCCCTTTGGGCACCCATGAGGACTTTTAATTTTACTATTATGAAATGTAGATAGGGACAGGCTTTCTCGTCCTTTTTATTCTTTTTCAATGTTTTATATGTTGTACAGATAAAGTGTATATCTATGTATCTAAGTAAGTATTAAGTTTGGGTTATTACATTTAATTTTAAGTAGAAGCTAAAAGAATCGATAGACATATTTTGTAAGGAATTAAAGTGCGTGATCAAAGGATTGCCTTAATAATAGCAGAAAATGTAAGTATACCTACATTTATATACCAAAAACAAAACAAAATACTTTATGAATAGGGTCCGCCTTACGTTGGATACTTCGCTCTATCTTCTTAAGTAACTAATTTTAACGACAAAGAGATCCATAAATTAACTTAATGAAACGTCTCACAATAACCAAATATACCTTCTCAGGACAATATTTTCTTTTAACCGTATTTTTAGATGAAAATTTTCTTAAGATAATATCTCTGTAACAAATCATACCATTGTCCTAAGGACCCCTCCGAAGATGTATTTTTTCCACGCCATAAAATTAAATGCGAAGGCGGAGGATGATTTTATTATTTTGAATACTTTTATCCGTGTTTGTGAGTGAACAATATGATTATTGTGGTTATTTTCTTTAAAAGGGCTCAGGCGTACGTGGAGGAAAATTAAGCAGGGCTTAACTATCAAGTCACTCTAATTCTTAACTACATATAGGTGAATCTAATCACCATAAAATGAAAAAAATACATAAGAAAAAAGTAGCCCAATATTTTATTTTATTACAGAGTGTAAATTTTAGTTCATAGGGTTGTAGCTTTTAATTAAACTTCAAATAAAAACTACACTTGTTTAAAAAATACTGTACAAATAGTAGAGTTTAAAAACTAAACGATCCACCCCTTTTTAGTTGTTTTCATTATTCGATAACATCATTTGTTTTTATGTTTTTTTATTATTATTATAAACAAAAAAAAAACAGTAGCTTCTGGACGTTTGTCTTTTAGACGGGAGAGTACCTACCGCCGAAGATCAGTAACATGACGATTACGCGTAGTTTTATTTTACAGGAATACCGATTATTGTTTGCGTCAACGTAACGTATGCGTCAACTGGACGTGCACTTAACTAATGCGTCATAAGTTACGGCAATTGGGCGGTTGTTAACGTGACGATTACGCGTAGTTTTATTTTACAGGAATACCGATTATTGTTTGCGTCAACGTAACGTATGCGTCAACTGGACGTACACTTAACTAATTCGTCATAAGTTACGGCAATTGGGCGACCGGACCTGAAGAATCGTTAGTTTCGGAGTGAGGTTCCTTTTAAACAAAACCATGGGTCGATGCGTTAGCTAACAGTGGTAGACAAAGTTCTTTGTATCATACAACAAAGCGTTTGCTTTCACAAAAACCAATACTAGTTATAGACGAGATAACTATTTGCAAGTAATAGTTAGGAACAAACATTAGATTATTAGTAGAGTTGAAAGTTCTCTGAGAACGCCTTCCTAATTATTAATAGCAAGTAACATCTGTATATTGCTGTTTCTTATAACCAGGTGCCAAGTGTATTGAACATTTAGGCATATGGTAGTTATGTAGTTAAGGTATCTTATTTGATGATAATGCTATTGTCTTGCTTGTATTAATGAGATGTTTATTCAGGCGATATCAAGCAAAGTAAAACTTTTTTTAGGTTTTTTTAAAGATTTTTAGGTAACTAAGTTCGAACCAAAATAAAGTTCGAAGTCCGAATTTTATATTTATAGATTAGTCAGGCAGGACTTAAAATTTTATAATTATAGATTAATACCCTAATCCTGATTAGTCTTAACTAGTAGTTCGCCCCGAACTGAGACCTCACGATTTTTTTTACCGGTTTTTGCCAGCGTAAAGTATGATAATATAACGACGAAAGACACCAAATACTTCGGTCTATCTTATTTAAATGATAGATGCCTAATATCGCTATCCCTACCCTGACCCTGGACATCGCTAAATGGATACTTTTAACGAATTCAAACGCGTTAGGCATATCTTGTCTAGAAAATGAGTTCCATAGCCTAATTTTCTTGGTCTCAATCACGTATTTTTTTATTTCGCCTTTTCTTGATACTCGCTATATCCTCCTTCCGTCTATATCTCCATATCGTCAGTACCTAGAGTTCCTACTCATCAATTGAACACGATAGACCTAACTTGTCTAGATATGAGTTCATATAGCCTTCTTCCGGGTATATTACCAAACCCCATATATCAGTTGCTTGCTTAACACATAGATTGCCTACTATCAAGACAACTTAAACGAATCCAAACACGATAGGCTTATCTTGTCTAGAAGATGAGTTCATATTTCTTTGAAGTTGAGTACCTTCTTCCAGCTCTATCACCAGATTCCAGATATCAGCTGATTCTTCAGAAGCTAGAATACCTACTTATTAAGGTGCTTTGAAAGAGTCCAAACATGATATGACTATCTTGCTCTTAAGATAATTTTAAGTTCTTATTGTCACCTTTCTCATCGGGTCTTTATCATCAGACTAAACAACCAAATGTTTAGTACCTACGTACTCATCATAATCGAAAGAGGAAAATATATAGGAGAGAGGCTCCTCCCTCGATACAAATATATTAGAGAAGTTTGAGACCTATATTATCGGTCCTTTAATAGGTCCCTAACCTATTAGTAAATAAAAATAATAAAAAGATTAGTCACAAGTTTATTAATTAGTATCTCTAGATCGGCTAGAAATACTATTGAATATAATCCATCACAATTGTTAACCAACCGTTGATTATGAAATAAATGAATAATATGAAGCAAAGAGAGGTCTGACGATTTATGGGAAAGTAGAATAGACGCTTTAATAATACAGTCTTCACCCAAGGTAGGTACATCCTGAGTGGCCCAGACGATGTCAATCATAGAAGGATTGATCAATTTTCGCCTCGACCTCCGTTTAGCTGATCAATAGCTGATTCAAGCAGCTCCTTCGAAGACCATCGGGAACAACACAAGAGTGCTTGACTTTGCACTATAAACTTTTGCGAATTATTTGAATTTAATTAAGGATGACCATATTATTATTATATACCTAATATGGATCATCCATTTTAACCATAATATCACGAAGTTAAGTTATTTTTTTGTACTTAATGGTTTTGAAAATTTCTGGAAATCATATTTTTTACCAAAGAGAATTTAAATACTACGTTTTTTTACGACAATGACAGAAAGAAAACCTGACATTGTCATTTTTGAATCATAAAAGAAGGTCTAAGCGTTTTTTTCCTTTTTGATACAAATGAGTTTGATATAAAAATGACGGCTGAAATGATAAATTCCTGTGGATTCCTTCCAGTTCCATCATCAGATCAGTTCCACGGTACCATATTATTGTCACCAAAGTTACGCCCTTTCATTTGATACCCGACTCGGGTATATTTGCCCCAAAGTTTGCCTGCCATATAGGTAGATCCCGTTTTGCACCCCCTATCTCCGTAACCTCCCGACCGATCCTGCTCATGTTCGAACTTAAAAATTCTATGGACCTCAACTACTCGTATACCAAAAATTATTAAGATCAGAGCAACGGTACTCAAGTTATCGTCGAACAAACATACATAGATACATAGATATATAGATACATAGGTACAACCGACCGACCGTCTCGCCACTAGACCTCTCTCGCTTCGCTCGTTCGGTCAAATATAATTTTTTTAATAATAATAAAAGTCTTAACTGACTGAAAGATATTTCAACGCATAGTTCAAGCCAATAATAAACGGATCAGACTATTCGGCAAAGATATAGCTATTATGACATAGGCAATAAGCATTCACTAAGAAAGGATTTTGTCAAATTCAACCCCAAAGCGAGAAGTCGCAGATGAAAGCTAGGCAATAATATTTTATTTTATGTTCATAGGAAAACATACAGTGATAAACAACTAAAAATACAAAGAAAATTATTACAAAACACCATTTACACGTTTTTGCATTTACACTAAAGAAAACAGGAAATTCACAATAGTAAAAGAAAGAAACAAAAACACAATAACGAAGCAGATACCAGGAGAGAAACACGAGCATTACTGAAAGAAAAGAACTAAGTAGTACCAAGACAAATAAAATTATTATAATTTAAATAAATAAACTGACAAATATCGTTAGTAGGTATAATTTTAGCTGAATAACCTAGTCCGAAGTTTTATGCTATGATTAATAGTATTGAGAACTCATAATAAACACCATAAATTCAAATGGCCAAAGTTCACTAAAAGCATCACCATGTGTCGATTGGCCACGCAATGTAAACAATCGGAAACCGGGGTCAATACTGCCCCCTGCCTTTTACCCTACGGGTCAGCCCTAATATTGTCAATTAATTAATTATCTTTAGCCGATATGGACAGCAGGATTTGAACTATGCGTAGCCTAAATTCATTACCTAAATTGATGATTGCTGATGGGTCCCCGACAGGTATTCATTACTGACTAGGTACCTACCACGTCACGGAAATTAAATATCATTTCGTTATGTGATTTTTTTCGTATTCGTTTGTTAATTGAAGTAATGGGATACCCTAGTAAGTCAATTAAGTATTTATATAATTACTAGCTGCGCCCCGCGGTTTCACCCGCGTAAGTCCCGAACCCGTGGGAATATCGGGATCAAAAGTAGCCTATGTGTTAATCCAGGTCTCCAGCTATCTAGATACCGAGTTTCATCGCAATCGGTCCAGTAGTTTTTGCGTGAAGGAGTAACAAACATACACACACACAAACTTTCACATTTATAATATTAGTAGGATGGGAGCATTTACCTTTTTGAGTATATTATTATTGTCTTCTTTTAACGTGTTATTATCAGGTGGCCGAAATCGCAAGTCGTCTTAAGCGTCAACTTGCCTTAAATTAATGTTGTCTGTTTGGCAAGAGTCTTTAATGTAACCTGTCTATGAAGTATCCTTGAAGTTTTTGTTAGCTGCTCTGTAATCAAAAATAAATGATATTTGTCTAAAAAGCAGATCCTGAAATGTAGCTTGTTTATGTTTTAAACTTAGGTAATTTGAGGTGCAAAAACACTATGGACATAGTAAGTAAAGTTTTTCCTATGGTAAAGACTGACCTCCATTTATTTATATAAAATAATAATAATAAATATTGCAGGACATTCCACACATCGCCATCTAGCCCCAAGCTAAGTAATTAGACTTGTGTTATGGGTGCTAGACAACGGATATATACATAGAAACAACCAGACCACAGACAAATATCTAAGCATAAATACTTGTCTGAGGCGGGAATCGAACCCGCGTATTGTATTTTATAGCGAATTTGTATTATAAGATTCTCTACGTGTATAAATAATACAGTTTTTAAATAAATATTAATAATTTTATATAGGTAATACTACTTAAAATAAAATATAACCCTTCAATGCCGGTGAGATCTAGTTGCCAAGATGGACAGCGGCGTAACTGACAAACAAAAACAATGTTTTTCACTTTACGACATCCTGAATGGAATATAAAAAAGTAATGTATCCTTAAGTTTGGGTTAGATGTAGAGTGACGGTCAGTCCCTACGTCCCGTGGTCTCTCGAGGGACAAGGGATTACACTTTGTTTTACCTCATGTCTACATTATGTGAAGTTTTATAAAATAAACTAGATATTGATTATTTTAAAGGGGGGATTTTACACAAAATAGACTTTTATTTGACCTCATCTCACCCGATAGGAAGGGACGATGAGATCGAGGATATAGACTGCTAGCTTTGAAAGGGAACAGCATGTCTGAAAAATATGATGGAACGCGAAAATGTGTTAGAAGATGGTGTTAGAAGCCGCCGGTTAAGGCCTACCACCGCTTGATCGTCTGCTCCTTTGGCGCTAACCTGGGGTATGTAGGGCATCAAGAGCTAAATCCTACAGATGCGAGCAAAGCTAAATCTCCGAAAAGGGTTTACGGTAGGTTTATAGAAATTAAACTTAATAAGAACCAACAGGTTACCTAATATTAAATCTTACTATAATAGTAAAGGAGCAACGAAGACAGATAAGTTATACCTTTTAGATTTTTATCATTTTTATAGGCTCAACTACTTAAATTACAGTATAATAATAACAAGCTCACATCAATGAAAAATAACTTTCTATTGACAAAGTGTGAAATACGTAGTTATCCTTAATTCAAAAAGACCTAATGAGTATCGATGCAGTCACTTATTTTAGTTAATTTAAGTAATAGGTATGTACTGAAAATTTGCACAAAGCACACACACTTCTGAAAGTAGTGCCAGAAAAGCCAGCAGTTACTACCCATAAAAGTTACAATACATAAGTGTAAGCAACAGTTCTTACCCGGAAAAATAGTGCCACAGTATAAGGAAGAGTTACAGTATAAAGGAGAGAGAGGTGAACGACCTCGCCCTTCGGAACACCTACTGATGTTATTGACAACATGCGGAGTTTCTTTTATTTCCCACTAGGCACTTGGGGGTTAGGCGGCGGGCAATAAGTTTGCGAACTCCGCAACGATACAAGGGTTGCCTTGATTGTAATTACGAGTGATATTATTGGGTCTGAAGGACATTTTCGGACATAGAACTTTTTGGGGTGTTAATTAATAGAAAATCGCTGTTATGCCTACAACTTATGCTTCATTATCTTGTACCTTGTTTATTGTAATTACGAGTGATATTATTAGTTCTGAAGGACATTTTCAGACAAAGAACTTTTTGGGGGTGTTCATTAATAGAAAATCGCAGTTGTACCTACAATTTATATTTCATTATCTGTTATCAGGTACCTAGTTTATTGTAATTACGAGTGATATTATTGGTTCTGAAGGACATTTTCGGACATAGAACTTTTTGGGGGTGTTAATTAATAGAAAATCACTGTTGTGCCTACAATGTATACTTCATTATCTGTTATTAGGTACCTAGTTTATTGTAATTACGAGTGATATTATTGATTCGGAATCACATTTTCTTGGTGTTAATTAATAGAAAATCGCTGTTATGCCTACAACTTATGCTTCATTATGTAGTACCTTGTTTATTGTAATTACGAGTGATATTATTGGTTCTGAAGGACATTTTCGGACATAGAACTTTTTGGGGGTGTTAATTAATAGAAAATCACTGTTGTGCCTACAATGTATACTTCATTATCTGTTATTAGGTACCTAGTTTATTGTAATTACGAGTGATATTATTGATTCGGAATCACATTTTCTTGGTGTTAATTAATAGAAAATCGCTGTTATGCCTACAACTTATGCTTCATTATGTAGTACCTTGTTTATTGTAATTACGAGTGATATTATTGGTTCTGAAGGACATTTTCGGACATAGAACTTTTTGGGGGTGTTAATTAATAGAAAATCACTGTTGTGCCTACAATGTATACTTCATTATCTGTTATTAGGTACCTAGTTTATTGTAATTACGAGTGATATTATTGATTCGGAATCACATTTTCTTGGTGTTAATTAATAGAAAATCGCTGTTATGCCTACAACTTATGCTTCATTATGTAGTACCTTGTTTATTGTAATTACGAGTGATATTATTGGTTCTGAAGGACATTTTCGGACATAGAACTTTTTGGGGGTGTTAATTAATATAAAATCGCTGTTGTGCCTACTGTGCCACTTATATACTTCATTATCTGTTACTAGGTACCCACTCTACGCATAAAGTACTGAAGACCAATTCTCGTAAATAAAATTGTTCAAATTACATTTGCAATATCAATCCGATTACATGTCGATTATAAAAAACATCTAAAAATAAAAAATAAACTGACTTTGAGGATGTTTTGAGCTGTAATGATATTTGCATGTAATTTGAACATTGTTATTGAAGAGAATTGGCCTTCTGATCTGATTATAAAACTTTGTCTGTAGCTACCTATATTATACTAAAGCTCCAACTATCTATATATTATTTGGAGCCTCGAATAACAAACAGGTAACTTTTAATCAAAAGATCAAACTCTAAAAAAAAACCATTTAGAATCATCCAGTGAATGTGATCACTTTGAATAGTCTTAAAAACTAAGTTAGGCTGTAAGTAATCCTAAAATTACCTCAGGATCCCGACATAGACGTTGTCACAGATATAAATTTCCATATAGGTAATTGATTCATTGATTGAGTCTAGACTAGAATATAAATTGTAGTAACTATTATCCAATTATGTTACACCAAAGGGCTTACTCGAATACCTACCGATTAAGCAACACAATGCAACTGGAGTAAACACATCGCAAGACACTAGTAACTGTAGGTTACAGGTAAGCTCAATAGTTTCAGGAACCATTGTTGTATTGAGCGCCTTGGGCATTCAACCAGCACAATGTATGATCCACAGATTACCTATACATTCGCTGAATGCGTTGTATTACTAGACCAATGGTTTATTTCACAATATTAATCTATACTATCTATACTTATAATATTATAAAGCTGAAGAGTTTGTTCGTTTGTTTGTTTGAACGCGCTAATCTCAGGAACTACTGGTTCGAATTGAAAAAATATTTTTGTGTTGGATAGTCCATTTATCGAGGAAGGCTATAGGCTACTTTTTATCCCGATATTCCCACGGGATCGGGAGTTACGTGGGTGAAACCGCGGGGCGCAGCTAGTTCAAAAGAAAGAAAAGCATTTATTGAGTACAAACACACGACAAACACTGAAATGAAGAAATGAACATGACAATGAAAATTATTTACATAAAAAACAAAAAAAGTGGTAAAGAAAAGCAACATAAATGAGGAGTCGAATTAACACGAATGTTACAAATTGTCCTATACTGTCCTGTATATGTCCTATGCGAAGAGAGGAGACGCATGTGACAAGAAGAGTGATGAATATGAATGTAGAGGGATGGAGAGGAAGAGGACGACCGAAGAAAAGATGGATGGACTGCGTGAGACAAGACATGAGAGAGATGAATGTGAACGATGAGATGACGACTAATAGGAGTGAATGGAAGAAAAAGACATACTGCGCCGACCCCAAATAAATTAAATTACAAATTGTCCTATACCTACTTTGTTTAAGAATTATTTTAAATTATAAACCTCTACAACAGCTACGTCTACGTCGTCAAAACGTAAAAAATTGAGAACAATAGTATTTCACGAAAGTCTTCACTGTTTGCAAAATAATGTAAATAAACAGATTGCAGAGAAAGATCATTCAGATACAGATACTTTGAATACGCCTACCTACTTATACTAAATGTTTTTCCAATCTATGAAAAACAGTCAATAGAGATATAAAAAGATTTAAAAAACCTTTGTTACAAGTCTGAAAAGAAATCGCTAAATCTTTAGAATTTTATTTCAAACTACACAAAAGCGAATTAAAATTCGCGGGAAAAAATTCCAATAAGATAAATGGTTCTAAAGTGAAAGCAAAATAAGTAGGGAAGTTGAGAATCGAAGCGTAAAATCGGAAATGGCGGACGGTGCAGCGCCCCTGAATCGTTTGTCACTAAATCATAGTCACTATAAAAGTCCCGATAAAGTAGTAAATATTCTTCATGCATTTTATTGTGTTATTGTAATATTCACAAATCTCGATCGTCGTATACTTAATGCGTATACAATATCGCGGTTCATGACGGCATCGGTTTAGTAAGCGTGTACCACTATATAATACATAACTATTTTCTATTCAGTATAATTAACAAAAAAATATTGCCGTAAAAAATAGTAAACATACACGAATATTTTGTTAACTTTTTATTATTTTAACAAGTCTTTTCAATTATTCGCAACTGTGATAAAAAAAAACGTCGTACGATACGCGTGTGGAATGATCATTGCATCTCGACTTTTTTAAATGCGCTCGCGTTCCGCTCGCGCGTCGCATACCGCCTCTATGCGTTGATCGATTTACCACACTTGTATCGCAATGTACTACTAATATGTCCTCAAATGTGCAGTTGAACGTTGGAGTAAGTGCACCACGGGCTGCGGTCGCACTGCTACGGCTTCGGCATCGGTCCAAATTATTCATATTTGCTCATATTTTATTTGCGATGGCCTACCTGTGTCCGGAGTTGGTTGAGTGACGGTTCCTAAATATACCTTTAGTATGGACAATATGGGCATACCGTGTATTCCCACTGAAATCTAACGGCGAATAACAAAGAAATATACCCCTCTGTGACTCATAGTATTAAGAAGGTACTTGTCAATCTATGTCATCTCTACGGGAATTCTTATGACTCAGCCAGCTTCCGTTTTGTCTATAAAATCACTTTACTACGGAATCTTAATAGAAAAATTGCTGTAACATTAGCTTTTATAATCTGTAATGTTGAGTTTAAAGGTCGGTAGAGACGATTTTTTTGTTACAAAACCATATCATATTCTACGGTCTCAAAAAAAGTATTTGAATTCCTTATACCCAAATCCTTTTTCAAATTGTGTTAGCCTATCAAATCCAAAAATATGGGTGTAATTGAAATATTTTCCGATTTGAAATCCAATTACGTATTCTAATTATATTATAAAAGTTTTTCTTCAACGAACGGAATTCAAAGCGAAAACTTCAAACTAAGTTTGTTAAAGTGTTCAACAAAATTTTATAGCAATTCGGTTCTCATTTCTTATCTTTTATCATCCGCCACACTGAGTACCAAAGAAACATCGTTGGAATTAATCATACAAATAAGGGAATCACGAGTTTCCAACAGGATTTAAGCAGCCCGGTTTTCCGAAAATTTATGACCGATTCGTTTCTCGCTAATTAATTTCAACTCTTATCTGATACGCTAAATTGGAGTTCAGACTTTGTTCCGTAATTCGTCTTAAAATTAATAATTTTAGCCAGTGAGTTTTATCACGAATATAATTTGATGAAAATTATTAAGGAAACTTCGTTGTTTTATTCAATTGCATTGAACAAGCTTTCAATCGCGACTTCGTCAACGTAGGGGTTGAATTTTCCAAAATCTTAACGAATGCCTACATCTTAATAGCTATCCGTGTGTCAAATTTCAGCCTGACTCATCATTGGCTTAAGCTGTGCGTTGACTACACCTATAAGTCAGTCGACTGACTGACTAAGGTTTTTTTAAATTTTTTATATATATATTCTTGTTGTAAATCTCTCGTTACTTACTATATTTGCCTTACGTTTAAATGAAACAAGAGCTATGAATAAATAGTTTAATTTGCATCAATTATGATTATTCAAATAGGGGTTCTAAAGTTCGTTTTCATTACTTGCAGTTCTGTAAATTATTACAAATATTTTTCCAACATCTAATATTAACATTTCACGAAAGGAAGACTTTTATATTTAAATAAATAAATAAATAAATATTTCAGGACATATTACACATCGCCATCCAGCCCCAAGCTAAGCAACTTAATGCTTGTGTTATGGGTGCCAGATAACGGATAAACTACTTATATACTTTTTTTTTTGTAAATATATACATATTATACATATAGGAAACACCCAGAACCAGAAACAAGAATTTATGGTCAGCATAAATACTTGTTCCCGGCGGGAATCGAACCCGCAACCTTCTGCGTCGCAGTCGGGTGTTCGCCCGACGCGCCACAGAGGTCGTCATTTAAAGGTCACATGGTGGCGAAAATTATTTTAAAATAACAGAACAACTAATTTTACTAGACCCAACCTTTTGAGATTAGTAATGAGTGTCCGCAGTGTTTGGCAAGAACAACAACCAAAAATATACATAAAATTTTATTTTAGGTACACGGGTTTCCCATTATTTCCCAGATGTCGGATGAAGATAAAACATGTTATTATAACGTCAACCCACGTCATGTTGGTGGATGTAAGATATTTTATTGTGACAATGTTTAAGTACATAATTTTACCTAAAACTATAGTTATTAATATTGTCTCCTAAGTAATTTTTCAGGAAAGTTTCTTTTACTTATTCTTCTATGACGGTCTCCCGTGGATTAGTTGTTATCTGAGGAGGAAGTACATATTTCTTAATAATGTCATTTGTGAAGATTGGCACTTATGTTAGTAAGTGCCTATATACTTTTCCAGACGTTTTAGTATCTCGACTTCCTATATTATTATTACCCTATTCTTTCTTAAAATATAGCTTGCTCTACAAACGCCTTTAATAACGGAAAATTGCGATTCTTTCTTTCAAACTAATGTTATTTGAAAAGTAGATGAAACTTGCGGTTATTTTAAGTGGAAACTGGTGACGCAACTGTAATTTATCATTCGTTCTTTTATTTTTAGGAAGCGCAATTTCTGTTGACAGCAGTTCTCTGCGTGTGTGGAGGCATTTTGCCATCAATATTCCATGAGCGTAGGAGGGGAGAGAGCTGAGCATCAGCATTTCATTATTGCAGCCCCATACATGGTAGATAGTCGACTATGAGCCTTGCACCATCTTTTTTTTTTCAAATAAACAGAAATTCGAACCTAGACGTGCGTTACTCCTGCTTTTTGCTGACGAAATTCTTGTTACCACGTTCGTGGAATTTCCTGTCTATTATTATGGTTGGTACGTGAGAAGACGTTATCAGTAAGGTTCCAAATTTTATTTAATAAAAAATGGAACTTTGTAATCAGATTGTAACACGTAAGATGTTTTGCTGCTCAATTGGGGAAACAAGTTTGATATCAGACACTTATTGTTGTTTGCAACAAGTTTCTACTTCATTTACAGCTGACCTTTTATTTATCACTAACAAAACTGCTGTAAAAGCACAATATTATTGAATACCTAATTCTTCACAACTGAACATCAAATAGTCAAGTTATCATTCATCTCACGTCTCCAGTTTTATTGGAATTAAGCTATACGGAACCCTTTAGCTGGGCTGACAGTTGCCAGTAATACCGAGGATTACTTACCGGAGGGAACTCTAAAACCGTAAACGTAAAAGGACTTATTTTACACGAAATACCAAGACAAATCTCGAATTCGTGATTGTTTTGACAAATACAAGGCAATATGTATTATGATACGTTTATGGATATTTCTACTAACAAGAAGGTATAAAAAATTGTATCTGCTGATGCAGAGTAACATAAAATCTTACCGATTTATGAAGTTATGAAAATTTCTGTCGCCAAGTAATTTAGGTGGAAAATGCTTTAATTTTTAACGCCTCTTACATACTAACATTGAAGTCTTGTGTTAGTTATCAACTTCAGCATCAAGATAACGTTCAAAAGCAAGGGAAACTCTTATAAAACAAAGTAGAAGTGCAAGCTCAAGGGTGTCTCAAGGCTCCATACGATGTAGTGCCATAAAATTTCTAGTACTCGTAAACTATTGTGCGTTTTTATGATTCATCTGCAATGTTTGGAGACCCTCTTGAGGTACAATCGCGTGCCAAAGTATATACCATAAAATTTATATGCGGACTTAGTAAAAGGAAATTTTAAATTCATGAGGATGGAGGTTTTTTGTGTGTATTAGACTGTACTTAGGTGGAAATGAAGCTTAAAATTTTCAATTGAGTTAGTTAGGAAGTTAGATTACAGGGCAAGCGTATAGAGGCAAAAAGTTGCTACTCTGAGTTAGTGAAAATTTCATGTCTTTCCGCAATTCGATTTGTCATACCTTTTAGTAAACTATTAATTTTAAATAAACAATATCCTAATAACTTTTCCAACCCACATTACCAAGTGCGAAAATTTGTGCAGGGTTTGTGTCTAAGTAAATTTGGTCATCTCGCCCAATCCGCGTTTACGAGGGGTCAGCCCTAGCCGTGAGCCATCGAGATTTGAGGGCACTAACCATGAATCATTGTTGGTATACACATTTCTTATTTAATTTTGTCTCTTTCATGTTTTGTTTTGGTTCAAGAATAGGGATGTAAAGGTTAAATTCGTATTTGATATGTAACTAGTAGGTGCTAGTAGGTACTTACAGGATATTGTTTTCTTGGCTATTTTTTTTAGAAACAGGCACGGTGCGACAAATCATATTTAAATTTACCTTTGTTAAAAAAGTATGAATTGAAAATTGTCTTCTTTTATTTCAATACGAAAACATGAGATATAGTGATCTAAGAGTATAGAGTATACAGAGCGTGTGGCGACTCTAGAAATGTGAATAGGAATCAGACAAAGTGGCCAAATCTTCAAAATAAATGATAGAGAAGCAAGAGGCACTCTAATCCTTGCAAAAATATTGTTATTTCTTCGCAACTACCTACTCACTCAATAATTCAAAGTTCTTCAGTCGGCACGTGTCTGACATGTGCCTGTTGAGTGCGAATATTTTTTATCCAATTTTCTGCAAAAATAAGACTTCTTTAGCCACAAGCCATAGATTTGTTTCTTTTTCTTATAAAAATATTAGTCCCTAGGTATTTTTATAATATGTACTTTAATTTTTAAGTGTGATTAGGTGACAAGATACTTCTAAGATCTTCTTCTGAGTTAATTGTTAGTATTTCTTATTTCACCTAGTTATAGTGTATTCATTAATTACTGTGTCCCGATTTTATATTTATGGCAGAGAAATTATTTTATACAGGTAAAATGAATCTAACTCAGTTTTTAACTTTACCTACGCCATAAATTAAGTTTTCATTTTACTGCAATTTGTAGTCAAAATACAAAACAGGTTCTAAAAACAGCAAACGATATACACGTACGTTCGTTGTTCGTTGCTCCTGTTAAATAAATGTAGATACTACAATGCAAGCGAAACTAAATGAATGGACAACGAACAAAACTGAAGCGGGAGTATTAATGAAATGGGCAATGCAAACAAGTTGAAATGAGAAATTTGCATTTTTTTTAAAAGGTGGAACTCGGAACGAGAAGTTGGTACCTATAGATGATGTTAGACGATGTTCATTGCCGATAATATTTGACAATACGTTTGGGTCATCTCACAATAGCATTGTAAGTACCAGTCACTGAGAAATTAGTATATGGAATATCTGATACTTCAGAAGGAGCGGTGTAAGGCCTTAACACCTACACGTTGGACGACCTAAATGAAGCCAATGATGCTGCCGTAGCTGTAGTGCAATATTGCTCAGACATAATTTAAAGGTGTGTCGAAAAGATAAACAAGAATTTTGATAAAGAGACCCTGCAAAGTAGGACACAACAGTGACGTAGCAGTAACACTAAAATAATTACAGTGGCAGTTCTTTCCACTGTAGAAACCTACTTGTAAAAAAATGTTTTTTCATATGCTACTTTTGCATTTGTCAAGTTAATTGAACCTTGTAACAACAAGTGAAATCTTTAGATTAACGTAATTGACCTTCGTAATTGACCTTAATTAACCATATTTACACATTTGTCTGAATAAATAAAAAGCATAAAATAAAACGGTAAAATGATAATGCATTATTTAAAATTGTAGGTGAAAATTCCTAAGATGGTAATAAAATTTAGCCAATTCAAATAGAACCATTCAAATATTTATCAAAAATTTATCAATGTTGGTCCGTTTTGATAGACAGCACATAAATTAACAAAACATTTCGTGGAATAAAACACGATTGTGCCGACTGGTAGTGACGCGATGTCATCCGTCCGGAAGGGATGAACCTACCCTTGGTAACTGGACAAAGATACTGATAAAGTTAGAAGGGTTTTATCAATGAAGTTGGGGAAGTTCTTATTTTGGAAGGGAAATTATAAAGAAAACTCGAACACTTTTCTGAAGAATATTAATATGGAATTTTTGACAAAAGGCGATGGTAGTCGAAAACAATCCCCCATTTTCTTGAAACTGCTGCAAAATATAGATGTATTTTTCAGAAAATAATTATCTTTTCCCACGTCATTTCTCTACTGTGATACGTCTTCGGTCAACCCTTTGACTACCAACCTTAATAATTAACGAAAAGCCGAACTAACTAGATTCAGTTCAGATATTTCATCGTCCCACTCAATATTGATGTTGATTCACCGAGAGAAACTCTTTTGTGTTTTTACCGGCCAATTTCGGCGGATATGCATCGAATAGGGTAGCTTTTTTGACAACAACATGCGCTCAAATTGCAGTTTTAATTATTTTGGCCTGATGGCCAATTAAGGTTTTGTTTTAATGAAGTGACACCGTCATCTGGGCCGTTTCCATCTGTTCGTAGAGTTTATTAACTCGTTTTTATTTGGACAGTAATCAATCTGCTCAACGACTATTATAGTACCTACCATGAACTTCCTGATATTTCACGGTAGGTACAGATTACTTGATCGCAGTTCAAAAAATAAGAATTTACTACAATTGTATAACCACACAAAAGAGATTTCCAGTCAATTCAAATAACAGAAATTACATTGATCTTTTATTGCATTTACAGGGGGATAAAATCACAACTTTGGAAAGAAATGAACTGTGAGTTCGTTCCGGAAGGGTTGAAACGACGACGTGGGTTGAATAGACAATGCTTATTCGGAATGTTGATTTGTTAAATCCTTCCGTGCATACCAAATAACTCTAGTTGAAATTAAATTATGTTGCAAGAACATTAAAATTTCAGACTTCTTTTGCCGTTGTTGAAAGTTTCAACCTGGTATTTTGATGAAATTGTTTCCGTTTATGAAAATATATTGTTTAAAACGGAACGCCAAATGGTGGAGGAGAAGTTGAAACTACATAGTTTTGTGTGCACCGAATGCGACGTGCAGCTAAATTAAAATGTTTTTTTATTATCAGATATGTACCCATAGATAAAAGATAACTTTATATGATAGATAACTTTATTTTTAAGCTAGGAACATAGAACACGACGTACACAAAGTAAAGTCATAACTAGGAAGTATAAGTTGCATAAATCGGCCCTTAACTATAGCACAGAAACAGAAATTGTTTGTAGTTTTTTGTAAGGACGCGTTGAAATAAAGCCACCTCACAAAAACCCGACTTCAAAAGTTTGTTAGCCAGATCAAGGAAATCCTACATTTTCCGTTAATTTAGCGGAACCCCAAGCGTTCGGATATTCGCAAATTACAGGGGTATAGTGGTCGTACGTCAGCGGGGCATCGTCCCGTGGGTAGCACAATCACGAAATGCTTTTTATTTTTTTAGTCCTTCACTTTTATAGCCTCATCAGATACTATTATGAGGGGGCAGAGTAAAGTAGGTTTTCGATGCAATGACGAGGGATGTTTAGGAGAACAATCTGGTCAATTTTGTGTTTAGTTTGAAAGGTCATCCCATTCATCATTCAATAATAATTGATTACTTGGGCATTCTGCCAATATTACCATTACCTTTTCAACAGAAGAGTGTAACTGCCCAAGTTATTTAAAACTGGAAATAATTTTTATAATGACAAACTTTACGTAATAATTAATTTACAAAAGGCAGCAGGAAGCAACGCAAAAGGCCGTGCCTCCAAAGCATGGGAACCGATAAAACTTACTTATCGAAGTAGTGACTGTAACAGCAGTATAGTTTCACAACCAGCATAAAAAATGACCATACACTATAAGTGAACGCTCTGTGACTTAGTACAAAACAAGCTCTTCGATCTCTTATCATATCTATCTGATCAAAATAGCATGAAATAGCTCAATTTATCGCCAACTATCACACGTGTAAGAGCATCTCTAGCGATATCTAATTGGGTCCTGTTATGGTTCAAGCAGTTCCGTTTAATCAATATTGGTTAATTACACGCCAATCTCAAACATTCTCGAACTCTGTATTAATGATACTTGCAACATATGCAACGGAAATACACAGAATTTAGAATTATGCTCTAGGTATTAGGTGCTATTAGCAGTAGGATTTAACTGTATAGTAGTATTTAGTATATAATATGCTGTAGTTTTCCAGGGAACTACTGCCATACTTCTACCACATACTTGCATTACTTTTTTTCCGATTTAAAATGTGTCGGTGATTTATTAATACACAGTATGACATTTGTAAAGACTCATCTAAGTCATTTTGCAATATTTAACATCTAGAGGACCAATTCGGAGGAGGTCGTTAAATATAGGTGGTTCAGACTTAATTTACTAGATGGTAATGAATCTAACCCTTGTCAAAGAGAAAAGAAACATTATAGGAAAAAGGTCCACGTACTTACTCGTTCAGGCAAGATTCTTAGAATTTACTGATAACATATGTTAAGTTGTTCATAGTAAATCTATACTTGTTAAATGCTTTGTCCTGAATGACTGACTGATCAACGCACAGCCTAAACCACTGATCGTTGAGACCTAAAACCTAGAGGGTGTGTTCTCTGTATAATGTAGGCATCCTATAATTAAGATTTTGAAAAAATCAACTCCTACGCGGACGAAGCCGTGGGTAAAAAAAGCTAGTTTAAAATAAAACTCCTGTTTATAAAGTCAAGTTATATCTAAGTAAACTCTATAATTTCGTAAAACAAGACAACAATTTTCACTTGAAAACATGTCAGATAATAAATTGAAGGTGTTACGCAGCTCGCGGGGTGAATAAAGCCTTACTTATTTTAATATCATTTGAATATTCCGATACCTACCCGCTTTTATGGCTTTTACCGTTTTCATCATGCAGAAGCTTTTATGATATAAAAATACATACTTAGGTAATATGTTAATCTAATGTTTTTGAAACATCATTTTTATGACCAATATCAGTAACACAAAAATGGCTAAGTTTAACGCGTTTTCCTTTTCCTTCAAGTTTAACCTATAATTGTACTCAGAATTTGTATTATACGTAAGTATTTGATTTAGTTCAATCATAGGATAATTGTAGAGAATCCTGTAGGATGCAGTGCGTCATGCGTCGCGACGCAAAGTCGCGCCGTCTGGACTGTTTTCTACCACCCTCCTATGGCTTGCTGAGCCCCTGGTACTTAGCGGGAGATGCATCAATCAATTACTATAGATAATTGGTTATTACGCGAAATATTGGATGTCAATTGACTAAAAATATTACCTTACAATATACAAAAACATCATCGATTTGACAGTCTGGAATATCTCTGTAAACATAACACAACTTCAGTATATTTAGTTCTATTAATACCTACAGTTACGTAAAGTTTGTAGCCCAACAAAGATACAATATTCCAACCTCTCAAGAGAGAGTATGTCAAAATCAATCTCACAGAATACATAAGTACTCAATGTAAATATTTGAGACAAGTCCAATCTCCAGATTATGTAGAAGGCATTAGGGGTATCTAGTTTTGAAAAGGATTATCTTTAAGAACATCAATGTTTCAATTTTTGATACACACAATTTGAAGTAGTAACTTAGATAGAAGAAGATTATCTAATCTTCTCGAGATGTAATTTCGATGCAGGTTCTTTTAATGATACGCTGCCGTGTTCAGATGAATTTTGAAGATGTTTTAATACAATAGATGTAGGTACAGATGAGACGTAGAAATCATTAATTTCCATTAAAAAAGAAGGACGTAATACGACGATTTCGTAAAGATGAATTTAAGGTAAGTTGGCATTGTTCCTTTATTTGTAAAGTTGTATTATGACGACCCAGTTGGCACAATGGTTACCATGCCGGCCTGCCAAACACAGGGTTGCGGGTTTGATTCCCGCCACAGACAAGTATTTATGCTTAGATAGTTGTCTGTGGTCTGGTTGTTTCTATGTATTATATGTATATATTTACAAAAGAAAAGTAATATAAGTAGTATATCCGTTGTCTAGCACCCATAACACAAGTCTAGTTACTTATCTTGGGGCTAGATGGCGATGTGTGGAATGTCCTGCAATATTTAATTATTTATTTATTATTTATTTATTATTTAACCAGAAAAGTTGAGCCTATATAGTGAAGCAACTACCTAGCTTAGCCTTTGCATGCTCAGTAATGTAAGAAGATTGGCTCCCGCTATCTAATAATGCTCTTAAGACCAGTGTGAGGCTGTAAATTTCCATACAAAAAGCGGTAACGTTTTCCCCTCCATAAACGAAGTCCGATTTTGATAATTTTTGAAAATGTTCGAGATCTAATGGAATACTAGGTTTAACCGTTTATTTTAAAGAAATATTGCCTAAGATAAAAGTTATTAGTATCTGAATATCTATATTTATGACTTAAAAACTTCATCGTGCATTTCAATTGTTTTTTAATAGACTAAACTGAATTACCAAAAAAGAAAAACGTATAAACCTAGAATAAGATGCATTGAATTAAATGAGACCAAATTTATTTCATTTTGTGAAGGATAAAGGGGGTAAAAACGTTACGGCCCGCAACATTATTTGAAAGCAAAATGAAGGCAATTACGTCCGAACTTAAACTCTCTCTATCGCACGATACGGGTCATTTTTGAAAATGCCTACTCGCGCCGCGTATCGAAAACTCATGATTCTCTTAATATTATTTTCTTATTTTTACAGGTCACCTCTACCAGTGCGGTTGACAGATTATCTAATCTTCTAACTAAATAACTTCTTAGATATTATTCTTATGTGTGTGGGAACCGCTAACGTGACATCAGGAGAGCAAGGTATACGTCTAATCTAGATGAGTTATACAGTGCTAGTAACTTTAATCTATGCTACTCAGGGTATCGGGACATGTATAAGACAACCTAACAAAAAACATCTGTTATTTCCCACTATTATTTTAGAGGCCTAACCTACATCGGTACCCATTTTAAATTGTTTAATGCCACTAATCTCTATAATCCAGGCTACGATGACACCCAAATGGACGACAAAGGCCTATAGGATTACCTGACCCCTCTCACGTTTGTTTTGTTTAAAGTATTACGTGTTTAAGTACTGATAACGAGATTTATGTTGTGGCAAAGTTGGACCTCAAACTACTATTTTGGGATTCTATTTTGGGAGCAAAAGTTTTAATAATTTATTACAAACCTTTTACCTTTTAAGTAGGCTTTTTGGATCGGTTGTTTGTGCCGGCTATTGCTCTACTTCTATTCAAAGCAAAAGACAAAAATATCATGGCGGTTAATGTAAAATAGAGAACACGGAATTGATGTTAGGTTCTAAAGGATTGAAATTTTTATCTCTTCTTAGTTTTTTATCTTCAATGTTTATTTTAGGAAATAATTACTAATAGTCATAATACATTTTTTGGATAACTTAAGACTCTCCCATTTTAATTACCTTTAACTTCAAGTATTGAAACAGAAAAAGATGGTCCATTCTTCCTCATCACTTTGACAAAATACCTGCCTAGAACTTTACTGCCTGTACCTATACTGAAAAAGATAATCATGTAGTACTTGAAATTGTTTTATACGTACCTATTTGTGCTTATTTTTAGTTGTCTAAGTTGAAACGTGATGTACAGTAGATACCTATATACCTTTTCTTAAAAACATTACGTACTTAAGTTAAGTTATAAATATACTCTATTGAAGTGTTTGCAATAAAAGCAATAGCAATTGGATTACTTGATTCAGTGGGTGATGTTATGATGACTTAGTAGGTAGTTCTGATATTTCGGTCAATACGGTCATTAATCAAAATAATGTAAATACGTGAAGCCAATTCAAGTTGGACAATCATTCAACTTTCATAGTCACTATTGACTTTTAGCTTGTAGTATAATATTATGTGCTTTTAGCTTGTCTGTAGTATTTAATATTCTAAAATATTTCTCATGTTGCCTTTGACCCAAGCTATGCAAGTAAGCTAAGTAAGACAATGGACAGAATACATCCCTATATAAATAAAATTCTCGTGTCGCTGTGTTAGTTGCCAAAATCCACATAAACGTCTGAACCGATTTGTGTTACATTTTTTGTGTATATTCGTTAGGTCTGAGAATCGAACACTATTTTAGTTTTTCATTTTTTTCCCATTTTTTTTCGTATATGGCAAAACAACGTTTGCCGAGACAGCTCGTATTATTATACAGGGTTATTGGATTTGTTCTACGACTTTTGGAAATTCGAACATTTTTTCGAAAATTTTGAGTTTAGGTTTACCTGAAAATCAGATGTACCTAGCTTACACGGAAAGGTCATTAACCTTAAAATTTTACTTATTTTTTAAGTTTTTTCTACTGTTCTTTTTTTCCGAATATCCAAAAGTTGTTTGTTAAGGTGCACAGAAGTACTCCTCAACGGCTTGCTAGTATAATTTCCAAAACCCTGTATACTTTTCTTATGTAAATATTTATTTAATGTATAATATGTATATATTTACAAAAAAAAAAAAAGTATATAAGTAGTTTATCCGTTATCTGGCACCCATAACACAAGCATTAAGTTGCTTAGCTTGGGGCTGGATGGCGATGTGTAATATGTCCTGAAATATTTATTTATTTTTATTTATTTATTTAATATATAGGTTAAATAAATAAATAAACAAATTCTCTTTTTGTAAAATAAAGGTCTTTAACTTAATAAAAAAAAAGTACCTTATCCGCTTAACTAGTTACTAAAACATCTTCAAATACTTATTGTGAATGTAGGTACTTATACTTAAAGCAGTTTAAGTTCCTATATGACCCGCTTTGATCTCGAACCAGTCAAAGTAAGTACCTCCAAACCAACAGGGTAATCTACTTATGGATTCATGATTCAGTGATCTCGAGAAAAAAGGTTATCAAATACTAAAGGTCGTACAAGGATACACTTTGGGAGTTTTAGGTTTCTTGCATAATGTAATAATGCGAAGTAGATCTTCAACGCTTTTTTAAAATACGTCAAAGGAAGTTTGTCCAAAGCCCTTAAGAGGAAAGGGTCTGGCTCTCTCTCCATACAAACGTAGTCGACTGTTTCCTCCCTTAATATTGACACTAGAACAAATATTTTTTTAGCATAAAAGTTATAACTGCCATGACCATGTTTTTTGTTTTTATACTCTTCATTTCTATGATAGGTAATTGGAATATAAAAAAAAACCAAGACATAGTCATTATTAGTCATGGCAGTTATCTCTATCTTATCAGTCATATAGTTAATATTTGTGCTAGTGTCATTATCCAGGGAGGAAACAGTCGACTACGTTTGTATGGAGAGAGAGCCCGTACCGGAACGGGTACGGGCTCTCTCCAGTACTCCAGTGAAAACAGTCAAATTTTAGGGGTAAAGTTACTATAATTCGCAGGGGGGTGGAAATTTGTACGAATGTTCGAAATTTGTACGAATGTTAAATGAAATGTGAAAAGTCCACATCTATCCGATATCTGCTAAAAAAAGTTATACGAGTACGGAAAGTTGTATCATAAAACTATGTAACTACTACAATTATTTCATCGTTTCTGAGATATGGTTTAAAAAGTTGGCAAAAGGTGCTTTATGCATACGCTTTCCTTTATCTCTTATTTAAAAAGCTCTTATTTATCTAGCTTCACATGCCAGTTAAAAGGTGCTGAAGGTAACCAATTTAGTTTGATTTTGTCTTTACTTTGATCTTTGTTATACAAATACAAAATATTTATTGGCTTAGAAACCTGTGTACAAAGGTGTTCTTAAAATTAGGCATATCATCCACAGGTTGCCCATTGCAATGCAATTTGAAAAAAAGTTATGTACCTAAGTCTCTGAATACTATCTACTAGTAGTTCGCCCCGAACTGAGACCTCACGATTTTTTTTACCGGTTTTTGTTAGCTTAAGTATGATAATATAACGACGAAAGACTCCAAATACTTCGGTCTATCTTATTTAAATGATAGGTGCCTAATATCGCTATCCCTACCCTGACCCTGGACATCGCTAAACGGATACTTTTAACGAAATTCAAACGCGCTAGGCATATCTTGTCTAGAAAATGAGTTCCATAGCCTAATTTTCTTGGTCTCAATCACGTATTTTTTTATTTCGACTTTTCTTGATACTCGCTATAGCCTCCTTCCGTCTATATCGCCATATCGTCAGTACCTAGAGTTCCTACTCATCAATTGAACACGATAGACCTAAATTGTCTAGATATGAGTTTATATAGCCTTCTTCCGGCTATATTACCAAACCCCAGATATCAGTTGCTTGTTTAACACATAGATTGCCTACTATCAAGACAACTTTAACGAATCCAAACACGATAGGCGTATCTTGTCTAGAAGATAAGTTCATATTTCTTTGAAGTTGAGTACCTACCTTCTTCCAGCTCTATCACCAGATTCCAGATATCAGCTGATTCTTCAGAAGCTAGAATACTTACTTATCAAGGTGCTTTGAAAGAGTCCAAACATGATATGACTATCTTGCTCTTAAGATAATTTTAAGTTCTTATTGTCACCTTTCTCATCGGGTCTTTATCATCAGACTAAACACCCAAATGTTTAGTACCTATGTACTCATCATAATCGAAAGAGGAAAATAGGAGAGAGGCTCCTCCCTCGATACAAATATATTTGAGAAGTTTGAGACCTATATTATCCGTACTATAATAGGTCCCTAACCAATTGTAAATAAAAATAATAAAAAGATTAGTCACAAGTTTATTAATTAGAATCTCTAGATCGGCTAGCAATACTATTGAATCTAATCCACCACAATTGTTAACCAACCGTTGATTATGAAATAAATGAATAATATGAAGCAAAGAGAGGTCTGACGATTTATGGGAAAGTAGAATAGACGCTTTAATAATACAGTCTTCACCCAAGGTAGGTACATCCTGAGTGGCCCAGACGTTGTCAATCATAGAAGGATTGACCAATTTTCGCCTCGGCCTCCGTTTAGCTGATCAATAGCTGGTTCAAGCAGCTCCTTCGAAGACCATCGGGAACAACACAAGAGTGCTTGACAATGCACTATAAACTTTTGCGAATTATTTGAATTTAATTATTTAAGATGACCATATTATTATTATATACCTAATATGGATCATCCATTTTAATCATAATAATAATATCACGAAGTTAAGTTATTTATGTAATGGTTTTGAAAATTTCTGGAAATCATATTTTTTACGACAATGACAGAAAGAAAACCTGACATTGTCATTTTTGAATCATAAAAGAAGGTCTACGCGTTTTTTTCCTTTTTGATACAAATGAGTTTGATATAAAAATGACCGCTGAAATGATAAATTCCTGTGGATTCCTTCCAGTTCCATCATCAGATCAGTTCCATGGTACCATATTATTGTCACCAAAGTTACGCCCTTTCATTTGATACCCCACTCGGGTATATTTGCCCCAAAGTTTGCCTGCCATATAGGTAGATCCCGTTTTGCACCCCCTATCTCCGTAACCTCCAGACCGATCCTGCTCATGTTCGAACTTAAAAATTCTATGGACCTCAACTACTCGTATACCAAAAATCATTAAGATCAGAGCAACGGTACTCAAGTTATCGTCGAACAAACATACATAGATACATAGATATATAGATACATAGATATATAGATACATAGGTACAACCGACCGACCGTCTCGCCACTAGACCTCTCTCGCTTCGCTCGTTCGGTCAATAATGGAATGTACTTAATTAAATATGACACTAACTAAGTACACTAAACTAAACAGTCTTTATTTATGAAATAATTAGTTTAATATTGTGTTGTTATCAGCATAGAATTCTTTTACATGAAATTCATCTTAAGTTTAATAAGTTAACTTCAACAGAAATCAACTGAGATCATTAGTATGGACAAACCATTTGCAAAGTTACTATTAATCTGATCGTTTGACAAGATTTATGGGTATCTTCCGCGATGACTCGCCATGATAATGAGTTTCTTGATGATACTACTCCCTACAAAATACGTGGGACGCAATGAATTGTGAAATTAAAGCAATGGCTTTACTCCAATTTCAGTTTTTTTAAATGATAAATATTCAAAATAAAGAATGAGAATAGTGATTAGGTATTACAACTAAATACATTTTAAATAGTAGTTTTGAGTTAGAAAATTAATTTCGTATTTTCATGCACAAACAACGTTCAAAAGTCCACCGGCACCGTAACGTTTACAATTCTGTGCAACACTATTTGAACCTGTAAATCGATCACACGTCGCGTCGGTTGGTCTAGCGGGTGGTAGCTTATACCACTCGGCCAACTAAATACATAGCTAACATGTTGAAAATAACAATCACACTGAGTACTTTTAATTCAAGTATTTATCTTTATATGTAACGTCTATTAGAAGAAGGTCGTAAGTCCAATACTTGTTGATAGTATTATGGTAACAAAGTGATAGTTGACTTATAACGCATAATGTACAGTCGGCTGCATAATTGCAGCCCGCGGTAGAGTTCGAAAATTACTATTAGGTATTGGAATGTTTGCATTCTAATAATTGTTGTTTGGTTAATTGATGAGTTAAAAGACTTTGAACTTCACCTAAAGCAGGTGTCTAGAATCTTGCTCGTGTTGAAAACATTCTTATAACAGCCGTTTTGGAGCTCTAAGGTGGGTTTGCAATTATGCATCTGACCGTACCTACACTACCTGCCTACTAATAAAAATCCTAGTCTCGTATACAGGAAAAGTATTTTTGTAGTGCACAAATTTCGGTATGTTTTAAGCACATTAAAATAAAAAATACTGTTTTTTTTATTTTGGAGCTACCTCAAAAACTCTCAGAGCTATAACCATTTAAATGTTTCTAACAAAACGACGAAGTCCATGGACACAATACTAGCGCCAGCTAGTTTAATAGCGCGCTCTAAATGAAGGTAGGTACCTACGTGTCACTGTGTGTATCAATACTGAGATACCCAATAATTTAGAAATTGCAGGAATTTTTTCACATTAAGTTTTCGTTTTTTTTTATTTCTTTTTTTGCGTAAATGTACTCCACTGCCGACATATATTCAGCAGAAAAAAAATGTGCACTACAAAAATACTTTTCCTGTATAATAATTAGTAACAATTTTTTACAAGATTATTGTTTTGATGTTTATTTTTATTTTATTTTGATGTTTAGATGTTTAGTGAGTGCCGAGTGCACTTATTAATCTTCTGTGTATGTATTTATCTTTTTTTTTGCTTTGAATAAGCGTGGATGTATAAGTTTGATCACTAGTTAGATCCCGGTAAGCGGGGTGTCTTGTTTTTGTTTAATAATAGTTTGATTTTTGTTTTTCCTTATGGGTTAGGGTATCGTCACGTTTGACGGTTTTATTCATAGCGCATTTTTTTTAATATAAGTCATAGTTGTGGAAACATTTAATTTGCTTTTTGTTTTTATTGTAATTTCTTACTATTTTTTAAGAGCAGTTTGTTTTCCTAAGAAATAAATAAATAAAAAAAGGGTGCGTGTACTTATGTACGCGCGTGAGAAGTTATACTTCTTTGGCATTTAAAAAAAAAAAAAAAAAAACTCGTCCGACAAAAAACTCGTCCGGCAAAAAACTCGTCCGACAAAAAACTCGTCCGACAAAAAACTCGTCCGGCGAAAAACTCGTCCGACAAAAAACTCGTCCGACAAAAAACTCGTCCGACAAAAAACTCGTCCGACAAAAGACTCGTCGGGCAAAATACTCGTCCGACAAAAAACTCTGGACTGGAAAAGGATTGTCAACACAATCAATAAAGTTCAATTTGGATTTAAACAACTTCTCCCGTGAGAATTTTGTGTGACGTGAGAATTTTGTGTCTCGCTTTTGTAAAATTTCACTCTCATCATTTTTTCATAACGCGCCTAAAGAAGTATAACTTCAAAAGTATAACTTCAATAAGAACTTTAATTTCATACATTTATCCACAAGCATTTGTAGCAAATACGCCTGGATGAAAAACTGAGAGACTCTTTAATTAATTAGCTCAAGTAAAAAAAACCATTAGTTATTGTCTTGGTCATTAGTCTGTCCCAACTATTGACAGTGTTTGTAAAGTTTTATAAGAAGTCTGAGTAAAAAAGTTAATAAATCTTCAGACGGCAAAGTTAAGTGGAAATAGGTTTTTCAAAAGTACCCACGAGTAAGCCCGTGTCTTGAGTAAGACTAAGGTGGACTTGCACAATAAATAAATACGTTTAGGACCTCAAACATAATTAATCAATAATTGTCATAGTGTCAAACTTATTAGGTATATAATATCATCCGTGGAGTTTTGGCGGGAACGAGCCAACAACATGTCGTGCTGCAGTTTTATTTACACGAAACTTAGTTGTAAACCGAGTTAAATTGTATAATTCTGGTGGAAAGTTATCTAATTTAGTTCCGTGAAAGTGCACAAGTGTAGTGAAAGTAAAAATCAGTGTCAAACATGGACTTTTCTCGTTGCCTCCAAAATCTCCTACAAGGTTATAGTAAAGTAGCCACCGCTTTACTATGACCCCTGACTTGACAAACTGTGACTTGACGACTTGACCATCTTGAAACACTTTGAGCCCGATTTCTGTAAATCGGGCCATAACTTGATGCAAAATATTACTTGATACTGGCTATATGCACAAACCGTGCGAAGCCATAACTGAAGAAAAAAAAAAAAATCATCCGTGTGGTTACTGAAATAGAGTTTCATTTTAGATTACCCAATAAATGTATTTAGCTACGAGTATTTAGCATTTTGCTAGATAGGTCTAGGCACTTGAAAACTTATTGATCTTCAGGTTCAAAATTGTGCTGTGTAGGTTACAGAATTATTAATAATGCATAATCATCTTCAAAGGAAGAAAGGAAGAGATGACAAATATCTGTACTTGAAAGGAAATTAAAAAAACTTAGCCTAGCTAGGGTACTTAGAAAAATTTAATTTTTTTAAAATTTCTTGTCTATCTGTCTGTCTATTTGTTATTTATACAATTAAAAACGGTTAAACCAATTTGAATCTGGTTTTCACTATTAGACAGTTCAATTTTAAAGGTAATAAACTTTTAAAACTCACACCATTTGTATCCATTGTAATTTCTTTACCTGGATCTTAATTGCGTTAAAAAATACACGATTAGGGCTCGGGAAAATTATCACTAATTCTAATTGGTCTGTAATACGACCTCTGTGGCGCGTCGGGCGAACACCCGACTGCGACGCAGAAGGTTGCGGGTTCGATTCCCGCCGGGAACAAGTATTTATGCTGACCATAAATTCTTGTTTCTGGTTCTGGGAAAAAAAAGTATATAAGTAGTTTATTCGTTATCTGGCACCCATAACACAAGCATTAAGTTGCTTAGCTTGGGGCTGGATGGCGATGTGTAATATGTCCTGAAATATATTTATATATATATTTTTTTAATAGCTTAATATCTAGTAAAACATTTATTTTATCACAGACTAGCTGCGCCCCACGGTTTCACCCGCGTTAGTCCCGATCCCGTGAAAATATATGAGGAAAATTAAGATGCAGATGTCAAAGTGACATTTGACAGACAGATGTCAAAGTGACATTTGACAGACAGATGTCAGTGACATTTGACAGACAGATGTCAAAGTGACACTTGATAGATGTCAAAGTGACATTATACAGACAGATGTCAAAGTGACATTTGATAGACAGGTGTCAAAGTGACATTTGACAGGTGTCAAAGTGGCATTTGACAGATGTTAAAGTGACATTTGACAGATGTCAAATTGACAATTTTTCGACACTTTTCATTATACAGGGTTATTGGAAATTAAACTAGCAAGCCGCTGAGGACTACTTCTGTGCACCATAACGAACAACTTTTGTTCTACGACTTTTGGAAATTCGAAAAAAAATATGAAAAATTTGAGATTATGTAAATTCGAAAAACAGCAGATTTTTTAAAACAAAGGTCGTTCAGACTAAGAACAGTACATAAAACTTATAAAATAAGTAAAAATTTAAGGTTAATGACCTCTCCGTGTAAGGAACAGCTGATTTTCAGGTAAACCTATCCTCAAATTTTCGAAAAAAATGTTCGAATTTCCAAAAGTCGTAGAACACAAGTTGTTTGTTAAGGTGCACAGAAGTAGCTCTCAACGGCTTGCGTGTATAATTTCCAATAACCCTGTATTTTGGACAATTCACACAATATCTTTCTATATTATAACCCATGTCCTATTCTGATGTATAAGCTACATTATTGAAAAGTTTCATTAAAATCCATTCAGTATTTTTTGCGTTAAAGAGTAACAAACATCCACACATCCATACATACAAACTTTAGTTTAATAACAAATAATATTAGTAGGATAGAACCGAAATGTAATAGCTATACTGTTGCAGATGAAATATTTCAGTCGTAAAACAATGCGGTTGTAGTAGAAACATCTGCGTACGGAGTTTCAGTGATTTGTGCATGTTCGTTGAATGATGGAAACGTCGTGTTTTCGTAGTTAGGTACCCATAGTTAGAGAGTGCATAACACTTGACTTTACCTCATAGGATCCTACTATTTTTATAAATGTGAAATTTTGTGTGTATGTAAGTTACTCCTTTACGCTAAAACAGATATGTTACAGATATGTTACAGAACATACTTACAGGGTTATTGGAAATTATACTAGCAAGCCGTTGAGGGCTACTTCTGTGCACCTTAACAAACAACTTTTGTTCTACGACTTTTGGAATTCTCATTAGGATCTTCGGAGTGATGAACAGAATTGCAGCTAGAGCGTGCAGCAAATTGCTCAGTTATCAAGATCTTGTTTCTGATGTACTTCGAATCTTCGAAGTTGTGAGGTAGGTTTGCGTGTTATGCCCTCTCCAACTACACTATGTGTGTACGGACTGTTTGACTTCGGTTCTATTTCAATAGAACTTGTAGTTTAGTTGGTTTAGTGTAGTTAGAAAATTGTGTGGTTGTAAAACCCAATGGTACAGTCCGGCGGATATTTTAAATTTAAGACCAGATTTACCGTGAATGTAGGTTGATTTTTGTATATTGCGAATCCACGAGTGTATTGTCGATTGTTAACAAACTTTTAATAAATAAGTCAGTTTTGATATTATATTAATTAATCAATATTTTCTTGCAGCCTGTACTTTTATAACTCTAAGAGCGCGGTGAAGTTGAATTTTTTTAGGTAAGTATTTCTTTTTAGGTATTATGACATGTGAGTAAAATAGGCTAAAAGTTACGCGGTACAAAGAGTAAATAATATGTGCATTCATTTATTATTTGTCTTCGTATGTATATAAATGTAAAAAAGAATGAAATAATTAACAAGCTTTTTAAGTAGCGAAACCAATAAACATTGAAATCCTTCAAGCAAAAACTACATCATAATTACCATCTAGTTTGTCACTAAACAAGTTTCGTAAGGTAGTGATACTATTGATTACCGATTTACTGGTCGCATCCCTCGCGCGAAGGTGGCAATAACATCCCACCATCTGTGCATCCCTTCGTGGGGATGCGTTTATTGAGGATGAGAGAGAAATCTCTACCTTGTTTAACTAAGTAAGATAGGTATTTGATTCGAATGTTTTATGGTGTAATTACTTTGAAAAAAAAAATCCGAGACGCTTTAGTTAGAGGTTTGATGTGTAGACAATATTTTTTCACTGTAGTACCCTCTATCGATTGGCATGGGTCTTAAAATTTACCGCGGTATAAATAAATCACGCTCCCATACGAAATATCCGTACCTCTTTAAGCAAATAAATTAATTCAAAAAATAGTTAGTTATTTAGACTTAAGTAAGTAAATATTACTTTAAGAAAAGGAGTATATTTTTATTTTATTGAAATAAGTAGGAAGGTACCCAAATATATTTTAGAAATAACCTCAAGACTTTGTCTCTAATTACATTAAAAATAAAACTTAAGGTGAAACCTGCGCTCTCTCCATACAAACGAAGTCGACTGTTTCCTCCCTGGATAATGACACTAGCACAAATATTTTTGTGCCATAAAACCTATAACTGCCATGACACGATGCCCCTATTTTCTATTTTTTTTTTCTAATTATCATAGAAATTAATAATTAAAAAAATGATAAAATTAAAAAACAATAATATACTATAATACCTTTCAGCTCGCAAATATTCTATATTAATTATTATGCGCCTACATATAAATCGCCACCAACATCAACAACAAAATCACAATCAAATTAAAACCTGTCACTCACAAACGCGCATTGAAATTAATGCAAATAAAATCTTCCCAGTAGTTAGGTATAAAACGCAATCAATTTCATTGCATCATCTATTCAGTGTAACCGTTATGGTATTATAAGTTAACATTCAATGCCCGAGAGAGTTTGGCTATCATCTGGCCAAGTAGAACACTCTAAAAGCTATTTGATGTAACGGGGGGAGGGCGGGACACTCATTTTTCTGACGCACAAAATCTATCCAAATCAATCATTGCCCCAGCTTGTGAATGAACAGAACGAAGTTTGTCCTGACTTTGTGATTTTACTCGTACTTATATAGCTCGTACTATTGTGCCAACTGGGTTTGACGACCCGGTTCACCATGCCGGACTGCCAAACACGAGGTTTTGGGTTCGATTCCCGCCCCAGACAAGTATTTATGCTTAGATATTTGTCTGTGGTCTGGTTGTTTCTATGTTTATATTTACAAAAAAAAAGTATATAAGTAGTATGTCCGTTGTCTAGCACCCATAACACAAGTCTAGTTACTTAGCTTGGGGGCTAGATGGCGATGTGTGGAATGTACTGCAATAATTATATATTTATATATCTGTGTTGGCCAAGTGGTAAATACCGATAGCATTATGAAGGTTACTGGTTCGAATCTCGTCCGGTCGTGCACCAATTGATTTTTTTCTAACGAAAAATAATTAACTAATTGTCATTGCTCTTACGAGTCAGGAAAACATCGTGATGAAATTATAGTTAGTGTTTTTTTTTAATAAGGTCGACTAAGCTGTGAGTATGTGGTATAGGTCCGAGCTTTGTGTCTTAGATAATAAGGTAACAGAGTTACGTAATTTTAATAAAAAAGTCTAGTTTAAGTCTAGTTTAATTCTAGTTAAAAGATCTCCTTGCTAAATAAGTTAACGTAAGTTGATTGCAGCTTCGAAAAATTATAAATCTTTTATTCAGAAACAAAATTGAAAATATTATAATAACGTTACATCTTCGAATTGCCTGAAGCTGAAATGCAGAAATCATATTTCAGTGGGGAATCGAAATATTCAACATTTCCTCCGTCCGAGCAAGGTTAAATGTTTGGATAACCTTTTCAATAAGAGTTGCTTTAAAATATTCTTTATTTTTCAAGTAAGTAAATCGAGAACCGTATTCTAGAGTGATGTTAATAAAGCTAAGTTATGTCTGTTTTTGACGTGATAACGTAATAAATTGATGGAACACCTGTAGACACAATAAAGTTGACGGCATTGTCACGTTCCCACTGTGTGACGTCATTGACACGTTCCGGTGACGTCATGTCAACAATGACGTCACACAGCACGCAGCAATATACAAACAAACACAAGACGCGGCACGCGTCTTGTTTTATATTGTTTAATAATTAATATCGCTCATCTGGGCTTGTGTTATGGTGACGAGTGAAGAATAGAAGATTTATATAAGTAAAGGAAAAAAAAAAAATGAAAAAAAAAAAAAGGAATTTATTTTTAATTTTTCATCGGTTTCTTATGATGACATTATCACGTAAAATTATTGTCCGTAAACCGACTTCACAGACAATCTTTTTTTTTTTAAATCACGGGTTATTCGTAAGCATTACGAATAACTAGCAATTTAAACAAAACTCTCAGTTTCACCCGCGTAACTGCGCCAAACCCGTGAAAATATCAGTATTAAAGTATAGGTACCTACATAGCAAATGCCTATGTTACTCCCAATGAATCAATGTATCCTCATACCAAGTTTCATTAAAATCGGTCTAGTAGTTTCGTTTTTTTTTCTTTTTAATTAATAATATTAGTTATAATAGCATGGATAAAGCAACAAATGTAAATTTTATCCTATCTTATATATTGGGGGCTGACAAATTCCCAGCAACACTTCGACCCAATGGGATCTTTTGTGTTTACCCCCCTACCTTGATGTTTCTTACTCTTTGAAGAAGTGGTCGATTAACGCTGTGATCCCACTGAGAGGAAGAAACTTATATTTCTCCGGTTTGGGATACGCATTCCCAAGGAGGCTCATATGCTTCGCTGCTAAGACGTCGCATTCACACAGTATGTGCTCCATAGTTTCCCTAATGTCGGTAAATGGTATACGGGCTATTTTCCGCAATTATAAACCCTTTTTAATTGGGTCCTTTTTGCGTGAGGATGGAGTAGGCTTTCCCAGCACCTATTACCCTCTCACCTTAGTCGACCATCTCCAGAAGAGAGAACTTGTCAATACTTCTGGAGTCAACCAAGCCGCGGGTTACATCACGATGTTTTCCTTCACCGTTAGAGCAATGTCAATTAGCGGACATAAATTTACACATAAATAAGTTTTCCGGGATTCGAATTCACGACCTTCAGAATGAAAGTCGAAGTTTATACCACTAAGCCAACACCGCAAATTGAACAATTTAATTATCGTAGTATTAACTCCGAGTTTTTGGCAGGATCGCTTCGCATAAACAATTGCACCTTAAGTTTTGCAACAGTGAGTTAGTATCGTAGAAATTGCGAGCCAACGGAACTATTTATTACTTTTACGTTGCAAACTACTAAGAGCATTTCGTGAACTTTTAAAATTTTCTAGAAATAAATGCAACACCACATAAGTAAACTAATGAAAACTATACCCTTATTCCAAAACGAGGTTTAAGGATAGTCCGAGATGTGGATTTAAACCTTAGATTTAGATACAGATTTACTCGTGCACTATAGTCTAAACATTATCCTTATATAATCTTTATGTATAGTGTTTAGACTAAAGATCCCTATATAATATATAGGAATAGTGTTTAGACTATAGTTCACGAGTAAATCTGTGTCTAAATCTAAGGTTTAAATTCACATCTCGGACTATCCTTAAACCTCGTTTTGGAATAAGGGGGATTGAGATCAATTAATAACAGTAAAAAGTTCTTTTTTTCGTATTTTTGGCGATATAACCATTCAAGAGGGATTTAAAAGGGAAGTACAGTCGGAATACCAATTAGCTGAACCCCACGTGACCCAGAACTCACTCGAACATCAGTAAGGTTGTAAAGTAATATTACCTGATTCTGATTTTAAACAATCACTATCACTACATAGTATAAAACAAAGTCGCTTTCTCTGTCCCTATATCCCTATGTGTGCTTAAATCTTTAAAACTACGCAACGGATTTTGATGCGGTTTTTTTAATAAATAGAGTGATTCAAGAGGAAGGTTTATATGTGTAATACATGCATAATATACTTGACGACCTCTGTGGCGCGTCGGGCGAACACCCGACTGCGACGCAGAAGGTTGCGGGTTCGATTCCCGCCGGGAACAAGTATTTATGCTGACCATAAATTCTTGTTTCTGGTTCTGGGTGTTTCCTATATGTATAATACGTATATATTTACAAAAAAAAAAAAAAGTATATATGTAGTTTATCCGTTATCTGGCACCCATAACACAAGCATTAAGTTGCTTAGCTTGGGGCTGGATGGCGATGTGTAATAAGTCCTGAAATATTTATTTATTTATTAATATAGCCGTGCGAAGCGGGTCGCTAGTATACTATACAATACAATATTAACAACTAACAAAATAGGTAAATACTACATTTTTAACAGATATGCGAGTGAGCTCTAGGTCACGTGTGGTTCAATATTCCGACTGGACCTACTGTTCTTATTTAAAGTTCGTTCCATTCACAACTGGTCTCATTTACAACAGTCCCGTTCGGTTCAAATCGATTTTGCAAAAAAGTGCACAGAAACGTGCAAAAGATGAAATTTGAATTGAATTCTGTAAACGTATAATTTAATTTTATTATAATCTAAATTTGCACGCTGATAAAGCAATAACATATACTTATACTTAACTAGCTGCCCTACGCGGTTTCACCCGCGTAACTCCCGATCCCGTGGGAATATCGGGATGTAAGCTATCCTATCTCTCAAGTTGGATCGAACTGCACATGGTGTGCGAATTTTATTATAATCGGTTAAGTGGTTTAGGAGTCCATTGAGGACAAACATTGTGACACGAGATTTATATATATTAAGATATAAACATCTTAATATCATGTTGTTCGCAAATAAATGATTGAATCTGAATCTGAAGAATTTAATAGATAATAGCCCTTTACTTTATTATGGTGGTGGTGTATAAGTTATCTGTCAAATCCACATGCCCAATTGTCTGTGATACTGTCACATGATACCCACGTGACATTCAAATATCAAACACACCGCTATCGTTTGCACCATCTTGGCACGTACGTAGCACTTCAACATCGTTCAGAGACTAACCCTCTAGAGGCATAGTACGTATGTGATTTTACAATTTTTCAACTGATCTTCAAGTGAACCTAATCTCAACAGTTTCTAAACTTCACGATTAAATGGATCGACAGATTTCATGAAAAGTATAAAGGTTATTTTATATGTGGGTAAAATTAGAACCTTACTAAACTCATGTACAGTTTATGGGTCATAAGTAAATGATCAGTTTGCTACAATAATACTATAAACAAGTATTGGAGGTATGACTTTCTTCTAATAGACATTACACACAAACTTAAATAGTTGAATTAAAAGTACTCAGTGTGATTATTATTTTCTACATGTTAGCTATGTCTTTAGTTGGCCGAGAGGTATAAGCCGCCACTAGCTACACCAACCGACGACGTGGGTTCGCACAGGATTGTAAACGTTACGGTGGGCAGAGACTTTTGACCGTGGATTGTACATTCATAAATCAGTTGTTTTATAACCCTTTTATCCACCTAGGTATGCTCTGTGCGGTTTTAGCTACAATTTTGAAAATGTTAGAAGCAAAGTTGCTTTACGTGCACCGAAATTTACTTTATCCCGAGGGTATTTTAGACTGAAAACAGACTACAGACTTTCTATTGGTCTATATTTTTAATATGTTTATAAAATTGCGTAAGGCATTATTCTGAGTGGTTCAAATTTATAAATGCTAGTTTCTTTAGCCAGTATGAATTTGTGGACTTCCGACATCCCACTGGGAAAACAGCACAGTTGGCATCCGTTTGCTACGAATCCGAAATAGCTTTTGGTGACCCCCTTAAATCCCATTTATGTTTTTCAGTCTGTTTTGAAATTCCCCGAGACAGACTCTGTCCGATTTCACCGGTAAAGCAACAGAGACAAAACCAAAACTCATATAGACTGGTTGAAACCGATTCTCCGTATGAGGGACAATATCGTCCCTACCACGGCAAATGAATCAAAAGACATGAACTACACGAGTATACCTCTAAACGTATATCATATTATATCGAAAAAATATAGTTCGACTAGCCATTGTTTCGACTAGAAGTCTGCCTTCAGGCGAACGGTCGAAGCAATCGACCGACATAATTATCTGTAGTCTACTTTACCCTTAGTATCCACTCGCTCTTTTCGTTTTTGAGTGTTGGTAACAAAACCCTAAGGATTACTCTACTTATCTAAAACGTGAAAGCTCTCTCGGTAGACAATTGCATTGCTCTTTATTATAACAGTTGTACACTCCTCTCTATACTGGCACAGATGTCAACTATAGGATATTACTTTGGTAATTGGCCAGTGGGACGATTTAAAGTTTAATCAGAGACGGTGTAATCGGTCCCGGATGCTATCTGGAAATATTTTCAATCGTAGTAGTTTTTAAACAAAATTAAAACTGTTAATGGTTTGTTGATTTAATTTTGTAACAGTATAAAAAATATAAATTATACTGGTAATTTTTTTATTTAATGACGTTTTCTCGAATGGGTTTTTTTTCAAACAAAAATATAGTTAATTATTGGTTACATACTTTTAGTTTTAGTTTCCTAATTAAATCTACACTAGATGCGCCCCACGGTTTCACCCGCGTAAGTCCCGATCCCGTGGGAATATCAAAATAAAAATTACCCTATAGCTTTCCTCGATAAATGGACTATTTAAACATAAATAATTTTTCAATTCCAATCAGTAGTTCCTGAGATTAGCGCGTTCAAACAAACAAACAAAGTCTTCAGCTTTATAATATTAGAAAAGATTATCAAGTTAATGCCCCTTTTTTTAACCCCTTTTTTAATTCTTCCCCATCCAAAGGTAGCCTGAACGAGATCGCTTTTAGAATTTATCTATCTATCTATCATTATACACAAGTGTTATTTACCTTAACTGAAAATGCGTACTCAACTAATAACATACTCTTCTAAAGACAATAAGCTCTTGTAATAACTAAACACAGACAACAAAAGGTTCACAGTACTTCGCAGGTAATGTTTACCCATCGTTCGGAACGTTTATCCAAAATTAGGGAGAGAGTGGTCAAACCAGTCCCCTGAAAGGGAAAATTGTTTTCCTTGTTGAAAGGTTTGTTGGTTGTTGCAATACGGCCTGAAATTATAGCACTCTCCCTACGTTACCAATGTTATTGTTTCGTGCTTTAGTTTTAAGAAGATTGTTCTGATTACCCTTAGGTATTTTTGTCATACCGCGTACGTAGACTGAGGTATACATACAAAAGGTTATTTTCGCCCCTTAACATTTTCCGATTTCAATGTTTCCTTTCCTGGGTAAGTAATTAATTCATAAAGGCTTGCATTATAAAGGATTTAGTCTTTATTTTTGACATATTAAATTATATTATTATAGTGGATGCGTGCAGTTAGTAAGTATTACACCATTAGATGTAATATGTGCGATTATTATATAGTATTATTTTAGTTTTTATTATAATGATTTAATAAAATATTTGATTTAAACGATAATGCACTTTTTAATGATTAATTACCAACAACGACAACATTTTTTGACGACCCAGTTGAACAAATTTGACGACCCAGTTGGCACAATGGTCACCATACCGGACTGCCAAACACAGGGTCGCGGGTTCGATTCCCGCCTCAGACAAGTATTTATGCTTAGATATTTGTCTGTGGTCTGGTTGTTACTATGTATTATAAGTATATATTTACAAAAGAAAAGTATATAAGTAGTATATCCGTTGTCTAGCACCCATAACACAAGTCTAGTTACTTAGCTTGGGGCTAGATGGCGATGTGTGGAGTGTCCTGCAATATTTATTATTATATTTATTTATTTAAGTACTGTAAAATAAACCTAAAGTAAATAGTTTGTGTTGAAGTTTTATATTTAGTTTGAAATTGTTATAATCTGAATGTGAACTTTATATATAACTCAACTAAGCTGACACGTAGATAACACAATAATAATTTTCGTCCTTATTCGTAGCGTGTTTATAGTTAATGAATTTACCTAAGGTTGGTATTATTTAAACAGGAAGGTCGCATTAAGCAGGTTACAGGAAGGTCGCGATTAAGGTTGATAAGCGAGTGTTTAAAATAATTCTATAAAAAATGAATCGCTGAATGTGTTGCTAAGCGCAAATCTTGAGAACAAGCTGAACCGATTTCGCTAATTATTTTTTTGTTGTGTTTGCTATTGTTAGGAGAAGGTTCTCATGAGAGAAAAAAAAAAAAATAGTCGGACGACAAATAGTCGTCCGACATTTGTCGTCCAACAAATTGTCGTCCGACATTTGTCGTCCGTCAATAGTCGTCCGACAAATAGTCGTCCGACATTTGTCGTCCGTCAATAGTCGTCCGACATTTGTCGTCCGTCAATAGTCGTCCGACAAATAGTCGTCCGACATTTGTCGTCCGTCAATAGTCGTCCGTTAAAAAATACCATATGTACGTCTTAATACACTCACAGCCAATTTAAAAACAGTAGGCCCAGGTATACATTTTCGCCGCGCCGTAGAGAGGGGATAGCTGTCTACTCTCCATCCGTCTTACGCTTTTTCGATCAGGTCACGTGTCCTGACGCGAGTTTAATATTTTATACCCATTACAGAAAAAGTGCTCAACGCCGCTAAAGAAGTTTTCACTTCAATAAGAAAGCTTAAAAAGTTGTTAAGCGGGTGAAACCGCGGGGCGCTGTTAGTTATCAAATAAAAGTATTCTTTTTTTCCTGACTTTTTTAAATTTAATTGTGGTCTGCGCAATACATACGTCTTCTTCCTCCATTCTTCTTTCACCTCATTTTACCTGGTTGGGAAGCGTTTATGCGGTCAGATGTCATGCTCGCCTATAAGGTCACTCTAAACCTGAAAACTCCAAGGTTGTAGTTTTGGCTGAACAGCGACGCGAGCATAGAGTTCCACTTTTTCACAGTGGGCTCGAGAAAGGTACGCTTTATACGCAAACTAGAAGCATCTACCATGTGTGAATGGCGGCCATTTTGTACCGCTCCTTGTTTTGTGGAAAAAAAAGAAATAAATACAAAGGCTTCACCAAACACCACAATTTGCTAATACAACTTTATAAGAATGCTTTACACTGGCTCCCATGATGTACAGTGAGTTGCCAGATCGTATAGCTCAAATTGAAGACTTCACTGTGTTTAAGAGAGAATCACATAATTTTTTGACGGAAAGTATGAAGAGTATTTACCAATGTATAGAATGTGTTAATGACATTATTTTAATTTTATGTAATAATTTTTAATTTTATTATTTAACATTTCACTATATAGGTACTGATGGTTCATGGTTTAGACTATTAGACTAATTCCACACTAATTCACATACCTCAAATGAGGTTATATAGCCAAGTACTTTATTAAAATAAATAAAAATAAATATTTCAGGACATATTACCCACCGCCATCCAGCCCCAAGCTAAGCAACTTAATGCTTGTGTTATGGGTGCCAGATAACGGATAAACTATTTATTTACTTTTTTTAATTTTTTTTTTATTATAAATTTGACATCTTATTAGTCTATTTAATGTGAATAAATGATTGATTTGATTTGATTTAATAATTACCTCCCCAAAATTCCTTACTTGGCGTTCTAAAAATTTACTCAAATATTTTCGCTGGAAGAATAAACAGGGATTAAAAGTTAAATCCATAATCAATAACTTTGTACAGCTAATCGCATGCTTCCACCATCAAATAGAATGATTAAGCAATGTAACAACTCACTTCGCCCCTTTCTTGTTTACAAAAATATCATAACCCCCTTCTAATGGTTTCTTTTTCGTTAACAACACCCGATTTACTTAAGTGGGGAGATGGGTTTCCCTGTACATTTTCTTGTTTAATAACATTTAAGAAAAAGGGTGATTGTGCATCAAAAGAAAGTAGAAATTAAATAGATGGTTCGAATGAAAATTTGTTTTATTTTGCTGCTAAAATATAATTTAATATTAACTTTTCTAAATTCTAAGTCAGGACTTAGAATTTAGAAAACTTAAAATTAATTTACATAACCGATTTCGATCAAACATAGCTAAGAACACTCCCGACTAATTCACCTTTTAAACAAAAGAAAACAAATTCAAAATCCGTTCATCCGTTCGGGAGCTAACAGACACAGACCCAGACACAGACACGTAATACCTAAAACACGACGTTTATTAAAAAAATATTTTTATTAAAAAAATATAAAAAGGTAGTCTCGACTGACTGAACGCATAGTTCAAACCAATCGACTACTTGGCATAAATTATAGTTCTTCGGAAGCATCCGCTAAGAAAGGATTTCGGAAAATTCAACGGAAAACCATATGCGGACGAATTCGCGGCCAAAAGCTAGTCAAAAGATGCTTGTGGCTATAATAATGCGTGAAATGCCATTTAAAATGTAGCTATATTTGCGTTTAGAGATGACACCAATATACAGCAACTATTCGGCTACTTTTCTCACTATATTCGATATTCGACCGAATACCAAATAGTGAAGTAGCCGATACAATAACTGTTTTACCAACTACGCAGCGTTGTTATTTTTATTTTTAAAATATATCAGTGGTTAAGTTATGGTGAAAGAAAACTAGTTTTCCAGCATTTGTTGAACACAAACGATTGCACTTTTTCTCAAAAAATATTCCTGCTTCCAAAAACGGGAGATGTTATAGAAGTCTAAGCACATTCTGCTTAGCTTTGATACTGTTTTTCGTTTGCTGATTACCTTTGTAAAGATCACCCGCGGAATGTACAGCCGGCTGCATAATTGCAGCCCTCGGTAGAGTTCGAAAACTACTATTATTGGAATGTTTGCATTCTAATATTTTTTGTTTGATTAATTGATGAGTTAGAAGACTTTAAACATCACCTAAAGCAGGTGTCTAGAATCTTGGTTGTGTTGAAAACTTTCTTATAACAGACGTTTTGGACCTCTATAACGGTGGGTCTGAAATCATGCAGCTGACCGTACCTACTAAGTGTCGCCGAATATTCCAGAGAGAGAGTCTAGCCGAATATTCGGTATTCGGCAAAATCACTATTCGTGGCATGTCTATTTGCGTTGTGCCAACACTATAATAAATGACATTCCATTACTTAACAGTTCAATCTAAAAATAAGCATGATGTTTACGTTCAACAGGAGAGCTGCGTATATTTTTTACTGTGTTTACAACTTTTAATACAATACATTATAAGTACTATATAACACAGGTAAATATATTTGAATAGATAGATTTGACCTCATTTCATATACTGTAAAACGTTGAAAATACATGTTTCACTCACTTTGTACTTTAAAACTTTTATTTTTCAGGAAAATAGTGCTTATTTCTTAATTGGTAGGGACTATGGATTTTAGAAACTTTAAACAACGTTTTTTATGTTGAAATTAAACATTTTCAGCCTTTTTCCAGAACGAGGTTTAAGGATAGTCCGCGAGATGTGGATTTAAACCTTAGATTTGGATACAGATTTACTCGTAAACTACAGTCTAAACACTATCCCTATATAATCTATGGAGATAGTGCTTAGACTATAGTTCCTATTAGATTTTATAGGGATAGTGTTTAGACTATAGTGCACGAGTAAATCTTTATCCAAATCTAAGGTTTAAATCCACATCTCGGACTATCCTTAAACCTCGTTTTGGAATAAGGCTGTTTAAGACCAATTGACTTAGATTGATAGAAATGGATAAGACATTTTATTTTATTGGTTACTTACATTTACAAGCAAGTTAAACTTAGCCTATTATTCGATGATAAATCAGTCAACCCGTATCTCTATTATTCTTATTTAGATCAAAGTAGTAGGTAACATACCTACATCCCATATCCAACAAACAACAGGCACAATTCAAACGCCAGTTGCGTTAAAACTCGGTCGCAAGAACACGCACTAAGCAATAATTTCCATCAAACGGAACGTTAAAAAAATATTCGTTCAAAAAAAGAGCGCGAGGGAAAAAGATGTGTCAGCTTTGACATTTTTGTGTTTGTTGTGTTAAAAGAAAAGGACACGAAAATGTTTCGTTTTCAAACTTTTGATTATGTTTCTGCGTTTATTTGCTTCTTTTTATTGAATGGTGAGTTATTTTATTTCTAATATTTTGAATTGTGTTTTTGTGGGTATTTAACACAATTTTGCTTTTAATTCTTATTCTGTTTTTTTTTAATTTGGTAATGAAAGACAACAATGTTCCATTTTTAGTAAAAATGGTAAAAATGGAACCCTTTACTAAAACTGTTATTGGTCTATCACCAGATTGTATCTCATGAACCGTGATAGCTAGACAGTTGAAATTTTCACAGATGATGTATTTCTGTTGCAGCTATAACATAAATAAAAACAGAATATAATGGTTCGGAACCCTTAGTGCGCGAGTCCGACTTGCACTTGGCCGTTTTTCATTATCAATAGTTAGGTAAAGTTTTCCATATTGTTTTGTTAAGCTATGTTACATAATTTATTAAGGCACACATCCTAACTTAGTTTTTAAGACGATTTTATGTGGTCCTGTATACTTTTAAGTATTAAGCATCCAAAGAAATAAAAATTTTTGACTTGACTTGACTTGACAAAATTTTACTTAGAAATACTTGAGTTAATATTTATGTCAGTAGGTAGGTAGGTACAAGAAGCACTTGTTTAGTTATTATTGGTAATAAGTTTGTGTGGGATAAAATAAATATAGTTAAGAGAAGTCAAGGTCGAAATAATATTACAATAAACGCTGTTATGAAACGTCACTACTAATAAACTACACCCATAGGTACAGCAAATGAAGAGTATTTAAGTAGTAACGGTCGGCTGCATAATTGCAGACCCACAGTAGAGCTCCAAAACGGCTGTTATAAGAATGTTTTCAACACAAGCAAGATTCTAGGCACCTGCTTTAGTTGAAGTTTAAAGACTTCTAACTCATCAATTTATCAAACAAAAATTATTAGAATGAAAACATTCCAATAATAGTACAACTCTACGGTGAGTCTGCAATTATGCTGCCGACCGTACATGCAAACTATTTATTGACTGTAGAAAGGTTGAAAAATAATAATTGCCATTATTATTAGTTGGCGCCTATAGCTATTCGAAATTAAAAGTTACAGCACAATATGATCTTGATTAATTCGACGATCAACACATCAACTGGCTAGAATACCTATTTGAATTATCGCAGTAGGTAAACGTTTTAATTAATACAACCAGTTCGTAACATTTGCTATCAGTTGGTGCACATTGTTTATTATGGTAAAGTTACCCTATTAATATACGAGTATATCCCACTGCCAACACTGCAGCTACAATCGTCATGAAAACAATCAGCAGCAGCAATAAGCAGGGTAGTAACATACGAGTATACTTAGCCCAAGATCCCGCCTACCACCGAACTTTCGTGATTATACTGGGTTATTGATAATTATACTAGCAAGCCATTGAGGGCTACTTCTGTGCACCATAACAAACAACTTTTGTTCTACGACTTTTGGAAATTCGAAAAAAATATGAAATTTTTTAGGTTAAGTAAATTCGAAAAACAGCTGATTTTTTAAAACAAAGGTCATTCAGACTAAGAACAGAAGATACAACTTAAAAAATAAGTAAAATTTTAAGGTAAATGACCTCTCCGTGTAAGGATCAGCTGATTTTCAGGTAAACCTAACCTAAAAAAATGTTCCAATTTCCAAAAGTCGTAGAACAAAAGTTGTTTGTTTAGGTGCAAAGAAGTAGCCCTCAACGGCTTGCTAGTATAATTACCAATAACCCTGTATAAAAGCTGAGAATTGATCAGAGCATGTCCCTAACCCAGTAATGAACAATGTATTTTTCACTGACAGTTGTCATGTCAAATTATGGCTTCGCACGGCTTGTGCAATGTGCATGTAGCCAGTATCAGTATCATTACGCATTAGGAACTTCAAAAACCTAACCTCCTTGCTAAGAAATAACTCTACATGTATATAACCTCTTTGGTCCCAACCTTGTAAGAGGATCTGGTAGTATGGAGTCTTTCATTCACTCTCGTTATAAGGAAGAATTTTATGTATTATTCGTAATGAAAAGCACAGTGTTTACCTCGGGTGAAAGACTCATTAAGTCCCTCGAACTATTAGCGCCCTCGCTACGCTCGGGCGCCAAACTCCGTCTCGGGACTTTTAATGAGTGACTTTCACACCTAGGGTAACAATGTACTATTTTTTGTAGTTCAAGACCATAGTGGCTTGGACAGTTATCAGGTAACAAAGTCAAGAATCGAACTTTCATTTTACAAGGAAAGAAATTCCCTATGTTTTTGTACCAATCGATAATTAATAGAGGATATTAATACGATCAACAAATGCTACGTAATAACATTTCGTTAAGGCTCAGGTTTGCCCGTCATTTAATGTTATTGCAATATAACAGAAAATCCTGACAATTTACGAGATTTTGTTACATGGCATCTAAACATTGTTAAGGTTTAAAAAATGGTCGCTCTACTAAAATAATCACTGTTTACCGAACCGCTCACCGTTTACTATGCCAAAATGCTACAACCCCTTAGTCATTTAATGCAGTTCGTCACAAATACCAAAAACACTGTGTGTTTTTTAAACTGTCACAATTACTTTCACACTGGTAGGTCAAAACATATTTTAATAAAACTGTCGATTTCAAACAAAACTTCCTCTACCTTTTAAATTATTTCTTATTATTACTACATAGTATAATATAAAACAAAGTCGCTTTCTCTGTCCCTATTTCCCTATGTATGCTTAAATCTTTAAAACTACGCAACGGATTTTGATGCGGTTTTTTTAATAAATAGAGTGATTCAAGTGGAAGGTTTATATGTATAATACATGCATAATATAGCCGTGCGAAGCCGGGACGGACCGCTAGTAAACTTATATAGCCACTGGCCATCCAACTCAGTTTCAATTAAAACTATAAGTACATTAACAGAACAGTTACTTTTATAGTATTTAGTTCGATGGAAAACTAACCTGTCAAAGTGTCTACCGTCCTACGCTAGGAGGGGAAACTTTATTCAACTTAATTTTCCCGATGTCCGTCAAACGGAAAAGCAGTTGAAGTGTTCATGTTCAATCTGTAACATGACTTGGAATGATAAAACACTTTATTTTAATGAATAAAGAACTATGGTTTTGACGACCCAGTTGGCCCAATGGACAGCATGCCGTACTGCCAAACACAGGGTTGTGGGTTCGATTCAAGTATTTATGCTTAGATATTTGGCTATGGTCCGGTTGTTTCTATGTACTAAAAGTATGTATTTACAATAGAAAAGTATATAAGTAGTAGGTACCTATATCCGTTGTCTAGCACCCTTAACACATGTCAAGTCTATAGTTACTCAACTCCCATCCCCTTCTTTAATTCTTGTCCATCCAAAGGTTGCCTGGAAGAGATCGCTTTTAGCGATAAGGCCGCCCATTGTCCCATATTGTAAGGTGTTTTTGTAGCAGCATGTATGTTAGAATTAAGGTTTAATGTGGTACAATAAAGAGTTTATCTATCTATCTAACTTGGGGCTAAAAGGCGATGTGTGGAATGTCCTGCAATAATTTTTATTTTATTGTATAGTTAAGAGAATCGTGAGCTCTCGATACGCGGCGAAAGTAGGTATTTTCAAAAATGTATCGTATCGTGCGATTTTAAGTTTGGATAAATGGATACTACGCCGACATTTTGCTTTTCAAATAATGTTGCGGGCCGTAACGTTTTTACCCCCTTTATCCTTCACAAAATGAAATAATGGTCTCATTTAATTCACTGCATCTTATTCTAGGTTTATACGTTTTTCTTTTTAATTGGTAATTCAGTTCTATTTAAAAACAATTGAAACGCTCGATGAAGTTTTTAAGTCAAAAATATAGATATTCAGATAATAATAACTTTTATCTTAGGCAATATTTTTGAAAATAAAGACGGTTAAACCTAGTTTTCCATTAGGTCTAGAACATTTTCAAAAATTATCAAAATCGGACTTCGTTTATGGGGGGGAAAACGTAACCGCTTTTTGTATGGAAATTTACAGCTTCACAGTGGTCCAACGACTTCCCGCGACTTTAAATTATGTTATTACCATATCCCCTCAAAACTTTAGCAGTTTATTTATACGTCACAAATCAAAGTTTACCTGAGATATGTATTGACTGAGATTTCGATCCATTCGATAGGTAATGTGTGGGTGAACCAGACTCGACAAACATCTGAAATTTTTAACATGACTTCTTTGGTAGGCAATAAACGAATAAATTATAAAATGGAAGAAAAAACTTTATAATAAAACCACCCCTCGTGGGTCGACAAGACCAATTAATTAACCCATTCATTCCAGGTGACCCGATGCGGCCAATTAAGTTGTTTAATTAATATAACCTGCAATTGTACCTAACTAATATGTCACTTGCATTGCTATAAAATTGCGTACAACAAAGTTGTAACTAATTTCGCGGGGGAAATATACATAGAAGAAGACGTCTAGATCTAGGTTATCTATACATCTTCTCTAATATATATAAATTACGTGTCACGTTGTTTGTGCGCGATGGACTCCTAAACTAGGTACTTAACCGATTTTAATGAAATTTGCACACCGTGTGCAGTTTGATCTAACTTGAAAGATAGGATAGCTTACATCTTAATTTATTCCGATATTCCAACGGGATCGGGAGTTATGCGGGTGAAACTGCGGAGCACAGCTACTAATATAATAAAAAAATGGAAAGAAAAGTAAAAAAGATCCAAACGAAGCCAAAAAACTCAAATTAACTTGATACTCGGGCATATCTACTAACATTCGGTTGTTAATCCTGAGTATTATCCCCCATAACTTTTAGACGGCTGGACCGATTTTGATCAAACATAGATATTTGTAATGTACGAGTCATGCCCTTTCATTTGATACCCCACTCGAGTATATCTACTTACATTCGGTTTTTGATCCTAACTTTCATCCCCCATAACTTTAAGACGGCTGAACCGATTTTGATCAAACATAGCTAAGAACACTCCCGACTAACTTATCTTTCAAACAAAAAAAACTAAATCAAATCGGTTCATCCGTTTGGGAGCTACGATGCCACAGACAGACACACACACACACACACAGACACGTCAAACTTATAACACCCCGTCGTTTTTGCGTCGGGGGTTAAAAACTGTAATTGTATAGCCGAAGAGCGTGCACCAAAACCGGCATGTAACAACAGATGAACAAATAGTTACTACATATCAAACGCAGTGCCGTAGCGTGGGTCTCTGTCGCCCGGGACGGAGTCTTAATTTGCCGCCATTTTGACGTCATAAAAATAGGAATGTTTGCAATTTCCCGCCCTTTTGTCGTCATAAAAATCATAATTTTGGCAATTTGCCGCCCTTTTAACATCAGAAAATAATAATGTTGGTGTTGATGAGAAAATACGTAACGATATTAAAGAATTGAGCGAAAAATATTTTTTTCAAACTACCTGCCTAATCGCTTTCAGCGATAAGGCCGCCAATTTGTGCAACTTATACTTTCTAGCTATTACTTTACTTTGTCGTTTATCGTGTTCTGTTTCTTTCTGTGTTGTACAAATAAAGTTATCTATCTATTTATCTATCTTCTTAAAAACGTTATTGTCTGACTGACCGCCAGTGACCGCACAAAGTATTTTTTTCTCCATTTTTGCCGCTTTCCTAATGGAGACGCCGGGGGCGGACCGCCCCTTCGCCCCCCGCCCCTCGCTACGTTACTGATCAAACGACAATTTGATGCGTTCGGTCACTAGCTTATTGAGCTCGTTTATACCAATTCCTAAAATTATGAACCATTGGTGTCATGGCGGTGTAATATAGGACGTGTTTTGTGTACACGAATTAATTGATGACATGTGACTGTGTTGTAAGTTGTAGCTGGAATTTCGATAGGGTGTGGTTATTAACTGTAAAAAAAATGTTATGGAAAAATGCGTCTCAAAAGTTTTGCACTGCGTGCGACGAGGTCCACGGTTTTACTTCTTTTTTTAATATTTGTAAAAAAAACAAGTAGAGTGGTCAATAATATCCTGGTTTGGACCATGGCGTTATAGATTGGCAGCGTAGCGTAGTGTTCGCGAGTTCAAATCTCGCCGCTTTGCAAAAGAGTGATGCTTTTTTCTTTGAAACAAGAAAGTGACCTTAGGGAACCCTAAAAATTGCTAAAATTTTCATCTTTTCGTGTCTGTATAAGTTCGACCAGTTCATACCTTCCTTGCCGTATTATTGGCTACTACAATCTTAGCAGGTTAACTCAACACAAAAAAAACTAGTTCCAGGTAGTTTTTTTTGTGTTGAGTTAACCTGCTAAGATAGATGAAAAAAAAACTGAAAGATATAAATGACCAGTAAAAATAGACGAAGTTTGTAATGACGAGGCTGTGTGGGCTCACTAGCAGTCTTTGCCTTCCCTTACTGAGTAAAATTAAAAATATATATATATCTATCTCTTAACCAGAGACTACGGTGGTTTTTCGAGAAATTGAGATCTAGATTGGAGAAAAAGCCATTCTAGTATTTCTTTATTTTAATTCCGTTAATGTTTTGGTGAGTATTATTTACTCATGTGTTATTATGGCAAAATTGCGTAATGAATTAAAATCTATCAAGTTTACATTTAATAGGTACCTATGTCTTCTTTTTATTCAAGTTTAAAAAAACATAGGTACTTTCTTGAATGAATAAACTTTAAGACCTAGACGTCGATTTATAACAATGTTCGGTCAAGTCTCGTACGAGGAAAATCTGTAAAGTTTTAGAAAAGTTTGTTTCTATACAATAAACTTTTCTAGAGTTTTTTGCTTGGACTTTTTCGAACGTCACACTACTACTTCTTTAAATTAAATGATAATAAACCTAAAATAATAAACACATTTAGGCAAAATTAGACAAAACACTTGGCTAGACAATTTTTTCAGCCTTGACTTGACTGATTAAGTGTATAAAAACATTATGTTTTTTGTTTATTTAGTTAACAACCCACGATTGCTTAAAGAGGCACTTCACTGGATGCGCAGGAAATTAAAAAGTTTTCGTAAAATGACCTGTTTAGAATTCGTATATCATTACAAGTAAAAGTCGCTTTCTCTCGTCCCTATATCCCTATGTATGCTTAAATCTTTAAAACTACGCAATGGACTTTGATGCGGTTTTTTTTAATAGATAGAGTGATTCAAGAGAACGGTTTATATATATAAAACATGCATAATATAGCCGTGCGAAGCCGGGACGAGTCGCTAGTACTTTATAATACCGTGTTTCTAGAAAGAAATACATTTCCATTTCTACCAGATCATTTATACGAAAATCTAATAAAATAATTTTCAACGCAACCGGTGACTTTATGATTTTATAATGACGAATAAATGATGATTGATGATTAGTATAGGTACTTCATAAATCTTAGCAGTCGTCATTATTTTCAATTTTGTATAGATTATTGAAGAAAATCAAAGACCCAGAGTTATTTGTACTTCTTTAGAAGCTGTTTTTTTTTGCAATTAGACATCTTTAGCTGGGTCCTTCTTGTGAGACGATGGAGTACGCTTGCCCAGCACCTACTATTACCTCTTAACTTAGTGGACCTTGTCCAGAGAAGAGAACTTGTCAATACTTCTAGAGTCAACTAAGCTGCGGGTTTCATAACGATGTTTCCTTCACCGTAAGAGAAATGTTTTAAGAGTAAATAGAGAAATCCATTGGTGCACGGCCGGCCGGGATCTGAACCCCCGACCTTTAGAATGAAAGGACCACTAGGCCACCATCGTTCCGAGGTACTAAACCGTATAAATATGCAGAGGTCTATCTGTGGCATATTAAGGTGAAAGGGTACCAGCTCTCTCTCCATACAAACGTAGTCGACTGTTTCCTCTCTGGATAATGACACTAGCACAAATATTTTTGTGCCATAAAACCTATAACTGCCATGACTATGCCCCTATGTTTTGTTTTTTTTTTTCATTTTCTAATTATCATAGAAATTAAGCCTAAAAAAATAAAAAACATAGGGCATGGTCATGGCAGTTATAAGTTCAATGCAACAAAAATATTTGCTATAGTGTCATCATTATCCAGGGATAAAACAGTCAATTACGTTTGTCATAGTTTGTATGGAGAGAGCCCCCGGTACCCTTTCCTCTTCACTATCACTATCACTACATAGTATAAAATAAAGTCACTTTTCGCCGTCCTTATGTCCCTACCCTATGTATGCTTAGATCTTTAAAACTACGCAACGGATTTTGATGCGGTTTTTTTAAATAGATAGAGTGATTAAAGAGGAAGATTTTTAGATATAATAAATAAATAAATAAATAAATATTTCAGGACATATTACACATCGCCATCCAGCCCCAAGCTAAGCAACTTAATGCTTGTGTTATGGGTGCCAGATAACGGATAAACTACTTATATACTTTTTTTTTTGTAAATATATACATATTATACATATAGGAAACACCCAGAACCAGAAACAAGAATTTATGGTCAGCATAAATACTTGTTCCCGGCTGGAATCGAACCCGCAACCTTCTGCGTCGCAGTCGGGTGTTCGCCCGACGCCGACGCGCCACAGAGGTCGTCAATACAGCCGTGCGAAGCCAGAGCGCTAGTAATAGTTATAAAATTGTCTATTGTATTATAAACAATGTCTTTGAAGTTCTTTATTTAAGTGTAATATGTAGAAGTCTTTGAAGTATTCGTGATTCACATAACATAAGCAGACGAAGGCAGACGAAAATTCCTTCTATATTTATTCAATTGGATAATAAGATGTAATCATTGTGTCTGACAAGCAATGCCGAGAGACAGAACGAAAAAATCTCTTTAATTCAATTTGTAGCCTACCACAAACTTCATGCTTCATTTAAATATGAATGCCTTTTATTTTGTTTGTTTAGAGGTTATTTTTAGGTTTTGGTGTTTCATAAATAAACTAGCTAATATAAATGTTAGATAATAATTTTTCATCACTATCACTACATAGAAAATAAAGTCACTTTTCGCCGTCCCAATGTCCCTATGTATGCTTAGATCTTTAAAACTACGCAACGGATTTTGATGCGGTTTTTTTAAATAGATAGAGTGATTAAAGAGGAAGGTTTTTAGATAGGTATAATACATGCATAATATAGCCGTGCGAAGCCGGGGCGGGTCGCTGGTCTATAATAAATAAAAATTCTCGTGTCGCGGTGTTAGTTTCCGATGTCCACCTAAACGGCCGAACCGATTTGTATGAATTTTTTGTGTAGGTATATTCGTTAGATCTGGGAATCAAACAACATAAGTGTGTTTTTTATGGCCAAATAACGTCGGGACAGCTAGTACTTACTAAAATTTAAAAAAAATCTGAAATGTTAGATTGTTTATACTAGTTACTATTACATTTTATCTGCGCTAATTAACGAGAAGGAAAACATCGTTGATGATTTCCGCAATTTTAGTTGGTTCCAGACGTATTGACGAGTCCTTTCGTCTGAACGTTGTCGAATAAGTTGAAGGGTTATAGGTTCTGGGCAAGTCAACATCTTATAAATGTTCCAGGCACTAAGGGCTTGAATAGCATAGATTGAAGTCCCAGGCTTTGTATAAAATATCATTTAGATTAAATGTTATTGTCAAGATTACAATTGTCTGATGCTTAATCACTATCACTACATCACTACATAGTATAAAATAAAGTCACTTTTCGCCGTCCCTGTTTCCCTTTGTATGCTTAAATCTTTAAAACTACGCAACGGATTTTGATGCGGTTTTTTTTAATAGATAGAGTGATTCAAGAGGAAGGTTTATATGTATAATACATGCATAATATAGCCGTGCGAAGCCGGGGCGGGTCGCTATATAATATTTTTAGTCACTTTTTGCCGTCCCTATGTCCCTATGTATGCTTAGATCTTTAAAACTACGCAACGGATTTTGATGCGGATTTTTTAATAGATAGAGTGATTAACGAGGAAGGTTTTTAGATATAATACATGCATAATACAGCCGTGCGAAGCCGGGGCGGGTCGCTAGTTAGGTATAAATTATAAACAGATTTAAAAGTTATATATATAACTAGCGACCCGCTCCGGCTTCGCACGGCTATATTATGCATATTGTATTATAAATATAAACCTTTCTCTTGAATCACTCTATCTATTTTAAAAAACCGCATCGAAATCCGTTGCGTGGTTTTAAAGATTTAAGCATACATAGACAGACAGCGGAAAGTGTCTTTGTTTTATACTATGTACTTAATGATACCTACTTTTTGTACTACCTTCACTGTATTTATCTATTGTTACTTATTTTTATTTGTAATTACGCCTTCATTTAAAAAAAATCAACAACCAGACGACAAAAACGGATCTTTTACCTACTTATTTCATTCATTCCTTAAAATAGTTCATGGCAAAAATTAACTTTCGTTAACAACTCGACTGACGACGACCCGTTTCAATGTGTTGATTACTTTTGTCATATTATTTTATATGTTTAAAAACAAAACAACTAGCTATTCTTGTTTAATTTAGATTGACATAGATTAACATGGTTTTGCACTACACGTTATAGCCATTTGTCTGTTTTAATTTACCAATAGAACTAATATTTCAGCTTGTCGTGGTTTCCTTTGGGAATAGACTATCTTTTATTTGAACTCTGTAATGCTCATAACATGTTGTTTTGATTGGTAAAAACGGGTCATATAATCTGAAAGGGGATGGAATATTTTCATTCACTTCTCCACGTGATAAGTACTGGTTGAAATTGCATATCGTGACAGCAGAAGGCCATAAAGAAAAAAATTGAATTGACATACCTATTTAACGGTCCACTATTCTTTTTTTAGTTTAGCGGCCACCTTTTATACCTTTGGCAATGTGGAATACAAATAACAGGGAAAATTGATAATTTACGAATTTTATTAATATCCTCTATCGAATAATAGGTATAGGTTTGAAAGATTGCCACGCAAAAAAAAAATAGTGACTACTATGCCAGTCTCCATACTGATATGTTTACTAATTCTTACAGTTTAAAACACTAAAATAATCTGTAAAGAAACCACACTCGTGAATTGTTTTACAATCAGTCGTAATAGCGTTCTAATAGGGCTTTATTAAACCGAGTGTCGGTCGACACGCGACAGACATAACTACACAATTGATTTAACTACATGCTATTAGTTAAGACTGAATAACTGAGGACATGAAGACGTTTGTAGCTAAGCTAAGTAATTGAAACCTAGATGGGTCAATGATTCTTTATTGTCACAGTGATAACAACTTTCCCACGAGGGTAAAACTCAAGAGAATTGTTTGAGTAATTGCTGGGTAATACCTACCTTTAAAATTAATGACGTTGGCTACAATGGTGCTGAACTCAAATGGAACTGGGCTTGCCATATTTGCCGCATGTCCAACGAGAGGTAGGCTTAGACCATCATGGGCAGGGACCCGAACAGCAGACAACCTTACGGCTGGCCCAGACACAGCTAGCATTAGATAGAGAACAGTGAAACGAGAGAAGGAAGGCATTTGCCCTGCAATGGAACGGAATGAGCTAAAAATAAATAACCCAACTTTACAGACAAGTCCTCTTACTAACAGAACGCTGTTTAATGTGAAATAAGGCATATTTCACCCACAAAAACTAAATTTTGAATAAGACATAACTTCTTCTTCTTCTTCTCGTATAATGTCGTGAAGTGGCTCACCTATTGTTAGGGTTTTCAGATCGCCTTAAGGCCTCTAACTTGACCTAACGACTGCTACTAGAGGTAGAAACCGGGACCAACGGCTTAACGTGCCTTCCAAAGAGTGCCTCACGAAAACACATTTTTGCCACACTACTAATTGGCCACCCATCGAAGTAATGTCTGCGCCAGGCGTCGCTTAACCCACACGACTGACATAACTATAAACTCGCTAAGCAGCGATATATACATAAATAAGTGGGAGAGTATCTATCAAGATAATAAAAGGTATAGATGGAAGCTACAAATTCAGTCAAGAACCAATATAAACTAACAAAATATGCTGGTAAAACATTACCCTTCTGTCGTCAGATAAAACAGATCTTCTCGAATTTTCCCTTGAATTGAAATTGTAGACGTAATCCTATTATTCTGATCTACAGAAAACCTAATTTTAATAAACTTAGGTACTTACCTATATAAAACAGATATAACAACATTATTCTTGTATATCGAAAGAGCTTGAACTAGAAAAATTAGCATACTTCTCTCATGCCTCTGTTGTCAGGCACGCAAGCTAAAATTTCTTGTTTCAAGGTCCAGTGGTTCGGTTGTACCTTCATGAATCACCGTGACACTCCAGTTTGGCTCTGGATTTATTTACCACAATAAAATAAGGTATATAATATACGTTTTTTTTCGATTACCGTATAAAAATATCTATATTATAATCTTATTATTTATAAATTCGCGGTGTTATTTGCCAAACTCCACTTATACGGCTGAATCGATTTCTGTGAATCTTTTGTGTCTTCGTTAGGTCTGAGAATGTAACAGCTAGTATTTATATAAAGATGTCAGTCGTTTTATATAAATGGGAAAATTCAGAAGTTTCAGTATTTTCTAAGAATTTCGCGACTTAAATTCATAACGAAACTTAAGGAAAAAATCTGGGGGCACGGTAGTGCCCCCGCCAAGTCGAGCAAAAAAGCGGCACGGCCGTACCATCCTTTTCTCGAAACAGTTCAGGCCATTTTCGACCCCCTATAACTTCCTTGTGAATAAAATTAAAAGCCTGAGTTTTCAGATACCAAGCAAGCATTGTATGAACTCGGTACATTTCAAATTTAATCCAATTTGAACTAGTAGTTTAAGAATTATAACTAGTCAAAGTTTCTTAATTTTGTCACTCACTCTCACTGACCGATCATCAAAAGTCTAAGGCACTTCTAGCAGACATAGAAGCTTCAAATTTTGAATACAATTAGTGTTTAGTGTATAAATCAAGGAAAAACTAAAATATTATGCAAATTCGCCCAGTTTTCCAGATACATCAACTGCATAAATAACTTTGTAATCCCATAAAAATATATAGGATTACAAAGTTACATTTGCAGTCAATGAATCTGTGTACCTATAAGAAAATCTGTTGTAGGTATTCAAGAAGTAGAAGGTACCGGAAAGGAAAAAAAAGTAGGACTATCTACGAATACAAAAAGAAATGAGATCCCATCAAAAACATAACATGTAAAAAAACCAAGGCTCGCAACCCAGTTCTTCTATCGTAAAAAGTTGTGAGATCCATGTAATACCAAGTAGGTTAATTTATTCAGTCCCTACTAAAGGGACTTTCTGTCTAAGTTATTTCGTAATAGATTGACTTGGCAATCGCACTAAAAAATCTAATTTAATATAATATGTATTGCTTGCGAGATACATTGTGTTTTCATGCGATTGCCAAGTCAATCTACGAAATAACTTAGACAGAAAGTCCCTTGACTTGGTTTTTTTACATGTCATGTTTTTGATGGGATCGTGTTTATTCGTAATGCAATTGAAATTCAGAAACATCTCAAAAATTTCAATAGAAAATGATAGTTGTAGTTCTAGGTCCCAGAAAATTAAAGGCCATTCGATAGTTTATGAGATTATTGTATATCCTTTTTTGTGTAAACTTATAGTAAGTATAGGTAAATAATTTAGTTTAAATGTAGAAACATAATAAATACTCCAAAAAGCTTTTTGACTACATAAATAAACAATCAGATCTAAGGAAACTGTTAAATGAAATAGGTCATTGGCCATTCAATTTCAGTAGGTAAGAACTGAAATGGTTTCTTGCAAAAGATTGTATTGACAGTTTGTTTCCATGAAGAGCTTAATTCTTCGATCGAGTTTTATTTAAAACATTTTTTTTTTATTTAGAAGGAAATTTACAATCGTGATGGCAGATTGATATCGTTAATCTTTGATCTACGATGGATTGGTAGGAATGGCCCTTAGTGGATAAATATTTTGTCTGACAAATAAGAGAAATCGAAATTCTTAGAAAAATATTGTCGGTAGATATTTACTTGATCACCTATCTATAGGCAATTAAATCGAAATGTTGCGAGTCTTTCTTGTTTTTTTTCCTACAAGTTGACAGAATCTACTTTAGTCCATTAAAAAATTACATTTGGGGTTGCACTTGTCAGAGGACGCAATTTTATTTTTTAGATATCAAGGGGGGGGCGGGTCAGTGTACCTAAAGTTAAATCAGTATTCTTGGTAAATAAAAATCTAAAATTTTCATGAATTTTCGCTTATAACTTTTTATTCTTTGTTCTACGATTTAAAGTTACTTGACAAAAGTTGTAGATAATCTTATTAGCAACAAAAAATGTTAACTTTTTTTTTTGTGAGACATTTAGTTCGTCAAATAAACGCCGTGGGACATGGGCTACAATCCCTCAAACTTGGATTTAACTTTACACTGCCCCCCCCCCCCCCTTGATATATAAAAGATAAAATTGCGTCCTCTGACGAATGCACGATATGCCTAAAACATGTAACATTTCAATGGACTACCTACCTAACAATTATTTAAATAGTAGTAAAATGGCTGGTCATCAATCGAACTGCAACTCGTACAATAAAAATGTATTGAATACAAAGAGCACCCCCTCCGATGTTTTCCATGTGCTAATTTCTACACTTGGGAGAAATAACATTAAATCGTGGATACTCGGGCACTTCCGATGCTTTTTGCTAACGAACTGATAATAATATTAGAGGAGGGGTTACAGATTTATGAGTAGCATCCATTCAGGAAGGTTTTCAATTTCATTTTATTTCCCCGCTTTTATTGTTATACAATTTATCAATACGAAGGTTCTACGTTTTATTTACGAAATGTCTATTGTTGTTGGTGAACTGTTTTCGAATTAAAAAAGAGCAATGTAGGGTGTATTTGCAACGGCATAAAATAGGTATTTATTCAGGCTATTTCTCTCTTGTCTCTATAACTTATTATATCCTGACATCTTTCACCATAGCCTCTACATTGTTTGTTATATCTTAGATCATATTAATATTATTATCTATTAGAAGCATATCAATTATCTTATACGAAACAATGTCGTCGCCGTAAATAGACGTTACTCACAGGAAAATAAATATCTATTTTGTCCATATTTTGTCATTGTTTCAGGAAGTGAGTAATAGAGTGGCCTAAATTAAGCTCCATTTGTCTCATATTCGCCATAACACATGCTATCACCGAACTATTAACTCTCAATGAAACTGACCTCGCATTCTTTTGGATATACTGAAACAGTTTTACCAGTCTCTGTCATCATGTCAATTTATTTCGATATGTATTAGTAGCTTTTATAGCTAACTTATGAAGGACGAAAATAAGCGAGCTTTCTAAGGTACCCTTTGTTTGAAAATTATTGAACGTGTAATGTGAATAAAGTGGATGGTTAAACCATTAAGAGCTTTTTTTAAGGTGCATATAGATTGCTATTTTGTTAACAAAACTGTTCTTAGAACACGTATTTTATCGACGTAATCATTCTGAATTTTATCATGTCTCATAAAGGACATATTTTTCAGTCGTAGAATTAGTGTTAACACCGTCATTTGTCCTAAAATAGAGACGATGATGTAATTATTTGCCTTCAGAATGTTTGCATCTGCAGTATCGCATGTCTAAGGGTTAGATCATAGACATTCATAGGTAAGAATGACTGGTTGAAGGAAATAAAATAAACTACTATTTCCGGCTGGAATTACGAAGGAAATTGTCGGTTTCAATAATAAAATAAATCAATGCATTACACTAGTTTACGCGACGTTCGCCGTCGGCATTTTATTTTTAGAAATATGGGCACGAGCAATACTTTTGTATTGTACCTACTTTATAAGCTTGATAAGAATCTATTGACAAGTCGTTTTTTAAGTTTTTAAATTGAATTCAATCTAATGTTTGACAAGTAGGAAACAAGTAGAAAAATATATTAGCATATAAAAGAAAGGATGAAAAATCTTATACAAAAAGTCAATCTGGGATATAAAGAACTTTAATTTGTTTACATTAGATTACATGCTGCTCATAAATTTTATTTTGTTTATTGTAACTAACTGACTAATCCAATGTGTATTGGTTTAATAGGCAATTAAATTAAGAACTCAAAGATCAAAAGATTTTTTATTAACGGCAGGTTTGAGTACCTATGTCGTCATTAAAAGTAGAATCTTTATTGTGATCTTACTGGTACGCTCAGCTGCATAATTGCAGACCCACCGTAGAGCTCCAAAACGGCTGTTATAAAAATGGTTTCAACACAAGCAAGATTCTAGGCAGCTTTAGTTGAAGTTTAAAGTTTTCATGAATTTATCAAACAAAAATATTAGAATGAAAACATGCTAATAATAGTGATTTTTTAACTCTCTAATATGTTGATAAATTATGCATATATACAATTTTCTCTATGAAGTTCAGCTACTTCATTTTTGGTCTGAAAATAACTTTTAACAGTCATAGCGATCATTGGAATTATTGGCCGTTTAAGAGTTCCTACTAGATTCTTCATATACTTCCTAGCAGTCGCTATTAAATTATTCAGACGTATGAAATGATTCTATTCATATTCTTATCGTTTTGTTTCAGTGTCTCAGGCTTGTTTTCGATACAATCAACACGACAGTACAAGCTTGTCTGCTGGGAGTCCGTGGTACAAGGAATGTCTATGTGAACCGGGGTTCACGACGAAAAATCTACAATGGCTTGGAATTGACGGCAAATCTGTTGAACCTGATAACCTGTAAGTAATACTACTTAAAAAACACCACACAAAACGTACACAATTATGAACGAACTTTGTCGTAAATCTTCTCTAATCTTCTTTCTTCTTAATATATATAAATCTCGTGTCACAATGTTTGTCCTCAATGGACTCCTAAACCACTTAACCGATTATAATAAAATTCGCACACCATGTGCAGTTCGATCCAACTTGAGAGATAGGATAGCATACATCTTAATTTATCCCGATATTCCCACGGGATCGGAAGTTACGCGGGTGAAACCGCGGAGGGCAGCTATCATCTTAATATATATAAATCTCGTGTCACAATGTTTGTCCTCAATGGACTCCTAAACCACTTAACCGATTATAATAAAATTTGCACACCATGTGCAGTTCGATGCAACTTGAGAGATAGGATAGCTTACATCCCGATATTCCCACGGGATCGGGAGTTACGCGGGTGAAACCGCGGAGGGCAGCTAGTCTTCTTAATATATATAAATCTCGTGTCACAATGTTTGTCCTTAATGGACTCCTAAACCACTTAACCGATTATAATAAAATTCGCACACCATGTGCAGTTCGATCCAACTTGAGAGATAGGATAGCTTACATCCCGATATTCCCACGGGATCGGGAGTTACGCGGGTGAAACCGCGTAGGGCAGCTAGTATATTATATAAATTACGTGTCACGTTGTTTGCGCGCGATGGACTACTAAACTACTTAACAAATTTGCACACTGTGTGCAGTTTGATCCAACTTGAAAGATAGGATAGCTTACATCTTAATTTATCCCGATATTCCCACGGAATCGGGAGTTACGCGGGTGACACCTCGGAGCGCTGCTATTCTTAATATATATAAATCTCGTGTCACAATGTTTGTCCTCAATGGACTCCTAAACCACTTAACCGATTATAATAAAATTCGCACACCACGTGCAGTTCGATCCAACTTGAGAGATAGGATAGCTTACATCCCGATATTCCCACGGGATCGGGAGTTACGCGGGTGAAACCGCGGAGTGCAGCTAGTAGTAATATATAATTTTACTAGTTGCGCTCCCGTAAACGTAGCCTATGGTATTTCCAATTAATACATGAATCCTCAAACCAAGTTTCATCAAAACCGGTCCAGTATTTTCGGAGATTATTCGTTACAATCAAAAAAATCTTTTCTCTTATAATATTAATGTAGATTTTACCGAAATCATTTCGTTGGTCCACTAAAATTAATAGTTTCTCGCATTTGTTACAGGCAATGCTGCCAGCCTTTTTGGCAACCTATTTAATATAATATTTATTTTAGCACTAAGCTAATATATTTATGTAGGGGTTTTTATATGTAGGTACCTAATTCTTGATTTTAATTATTGTTCTTTATTTGATTTTTTAAAATTGAAATGCTACCTATAACTTGAAAATTTCAGCAACATCTGAAATGTATTAAGGTACTTAATAACTTAATATGATCATGTTCATGATACCCATTGTACAAAGTTAAGTAATATGTTCAAATAATACATCTAAATATGTATTATAATAACAATACAGTTTAAAAAACTTTGTATAAGTAGGTATACATAATATTATTATATTGAATAACATTTTCTTCTAAAATAAAATATTTTCACAAGACCAGGTACAGATTCAGATGTGTATACAGAAGACCAAAGCGATGGCATCTATCTTCACATACGTAAAATCAGTAAAACAATGTCAGGAACGTACAAATGTATTGCGAATATAAATGGAGTGATTTACACTCAGGCTTACACCGTAGATGTGTATGGTAAGTGTTAAATCTAATTGAAGATAAACAGTTTTGTTTTCTTGATTACTGTGTAAAGATTTCGCCATGAGTAGCGTTGGCAGAATCACCATCGCCTAACTAAACAATCGCACTGGTTGTGACCAAAAATGTTCCATAGTAAATAAATATTTACAAAGATTAGAGTTGACTGGGCAATAATAACAGTTAAACGAGACAATTACATCCGAGAAGACTTATTTAATAAATCTGTAGTTTCCATAAGTATTTTTGGCTATATTGTCTATAAGTTCATTTAACCATATAGCTGTCTCAAATTTTTTGGACTTACTAGTAAAAAATCGCTCAGTCTAGTGTGACGTTTGTGTTCTGCGCGTATTCATATTGTCAATCGTATCGTATTCGTATTGAAAATGGTCATAATGCTCACTCCATGAATAGGTTTAATCTCTTTGGTTGTGCCTCGAGGTTAATTCAACTGATGTATCATCTCGATGCTTTAAGTGTTTGGTAATAATGAGATTAAATGACTATTTTTGGATTTATTAAAAATCGATTTAATGTTTTATTTTTTAGATCCATTATATTTTTTCTCGACGCCAAATAATCAATTCTTGGTCGAAGAACAAGATTCACCATTAGTTTGCAGAGCACATGGTGAATCTGACCTTCTTATAAGATGGCAAAAGAAAATAGATGCGTCTTTCGTAGAGGTAAAAAAATAATCAGTAGGTATCATTCGTATTTTATTGATATTTTAATAAGTAAAAAACATTTACCATCGTTTTAGATACTAAACAATGAAAAGTACAGTATGGAGCCCGATGGAATACTTGTTAAAAACGCTTCAATAGACGATGCTGGTATTTACAAATGTATTGCTCAAGGAATCACAACAGGAGAAGAATTAGACACAGTTATAAATGTTGAGGTACTTAAAGACAAAAATGACTAAAGTAAATGTGTCAGTTTTAATAAAAAAAATGTTAAAGAAACTACTAAACTATTACAGGTTACAACAGTTCCAGAAATAGTAGAAATCAGAGCAGCCCCAGGTACCACTGTGATGGTTGGTACAGAACTTACAATAGATTGTTTAGCTGTAGGAACGCCACATCCTGATTATACTTGGGAAAAAATTGAAAACGTAAGAATACATTATTTTTTGTAAGAAATATAGTAATAGGAGAATACGTTAATGTTCAAAGTTGCTTATTTTTTACAGGAAACAAAAAGTAACAATGTAACTTGGAAGCAAAATGTAAACACAATAATATTCGAAAACATTAATCCTGATGATCGAGGAATATATCACTGTAATGCTTTTAATTCTGCTGGAAATAATTCATTGGATATTTTTATTGAAGTAAGTTTAAAAGATAAGTATCGTATCGTAAATTATCTTTTCAATTATAACTATTATAATAATTTTACAGGTTCTAGTTCCACCAGAAATATTTGACTTTTCAAACAAAACTATACTAGAAGGTGAATTGATGCAAATATTCTGCAATGCTTCTGGTCGTTCCGAACCGAATATTACTTTAGCGTTTCTTGGGCAAGATATAGATAATATTGTGTAAGTAGAAAAGCAGGGAATATTACTGTATTAATGAAGTATGCTTTTATAGATTAGTGAAATTATCGTTTTGTTTCAGTGTTGAACCTTATGGAGATAAAGAAATTCCGGATGGTTCTTTGATAATAGCACATCGATCTGATGAAGGATTTTATATTTGTAATGCTAGTAACGAGGGTAAGCTCATCGTTACTGTTGTTCAAATTTTATCACATTCAAATATTTCAATTCTGTGTTAACGTTCAATGTTCAAATATTTCAGTTGACTACACTCTATCAAAAATGTATTTGACAGTGCTAAGACCACCACAATTTGAAGAATCAAATGAACTAATTTGGGGTTGGGATGGTAAAACTGTCGGTTTGAGTTGTAGCCATGATAGTAAGCCGAAAGCTAAAGTCACCTGGAGGTAAGTATTTAATAAAAGTAGGCACACATATTTAATGTTATTCATCATCTAATTATTAATGGCAAAGATGCCTTCTTAATGAAATATTTATAAATATTCATTCAGGTTTGATAGCAACGAATTAGCAACACCAGATCAAGTGGAATACAATAAAATGTTATTAGAACTACTAAACACAGTACCCGAGAACTATCTTACAATAAGTTTGAATAAAAATTCTTCATATGGCATTTATATGTGTACAGCCAAAAACGAGTTTGGAGTAGCTACAAAGAATATAACACTAAAGCAAGGATTCAGACCATCTGCTGTGGATAATGTACGACTTTTTTTATGAATTATCAAACCTGGTATACACGAAGTTCTGGTTTATAAAATTATTCTATCTTTTTTTCAGATAACAATATTAGATATAACGCCAACAACAGTAAACTTTTACCTTACTGCTGCAAAATTCGAAGGGCCTTCAGTTTTAGGGTTCATTGCCCAATATGACGAAGCCGAAAACTACAATATTACAGATATTCACGTGAACCGAACTTGGTCTATAGATAGACCTTATAAATTGGAGAAACTTAAGCCTGAAACTCTTTATTATGTGAGCTTTGCAGCTATAAACGAAGTTGGGGAAGGTACATGGAGTGAAAAAATTGATTTTGAAACACTTGGAAAGTAAGTACCTTAATTTTATTTAATAAAATATACATTTTATAAATTTGATTTAATAAAAAGTACAAAAGAAAAGAAAAAGTACTTTAAAGAGTCCTAGATTTCACAATAAACAAGCAACATTATAGAAATATTAATATTACAATTGCATTACTCAACAGATCAGTACCTGAAGCACCAATATTAGAATCAAAATCTATAACATTTACCTCCGATAGTAACAATCTCTTGCTACAGTGGACGGCACCTGAGGATAACGGAGATCCTATAGATTATTACACCATTCGATATTGTCCGGTAAATCCTATATTTCATATTTTTAAGATCAATAACTGAACTTCAGAAGTAAATAATGTGACTCTGATTTACAGGTGAACGACTCAGACGAAAATATAATGTCAAATGAAATTAACAGCGAAGAAAATGACGTAGTAAGTAAATTTTATAAAAACTGAATTATATCAGTAGGTCTATGATTAAGTCAAAAGAAGGTAAAACTTTTGTTTAAATTTCACAGCAAATGACAGAAGAAAAATGTAAAGCAAAAAGAGTAATGTCTACAACGAAAACAGAAATAACAGATTTAAGAGAAAATACGACATATATCTTAGAACTAATGGCACACAATGCTAAAGGAAATTCTAATGCTGTCAATATTTCTGTTACTAAATCAGGTAAGGACAATATTACTGATGCGATTAATCGTAAATAAGAAGTCGATATTCTATTAATATTATAAAAGCGAAAGTTTGTAAAAAGTGTATGTATATTTGTTACTTCTTTACGTGTTGGATTTAATGCAATAGACCGTAAGCCCAAAGAGATACAAAACTATGACCCGGAAGAACATACCTACCTAAATATAAAAATTGGTTTAAAATGTTAACACAAAATCTATTTTAATCCCGACATCGTAGATTTATAATTTCTAAGTTTTCTTCATTAAAAACTGATATTATTTCATTTTCAGCTCCAGAAAACCTAGAATCACCTTTGACACTATCCGGTAGTACCATAATAGGATTATCTATCGTGATAGTGTTGATTTGTCTAGTTTTGTTCGACTTGCTTCTGTTGGTGTGGCGGCGGCAAGGTGTCATAGCTAGTCTTTGTATAAAGAAAACAAAGGAATCAGAACAAACTCTAAATTCTCGGTAGGTAGAGTTGATATTTTTGGTAACTCTAGCAATTTTTATGGGAAATATAGTCTCAATTTTCATTACTTACCTATATTTCTAAATTAATAAAAATATACTCAATGAGTACCTGGGAACTTGGATACACCTCCTTCTTTTTTAAAGTTGGTTAGAAAACAAATTAATACTTTTTTGTGCCCTCGTAAATCTATATTTATAAGTTTATAAATAAGTACTTAAAACTGAACTGAAAACTAAAAATAAATTTGTAATTGTAGCATTAAAACAATTTATATATCAATCCATGAACCTTCATGAACATAAAGCTACTAACTTCTTAAAATAACAAAAACTAACAACTAAAATAAACCTAACAAAAGCTAACAAATTGAAATTCAGGTCGTTTTACATTCGTTTTCAGTGACAAGAAAGGCCTACTGAACAGAGAATCGACAGATGACAATCGACACAATGGGCACAAAGAATTCGAATACAATAAGAGTACGGGCACGGTCACGGGAAAACATTCCGTTGTATAAAATTTAAATAATGTATAATTTATATTTATTTGCCTTAATTTTAATACATAGATCATACAGTGTTCTTAAGACTTCTCTAAAACTGAGTCATTACGACAAGTAGTTTTCCCACTCAATCGAACGTAACGTATTGAATATTTTCTTTATATTATATTTATTTGCCTTAATTTTAACAGATAGATCATACAGTGTTCTTAGGACTTTTCTAAAACTGAGGCATTTTCACAAGTGGTTTTCCCACTCAATCGAACGTAACGTATTGAATATTTTCTTTATATTATATTTATTTGCCCTCATTTTAATAGATAGATCATACAGTGTTCTTAGGACTTCTCTAAAACTGAGGCATTACCACAAGTGGTTTTCCCACTCAATCGAACGTAACGTATTGAATATTTCTTTATATTATATTTATTTGCCTTAATTTTAATAGATAGATCATACAATGTTCTTAGGACTTTACTAAAACTGATGTATTTCCACAAGTGGTTTTCCCACTCAATCAAACGTAACGTATTGAGTATTTTCTTTTATTATATTTATTTGCCTTAATTTTAATAGATAGATCATACAATGTTCTTAGGACTTTTCTAAAACTGAGGCATTACCACAAGTGGTTTCCCACTCAATCGAACGTAACGTATTGAATATTTCTTTATATTATATTTATTTGCCTTAATTTTAATAGATAGATCATACAATGTTCTTAGGACTTCTCTAAAACTGAGGCATTACCACAAGTGGTTTTCCCACTCAATCGAACGTAACGTATTGAATATTTTCTATATATTATATTTATTTGCCTTAATTTTAATAGATAGATCATACAATGTTCTTAGGACTTTTCTAAAACTGAGGCATTACCACAAGTGGTTTTCCTACTCAATCGAACGTAACATATTGAATATTTTCTTTATATTATATTTATTTGCCTTAATTTTAATAGATAGATCATACAGTGTTCTTAGGACTTCTCTAAAACTGAGGCATTTCCACAAGTGGTTTCCCACTCAATCTAACGTAACGTATTGAATATTTTCTTTATATTATATTTATTTGCCTTAATTTTAACAGATAGATCATACAGTGTTCTTAGGACTTCTCTAAAACTGTAAGGCATTACCACAAGTGGTTTTCCCACTCAATCTAACGTAACGTATTGAATATTTCCTTTATATTATATTTATTTGCCTTAATTTTAATAGATAGATCATACAATGTTCTTAGGACTTTACTAAAACTGAGGCATTAACACAAGTGGTTTTCCCACACAACGTAACATATAGAATATTTTCTAAACTTTGTAAGGTACGGTCGGCTGTATAACTCCAGACCCACCGTAGAGCTCCAAAACGGCTGATAAAGGAATGTTTTCAACGAAAGCAAGATTCTAGGCATCTACTTTAGTTGAAGTTTAAAGTCTTTTAACTCATGAATTTATCAAACATTTTTTTTAGAATGGAAACATTCCAATTTTAGTAATTTAGGGGCCACCTGTCACCTTAATTTAAAACGAAATATTTCGCAAAAAAAAGTAAGGAAAACTACAGAAACGGAAAACTAAAGATAAATAGTTGTTTTATTGTCAATCTGAAAAACAATTTATTGTGATTTTGTCACTAATGTTTTAAACAAAAAACCTTTTAGTTGCCCTTATTACTCGCAGGTACGAGATTCGAGATTGATAGCACAAATATTATTTTGCTAAAACAGACACAGATATACTGTTTAAAGCTATCTTTCTCGCGGTTCACGTATTGACCGATTCTAGTTTTAAAGTTTCATTGTTTGATCGAGTGCGTAAACAACTGGTGATACTAAAGTCGTATAAAATATGTTTTTATTCTAATTTCATCAAACGACTCTTTTACTAGGGATGCAACTGGGATTATAATAATAATAATATATTTAATCAAAACATACTTTACATAGTAAACTTCTTCTTCTTCTTCTTCTTCTTTTCGTGTCAGTGACGTTCGACCAGTCAAATTTTTCCTGCCCAGTAGCTAGCCACTGCAACTGCAGTGGCGTTGGCCTCTACCAGGTCCTCCAATGTGCAGGTATTAGGGCACAATGGGCATTGGAGAAGGTGCACCATGGACTGCGACGGGACTCCACACTCGCATTGCTCCTCAGTCGGTGCAATATATCCCCATTTGCTCAAATTCTGTCTGCAACGGCCTACTTGAGTCCGGAGTCGATTAAGTGACTGCCACGTAGGCCATTGCAGATCGGAACCCGGAGGGAGCCTCTCTCGCGGGTTTACAAAAGCTGGAGGTACGGGATGTTTCATTTTCCACCGCACCACCCTTTCCTCAGCTGGGCTTTTTTCTGAAGCCTGTGTGCTGCGCAGAAAACTTTTTCGTAAAAATAGTAAACTTAGAACTAAACATACAAGATAACAATAAAAACACATATGCCTGAACTAGGAGACCGGTATCTCAGGCGAATCAGGACTTACTTCATCACTACATAGTATAAAACATAACCCTTTCTTTTGGCTTCGCCGTAGTCGGGTAAAAACAAAGTCGCTTTCTCTGTCCCTATGTCCCTATATCCCTTTGTATGCTTAAATCTTTACTCTCTTTATCTTTATCTTAAAAGACAGAGAGATTCAAGAGGAAGGTTTATTATGTATAATACATGCATAATATAGCCGTGCGAAGCCGGGGCGGGTCGGTAGTTAACTTATAAAATACAATTACTAATTACTAGCAAAATATTCGTATCCACCTACCGTGCCTTCCGAAGCACGAAGAAGCTTGATAAATTTATTCATTGTAGATCTATTAGATAAGTGTTAGATTTTTATATTTTATCTGAGAGAATAGTTTATGCTAAATTCTAGGGAGTCAATTTTGATCTTTTTAAAGATAAGAAGCAAAGTGATATTCTTGAGTATTGTAATTTCTTATTTTCAATTTTTTTTTTTAGGACGTTATCTGTTTTTGATTATCAAAAACTGTAAATAGTCAGGCAACAAAAATGCACACCGACGTAGAGTATTTAATAAATTAGAATTTCTATAGTTAGAATGTTAAGTATTTCATGATTCTAATAATACCTAAATCATTCCTATTTTGATGATGTTTTTTGCCTGACTGTATGTACCTTTTTGACTTCAAAACAAACTGGTAAATGAGGTTTTATTTTAGTTAAGTACTGCTTACGAATCAATAAATTAGTTTTGTGATACCAAAGATATGAAATAAAATAAATTTTAGAAATTATACTTTAGTTGTCATAAAATATATTTATAATGTAAATAAACACTTATTTTTATGTTGTTTTTTAATATTTTTTCTAACACAGACAACTTATCATCCTGAAGCCAGAAATCTCGTAAGGGTTCATTCATACACGGAATCGGTATTTACAGGATCGGATTTAACGGATCCGAGTTCCCACTACCAACCAAGGGATCCAGAACATCGTAGCTTGTGTGAACATGCTCATTCTACTACAAAGACCTTCCTTGTCACTTTCCTCTTTAAGTCGGGTCGGCTCTCCGAACTACATCTTGTCCAAGGTTGTCGGGTCTGATAGGATATTCTTTTTTAATACACGGGTCATGCTGGTCCACTATGTCGACGTGGGGCGACCTCTGCGTCTCTTTTGCGTTCAGGGAGGTTTAGAGCTTATTTGACCACATACTTTTCAGCTACATACAACATTACAGAATTAAAAAGTATACGAATAAACAAAAAACGGGTCGTAATTACCCTTACAGCCGCCAATAAACTGTGTCTGTAACAAAAGAAGAACTAGTAATGAAATTGACTTTACAAATCGTGTGGGATTAAAAAGCTCCTATAGTCCTTCTTTTGGTTAAGGACAGATTTTGATTACGACCTTTTTACCGGTTCAACAGTATTCTTTCGAACCGGTAAAACGGACTAATGTGTGAGCGAGTCCTAGGTTGCAAATGCAACTGTTGTACTAAACGTTAAAGTTAAGTAACACTTTTGCAAGTTGCAGATGTCGACTAGCTCCAAAACACTTAAGTTACAAGTTTTACTCTTTGTTTTACCGGACATTGTAATGGGTGAACGTTTGAAGTAAAAGTCGCCATTTTGTTTAAATCAGTTAAATATACAAGAGAGAAAAAAACGTGGAAGTTTATTTAATTAAATAATAGTTGACCGAACGAGCGAAGCGAGAGAGGTCTAGTGGCGAGACGGTCGGTCGGTTGTACCTATGTATCTATGTATGTTTGTTCGACGATAACTTGAGTACCGTAGCTCTGATCTTCATGATTTTTGGTATACGAGTAGTTGAGGCCCATAGAATTTTTAAGTTCGAACATGAGAGGGATCGGTTAGGGGGCTACAGAGATAGGGGGTGCAAAAGGGGATTTACCTTTATAAAAGGCAAATAATTAAAGCCTTCTTTTGAATTTAAAACTTCAAAAATGACAACAAAGAGATTATAAAACATAGATAAAACTCTCTGATAAAACTATGTAAGAAATGACAATGTCAGGTTTTTATTCTGTCATTGTTGAAAAGAATATGATTCACAGAACCATAGAAATCCATGTTTGTATACCTTCTCAAAACATCTTCAATATCTTCGTGATATTTTGATTAAAATAGATGATTCATATAAATTTGTTCATCCCAAATAAATTCAAATATTCGCGTAAAAGTTGATAGTGTAAAGTTATGCACGGAAGGTGTAATTTTACTTCTATAATCCATAAACCAATTCTACTGTCATGTTTGTTCCCGATGGCCTATAAAGAAGCTAATGCTGGAACCAGCTATTCCAGATCAGCTGAAAGGAAACCAAGGCGATAACTGGACAGCCCTACCATGGTTGACGTCGTCTGGGCCACTCAAGTTGTAGGTATCAACGATCATCCAATGATCGTAATGTATTAAGGGATGTACTTGTGTGAAGACATGCTGAAGACTGTGGTTTTTATAAAGTTTATATTCTACTTTCTCCTAAATTCGTTTGCTTCCTCTGTTTGCTTCAGTGCTAGCCGACAGAAAGATTTTAAATAATAAGCTTGTATTTTTATTATTTTTATTTACTTATAACAGGACATAAGTCTCAAACTTCTCTAATATATTTGTATTGAAGTATGTCTCCCTTTTTTTTCTTTTTCGTTTTAAGATCACGATGAGTACATAGGAACCATGCCATGAGGTACATAGGTATTAAAGAATTGAGTGTTTAGTCTGATGATAAAAACCCTAATGAGAAAGGTAACCAATAACCATAATAAGAACTTATCTTCTGAGCAAGATATTAATATCATGTTGGACTCGTTTAAATCACCTTGAAAAGTAGAAACTCTTGGTACTGAAGAATCATCTGATATCTGGAATTAGGTGATAGAACACAGAACCGGAGAAGGGCTTTACCTCGCCATGACGCCGAGTGGCGTGACATGGCCGGCTACGTATTCATGGCTTATTCTATTAACCCTAGGTCGGTAAAATATACATTTTACTGGCTACTGTGGCTACGACAGGACGCCATCGTGCCAGAGTATCCGAGTAAGTGAGTACACGTGTATACGTGTAAGATGCGCCTAGGTAGGTACTCTAGGTACTGAAAAATAAGCTGATATCTTTGGTCTGGTGATGGAGCCGGAAGAAGGCTATAGTAACTTATGTCCTAGACAAGAAAGGCCTATCGCGTTTGGACTCATAAAGTCGTCTTGAGGATTAGGTACTCTAGGTATCTACTGAAGAATCAGCTGATATTTGGTTTCTGGCGATAGAGCTATCGTATTCTATGCAAGATGTGGGCTATTTCCGTTTCGACAGATTTTCGTTCCGTCAGTTATTTGTGTCGACAGCATAAATTCCGACGAAACGGCATGCGACAGTTCCTAGATGGGATGAGTCTATAAGCAAGATAGGCCTTTCGCGTTTGGACTCGTTAAAATCGTCTCGATATAGCCAGAAGGAGGCATAGGAGCTTTTTTAACTCATACAATTTGTATTTCAAGTTGTTATTATCCCGTTAAACACGTGAAATAAAAAAATACGCGATTAAAATGATAAGCACCTATCATTTAAATTAGATAGATCTATCGTATTTTGAATCTTTCGTCGTTATATCATTTTAGTACCTACCTACCTACTTTACGCTGAGAAGTAGCGATTTCAAAAAAAATGTCGTGAGGTCTCAGTTCGGGGCGAACTACTAGTTAATTTAGTGTTAGTATAACGAGGTCGAGGCTGACCCTGAAAACGGTGACGTAAGAAAAACTTTTTGCCCTGCAGTGGGAAAATATATGCAGCCGTGGACACAATGACCGATGTGGCCATCATCGCCGGAAAAAGAAAGGTTTATGGTACGGTCGGCTGCATATTGCAGACCCACCGTAGAGCTCTAAAACGGCTGTTATAAGAATGTTTTTTAACACGAGCAAGATTCTAGGCACCTGCTTTAGGTGAAGTTTAAAGTCATCTATCTCATCAATTAAGCAAATAAAAATTATTAGAATGCAAACATTCCAAAAATAGTAATTTTCGAACTCTGCCTAGGGCTGCAATTATGCAGCCGACTGTACATTGGATCTGAAAAGTTAATACTTCAAGTTAAAACCATCGACTATTTTAATACGCTACTAAGATTATTTTACTGCGATTAAAAGTATACAATGCCTTACCAACCGAATTTAAAATTTTAGAAGATAAAAATATTTTTAAGTCTCGTCTGAAAAATAGTTAGTAGAAAACAAACTACCCTTAGAAGACCGTACATCACTTGCATAATAAAAATCTTGATTTTAAATGAGGGTATGTAGGTAAGGTAGGTATGTATCTTACCTACCTAAGTAATTCAAATGTTCATTCGTAAATCAATTTGAAAGCTCCATGGCACCTGGTTATTGAAAATTAATACTCCACTGGAAGGGAATTGGTAATCAAGAAGTATAGGGTCGAGTCATAGACTGGAAAATCAAAATTAATGAATAAGCTGAACTGGAAAAGTGACAATTAAATTACTTACAATTGAATAAAATAATATATACATAACTAGGTAAGTACCTAGTACCTACTACATAAATCTTATACTTATAACTTTACTTTGTAAAAATACTTTTAAGTTCCCATCAGTTGTATAGTTTAGTAGTAGTTTTACTGTAAAATAGTTTAGGTATCTTTTACACTGAAAATTGTGTGCTTATAGTTTTTGTGGGAATAGCGAAATGACAACGAGGTTATGCCTGAACAGCAGTATAAATAGAAGTAGGTACCTACATAAATACAATCGAATAAAGAACCTAATCCTTCTTTTAAGTCGGGTATCCATATCTATGAACGCTTACTTGACGACAGGACTGCAATACTGCAATACGTTATTTCCGATACGCCAGAACGCCTAAAATACCTACCTCTTCCGAAAATGCATGAAAACCACTATTACTAAAGTTATTTCAAACGAGATATATATCAGGTTTTTTCTTCAACCAAAAACAAAGTTTAAATAACTTTAGTTGTGAAAATAACCATGGTTGTTTAAAATACTATGACTGTCATCAGATTATGCTATGTCTCGTCACATCAGTCTGAATTTTCATCAAAATATCGCGATTTATTCAACGTTGTGATGTTCAAACAGTTACAATTTAGCGTGTAAACTTCCGCTACAGTTCATAACTTAAATTAATCTTAGACACACCTGCAACGTCGATATTAAAAGCTAAAAGCGGACTTGGTTGACGTGCTTCATATTGGAAATTTGTGGCACTACATCGTCTTAAGTGAAATATTTTAAACACAGCTAGAGTAGTGAGGTTGCCTAATCAATATAAGAATAAAAATTTCTAGATATTTGAATAAATAATAATAATTATAAATATTACAGGACATTCCACACCTCGCCATCTAGCCCCAAGCTAAGTAGGTAACTAGACTTGTGTTATGGGTGCTAGACAACGGATATACTACTTATAATAATAGGAACAACCAGACCCCAGACAAATATCTAAGCATAAATACTAGTCTGAGGCGGGAATCGAACCCGCAACCCTGTGTTTGGCAGTCCGGCATAGTGACCCTTGTGCCAACTGGGTCGTCAACCTACCTTAATATCTAATTAATAAGTAGGTATCTGTCTTTAACACAAATGTAGTTTGAGTTTTTAACCCCTAAAAATACACAAATGTTTATCTGTAATCTGTATGTGTAGGTACTGTATCTATGTGACAGCGTAGTTCCGAAACTAATGAAACGATTTCAATGTAGTTTCTAACTAAAATTTCTCTTAACTGTCTTAACTATGAAAATCGTTTCGTTTCAAATTCAAATCATTTTTCATTGAGATTCGATGACTTGTTTGATCTTTGACTATACTAATAAAGTATAAAGTCACGGAATTACGGACTATTCTTACAATACTTTAGTTACTTTTTACTAGTGTGCTTCACGATCACTAACAGTACATAGTATAAAATAAAGTCACTTTTCGCCGTCCCTATATCCCTATGTCCCTTTGTATGCTTAGATCTTTAAAACTACGCAACGGATTTTGATGCGGTTTTTTTAATAGATAGAGTGATTCAAGAGAAAGGTTTAATGTATAATACATGCATAATATAGCCGTGCGAAGCCGGAGCGGGACGCTAGTTTAAATTTAAAATAAAATAAAAAACGGTTTGCTAGTAATATTCATACAATTACTGTGGTTGCAGTAAGCACGTGAGTAAAGTTTTATGAACTTAACTAAGAAATGTCCAGAAGGTGTTTAAATATATTTCCAATATCAATATCTGCCTTAAATTACGTTATTAATAAATAAATAAATAAATATTTCAGGACATATTACACATCGCCATCCAGCCCCAAGCTAAGCAACTTAATGCTTGTGTTATGGGTGCCAGATAACGGATAAACTACTTATATACTTTTTTTTTTGTAAATATATACATATTATACATATAGGAAACACCCAGAACTAGAAACAAGAATTTATGGTCAGCATAAATACTGGTTCCCGGCGGGAATCGAACCCGCAACCTTCTGCGTCGCAGTCGGGTGTTCGCCCGACGCGCCACAGAGGTCGTCAATTAATATACTTATAATAATAAACACCTTCACATAACAATCTCAGTCCATCAATTTTGATTGCTCATAAAATAAGGTATTACGACTAAAATACATTAAGCAATTCTTTATAACCCAACAGTAATAACAGACTAGAAACTTTATATCGGTCTGACCGAACGCGTACAACTTGAAGGAAAATAAGGAAGTCAATGTCCTAAATTAGCACAGTACATATATTAGGTTGTGCGTGCAATGTGCATTCGAACTTGTGTGATTATCTGTACAGTATGGGTCATAAGTAAAGGATCAGTCAGTTACAATAATACTATCAACAAGTATTGGAGTTACGACCTTCTTTTAATAGACGTTACACACAAACTTAAATACTTGAATTGAATGTACTCAGTGTGATTACTATTTTAAACATGTTAGCCTAACTATGTCTCTTAAATTGTTCTAAATATTTATTTATGTCGTGTGCTTGTCCAAATAAATGTTTTTCTATTCTATTCCATTCTATTCTATTCTATGTCTTTAGTTGGCCGAGAGAATAAGCCGCCAGCCGCTACACCAACCGATGTGGGTTCAATCTACAGGTTACGTTGTTATAATGTTCAAATAGTGAATGCACAAGATTGTAAACGTTAGGGTGGGCAGAGAATTGACCGTGGCGTGGATTGTACCTAGTAGTTTTTATTCATATTTAGATACAGTAAAACCACTGCTTCGTTATTGAAAATTTGTTCTAGTTGTCAATACACTTTATTGGCCATCTGATTTATATTTCTATTTCTCGTTTGTACATAATAGCTGTGGGTATTCCTAAGATAAGAAAATCACTACATAGTATAAAATAAAGTCACTTTTCGCCATCCCTATATCCCTATGTCCCTTTGTATGCTTAGATCTTTAAAACTACGCAACGGATTTTGATGCGGTTCTTTTTTAATAGATAGAGTGATTCAAGAGGAAGGTTTATATGTGTAATACATGCATAATATAGCCGTGCGAAGCCGGAGCGGGTCGCTAGTAATAAATAAAATAAAGATTTTTACGCTCGGTGAATGTAGGCTGATGAAAAAACTGGTTGCCTGTAAAGTCGGTATACGGGCGAAAGTTTTACGTGACAACAACTGTGCTCGAGTGGAAGGGACGCGTGCCTTTCACTTTTTATGTCTGTCTCTCTCGCTCTTAGGCGGGCTAACCATGCGCGTGCCTCTCACTCGCTCTCATTGTGAGCGCATAACGTCAGCGGAGCGTAACGCAGTTTCTTGAAGTGTCACCCGGCAAACCAATTTATAAAACGTTGTCACGTCAAAATATCTTGTCTATGTTAGCCTTTATCAATGTACGGGAAATCTGTAAAACCGATTGTTCGCTTTTTGCAACTGGCATTTCCCACATACTGTTATCCATTGGTCGGATTTATAGGCTTTCTAACTGAATGGCTACACAGGTGGTAATAATGGATTTCGAAGCTAAAATGTTCCGGAGAACTTTACTAAACGTGCTGTAGATTGAAGTGTTGTCTGTTTTTATTTACGGATGATGGTTAGAGGCTATTGTGTTTATTTTATGAAGATAAGTTACTAAACCTACTATAATGTTTCGTAGATGTTGTATTGATAGGATACCTAATTCCAGAGAAATTGAAATTACTTAATAGAGAATATACCTAATACATTAGTTTTCTTTAAAATTTGTTATTTATTTAATTTTGTATTGTTTTTTATCCCGTACCATTGAATGATTTGATTTATTTTATTTTATTTTATATTTAAAAAAAAATAGAAGAATCTGATACTCGACTCGGTATTAGGGTCTATAATTGCCTGAATAAAGTTTCATTTAATTAGGCCATTTTACGCACAAAAACTTTGTTCTTGTTTTTATTTTTAGCACAAACCTGTAGGTAAGCGATTTTGTACTAAGGTACCTGCGAGTAATAACCCCAACCATTTCAATTAAAAACTAAATATTTCATAAAAATAGGGAAAACTACAAAAAACAGGTCATTAGATGAATATTCCTTTATTGTCAATGTGAATTAAAAACAATTCAAATTTTTATTTTCTTGTTATTTTGTTACTAATATCAAGGTTTTAAAAAACATTTTGCGGGTATTAAGGGCATTATTACCCACAAGTACCTTAGAAAGTAGGTACAAATTAAATAAAATAAAAATCCGTTGGCTGGTCTACTTCTAGTAAGTCCCTAAATAAATAACGCTTGATTGGTCCACCTCAAATTAAAAGGGTTATAACCTAATGATGTACTTAAATCTCACCACTTTATTAACGTCCAATGCTTCCTTTAAAAAGGGTTTTTTTCTATATGTACCTATTTACTTAACTACCTACCTAAGAAACCCTTGTTACGATTCTCGACTTCGCATAAATTATTCCAGTACCTTCCAGCAGTTTAATTAAAAATGACTGATTTATCACCACCAGACTCTCCTTTCATCTTGATACGTTTAGCATAAATAAGCGTTATCTGATTGTTATCTTGTTAACAACAGAGTACTACAGAGGCTGTATGCCAAAGATGCATCACTCATCGCACATAGCCCGTCGCACATATATGTCACCTCCATGTAAAACAAATGTAAAGTAATAGAGGCGCACGGCTCAGTTCATCGATGTATCGCAGTGAGGCATCTTTCGACACCTGCGACTTTCGAGAGCTTGTCAAAACAAGGTCTCGGTTCTCCGTCGCAATCGCGCCGCACTGCTTCGTATCTATCTACTTTAGCGATGTCGATGTGCGTTACATCTTTGGCATAGAGGTAGGTATCCTATAAGGTATGTAGCTAACCTTATAACCTACGAACCTATTATAAACCAATTCATAAAAAGAAATATTCAAAAATGTAAAGAAAGCCTTTGCCCAGCAGTAAGGCAAAAATACGCAAACAGAAAAATTATCCAGGCATACCTAAACAACATCCCAAAACCATCTAGAATCTGTTTTTGGTGTTCAACTGTAACCGCAAGCCAACGAGGGATGAACCAACACAATCCAAAACTTTATTCTCACTCGAACTTTGCTATCTTATTTATTACAAGCTTTTAATTCGTTTCACCGTCCCCGTCATGTTTGTCACCAAATCTTACAAATTTATATCCTAGGCCTCGAATCTTTCCTCTTTATAATATTAGTATAGATTGGTATAGATATAGATTTACTTCTTGTCTATTCAACTCAAGCCTTGCCTATCTATAATACCTTTCCAAGTATTATTATAAGTATCTGAAATCTACTCAATCATATGATAACACTGAGAAACCAACATGTTCCAAACGTCTCAGATTTCTCTGTAGTGTTGAAAAATATGCAGTAGGTACAGTCGGCTGCATAATTGCAGCCCCCGGTAGAGTTCTAAAATTACTATTATTGCAATGTTTTCATTCTCATAATTTTTGTCTGATAAATTGATGAGTTAGAAGACTTTAAACTTCAACTAAAGCAGGTGTCTAATATCTTGCTTGTGTTGAAAACATTCTTATAACAGCCGTTTCAGAGCTCTACGGTGGGTCTGCAATTATGCAGCCGACCGTACGGCACCTAATATCCGCATCACGTGACTTTCAATATCCCATCTCGATTCCATTCAATACAAAATTTGTATTGGAAATTCATCGCTGAAGTAGATTACAAAAGTTGATAGTAGGTATCCACTTAATACCACTTGACGACCCAGTTAGCACAATGTAGTCACCATGCCAGTAGTCATCATGCCGGACTGCCAAACACAGGGTTACGGGTTCGATTTCCGCCTTGGACAAGTATTTATGCTTAGATATTTTTCTGTGGTCTGATTGTTTCTATGCTACAATTCGCAAAAAGTGCACATTCCTGGTGCGTAGGGTCCGGGCCAGCTCAAATAGCATTCTGAAAATGATTTCAGAGAAGCTAGATTGCCCGTACATGAATCGGTGCGACCGTATTCATGTGGAGTACATCCGGTGACTAGATATAGGTTTACTAACATTAGCTTTTAAGGTTTATTGTTTTTACTAACCCTTATGGATCTTTGGTCTGAAATAAACACATATTTATTTATTTATTTTATGTATTATATAACGGCGAGGGGTTGCCGCTGTCAGGATTAGCCATGATTATTCACGTGGGCGTAAGGGCGAAGACAAGTTAAAATTCCAAAATCAAACGTATAATCATTTTACTTCACAAAGTAACTAAAATTACAATTTAATCCAAAAATCAGTTCACTACAATTCAAATAATTACTTTTACTTTAACAATCAATCACAATTAGCAATAATCATCATAGGATTACGTGGAACAAGAGCGATTCGTCGAATACGTGGTGCGATCACGATGACGGTCACGAAATCAATGGCCGCCAACATGGCCGCTAACCAACGACATGACGTTCCGCTAGATGGCAGCAGCTGTCCAATCTAGTTCCGACGTAATTTGACAGATGGCGTTTTGAATGCGCCGTCACGGCCAGACTGACTTGCGAACGTCCTCGGGCGCCTTTACTGCGGTCCTGTAACAAACGAGCAAGCATCAGTCGTCCACACTACCATGCCGCTCGTCCACCCTGACAAACCAGTAATATTCACGACTCCACAATGTGACAAGCAAATAAGTTCCAGTGTCCTTTCGACCACTATCAGTGGACCGGACGACCGTTCTCTCAACAACAAATGAACAAGTTGGACCGGACGGGTGTGTCCTCACAATCAACCGCGGACGGTATGACCCGGACGACACTGTCCCTTCGACCAACGCAAACCAACAGTATGGCCCGGACGGGTGTATCCCTTCAACCAACCGCGCACGGTATGGCCCGGATGACACTGTCCCTTCGACCAACGCAAACCAACAGTTATGGCCCGGACGGGTGTATCCCTTCAACCAACCGCGCACGGTATGGCCCGGATGACACTGTCCCTTCGACCAACGCAAACCAACAGTTATGGCCCGGACGGGTGTATCCCTTCAACCAACCGCGCACGGTATGGCCCGGATGACACTGTCCCTTCGACCAACGCAAACCAACAGTTATGGCCCGGACGGGTGTATCCCTTCAACCAACCGCGCACGGTATGGCCCGGATGACACTGTCCTTGCGACCACCGGCTCTACTGCATCAATTATCAACAAACAGGCGTTCTCACCTTCTAATCAGTTTTGTCTAGTTCAGCATGAATTTCTACTACCTACGTCCTGGAAATCCTTTTCATCATCATCAAAGCGTATCCAAATTAGTGTCAGAACTAGCGGTCAAGGTGTCAGTTTCGGAGGTCAAACTACTCAGTCTGTCGAGGCGGCTGATATCGAGGTCTACGTCATCTGGCGCCGTCTCGGCCTCCTCTTCATTGATTTAATTGTTGCTTATCTCAAGCAACCCTTCATGACCCGGGGGTACTGAACGCAAGTTCTCATGTGCATATAGTACATTATTAGTACGATGAGAATGACTAAGACTTCTAGGTTCTAATACCGCGGTAATGACAAAGCGACCTCTAAACCTTTGTCTAACTAGCAGCGCTCCGCGGCTTTCCGCATAACTCCTGATCCCGTGGGAACCTATAGCCCTGCTCGACAAATGGACCATCCAACACAAAAAGAATTCCCCAACTCGAACCCGCGACCAGCGCGCTCAAACAAACACCTCAGCTGTACAAAACCAGTATAGATTTGGTTTGATTCCGTTCGCTATTTTTAACCCACCACGCGATTTCTACACATACGGGTGTAAAGACGAAATTACTCTTTTAGAAAGGCTTAATAACAATCAACTTCTGATGCAGCTATTTTAATAATTGCAGAAGCATCTTCTCTAACAGAATCTAGATCTAATCGGTTTTAATTCTCAGAATTTGCAAGGCTGATATTTGATATAACTAAAGACTGTGCACGGTGCATATTTTGTAACGGTAGATCACGTACTATTGAGCGCTAGCTGAACATCGCCTAAATGATCTGTATCGCTTTATTAGGGTCGTTCTCAACTATAGTCAGCAGGATTTTTAGTGTACGCATGAAACGTTCTACCTGGCCGTTTACCCTGCTGGAGCCCGTGGCCATAAAATGCGAGTCAATTTTGTATTCTGCACAAAAGGTTTTAAATTCGGAGCTAATATAACATCGAGCCTGATCGGCAATAATACGCTTCGGTACTTCAAAAAGACACAGCGTTTTTGATGGCTCGTACCGCAATAGCGGCGTCTCGTGTGAAGACGTGTATTACCACAGAAACGTTTTAATAAACGCGTCGATTATTACTGAACAATATTCCTTCTGGTCGCTCGTCCCGCTCAGCTTGCCAGTAAAATCTACATGGACAGTATGCCATGGAACGGAAGCCTTCGGAATAGGGTGAAGCTGGTCGGGTTGAGCTCCAGATGAACCTTTCTAAGTTTTGCTTATTATGCAAGAATTAATACACTTACTAACACATTTAGCCATGTCAGGGATTCAATACCGCTCATAAAACTTGTCTAAAGTTTTATGAGATAGATAGAACTTGTCTAGATGGTGTAATTCATTATGGACATGATTAATTAAGGTTCAAATAAGGGAATGAGGGATGATTGGTAGCCATGAAACAATTTCATTTCTAGCGACTTTTCTGTACAGATTACCATTCCTAACGTCTCGTAAGTACGGCCTATGGTATCAGGAAAATTATTATTGCAATGTTTCGTTATTAAACCTTGTATCTCACTGTCACGCTTTTGTTCCACGGAGAGCCAACCTTAATGTTATTCTACAACATAAACCACTTTATGTTCTGGTGTAACCAGAGCTTTGGACGTAGATGTCGCGTCAGTAGCGGGTAAGGGATTCCTAGAAAGATAATCCGAGTGCTCCATTAAACGACCTTCGCGGTAGATGATTTCAAAGTCGTACGCCTATAGTATTGCCCACCAGCGATACACACGAGATGTAAGATCCGTTTTGGACTTGAGAGGCCTTATGCGAGTTATAGTCCGTGAAAACTCTGAAACCTCCTCCGTATAAGTAGCGCCGACAGTGTTCTACCGCACGTTCGACCGTAAGTGTGGTACCGCGATTCTACTTCAGACGTGCGTCGGCTGAAATATTCGACAACATGTGGGAGATTCTTCTTCTTCTTCTATTCATATCCATCAGAACTGGCGTTGCAATGCAACTCTATAGGCAAATCGTGGTCGAAGATTGTTAGGACAGGTTTGGAAGTAACTATACGCATTATACAACGGTAAAATCTGTAACGACAGATTTCTTCATGCTTTTCAGTCCACTGAATTGATCTTTTTAATCTAGTTAGTGGATAAAGAGGCCCTACAATATGTGTGAAACCAGAAACAATGTCGAGAGACGATAAATGCACTGCAACTATCTGTTCCTTTAAGCGAGGTAAAGGGTAATTAATGTTAAAGTCGTGTGTTTGTGTTAAGTTCGCGATAATCTACTACCATTCTATCCGAATCATCTTCTTTTTTTTTGGCTAGATTAAGGAGTGAGGACCTGTATTAAGGAGTGTGAATGATTGAGTGAGTGCTTTTCTACTGGGGCCAACTTATAAGGACGTGTCTGCACCATTTTCAGTGGATCTATTAAAGTAATTAATAATTCTAATTCACCAGTTATCACGCGCCTACTTGGAATACCTTCAATGAAACAATCAGCGTACTTATTAAGCAGTGTTATGAGAGATTTAATATCAATCCCTATAAGATCAGTGTCAATCTGGGTAAAATCCGGTTTCACCATACTTGATTCAAATAAAAAGTCAACTTATCACCTTTACTTTTTCACCTTCGCTGTCTAAAATATTCCTACATAATTATCACAGGTTCTAAAATATAACGATCATGCACTACATGGAAAATCACCGATTCCCAGATATCATCAATACCTAAGTGCGCCTAATTTCATCACTCCTTAATAATGAATGTGTGAGCAAGCCACATCCACCAGTCCTCGCCAAACCGATCTGTGCGGGCTATGCGCAACTACACGACAGGGGCGGCGCGTCACACTTGTCAATGTGCGCGCTGCCACCCTAAGTATTGCTACTGACTGTACCAGAAAGACAGACTAGATCGTACAGTACCTGGAAACATATTACTAAAACTTTCTTTTAAAAGAGAGCAAGATGAGCCACTATTGAAAAGTAAAAGGAACTTGCTCACCAGATGATGTCCTCAAAATGCCCCTCGACAGTCATTGCTCGCAGATATTGACCTGTTTCCTTGAGATTGCACCGCCGCTGTTCCTGATAGGACAGGCTGTCGCTAGGTGTCCGGGTTTGCCACAAGCGTAGCACGTAGTTTGTCCCCCTGTCCGGCACATGGGCTGAATTTGCAGCACTTTGTTGCGTTTTCTACAGTCTGCTACTCGATGACCAGGTACTCCACACCAATTGCATTTACCGAGGATTCTAAATAGCTGACTACGTGTGGCGATAGCATGAACGATTAATTCTCGGCGTATTAAGTTATCCTTCTGATTCAGCACAGAAATCACAAAGCGGGTTATCACGTCTTCCTACATTTTGGTCTTGGGAATACTCTCAATCATGTTCTACAGTCTTAGGGCGGCTTCGGTAGCAGTTTCCTTTAAGCTTTGCGTCCCGTATACTACACAGTGACCTAAACTTGGTGATACGAGTTGCTGCACGGCCGTTCCGATTTATTCCGCTCGGATCCCCTGGATCTGATACCTCTCTTCTTTTTGTTGCTCCGCGTTACATCCCACTTCTGATAACGGCGAGGGGTTGCCGCTGTCAGGATTAGCCATGATTATTCACGTGGGCGTAAGGGCGAAGACAAGTTAAAATTCCAAAATCAAACGTATAATCATTTTACTTCACAAAGTAACTAAAATTACAATTTAATCCAAAAATCAGTTCACTACAATTCAAATAATTACTTTTACTTTAACAATCAATCACAATTAGCAATAATCATCATAGGATTACGTGGAACAAGAGCGATTCGTCGAATACGTGGTGCGATCACGATGACGGTCACGAAATCAATGGCCGCCAACATGGCCGCTAACCAACGACATGACGTTCCGCTAGATGGCAGCAGCTGTCCAATCTAGTTCCGACGTAATTTGACAGATGGCGTTTTGAATGCGCCGTCATATAAGTATATATTTACAAAACAAATGTTTAAAAGTAGTATATCCGTTGTCTAGCACCCATAACACAAGTCTAGTTACTTAGCTTGGGGCTGGATGGCGATGTGTGGAATGTCTTGCAATATTTATTTATTTAATACTCGAACTTGTAGTAGGTTGGTAGAGAGTAGGCTGTTTTTTCTGCAACTAACTATTTTAGTTGTATCCTTTTTGCGCGACGATGGAGTAAGCTTGCCCAGCACTTAGGTACTACCCTCACAGCTTAATCGACCGTGTCCAGAGTAAAGAACTTGTCAATACCTACTTCAGGATCTAAATATGCCGCGGGTTTCAATAAAATGTTTTCCTTCAATTACATAGCGCACATAAATTTTTCTTAAAAAAAATCCATTGCACGATCAGTCAATAAAAGTCGAGGTCTTACCTATCTGGGCCAATACCCCTTTTTAGTTTGCCGACACTTCACCTTTTGAAGTTAATCGTTCACTTGCTAATCCAGCGGTTTTAAAAATATCTACTGACCTAGCAGGCGATAGAGTTAAAGCTTCTTTCTCCAACATTTTACAAAATTATCAACGCTCTTCATCTGCCACCATTCATGTTCGCTAACAAAAATATGATTTATGGTATGCTTTTGACGGGAGCTACGTTCGAAAATGGCTATTGAGTGCAGTGAGTGACCTTCTAACCTACTTGTATTGTTATTGAAATGTGCTCTAACGTTAACATGTTTGCTTGAAAGGTTAATCGAGAGGAAAATGATAGTTATCGTTATCAGAGGAGTTCTTTGCAGAAATATTGCACTTGGAGGCAAAGGTTATCTAAGTATTTGATTGATTATAAATTCAGAGTTGGTATAATACTACGCTAGGTAAGTACAGTCGGCTGCATAATTGCAGCCCCCGGTAGAGTTCTAAAATTACTATTATATATTACTTTCCAAGTATTTTAGAAGTAACGGAAATCTACTCAATCATAGCATGATACCTAACGCTGAGAAACTAACGTTGTTCAAAACGTCCTAGATTTCTCTGTAGTGTTAAAAAATAGGCAGTAGGTACAGTCGGCAGCATAATTGCAGCCGCCCGCGCCGGTAGAGTTCTAAAATTACTATTAATGGAATGTTTTCAATCTAATAATTTTTGTTTGATAAATTCATGAGTAATTCGTGATGATAGAAGACTTTAAACTTCAACTAAAGCAGATGTCTGGAATCTTGCTTGTGTTAAAACATTCTTATAACAGCCGTTTTGGAGGTCTAACGGTGGGTCTGTTATGCAGCCAACCTTACCTAGAGGTACATCTCGATTAAGATTTTGGAAACTAACCCACCTCTAGATTGGTTTATTTCATAATTTTTGACGTGATAACGTCTAATTAATTGATAAAACACCTGCATTCTCAAAAAAGTGTCACGGTAATATTATGTGAGGTCATGCGTCATGGTAATAAGACCAGACGTATTCATATTATATTCATCGTTTCCTTATGACTTTATCACGTAAAATGATCGTCCGTAAACCGACTTTAGAGACAACCATTTTTTACTTATTTTCTCCTGTAGTTTGCTGATAGTTATATCCAAATCGGAGGTTGTCTTTGTTTGCATTTTATATTGCACACAGGTACAATCATCATTTTCGTGTGCACATCATTAGTTTGCTGTAAAGCCTCTACGTGTTGGCTTCGGCTCTACGCATGCCGCACATGGGCTTAACATGGGCCACATTTATACCTATATATTGATAACATAATTGTAAGGTTTTCTTGAAGTGTCTATGTAGTTAATAAAATAGATATTAATAATTAAATAATATTGAATAGAGAGCATGATCAAGCACGTACATTGGAAACCATTAGTGAGTTGGCGCGGAGGAGCTACGACTAATGTCGTATACGTGCTTCTGGCCCGATGTTACACTTGAACAAATTACAGTTTGGTCTACAATTCTCTACAATATGTTGATAGGTATTCGGTTGAATTTTGAATTAAACTATTGGAATATTTTGCTATAGGTACTTACCTACGTACTTCCCTCTAATTAATACATATTGTAACACTTGCCCACTTCTGCATACGAACTATAGTCGAAGATGTAGCCAAACCCAAACCTAGGTTTAGGTTAGACGGGACGGTCCCGGTTTAGTTTCCTGTCCCGGCGTCTCGGTCGGTTTGCATTAACGTCCCGGTCAAACTTGATCGATTGACAATCGGAGTAGGTGGAAGAATGCATCGTGGAAGCAACTTAAACAATTGACCTAGCACAGTGCCCGCCCGCGCCGCGGGGGCTTAGCCGTGACGAAGTTTTACTAACAGACTTCCATACATAAAGCAACTTGCAATATATTATGAACATCATTGTGCCAGAAGAACTAATCTCCTATTATGCTGACTGGTATTTTACCTGACAAAACTGAACTGAAACTGACTGAATTCTACAATATGCTCACAATAATTATACATATAAAAAACACAGACCAACAGACAGACAGACGGAAAAGAAAGTGATCATATAAGGGTTCCTTAATTACCTTTTGAAGTACGGAACCCTAACTAGTAACGTGCCGTGGTTTCACTCGTCTAAGTCCTGGTCCCGAAGAAATATCAGTTGACATAGCAGATTGTATTACTCCAATGGATTCAATAATATCCTCATAGGTACTATTCGAATGAGCCCATTTTATACAAACAAAATGACAAACATCGGGATAGGTGAAGCTAAATTAAAGCTTGTAAAAATATTTCTTTTTATAACATTAGCGCAGGTCTCTTCCACTCTCGTTTACTTAGTTCGAGAGTGAAAGAAAGCCTACTCAGTTCCACCGAAAGCAACAAAAGGAATTCTTATCAATACGTTGGAAATTCAAGTCGATCCTTCGATGGATAGCCGTTTGATTGATTAGCAAAAGCACCATCTTGACGGACCCCTGACATGTTGACCGAAGATTGAATTAAACGTGAAAATTGATCGGGGAATTGCTTTCAGTAGGTAGGTTTAGGTAGGTATATATGTATAGGGACATACTTAATGCACTTTAACCAATGTTTACCAGGATAGGTAGGGTAACAACAGTGTCGGATCTTGGTGATTTTGATGGGGAAATCGTCGCTATATATACCCAAATCATTTCAGTCAGATGGCTTCACTGAGCGACACGAACGCTTATGTCCACGTTGTTCAACTGTTTGTTCAACGAATTAAACAAATTCTACTCATCAAGTGACTTTTGTCTAATCGTTAATTTTTCAAATTCAAAGTTGAACTTAAGAGGAAAGGAAGGGCCATACAAACGTAGTCGACTGTTCTCTCCCTGGATAATGACACTAGAGCAAATATTTTTGTTGCATAAAACTTTAAACTGCCATGACCATGCCCCAATGTTTTATTTTCATTTATTGACGTGATAACGTTTCATACATTGGTGAACACCTGCAATCTCAAAAAAGTGTGACGTCACGCGTCGTTACTGGAACGCCTCATGTTATTGACAAGGTAACTATAGCAACGTTTTATCGTTGCCATGGTTACCATCAATGTTTTCTTATGACGTTATCGCGTAAAATTATCGTCCGGAAAAAGACTTTACAGACAAACATTAGTTTTTTTTTTTGTTTTTTAAATCTTAATTTCTATGATAATGAAGAAAAAAACCAAAACATAGGAGCATAGTCATGGCAGTAGGTATAGGTATTGTGGCACAAAAATATTTGGGCTAGTGTCATTATCCAGGGAGGAAACAGTCGACGTTTGTATGGAGAGAGCGTTGGTACCCTTTCACCTTAAGCTTAAGAGACATGAAAAGTACGACTTCCAAGTTTTTGACAGCTGGTTCCAAGAAAAAATATTTTCGTATTATGTTAGTAGGTTGGTAGTAGGTACCCACTTCTCAAGATTTGATCAATAAAATTCACCGTAGGTCGATAGGTAGGTACTAGGGAATGCAACCCGGTTTCACCGAAAACCGAAAAACCGGTTTTTCAGCATATTTTGAATTAATAAAAAACCCGGTTTTTTAAATTCAGGTAACCGGGTTTTCGGTTTTTTCGGTTTTTCAATATTATTCGCTCGAAATGGCATTCCGAGAGGCCACTGGTACAGACCAACCACTACCACTGGTTTCTACTGGCCAATTCAGAAGCCAGGTTGTATTCTATTCTATTTCAGATTTAGTTTTTGTTGTTTTCCTCGACCGATATTGATTTTACGAATGATTGTTTCATTTATAATCGACTAAGATACTGTTTACCACATCATTAAATTACAATCCGTTAAAAAGAACATCTGATTGTCAAATTCTCGCGGAAAAATGGTACATTTGATATGTGATTTTTTATCATAATTTTATATGAAAACCCCGGTGTATTTTAATAAAATATTAAAATGCTCAATCCGATTTTTTTATTTACAAATGATATGTCAGCCTTTGACCACTATCACACATACCTGATGGTAGGTGACGAATCGGCCTAAGATTTAGCACGCTTTCCTAGAAGATACCTATTCACTTGCAACTTGAAGACCCCCAAATTGTACACGTCAGGAAAGACAGACGCATGCAACCGATTCCATTTCTTTACAGTACGAATAACGAATGACGTAGCAAAACACTTGATTTAATTAAAAAAAGGTTGAACTTACATAAAAACTTGGCGCAATGGAAATACTTTTCAAAATTGGAATGTCTCGAAAGTCACCGTACTATATTAGTACCGCATTTGAAAGTTTCACAGCTTTAGAAAGGTCATGCACTTTTAGGACACGGTCTCATAGGGACGTAGAATTCGTGAAATGGTAAGGACTAGATAGAACATTTAGGTTATGAAATATACAAATCATTCAACATTACAAAAACATGTAAAATACAAATATAAAAATATATATTAAAACCGACCTACCGATTTTTGTAATCATAAAGCCAGTAAAAAATCCTATTAGAACCATTTTCGACTTCGGACGAAGTCGCGGGCCAAAGCTAGTTGTATTAAAAGTAATTTGACAGTTGTCATGGTCTGACCAATGACCATAAAATCAAAAAATGAAGAAAAAACCGTTAAATCAGATTTACGGTACAGCGCGCGCCGACGCAGAATTCAAGTAATTCCGCCTTTTCTTACAAATTTTAGCATTTTCATCAGTTTCAGTATCAGTTTTTGTAGTTGTAGGTAGTTATTTTTGAGAGATAGGTTTATATTTAAGAATCAAAAAATGAAAAAATGCAAGATGTAGGCAGCCTTTCACATGCAATTTAAAAAAAAATTAATCAAAGGTCGAAAAAATTTCATTTTAAAAACCGGTTTCACCGAAAACCGGTTTTTTTATTTCGAAAACCGAAAAAAAACCGGGTTTCAATTTCGGCCGGTTTTGCATTCCCTAGTAGGTACCATGTGCCTACATGAAGGTAAATTTGAAAGGAATTGAGTATCAAATGGGGTGGCGGAACAAGAGAAATGATTGTGGGGAGATTATATTATTATCTACGCCACAATCTAGTACCTACCTATCTACCGTAGTTATGTGAACTGCATACTAAATGCATTGCAAATCGAAATTCGATATGATATTGAAATAGATTGCCATCTGTGATTGTCACCTACAATAATGATGAGATCAGAAGCACGGAACTGCGCTTCCGAACTAAAATCAAGAACGTTGGCCACACTGCTACCGAACTGAAATGGAACGAGGCTGGCCATTCTGCCGCATGTCCGACTAGATGTGGGCAAAAACTTCCACGGACTGGGTCTCGTAGAGCAGGCGACCCCGCGGAAAGTCCAGAAGATGGCGGGACGAGTTGGACTCGCATATCGTTGGTACTGGACCCGGCTGGCACTAGACAGGGAACAGTGGAGAAAGGGGAGGGAGGCATTTGCCCTGCAGTGGGATGGAAATAGAATGATGATACATACAAAGGTAAGTACCTAAGTATTTACCTACACGTTATATTTCCCATAGTCTAAATTTTATTTTTACTTAGGGCCCTTGCAGCAAAATTGTACCTACAATATTACTTTTACTAAATCTAGATTTACGTTCACAATATTTTAATAGAAAACTAAAATTTCGTCAAAAATGCATAGCACATTTAGAAGTTTAGTTTCATTAAAATCGAGATTTCGCAATATTAAACTGCAAGTGCCACATAAGTTCAAATACTGTTTTATCTAGATCAGTGCCTTATTAAATTGTGAGTAGAAACCTACCTTAAGGTGAAAGGGTACCTGCGCTCTCTCCATACAAACGTAGTCGACTGTTTCCTCCCTGGATAATGACACTAGCACAAATATTTTTGTGCCATAAAACCTGTAACTGCCATGACTATGTCTATAATATGACTACCTATGTCTCTAATTATCATAGAAATTAAGATATACCTAGATATAAAATAAAGATAAGTAGATAAAAAATAAAAATAAAAACAAAAAATATGGTCATGGCAGTTATAAGTTTTATGCACAAAAAATATTTGCTCTAGTGTCATTATCCAGGGAGAAAACAGTCGACTACGTTTGTAACAGTTTGTATGGAGAGAGCCCCCGGTACCCTTTCCTCTTAACCAGCATAATAAGGGAAGGTAATCTGAAGCTGACAGATTAGATTTGAGCTAGCTATCGCCGCCGCGCCTGCATCACGATTAAAACTCATCCCGTGATAGGCGGGGAAACTTCAGCGGAAAGCTAATTATCTATCTATCATGGCTTGGATACAGCCTAGAGCACTCTAATGTTAGCTCTAGTAATAGGTAGGTAGGTATACAATTTTAATATTATGTCTCTCATTTAAAAGGAGGATGGTAATTTCGTAGGTAGTTAACTAGGTGGGTGCTTCTGCTTACTGTGTTTCTATAATTATACTTCAATCTATACAAATAAGTATTACTAGCAGAGCTCCGCGGTTTCACCCGCGTAACTCCCGATCCCATGGGAATATCGGAATAAAAAGTAGCCTATAACCTTCCTCGATAAATGAACTATCCAACACAAAAATATTTTTTCAATTCGAACCAACAGTTCCTGAGATTAGCGCATAACAAGGAAACTCGACTTTATAATATCACTACCTACGTAGTATAAAACAAAGTCGCTTTCTCTGTCCTTATATCCCTATGTACCTATGCTTAAATCATTAAAACTACGCAACGGATTTTGATGCATTTTTTTTTAATAGATAGAGTAATTCAAGAGGAAGGTTTATATGTATAATACATGCACAATATAGCCGTGCGAAGCCAGGGCGGGTCGCTAGTAGTATAGATAAAGAGGAAAGAAGTGATTTTGTTTGTAACGAATAGGCTTCAAAACTACGTAACCGATTATAATAAAACTTTGTAAGAGGATACATAGATTCTATGGGAGTAACATAGGCTACTTTTAATCCCGATATTACGGAATCGGGAATTACGCGGGTGAAACCGCGGAGCGCTGCTAGTATCGGATGAAAAAGTAAATTTAAAAAGTAGGTCATCTAAACAAATAGGTACTTACACCACCTCATGTTGGCATCTAATTAAATCAAAACCAGGTAGGTATTCTTACCTACTTGGTTCTTTTCGAAAATTACAAAAGTTTTGAAGAGGCTGCTAGTAGAGTAAAAAATTTCAAAGAAATTGGTTGCGAGCTCTTCTTAAAACTTGTGCAATATCGGGAGCCGAGTCGAGGATTATGTTAAGATTGCACAACCTGCTGAAATATAGGTCAAAACTACGTACCTTACCTGGTTTTCCTTAGATATTTGTAGGTACCTAGGTATATGTTTTGCGATTGACCATGATCATATTAATAATAATAAGTAAATATTGCCGGCATTCCACACATCGCCATCTAGCCCCAAGCTAAGTACCTAACTAGATTTGTGTTATGGGTGCTAGCCAACGGATATACTGTTCTATTTTTGTAAATATGTAGGTAGGTAGGGACAAGTGGGGCACAGTGAAACGAAAAAGGTACTTAGGTACTTATCTCAATCTCATTTTTGTACTATTAGAAACTTTGCTTATTAAACTAATAATTAGTCATTTAAATGAGATCAATAATCAACTCTAACCCTATTTTTATTACGGTCTACGGAAACCATTTCTCTGTTTCAATGTACCCCAGATCTGGGATACAATGAAACACCCCCTGGGGTGCGATAAAACGCTATAGGGCTCAGTGAATCGTGCGTTTATAACAATCGAAACTCATGCATTTCTGAGACTCATGCCATTTTGCACCAGTTCAACGGCCTCCCGCATAATTTGTTCACTAATTGTAGTCTTTTATCAGTTTTTCGTTGCCTATTTCTCACCATTGTGCACTTTTTCTATAACATGAAATATCTTATTAAATAAGTAATAGATAACTAACAGCTATAACCTATACAATACACCAATAAGTGATGATAAATAAAAAAATATTAACTACCGTGAAATTCCTGTGAAACACCGTTTCATTGAACCCCGTTTGATTGTGCCCCATCACGTCCAAAAAAATGCAAAAGCTAACCATCAATATTTTTACTCTGAGGTTACGGCTGCAAAGTGCCTCAATTAAATCTTAAATATGTAGTTTAATTTAGGAAAAACATATCACTTACCAATCTTCAACTGTTTTTTCATAAATCACATTGTTTTTTAGACTTTAATTTTAACTTTAGACCCTATAAAACAATTTATTCGCTCGCAAATCAAACCAACAACAGGTAGTCTCCATACAACTAACTTCACGCATAACCCATCGAAGCACGTTATTAGTCGAGTAAAAAGAGGGCGGAAATTTTAAAAATTGAAGATTTTATTTGAATTGTTTCATTGTACCCCGCGTTTCAAAGAACCCCACTTGTCCCTACTTATAATACATAGAAACAACCAGACCACAGACAAATATCTAACTTTTCAGCTGGCCGAGGTGGCGCCCCCTAGGTAGCGCTAGACTGGCCAAGTCGAAAAAAAAATGGCCGCTTGAAGGGGGCAGACCCGTTTATTTCATATAAAAGCATATAAATTAATTTTGGTTTGACTAATTCATAACATTGATACCTTTCTGCATTCAGAATGAAATTTCCTATTTAGATGACATAGTTTAAATATTAGTACTTGAACAAATAATGTGAGTAATTGCAGAGTGAAGTGCAAATTTGCAAAATGCACTTGCAAAAAAATTGCTAAAAAAATTCCTAATTTTTTATGCAGCAGTTTGTTACGTCATCAGCCATATCTCATCACTACATTTTTCAGGGACAGTAGTATGAAAATTACAGAACACAAAAATTTACTATAATTTCCTTTGATTTGCCATACTATGTTTGTTTTCAAGAATTTCAAAGAAAAGGATTATATTTTTTGCAAAATCAACAGGTTCGATTCCTGGTTAATGTACCTAATTAATTTTTCAAAAATCTAATGTTGCAGTTTTAGTTTTTGGCAACATCGGGCACGCGACTCCTTTCAGCATTTATCGCTATATCTCTTATAGTTAAGGATATAGCCCTGAAGACCCGCATAAAAACTCACCCTGTATACTTCTTACAACTGTCATTTTTTTCAAAAAAGCGGTGCTTAATCAATTTTTTGTATGTATCTTTTGCAATCGAAATGCAATCGGGATATATTGAAATGTAATTTATACAATGTTATTTACGAGAATTGGCTTTCAGATCACTCTCTTGTGTCCTCTTGTCACCGATTTTGTTTCAAAGGGTCAGAGTATTTTGCTAATAATCTACTAATTTATTGCAATTCAATGAAACAATTTATTTTTTTCAGAAGTATTTATTATTTTGTATTAAAAACTTATATACTTCGGATACTATCTGAATATTACAAAATAAATAGAATCTAAAAGTTGATCACATAAAGTTGCCTAAGCATTTTTTATTGATTCGTTTTAAGCGTTTAGCTTTCATTACATTATTGCAGAATACGTAAATAATCTAACATGGTTTATTGGAAAATACTTATCTATACTTATATTAAAGGAAGAAGGGCAAACACCTCTGCACATTTACGCAAATTTAAAAAACAATAGTTCGGGGGTTAAGTTTCCTAAAACCCCGTAATTGCCCTTAGGTACAGTCGGCCACATAATTGCAGATCCACCGTACGCAAATAAAGGTTTCTTGAAGCAAGGAATAATCCTCGCCCTTATAGAAAAATAACTGAAATGCTCACCAAATCCCCATTTAAGCGAGATGAGAAAGATATATTCTCTCTGAGTTTGTGATTCTCTAAAATAAACCATAATTTTTAGCATATAAAGTTCAATTTGTAATGATATAAAATGACCGGTGAGCTTTCTACTTGTGAGGTACGAACGTCAAATTCTATGATGTGGAGACACTTTTTTTTTTCTACACAACTTACAATGGAAGACATTAATATTACGCCATTAGTGACGTCACCACGTTTAAAAGTTTAGAAATATTAAAAAAGAACTAGTGAGAAAATCTCAGAAATATTCAAATTATTATCTTATTTTAGTCTATATTTACGGAAAATAATATAAAAACCATAGTCCAGGAAATTTGGACAATCCCAATTGGTCGTAAATGTTCTTGATAATAATAAGCAGTATTCTTAATTTAAAAGCAAAGTCGTGTGTTTGTTCGAATAAATTCTATTATTCTTCTTAAATTAGAAATACCTACCGCTAAAGGTGCACGCAGATTGATACGCGCCGAACGCAACGAATTTTTGCCGTCCACGGTAAAAAGGTACCTTATAATAATAGAGATAAGGTATCTACATTTTATATTTCCGATGACGTCATCAGAGTCGTCCGCATCGTCAGAGGCGGCAGACTCTGAAATAAATAAATGAATAAATAAATATTGCAGGACATTCCACACATCGCCATCTAGCCCCAAGCTAAGTAACTAGACTTGTGTTATGGGTGCTAGACAACGGATATACTACATATATACTTTTCTTTTGTAAATATATACTTATAATACATAGAAACAACCAGACCACAGACAAATATCTCAACATAAATACTTGTCTGTGGCGGGAATCGAACCCGCAACCCTGTGTTTGGCAGTCCGGCATGGTGACCATTGTGCCAACTGGGTCGTCAACAAAAATGTACCTTATCTCTGTTATTATAAGGTACTTTTTTCCGCGGACGGCAAAAATTCGATTCGTTCGGCGCGTATCAATGTGCGACCATCATAATAAATGCGCTATGCTATTTTCAAGAATATTTAGTAGAAACAAGAATTTATTCTAGTGTCTTTAGTAAGAGAATTATTTCAAACTTTTAGCCTTTTTTTTGTGTAGTTCTAAAATTGCAATTATTAGAATTAGTTTACACTTTTGCCACTGAATGTACCTAAGAGAATATACAGGGATTTCTCTATACATTTCACAGGTAACTAAAAACTATTGATAGTATTAAAAGATTTTTGATTTGATTTGATTTCAGGGAATGTCGTAAATTCTAACAATAGAACGCCTTATAGCAATTAGTTTAAGTAACTTTCTAGATGCCATAACTACAAAATAACGCATTGCGATTTCTGAGTCATTTTTAAGAAAAAACTGGAAGAATCTCGTGCTTCCAGTGATGTAGGTACCCCCAGTAATGAGCTGCATAAAATATAAGGAAGATGATCTTAGTTTAACTACATTGTTCTTTAATAAGTTGATAAATAACAATTTAAATAAATAAAATTTATTACAATTATACTTATCTAAGTATAATTACATTAAAATGTTATAAGTACTTCATTAAACTAAAAGGAATCATGATTAGACCGATATGAAATTTGAGCATTTATCTAGGTATTAAAAATTATTACTATGACTTATTCTACAATTCTACATCTAAAAGTGATTGAGAGCTAAATAAATTTAGACGAAAATTTTAAGAGTATTTAGGCTGATTTTGTTCTATGTTATTTAATTTATAAACATTTTAGAATATTGTGATCCGAAAATAAGGTCACAGTAGAATACAAAGTGCAAAGTTTAACTTTGTACTAGCGTCTAGAATGGTACATTGTGTCACCAGGGTGTAAAGCATAATGTATCCGGACAGAGATTTACACACAGTTTTTTATATATAATTTCAAGTTCACACAGTTCCATCAATGACAAGGCTTAATAAAAATAATACTTTTTTCTTACTGAAAGAAGCTAGTACAAAGTAATGAGTTTTTCTAATTGTTGGGTATTTGTGCGTTATGTTAAGAGTGTTCCCACGGGCAATCAAATTACTAATATTTACGCAAATAACGCAATTTGATTAACTATGGAAAGTCTTTTAAGTTAATAATGAGTAAGAGTTATATTTACTTAAATTACTTACTTACATTTACGAAGTTATGTTATGCACCTAAAATACTAATCCATACGTTCAATACAAAAATAATCATTATCGTACACACACGACACTCTACTTATAATAAAATAATATATCAATGACAAGGCAAAAATTGTTCATTTTTCATGAATTCACTGATGATTACTTAAGTTATTCAGAACAAATTACTTACTTACAGGTGAAAATTAGTAGTTTATTATGTACCTACTTAGTTACTACTAAATAAACAAATAATAAATAATTACTTAAATACACTAAAACTCTAGCCTTTCCTAAATTAAAGATAATGGGTTCAATTCTGAGAATACTCAAAAATACAAGAAAAATAAACCTTATTTCGTCATCCTTACTTGGAAACGGTCGTTTTGGACCCGTATCTTCGCCAGCTAAAGTAGTTACTGTTACTGCTGACGTACTTTAGGTCCCGCAGGTCACATTTAATTTGACTTTTATCTTTTCTATTTCTTTTCTTTCTATAATCAGCTCTGTGACCGAACTATTGGCCCCGCAGGTCACATTTGATTTGTCTTTCATCTTTTCTTTTTCTTTTCTTTGTATAGTCAGCTTTGTGACCGAACTCTTGGCCCCGGATTTGCTTTTTATCTTTCTCTTCAGCTGAAGAACACATTTTATTGATCAATAAAAATCGAGTAGGCCATGATAATTCCAAGTATCATGGCCTATTCGATAAAATCGTAAGTATAACGAAAAGCTCTGTTACTCGGGTGATAACATCATTTTCTACATCTGGTTACAAATCTCTTAAATGCACATTCGAAATTCATATGTTTTTGCCCCGAATGCCACAATGTTGCATTGCAAGAGTATATCTCAGAATTAAGCGAAATATATAAATCTAAGTACATTATAGCTATACAGTGGTAGCTTTAAACTCAGTAGGTTCCACGAGGGGCAGGTGGGGAGAGACATCAAAAAGACAAAATTCATTCAGACATTTCTGAAATTATATAAAACTACTGAGTTACGCGCTATAAAATGCCATTAATTTAGCAATAAGTGCAATCTAGCGCTATTTTGTGATGCCACCAAACAAGTATCAAGTGTTTAAAACTCATACCTTGTAAAAAGGAAAATTAAAAATGCCTGTGACAAGTTCCTAACACACTAGGTACAAAATAAGTCATGAAGTTAGATTGCCTTTGGCATCACAAAATGGCGATAAGCTGATCTTATTATTAAGAAGGTGCTCTCCAAACAAATGTAAGTATTCATAATTTTCTTCCTGAATAAAGACCCTAGTCTAGGGCAATCTTTTCAGGGTTCCGTACCTACCTCAAAAGGTAAAAAACTGAACCCTTATAAGATCATTCTCTAGTAGACGGACTAGAGAATGATCTTATAAGGTCTGTCCACGTATCACCACCGATTTATTTTATTAGACTTAAGATTGCTGTTAACATGCTCTTTTGTTTTCCTTTTTTTCTAACAACTTATGACTAAAAGACAATATTACTTTTATTTCCATTGTTAGAAAAAAAGAAACCAGAAGGCCAATTCTCGTAAATAACATTGTTCAAATTACATTTCAATATCATTTCGATTGCATTTCGATCACAAATAACACCCTCAAAGTAGCTCAAAATACCCTTAAAGTTAGCTTTTAGTAAAAAAAAACTGACTTTGAAGGTATCTTTTGCAATCGAAATGCAATCGGGATGATATTGAAATGTAATTTAAACAATATTATTTACGAGAATTGGCCTTCTGGACCATTGACCCCATTCAAAATTCAAAGTACGCCCATTGTGAGACGCGGGTTGGGTTATCGACGTCGGCTTGAAGCCGACCACGCAGTTAGCGCGGTAGGGCATCAGAGATGTTGCAGCAATCCTAGGTTTTACAAAAAGATAATATTATTTTAGAAGCATGATTCAAGAAGAAAATAGAGAAATACATTTTTGTATGAATGAAGCAATATGCTGTTAAATTAATGATATTCAACTTAAAACAGGTTCGTTATATTTATAATACTGCGTTCTTTAAACGTGTGATGTTACATAATATTGCATTTAAGTATATTGAGAGTCGTTCCTTAATGAAACTTTAGTTAAGGAATCCTTAGAATTTTTACCATTTAGAATTTCTAAGACATAATTTAAAATAATAAATAATAACTGAGAATTAAATTTTTAATTAAGTAATCTAAAAATTTAGATTACTTGTAAAATCTCATTATTTTTGTTCCATATTTAAGTTTTAAATCTATTTGGTGTTGAGTTTTTTTTATGTTTCTAGCTGATAATACGCAATTTTGGGCTTAACTATCTGTATACTTATAGGTAAAGAAGCATCGCTAAATAGTAAGACTGGCCTTGAATTATTTTTCAAAACTTATTTAATTTTAGAGTACCTAAGTATTGCTTTGTTTCACTTCGTAAGGAGCAAGAATATACACTAGCGTCGGAAAACATCGAACCACGGTTTTGGTGAAAAGGAGCCTACTCTGAAACTATCCTCTTTCGAACCCTGTGGCCTATTTCTGCTATTTATTAATGGATCTACCATTGTCGTTAATCGAGACTCTATTGATATCATATCGAGAATTGCGACATAGACCCTTGTGATTGGGAATCGGTTGCTTGTAAGCGTCTGGAATGGAGGCGGCGCGGGCGTGTGCAGACTCAGGTGTCTGAGTTCGAGGACGCACGAAGGCGTGCGTTAGACGACAAGCGTGATCAGCTGAAGAATAAGCCACCTTGTGCCATTGTTTACAACTATGAAAACGGAGTTCTGACGTATGCTTGATGCGGACAAACCTTTGTAAACAAAATCGGTTACATAAGTCACCAAAGGGCTAAACATTCGCCATAAGGGTTCTATTTGCAAATACCAGTCGCCGAAGTCGAAATCGACTAGGCGGATGATGATTATATCGAGATTGTGACTTTATTTGATATCCTGCTAAAGTTTTAATAACATCTCAAATGGAGTCTCACGACCGTATTCATTTCAATACTTAATTCGCTCTTGGATAAGTGAACGCACAGCGCTAAATGCGCCCTCTGATTGGTCAATTTTGTGCTGCTCTCTTCCCTTTTTATATTACTTGCGGCTCTATGCGTTCGCGCGCACTATGCACTCTCATAGGGTTGATTGTGAATACGGGTGTTAATGAAATAGATCAGTCGCTGGTGCTGCCTAGTCACATGGTATATGTTGCTAAGAAATATACCATTTTGACAACAATCGAGATTCCATTGAGTCACGATCGTAGATCAGAATACCAAAGTGTGCACCAGTGGTGTTTCGATAGAATAGTTAACACTAGGAGAATACACAAAAGACATATTTTTGACATTTAATGTCTATTGCAATTCTATCGACACTTTATTGAAATACAATTGTGTTAGCAGACCCAGGTCTACGGCGATATTCTCCCGTCTCCAAGATCACGGACTAAGGACCTACTTGAATTCTTGTTTAGAAAGAAGCATAAAATGCAAACTATGTTATTTCATCAACTGGCCGACAGATGGCGTTGGTTGGAAAAATACATAGAGCGCGCGGACGCTTGCCATACATTATGACTATTTATGACACATAAGATATCGAATTTGAGGACAAATTGAAGGGTTTTGTCGATTTTTTTGGCCGGCCAGTATATTTTAGTTTAGAATTTTTTAATGAAGGTGAAAGGGTACCGGCGCTCTCTGCATACAAACGTAGTCGACTGTTTCCTTTCTGGATAATGACACTAGAGCAAATATTTTTGTAGCATAAAACCTATAACTGCCATGACTATGCCCCTTGTCTTGGTTATTTTCATTTTCTAATTATCGTAGAATTTAAGATAAAATAATAAAAAAAAACATAGGGCCATGGTCATGACAGTTATAAGTTTTATGCAACAAAAATATTTGCTTTAGTGTCCAGGGAGGAAACAGTCGACTACATTTGTATGGAGAGAGCGCCCGGTAGCCTTTACTTTTAAGGCCAATGTTTGACCATTACAATTTCTATTTTATTTATAGTTTCTAGCAATATTGAAATAAATGACAGCGCTAAAGTTGAAGAGCAAAGAAGAGGGTTTTTGATCGCGATCAATGCGTCATAATTTTCTTCGTCAGCCTTTGTAATTGGTTGATAAAAGTGGACCATTGTTTGGTTAATGTTTTGACAAAGATTATAAATTATTTTGATACCAAACCCAATAATATTATGTCATGTTATTCTCAAGATGTTTACCGGTTATGTCAACAGTTTAACAGGGTATACATATTTTTAAATGTCGCTGAGTTTTTTTAATCCTAATTTTACAAAACATTTTTTCCGTTTTTTCGTGAGCCTTTCTCATACCAGCTGTACATTTCTTGCTTATTCGAATTTCAATGAGTATTTCAATTAGTCTTAATTTCCTATAGATATTTGAAGCCATGTTGACGGGATGTTCTATATGTGCCTGTATTTTAATTAAGCAGCCACATTAATTAAAGCTACATTTTTAAGGACATTGCAAACAACGCCACCTATCCCCAAATAAGCAACTAGGCTTTCGTTATGGTGGCTAGAGAACGGATAGAATACTTATATATACTTTTCTTTTGTAAATACACAAATTTATAGAAACACTCAGACTAGAAATTAATAATTAAATATTTACAGACTCAGGCACATATAAAACAGTGCGGCAAAATGATTTGAAATATCTGTAGTACCATCCATTTCATACATTTCTTTTACTTCTTTTTGATGACTAAAATGCCCAATGTCTGGGTACATTCTTAGCACGAAAGAAGAACGTTTTATGGCCATTTAAACATAGACTAGTTAAATCAAACCTCGATATGTCCGTCAGGTTTAGGTGGGTGTTTTAATTTCTTCGGGTTTAGTATTGAAGGTTTTTGCGTTCGAGTGTGCCACACGTAGACTTTGGTACAGTTCTCTGCTAAAGGCTCCAGGTCCTCTAATGTTGCGAAATATTTCAGTATTTCGCTTTCCTGTAATGTTATTAATCGAAATATTAGTCGAGGGCCGATCAAAAATGGCGGTCCTTGGTGAAGAGGGTCATTGCGGTGGTTGTAAAAATTGTTGGCAAAAATAACAGTGGCAAATTATGCTGAGACGCAGCTACACAATTGACTTTCAGCCTGCCCCTTTCTCTGTTTCTCCTGGTAGAAGAAATCATGGATTTTAAGGAGCAATTTAGCTCATCACTTCGAAGGTCCTAATTTTTTATGAGAACTGAAAGTTTACTTGCATTCAAATAAAAAAGAATCATCAATATCGGATCTCATACATCATTACGCAATCAAGCCATTCGGTTAGACGTTATGCTTAACATTGCCCTATTAAAAGGAGGTTATGCAAAAAAATTGTTTGAATTAAAAAAAAAATTGTTAACGGACATATCATATAGGTACATCTTTAGGTAACTTATTATAATAGAGCACACATCTGTTAATAAACGACTGTTTATTTTCCGAAACCTACTACCGACCACGGTCAGATCATCTTTATTCCTTAAGTTGAAGTTATTAATACTTATCGCTGTTTTTGTTATCCAAAATATGATCGCGACCCGTCCTATTTAAAGTAAACAAATATCACGGCCAAATCAATTTCATGGATGTGTGTGCGCATTCTAAGTGGGTTGAATTGATTCGATGTAGTTACTAAAAGATCTGAAGTGACTATTAAAATTGATTTACCTACTTGATAACGTAACCTTTAGTGAAAGATCAATCTTCTTTTCTGCATATTAAATAAATAAAATAAATAAATAAATTTAATCAAAAAATATTTTACATAGTAAACTAAGGACTAAACATACAAGAAAACAATAAAAACACATATGCCTGAACTAGGAGATTCCTGTATCTCAGGCGAATAAGGACTTACTTTAAGTTATAAAATTAATTAAATTACTAATTACTAGCAAAAATATTTGTATTTCCTTACAATAGTTAGAAACAAAAACCATGTGCTTAAAATGTGTTTAAAGGCAAAATCTAATATTTACTTAATCGAATTTCTTAAATTAGCTTGCGGAATTTTTGTTTATTAAATGCGACATGCAAGTTTCCGCGCCGTCATCAGAATAAAAGGAAAAAACTGTATCAATTAATTATTGTATAAATCGCCGAAATTTGTTTACATATAATAAAAGTAATTAATATTATAATAGGTCAGCGTTTGCACGCTTTCCTATAAGTTAGCTATTCTCAAAGCTAAGCAAACTAGGCTTGTGTTATGGCGGCCAGGCGGATAGAATACATAATATATACTTTTCTTTTATATTTGTTTTTACTCTTGTGTTGTCGAGAAACAAAATATATCTATATACATAAATGGACGACCCAGTTGGCACAATGGTCACCATACCGGCCACCATACTGCCAAACACAGGGTTGCTGGTTCGATTCCCGCCTCAGACAAGTATTTATGCTTAGATCTGTGGTCTGGTTGTTTCTATGTATTATAAGTATATATTTGCAAACGAAAAGTATATAAGTAGTTTATCCGTTGTCTAGAACCCATAACACAAGTCTAGTTACTTAGCTTGGGGCTAGATGGCGATGGGTGGAATTTCCTGCAATATTTATTTATTTACTAGCGACCCGCCCCGGCTTCGCACGGCTATATTATGCATGTATTATACATATAAACCTTCCTTTTGAATCACTCTATCTTTAAAAAAAACCGCATCAAAATCCGTTGCGTAGTTTTAAAGATTTAAGCATAAGATACATAGGGATATAGGGACAGCGAAAGCGACTTTGTTTTATACTATGTAGTGATGTAGTGAAGTGATAATGATTATTTTAAATACTTGTTTGAGGCGGGAATCGAACCCGCAACTTTCCACAGAGGTCGTCATATGATGATGATACTAACCTGAAAACCAGATTGCACTTTCCTCGAGAATTTCGCATCAGGACGTGTCAAAAATAGCGTCGCATTGATTGCAAATCCGGCCATATCTATAGGGAACGGTCGGAATGGCTTCCACACAGCGTTGAAGGCGGACACTTTGCCAGCGGTCACGATAGGCATTTCGACACGCATGCCTCCGACTATACCTACGGGCCAAACGCCTACTCTGTTGATTTTTCGCATCTGAAAATTAGAGAAAATAAGATTTTAAAATAAGACCATCACTATTCATTTAAAGGGGGATGTATTTTTTTAGCACAGACATTTTTTTATTAATTACAATTACAAATTACAAGGACTTATCACTATCACTTCACTTCATAGTATAAAACAAAGTCGCTTTCTCTGTCCCTATATCCCTATGTATGCTTAAATCTTTAAAACTACGCAACGGATTTTGATGCGGTTTTTATTAATAGATAGAGTGATTCAAGAGGAATGTTTATACGTATAATACATGCATAATATAGCCGTGCGAAGCTGAGGCGGGTCGCTAGTCTTATTACAAAACACGAAATTAACAAAAATGTTTTCTAATGTTTTTTGTTTTTATTTTGTCTTGAATGGCGTTTGAAACAGTACTGAAATATTGAGCTCAAAAAAAAAAATAGGTAAAAATCCTTTTAGTGGCATTGAGTAGTTTGGCTACGAGGAACTTTATTCCTCTTGGACAAACTAGTTTAACCAGAAAGTTTGATCAGCAGGATGGTACCAAAACAAGGTTTAACCCCCGAGTTAATTATAATTTAAACAACCAACAGATGTTTAAATTATAATCGTTTGGTAAATAGTCGTCGATTGGGTCATAAACACTTGCTTAACATCAGTCGCCGGTCGCACGGCTGATCGCATCCTGACAAACCGCATTGTGCATAGCAAAACAAAAAGCATCGATAAATTAAGGCTATTAAGAGGAAAGGGTACCGGGGGCTTTTTCCATACAAACTATTACAAACGTAGTCGACTGTTTTCTCCCCGGATAATGACATTAGAGCAAATATTTTTAGTGCATAAAACTTATAACTGCCATGACCATGCCCCTATATTTTGTTTTTTTATTTTATTTTTTTTTAATCTAAATTTCTATGATAATTAGAAAATGAAAAAAAACAAAACATAGGGGCATAGTCATGGCAGTTATAGGTTTTATGGCACAAAAATATTTGTGCTAGTGTCATTATCCAGGGAGGAAACAGTCGACTACGTTTGTATGGAGAGCGCGCAGGTTTTACCTTAAGGCTTGGGATTAAAATAATATTCGAACTCAGTAGGTATTTAGCGCTACCCTTCCCCATCACGCCGCGGCCGCGCGATACCCGTTTTTATTTAACAAAAGTCTTAATTCATGAATAAAAAACGTCAATCATTGACAAAATACCGTATCAGAAACTAGAATACTGTAATACCTATTTTAATAAGAAAGTTTCTTGTTGCTAGTCATTATAGTTTTTATAGTATACCTTCCGTAAAAATATTTTTAAAAAACAGTAAAAAAAATGACCGAGAAAATTTATCATGTTTCACCGTATGAAAAACTACTTAAAGATCTGAAGATAGATTCAGACTCGGTAGCCAGACTCTAGTAGGTATCGTAGGTATGTCGTATCTATAATCTCGAAATAAAACAATACAGACCTAACAACTGTTCGATATAAATTCACCAAATTATACATTTATACATTTTTGGCGAATCATTATTATGTGTTTATTTATAGTTTTTTTTATACAATCGCATTCCGTCGACGCTAATCCCGGATGACGGCATTATATTTATGTTTGTTTGTTTAATTGAAACACTTTGTAAACACTGTTTTAAAACATAGGTTACTTTGAATACTTACCTACTTATCGAATTGAAAAAAAAAAAACTTTTATATTTTTGTTTTGTCGCTGAGGATCTATTTTTTATCAAAACAGTGAATGTTTTGTCACTACATAGTATAAAACAAAGTCGCTTTTTCTGTCCCTATTTCCCTTTGACTGTTTAAATCTTTAAAACTACGCAACGGATTTTGATGGGTTTTTTTTAATAGATAGAGTGATTCAAGAGGAAGGTTTATATGTATAATACATGCATAATATTGCCGTGCGAAGCCGGGTCGCTAGTTTTTAATAAAAATATCCTCAAAAAAAAAGAGTGTTTTGCTGGGTTTGCATCCACGGATCTCGTGATCAGATGAATTAGCCATTGGACATGCCAAGTTGTTAGTAAAAGTTGCTTAATAAAACCTTCAATAGTAATATTTAAATTGTAAATTATTATCTATTGTAACCGCATAGTGCGTAAGTAGCCTTAAATACATCGAATTTTGACTCAAAAGTAACTAAGTAGGTATAAGTACTGAAAACCTTCTTTAACATCTTTAAATCAACATAAAGTTATAGTCCTGACTGACTGATACGCGTGCAAAGTACAAGCCAATGGTTGATTCGGGCTAAATTTTGGCACACAATAATATGACGCAGACGTCCGCTAAGAAATGATTTTGGAAAATTCGAACATCACTGAATTACCTACTCTAATTCGTTAGTAAGTAATTGTAATTGATTACCAATATATATCCGATACGTAATCTGAAATAGAAACAAATCGTCTTAATAAATAGCAGCGCTCCGTGGTTTCACTCGCGTAACTCCCAATCCCGTGGGAATATCGGGATAAATGGTAGCCTATGTTATTGCCAAAGAATCAATGTATCCTCATATCAAGTTTCATCAAAATCGGCCCAGTACTTTCGGAGCTTGTTCGTTACAAAAACAAACAATCTTTCCTCTTTATAATATTAGTGTAGACACCCACTTATCAATCTTATCATGGTCAAGAGCGATCTATTCTAGGATCTAAAAGGTAGAATAGGAACATAAAAAATCCATAAACTGAGATAACTTGAAACAAATATTGATTTGATTGAATCACAAATATCTAATTGGGTCAGTCAGTGAAAGAACTATTATCTCTAAATAAACTACACACTAAGATAAGTAGATAGAGCTAAAGATAGCTAAGTTGGTACTGGATAGATATAGGAAAGGGTGCAAAGATAGGCCAGTAGGGTATGATAAGAGGCCCTGTCGAGGGGTCAACGATTTACTGCAATGAAAGCTCTATTCGAGAACCTATCACAAAAAAGCAGGTCTCTTAAAGCAAGAAATAATTTCCCTTTAGTCCTTATAGAATAATTTCTTGGTTATAGTAAAAAATCTTAAAATGATAAGCAGTATCCTTAATTTAAAAGCATTACTGCTTATTATTTTCAAGAATATTTGGATTAATCTCAGAAGATCCAAAATCTTGTGAGATAATTTTCTCATTGGATCCAGAGTTCAATCTATACTAATATTATAAAGCTGAAGAGTTTGTTTGTTTGTTTGAACGCGCTAATCTCAGAAACTGCTGGTTCGGATTGAAAAATTCTTTTTGAGTTGGATAGTCCATTTATCGAGGAAGGTTATAGGCTACTTTTTATCCCGATATTCCCACGGGATCGGGAGTTACGCGGGTGAAACCGCGGAGCGCAGCTAGATACTAATAAAACCCGACTACGGAAAAAGTACGCCCTAGAAAAAGCCCGATTGCAAAAAAAAAATGGAAACAAAAAAATATAAATAACTAGCTGTCCCGGCAAACGTTGTTTTGCTGGCCGATTCTCAGACCTACTGAATATGCTCACAAAATTCACAATCGACCTCAGACTACAATAAATAGTCTGAGATCCCGACTATGAATACATTCCAATAATAGTAATTTTAGAACTCTACCAATGTACCTACCAATTAGTTTTGTGCGTTTTATTTTAAAGCGAAGTTTATTTTTATAACGGGATGTATTAAAAATAGTTTTAACAGATAAGTTTGCCATTGCCCTTGCTCACAATGAAATATACAGGGTATCCCGTAATGAATGGATAAGCGGCCACCTACGGATAGAAGACACTGCGCCGCGCCGGTTCAGAAAAATAAACTACTAGCGACCCGCCCGGCTTCGCACGGCTATATTGTGCATGTATTATACATAAACCTTCCTCTTGAATCACTCTATCTATTAAAAAAACCGCATCAAAATCCGTTGCGTAGTTTTAAAGATTTAAGCATACCTAAGGATATAGGGACAGAGAAAGCGACTTTGTTTTATACTATGTAGTGATTATACTTTAATAGGAATTATTTTTTTATTATGCTAGCAATACCACGTATTATACCATTTCCGAATCTCAATGAAATAGGCAACTTTTATTTTAAATTTGGCACTAGGGTGACTATACATTTTTTTACACTGGGACTGGTTATTAAATTAAAAAATCATAAAGTTTCTTAGTTTAAAAAAACTTAAATCGTAAATCTTAGTTAAAAAAAACTTTCGATGTGTCATAAAAATAATTGTTTGCATTCGATAGCACATTTATCCTGTAACACTTTCCAAAAAACATATTGGAATAATTCCTTCATTTGCAGTTTTGGCATCAAAAAAGAAAATGTGAACATTTTAAAATTTCATAAATAACGGATATCTCGGAAACCGGGAGACTTTTATTTTATAAATATTTATTTTTGGAACCGGCAGTGTCCTCTATCCGTAGGTGCCCGTTTATCCATTCATTACGGGACACCCTGTATATAGGACACAACGAAAATTATACTTACATAACTGACAACCTCAACAATAAATTAACATAATTTATGTAACAGATAAGTATGAATTTACTACACGACAGTAGATAATACCTAAGTAATAAATTTTACTATGTAGGCAGCTTTAAAGTTTGCTTTGAAACGTAAAACAGGTAACGTACTAAATTGTTCAAATTCTAAATAGGCTGTAAGGTTTCATGGGGGTTTTCCTTAAATATGATGTTGTTTAGAGCCTCGTAGATAAAAAATAAAATCTCATATGTCGCGAGAACATACGCAAAAAGAGTTTTAGATGAAAAAAAAAAAATAGTCGGACGACAAATAGTCGTCCAACAAATTGTCGTCCGACATTTGTCGTCCAACAAATTGTCGTCCGACATTTGTCGTCCGTCAATAGTCGTCCGACAAATAGTCGTCCGACATTTGTCGTCCAACAAATTGTCGTCCGACATTTGTTGTCCGTCAATAGTCGTCCGACAAATAGTCGTCCGACATTTGTCGTCCGACATTTGTCGTCCGTCAATAGTCGTCCGTTAAAAAATACCATATGTACGTCTTAATACTCTCACAGCCAAATTAAAAACAGTAGGCCCAGGCATACATTTTCGCCGCGCCGTAGAGAGGGGATAGCTGTCTCCTCTCCATCCGTCTTACGCTTTTTCGATCAGGTCACGTGTCCTGACGCGAGTTGAAGATTTTATACCCATTACAGAAAAAGTGCTCAACGCCGCTAAAGAAGTTTTCACTTCAAAAACTTGAGAGGTATCTGCACGGTTATAACTATAGCAAAAAGTGTCGTTACAACTTTTTGTCTTAATTTTTTCCGTCTAGCCCCCTTTCGCACCGCGCGATAAGGACCTATTACCATTGAGACGTTTATAACCATACCTCAAATGTTAAATTGTAGCAAGTAGTTTTGAAGTTAGGTGGGAACAGATGAACATACATACCTACATGTCAAAAACATAACCCTTTTGGCTTCGCCGTAGTCGGGTAAAAGACATCGAGCATTCGCTGTTTTTAGAGTTCCCTAGTCCTAACAAAGACAGACAGATAATCCAGTGATTCTATATATCCCGTTGTTTTTCTTGAAGTACGGAACCTTAAAAGGAGTGTTGGTAAGTAGGTACTTAATTTTAATTATTTTTTTGACATTTTATTTACCAAATGGACCTTTTATTTTTATTTTATTCTGATTGACATGATTGGTTTCTGTAAGTAATTTGATTTGTTTGTATTGTTGTTTTATACCGTATACCTATTGAACGATTTGATTGATTTATTTTATGTAAAAAAATGGAATAATATGAAACTCTGTACAATTAGGGTCTATAGTTGCCGGAATAAAGATTTATTTAATTTAATTTAACAAGTTTGACATCTACTATAATATACATGTCGCATGTCTGTCAGTTTGTATGTCTGGTAAGAACCGATTCAAGTGTTTATCTATTCTAGTTAAAGATGCTAAGTGGTAGGTATCGGCTACTATTCATAATTTTGTTTTGAATGTCCTCATTCCTGAGAGGAGACGCATATATGACTAGATACGTAATTAATGTAGAGGGATGAATAGAAAGACGGCAATATAAGAAAAGATGGATGGACTCTGTGAGAAGAAGAATGGGAGAGATGAATGTGAAAGATGAGATGACAGCTAATAAAAGTGAATGATAATCTCCCTATTTACTCTTAGAGAATAATTTCTTGTTTTTAGTACTTAGATGTTATTGAAAATAATAAATAGCATTCCCAATTCAATCATACCGTTTTTAAATTAAGAATAGTGCTTATAATTTATAAGATTGTTTACTAAAATCAAGAAATTATAGTCTATAGTGAGAGGATGGATGGATGGTGGATTTCTTGCTTCAAGAAATCTCTTTTTCTGTGTGGAAGAAAAAGACATACTGTGCCCACCGATAATGGTAGGCAGAAGAAGATTTTGTGTGGTATGAATTGACGATAGTTTAGGAAAAAAAAACATTTAATTTTAAGTAGGTAGGTGACGAAAAGCATCATGTATACACAATAATACTAAACAAAGAATGTAACTGTTCATTATTTAAACGAAAATAATAACACTCCGATTGTTAGCGTAAAAGGATGTGTCATTATGATAACAAGAGATGATTGCAGAGTATTAATGAATAAAATAATCTTACCACTGTATCTGAAAATAGATAATTTCTAGATATTAAAGTTGGTAGGTAGGCACTACCTATATTTTTATCAAAAGTTTATTATTTTTTAAAGGTCCTTCGCTTAAGAGGAAAGGGTACCGGGCGCTCTCTCCATACAAACGTAGTCGACTGTTTCCTCCCTGGATAATGACACTAAGAGCAAATATTTTTGTTATTTGCTTTTATATATTTATATATTTTTGCGCTAGAAATATTCTTATAGGCAAACGCAAACATAAAAACATACTCACCTTTTGTAGATAGATAACCTTCTTTTCCATTCATAAAAAAAAATTGCTAACTATAATGTGATTAATCATTGAAGGTTACGCATGTATTTAATATTATAACTGGTTATAACTGGTTTTACAAACCTGCCTATGCTACTAATTCTACTAATATTTATAAATGTGAAAGTTTGTGTGTGTGTTTGTTATCTACTATTTCACGCAACAACTACTGGACCGATTGCGATGAAACTCGGTATGTAGATAGTTGGAGACCTGGAATAACACTAAGCTACTTTTTATCCCGATATTCCCACGGGAACTTACGCGGCAAGCAGCTAGTCTAATAATATAACTGGTTATTACTGGTTAGATAAACCGGTAATATACCTATGCTGCTACTACTACTACAATATATTATAAACTAGCGACCCGCCCCGGCTTCGCACGGCTTTATTATGCATGTATTATACATAATATAAACCTTCCTCTATCTATTATAAAAAACCGCATCAAAATCCGTTGCGTAGTTTTAAAGATTTAAGCATACCTAAGGATATAGGGACAGAGAAAGCGACTTTGTTTTATACTATGTAGTGATAGTGAGTTTGATAGTGATGTGAAAGTTTGTGTGTTAGTTTTTCCTTCACGCAATAATAACAAAACCGATTGCGTTGAAATTCGGTATGCTGGTAACCTGGAAATCTTTTTATCCAGATATTTCTACGGGACCCAGATTTACGCGAGTGAAACCGCGGGGCACAACTAGTTATATTATAAAGACGTGTTTAAGTACCTATAAATAGGCTATTATTTTTCCCGCTTTTCCTAAGGAATCGAAAGGTAAAATTTGGAATGATGTTTGAAAGAGATATTCTTCGAAACTACTGGACCTATTTTACTGGATCTATTTATACTTCTTTTAGAAATGGAAAGCTAAATTCCTATTTTCCTCGAGACTTAAGCGGGTGAATCCGCGGGGCGTTGCTACGCGACAGTTCACTCACTCAATTGATTAATTTCTTTAAAAGTAGTCATTAATATTTGTCAATTTATGTTTAACTTTGAATAACCACAGTTTTAATTAATTTCTTAGTCAAACCTACTTAGAACGTCTTGCAAACGATTAATGTTCAAACTAACCGTGTCCCGCGGTTTTGCCCCCGTGCTGTGGAAAAATCGGTATAAAAAGAAGCCTATGTTAGTCCAGCCCCCTTAGACAAGATTGCTTAGCGATATCGCCAATCGACAGACTTTTTTTTTATTGTTTTTGTATGAAATTGACTTAAGCCAACGAAAAGTCACGTAGTCTTGCATTAGAGAAAGAAAAATGGGGGATTAGTTCCATCTTATGCTAGTTTTATACAATGTTTTATATCAATTTTATACAATTAAATTTATCGATTGGCGACATCGCTAATAGAAAGCAATCTTGTCTAAGGGGGCTGGTCTTCAGCTATCTATTGAGTTTCATCGCAGTCCAGTGGTATTTGCGTGAAGTACTAATAAACATACACACATACTTTCACATTTATATTAGTAGTATGCTATATTATTGACCTTCATGTACGGTCGGAGTCAGAATTGCAGACCCACCGTAGAGTTCTAAAATTACTATTATTGGAATGTTTTATTCTATTAATATTTATCTAATAAATTCGTGAGTTGAAAGACCTTACAAGATCTTACTTGGGTTTAAAACATTCTAATAGTAGTTTTAGAGCTCTACGGTGGGTATGTAATTCTGACTCTGACCGTACCTGCTTAACAGGAAAGAGTACCTGCGCTGTATGGAGAGATACAAACGTAGTTGACTGTTTCCTCCTTGGATAATGACACTAGCACAATTTGTTGCATAAAACCTATAACTGCCATGACTAAAACCAAGACTATGTCTTGGTTTTTTTCATATTCTAACTATCATAGAAAGTAATAGTTTAAAACACAAAATATATATAAAAAATAAGACAGGGCATTATCATGGCAAAAGTTTTATGCAACAAAAATATTTGTGCTGTTGTCATTATCCAGGGAGGAAACAGTCGACTACGTTTGTATGGAGACAGCGTCGGTACCCAGTTAACAAGGGTAAATTTTGGGTTTTTGGGGAAAAATAGTATTATTTAGGGAATTTTATACTCTTTTCAATACTGTGATTCAATTATGGCCATAGAGAAAAAAATGTGAGCCGTCACGGGACGCCTGGCAGATGTGAAACATCGACATTATTTTGTAAAAGTACTTGTACTTGTATGCGGGCTGTTTTCCGCGATTAGACCCTTTTTAATTGGGTCCTTTTTGCGTGAAGATGGAGTAGGCTTGCCCAGCACCTACTACCCTCTCAGCTTAGTCGACCATGTTTAAGTGTAAAAGTAATATGCATAAAAGAACAGATTGTGATAGAATCGCACAGTCGATTACGGTGTGTACACACCGTACACAATACTGCATATAGACTGTATATATATACCATCATATAGCGTGGCGACGCGTCGCCACGCCAGAAATCGGTTTTACGTGCGGCTATAGATGTTTCACATCAAAAAGGAAATTTATTATGAAAACTTAAATAGTACCGAAATTGAGAAACAAAACAAGTTTCTTTCCCAGCGGATTAGCTTAACTATCCAGAGGGGGAACGCTGCCAGTTTGCTTGGAACTTTGGGTCGTGGGGACGCTTTAGAGCACGGGGTTTTTTGTTTTTGATGTTTACGTGTTTAAATTTTTAGTTTTAGTTACTGTATATTTTGACCGACTTGACTGGCTTGACATTGGTATTTTTTTTTTTGGAATTTTGATTGTTTATTTTATTTGTTTTAATTATTACTATAATTATATTGTTGTGTATTATGTTCTTTTGATGTGAAACATCTATAGCCGCACGTAAAACCGATTTCTGGCGTGGCGACGCATGCCGCGCACGCTATATGATGCTAGGTATATATATACAGTCTATATGCAGTAATCGCACAGTCGATTCTATCACAATCTGTTCTTTTCTGCATATACTTTTACAAAATAATGTCGATGTTTCACATCTGCCAGGCGTCCCGTGACGGCTCACATTTTTTTTTAATACTAAAGTTACTTATTGATAAGTTAATTAAGATTTTAAAAAAATAGCGATTGTTCCCTAGACTTTGTTGATGTGTGCATGAATGGGTCTTACCTCATCGAAGATCTTCAATGAATATGTATTGTCGTCATCCATAAAGTAAACAACACCTTTCATATCAGCCGATGTCTCCAAATGTTTCCGGAGCCAGTCTAGCGCTGCGTTTCTCTGTTCTACACCGCTCGCCTGAAAAATGTATGGCAAAATTAAGTCTTATAGTTACTTTCTACACGCTATTACCCACTGGCCCACATTTAAAAAAGAATTATAGTCGCGACACGCCTTTGGAACGAAGTCTCTTTACTTTTTTGATGTGATAACGTCTTAATATGGATGAACACTCGCACTCACACAAAAGTGTGACGTAATACGTTACGGGAACGCGAATTTTATGTTATTGACAAGGTAACTATAGCAACGTATTATCGTTGCTATGGTTACCATCAATGTTTTCTTATGACGTTATCACGTAAAATAATAGTCTGTAAACCGACTTTACAGACTATCATTTTTTTAATAATTGTATGTGTGTGGGAGATTGTTTATCGGTCTCCTTCATTCTCTCTTTTTCTTACGGTTTTTCGTTTCACGTATTCGTAACGCGTTACAATTTTTCTCGGCTATGTCCTCTCGCCAACCCGCGATAAAGAACTTCGTTCCAAACTATAAATACCCAAATTAAATCACATAAGTACTTACGCCGGTACACTTTTCTCTTAAATCATGAAGGCTAAGCAAAAGTCTACCCCAAAAGATACGCTAGATACTTTCAAATCAGCTTGCACACAGAAAAATAGGTTTTTGAAGCAATAAATAATCCTTTATAGCTAGAAAATAATTTCTTGGTTTTAGGAAATAATCTTAAAATGATACGCAGTATTCTTAAATTAAAAAGCAATGTTCTTAAATTAAGATTTTTTTTAGCCTATTCCGTCCCAATGCAGGGCAAAGGCCTCTTTCCACTGTTCCCTGTTTAGTGCAAGCTGGGTCCAATCCCTACGATGCGATGCGAGTCCAACACGTTCCGCCATCTTATCTGCCGCATGTCCGACCAGATAAATAAATAAATATTGCAGGACATTCCACACATCGCCATCTAGCCCCATGCTAAGTAACTAGACTTGTGTTATGGGTGCTAGACAACGGATATACTACTTATATACTTTTCTTTTGTAAATATATACTTATAATACATAGAAACAACCAGACCTCAGAGAAATATCTAAGCATAAATACATGTCTGAGGCGGGAATCGAACCCGCAACCCTGTGTTGGCAGTCCGGCGTGGTGACCATTGTGCCAACTGGGTCGTCAAATGTGGGCAAAAACCACCATGGACTGGGTCCCAAATAGCAGGCGACCCCGCGGCAGGCCCACAAGGAGATGGCGGGAAATTAAGAATACTGCATATTATTTTCAAGAAAATGTACTATAAGTAAACAAGAAATTAAACTCTAGCGTCTACAGAGAAGATTATTTCTGGTTTCAAGAAACCTTTTTTTTCCGGTGCATAGTTATAAAAATTACAGACGTGAAACCCTCTACTAATAGAAACTAAAATAAACTAAATCGGTATTATGTAATGTTACTACATTAACCAGGAAAATTAAATACCTTTGAAAACATTCAAAATTTAAAAAAAAAAATCATTTTCTGATTGAATTCTTTTTATACGTATTATTTTACAGACTTAGGGCTGCTTATGCTGCCAAACGCAACGCGCCAGAAATACCCGTCGCTTACAAATAATATTGTTGATTGTAACGAATGTGTTTTGTTTCTCTCAAAAGTGCTGAGATGGAATTGTAGGTGAAATTTTTACCGATATTTTGGGGTAGAGATTGTACTTGTATACGGGCTGTTTTCCGCAATCAGACCTCTTTAGTTGGGTCCCCTTTGCGTAAGGTTCTACTTGTCAGGGGGAGAACCAGCCCAGCTCTTCCATAAATTTTGCCACAAGATGTGGTTTTTCAAAAATCTTTGGAAGGCTTTTGATGTCACCTAAAGTCCTGAGTCTAATCTCCGTTAGTACCGTGCAGTCCAGCAGCACATGCGCGGTCGTCTCCTCGGCCTCCATGCACGCTCTGCATAGTGGGCTGTCCGTTATGTTCAAGTTGTGAAAGTGTTTGTTGAAAGCGCCGTGACCGGTCAAAGCGATTGTAACCAAGCGCATTTGCGATCGGTTTAAGTTCAAGAGGCGTTTCGTGAGTCTGCTGTTTGTATCGGGGAGTGCTAGTTTAGCTTGCCTACAGCTTTCCGTCGTGGCCCTGAGGTGACGGTGTCGCATTTTGGCGTGGTTGCGGATCCAGGCTCTGAGTTGGTTTGAGGGGATCGGGACGGAGGGCTGAGGCCCGTAACTGACCGCTTCCGCTCCTCTCTTTGCCAGCTCGTCCGCAGCGTCGTTTCCCCTTGAGCCGCTGTGTCCCTTAACCCATTGTAAGGTCAGTCTATTGTGTTCACCTAGTCTGTTGAGTGTCTCGTAACATTCGTAAATCAGGGCAGAACTTATAGTTCTACTGTTCAGTGCATGTAGCACCGCCGCGCTATCGGACAGGATTCTAATGCCATGGCCCGAGACATCGCGATCCAGCGCGGCCCATGCTGCCCTGATTATACCCACACATTCCGCTTGGAAGATTGAGTTGTGGGGGCCTAGAGTTACGCTGAGTTTTATGTTTAGGTCCTCCGAAAAGACCCCGGATCCAGTGCCCGTGTCGGTTTTTGAGCCGTCTGTGTATATCCACGTTTCACTGGGTTGCGGATAGTCACGTTGTCCTTCAGTCATTTGTATGGTGTAGTGTCTTTTAAATTCATGTCTTTTGGGAATCCTATCACTGATCGCTAGCAGCATGGGTTGTTCTGCTGAAAGCTTGGACAGGACCATAGTATGTTTGGCCTTCACATCCCCTTTCCACAGGCCTAAAGAGATCAGTCTTGCAGCACTTGCAGCCGCCTCCTGTTGGACGTATAGATGGATAGGAAGGATGTTGAGCATGGCTTCCATCGCCGCCGTGGGTGTGGTGCGCATAGCGCCGGTGATGGCCATGCAAGCCATCCTCTGAAGGCGAGTCAGTTTAGTCTGTGTAGTTGTTAGTTCCGATCTGGGCCACCAAATTATTTTGGGGTAATTTCGAGGCGAAAATTCTTTGTCATTTCAAAGCTAGACTAGTTTTAATTCTTAATTTTGGGATAGCTTCAAAACTATAGGAAATGTTTGACTTAAAATCACACCAAAATGTCGGTAAAAATCTTACCTACAATTCCATCTCAGCACTTTTGAGAAAAACAAAACACACTCTTAACAATCAACAATTTTCACCAACGGAGGCCACCGGTGCCAGTAGTAACTATTTAGTAGGCTGTGTACCAAGGTCGTTTGCGTATGGAATAGATTTAATTTTGCTGGTTTTCCCTTTTAGTAGAAAAATAAAAACACAAACCCACAAAGACGGAGGCTGAAAAACAACAAAACATTTAAAAGAACTCTTTTTGTTTGTTATTACAGTGGAGGGACTATAGTTAGGCTTTTTAAACTACAACGGAATAATTAATGCATCTGAATCTTATATAGCAAAATTATGATATCAGTCTAAATACAAAGACCTGCAAGAACAATACAACAATGCATTTAATACCGAAGTATTGGAGTGCCACTTGTACTGCTTTCCGCAAACTAGACCTCTTTTTAACCGACTTCAAAAAAGGAGGAGGTTTTCGGTTGTGTGTATTTTATTTTTTTATGGATGTTCGCGCATATCTTCTTTGTTTATCAACCTATTTTGATGAATCTTTTTTGTTGGGTCCTTTTTATGTGAGGTTCTACTCGTTAGGAGGAGAAATCTCTTCCGAAAATTTTGCCACAGAATGTGTATATAGACAATTTATAGGGGGCTTTTTACGTCACCTTAAATACACTAGTTTGAGAAAGATACTTATTTTTGTTTGAAAATATATTCTTTTTACTCTTCAAAATATACAGGGTGGCTCATTTTAATAGAAATTAATTTGGTATTAAATGCTGGCAATACCACATATGGTACCTTTTCAGAATCTTAATGAAATAGGTAACTTTTCTTTAAAATTTGACAGTAGGGTGACTATACATTTTTTTTTACATCGGGATAGGTTAAGTTCAGGTTTAAAAATTTAAAAAATCATGAAGTTTGAGTTAAATTTTAGTTTAAAAAAACTTTCGATGCATCATTAAAATAATTGTTTGCAGCAGTCGGTAGCACATTTATCCTGAAATACTATCCAAAAAACAGATTGGAAAAATTCCTTTATTTGCAGTTTTGGCATCAAAAACATAGAGAGGGGAATTAAATTTTTATTTTTTTTATAATGGCGGATATCTCGGAAACCGAGGGATTTTCATGGAGCATAACTTTAATTTTTCTGAACCGGCACAGTGTCCTCTATCCGTAAGTGCCCGCTTATCCATTCATTACAGGATAACCTGTATATTTATGACACTTCAAGTGTTTATGAAAAGATTCAGATGATCTTTATTCCAATGTAATGTTTAGTTCTCTGTTAGTAATACTTTGTGAAACTGTGAAAATTATCAATGTTTATAGTTTTATCTTAGTACCATCCTACGTACACAATACCACGTCGTTTCATATTTTTCTGTCTTAAACATACATATATTGACATCCATAACCTGTAAAAATTTGTGACATTTAGCTTTCACATATTACTGTGTATCGAGCGTGACTAATTTAAAATTACCAATACAATGCCACTTTCTAAGACATTCGCTATATAACAATAATAAACTTCGATGATAATTAAACCCTTTTATTTATGCAACAACGAATTTTAACTTGGAATACCAACTTTACTAAGAAACATTTAAATATTCCAATCCCAATAATTAATTACGATGATAAATAAACCCTTAAGTTTACGCAACGACCAATAACCTGGAATACCAACTTTACAATGAAACATTTAATTATTCCAATCCCAATAACTAATTACGATGATAAATAAACCCTTAAGTTTACGCAACGACCAATAACCTGGAATACCAACTTTACAATGAAACATTTAATTATTCCAATCCCAATAACTAATTACGATGATAAATAAACCCTTAAGTTTACGCAACGACCAATAACCTGGAATACCAACTTTACTAAGAAAAATTTAATTATTCCAATCCCAATAACTAATTACGATGATAAATAAACCCTTAAGTTTACGCAACGACCAATAACCTGGAATACCAACTTTACAATGAAACATTTAATTATTCCAATCCCAATAACTAATTACGTTGATTGGTTCTAATCAAATTGCTAATTGGTGACTGATTATCTATACTCCCATATTAATATAAAATCCAACAATATTAGAATGTTAATTTCAAAATTCACCCTCAAATCAAACCAATTAATTGATTATAGAAACATTCAAAAACCAAACTCACTGTAAGAAATCTTGCTTGAAATGATATACCTAATTCTGACATATTTTTATTCTCAGGTGGTTCCTGCCGAATCAAATAAACATTCTAGTAGGTTGTTTGAAATCATAAAAAAGTTATAATCAACAAAGTAGTGGAAACAAAGTATATACAGGATGATTTTTTTATGTGGGCCTTCAGGGCTATATCCTAACTAAATCATAAGAGATAGCGAAAAATGCTGAAAGGAGTTGCGTGCCCGATTTTAACAAAAACTCAAACTGCATCATTAGATTTTTTTTAAAGGCATTACTCTAGCCGGGAATCGAACCTGTTCATTTTCCAAAATAATAATCATATTTTTGTACCAATCGATAGTGTTGCTAAAAGAGATAAAAACAAACATAGTCTAGCAAATTAAAGGAAATAGCTCATTTTAGTAATCTTCTGTAATTTTCATACAACCATCCCTGAAAAAAATGCAGTGAGGAGGTATGGCCAATGACGTAACAAACTGCTGCACTAAAAATATGAACTGTTTTTACCAATTTTATGTAAAGAACTTCATTTAGAACTTATTTTATAATATTCAGAATAATATCACTTGTCCTCTATGTCTCACACTATTGTTCCGACAGAAACAGAAAGGTGAAAATTACAGAAAACTACAAAATTCAGTCATTTCCTTTGTTTTGCCATACTATGTTTGTTTCCAGGAATTGATCTCTATCAGCAACACTATCGATTGGTATAAAAATAAAGGATGAATATTTTTTTGCAAAATCAACAGGTTCGATTCCCGGCTAGAGTAAGAGTACTTAGTAGGTACTACGTACTAGAGTACTTTTTCAAATATCTAATGATGCAGTTTTAGTTTTGTCAAAATCGGGCACGCAACTCCTGTCAGCATTTTTCGCTTCTCTCATAGTTTAGGTGAAGGTCCACATTAAAAATTCACCCTGTATATACTGTTTTGATGTATAAAAAAAAGATGGGGACCAACAAAGAGTTTTTAAGACAGCAAAAATAGTTCGAATTTAAAAAAGACTTGAAGCAAATGGCATTATAAAAACTGGACCAAGACCATTTAATAAAATGATTTCTGCCTTAAACACAAATATTTTGTTGACTTTTTATTATTTAAACCAGTCTTTTCTCGCAACTGTAATAAAAAACTTCGTACGATACGTGTGTGGATTATTGATCATTGCACCTCGATGCAATGACCAATTTACCACACTTGAATCGTAACGTACTATTATGTATGACACTTCAAAAAGTGATTTTGAAAAGATTCAGATGATCTTTATTTCAATGTACCCCATGAATGTACCTATAATGTTTCTCTGTTTGTTAGTAATTTATGTAACTGTAAAAAATTATCAATGTTTGAGATTTATTGTAGTACCATCCTACATAACATACACAATACCACATCCTCTTCTAAGACATTAGCAAACTAAGTACCAATGATAAATAATAAACCCTTTTATTTATGCAACAACCAACTTTAAAATGAAACATTATTAAAATCCCAATAACTAATTACGATGATTGGTTCTAATCAAATTGCTAATTGGTGACTGATTATCTATACTCCCATATAAATATAAAATTCCAACAATATTAGAATATTCATTTCAAAATTTCCCCCTAAAATCAAACAAATTAATTGATTATTAGAAACATTCAAAAACCAGAATCACTATACGAAATCTGGCTTGAAATGATACCTACTTCTATAGCTCCTGACATATTTTTATTCTCAGGTGGTTCCTGCCGAATCAAATAAACATTCTGGTAGGTTGTTTGAAATCATTAAAAAGTTTTAATTAACAAAGAAGTGGAAATTAATAATGAATTCTTGACACATTACATAGGTATGTTTAAAAAAACTTAATATAACATCCCTTTATGACTCTCTATAAATATTCTAAGTCTTGACTGATTGAGCCAATGGATCAGGCTAAAATTTGGCATAAGTATAGATAGCTATTATGATGTAGGTAATCACTAAGAAAGTATTTTGAAAATTTCAACCCCAGCGCAGATTAAGTTGGATAAAAAGCTAGTTTAAGAGGAAAGGGTATCGGGGGCTTTCTCCAAACAAACTATTACAAACGTAGTCAACTGTTTTCTGTTCTCTGGATAATGAAACTAGAGCAAATATTTTTATGCATAAAACTTATAACTGCCATGACCATGCCCCCTATTTTTTTTTTTTTTTATTTATTTTTTTAATTTTATTTTCTAAGATAATTAGAAAATGAAAAAAAACCAAAACATAGGGGCATAGTCATGACAGTTATAGGTTTTATGGCACAAAAATATTTGTGCTAGTGTCATTATCCAGGGAGGAAACAGTCGACGTTTGTATGGAGAGAGCGCAGCGCAGGTACCCTTTCACCTTAATATAAAAATTGTTTCAGTTTTACAAAATTTTGTATCATTTTCAAACATCTTGAATTGTGAAGGTCCATTTTAAAAACCTATTCAAAATCTTTTGAAGTAGTTAAGTCCATACCACATCAATGACATTTTTTGATGGAATTTATTTCGGCAGCATACCTGTTTTCATTCCTTAAATTGCAATAAAATGTTATGTTATTGATCGCTTGAATACATCGTATTCTAGGCTTAGTTATAAAGTATAACGTTACCTTATAACTTTTAAATGCAAAAAATTAAAAAGGTACTAATACAACTACAATAATAAATAGTTTATGGTTAATAATTATTTCAAAAATAAAACATCGAAATCTGACAATGTTACGGAAAAACAGACGGACAAGAAAGTGATCTTATAAGGGTTCCTTTTTTTAACTTTTGAGATACAGAACCCTAAATAAGCTATTTTTTTTATATGTACACAGTATGAAACCCTTTTAAGGTTTGACTTACTGGCTTATCTATGCTAATATTATAACAAGGAAAGATATCTTAGTTTGTTTTTATGTTTGTAACAAATAGGCTTCAGACCGATTTAGATGAAACTTGGTATGAGGATACATTGATTCATAGGGAGTAACATAGGCTACTTTACATCCTTTCTTATAGGATCGGAAGTTACATGAGTGAAACTGGGGAGCGCTGCTAGTAATATAAAAAAATCACAATCAAGTCAAAAGTAAACCAAAATTTGAATAATCTTGAATCAGATATTAGTATTAATACTAAGTTCTTACCGTAGAATGTTTCAATTTCTTCGTCTTAGCGTTTAAATGTGTGTACTTCAGTCCGGACTCTTTTAACAAGTTCGCTACAAGATTTGTCTTAGTCTCTGAGTCTTCAACGACAATCCAGTGAAAGTTTTTCACCAGCATGAGTGTTTGCGATAATCTAGAGCAAAAAAGTTCAACGTAAATATTATAATACTTATGCAGGTATCATTATGCACTTTTTATTCATAACAAATAATAATAGACTTAGGAAATTCTTGTAAGTACTTACTTTAAAAATCCTATACTTAATTAATATTTACTTACTATTGTTGATCAAAATCAGAACCTATTAGGTAATAATTTTTAATAACAAGGTTAACGCAATATAATTGGTGGTAAATATACCCATTGCCAAACGCAAAACTTTAGACATCAAGGGCACAATCAACACAAAATATTAAACAAATCTCACCTCGTCAAATCGGCCTTTTGTGCGAGCCTGGCGTACGTCGGTGTAATTCCATAAATAGTGGGAAGAAATGAGGCCACTTCTGGATTAAATTGACATTGAAAAGCAGGCTTGCTATTGAATAAAAACAGCGCAACGAAAACCAACATCCCGAGAACTATGTATTGCTTCTTTATGTTTATAAAAGGCATTTTATTCCAAAATAAAAATTCGCTGTGGCTCGTCACTGGACCCACCATGCATAAGTCTTACAACACAAATAATTTCATTTTTCCTTATTTTAATTTTCTAAAAACTCAGGCCATGCCAGCCTCACGCTGCTATAACAATACAAAAAGTGGCACTGCTGATGCGGATTACGGTACGGCGAGCGAGCAAAGCGAACACAAGAAACAAAATTGATTGATCGACTGTGGTGTTGCCATTCATCATTATTAAATAGTTACAAATTGATAATAAAATGAAATGGGGAAACAAACTATTTCTAGTTTTTAAAGCTTAGGGTGCATTTTATGGAAATTAGATAATACTGTCTTCTGGAAAAATTAGTACCTATCTTATTGTGTATAAATAAGTAAATACTTAATTTACATCAGGGCCTTACTTACTGACACCAACAGTTGGTGTCAGTAAGGCCCTGATGTAAATTAAGTATTTACTTATTTATACACAATAAGCCAGCGCCTAAAAATATGACAGTAACTTGTTACAAGTTACTGTCATATTTTTAGGCGCTGACTGTTGGAACCAATGAGGTTGGAAATCACTCTGGTTGGAACTGACTGGTGTATGGGCTACATGGCCAATTTACTGAATTTTTGTAAACTGAACGTCATTAATTAATTTTAAAAAACTTTCATAGCTCAGCAACGATTTTTAAATACAATAATTTTATTAATGAAAGTAGGTAAAGAAAGAAAAACCTTCATCATTATTTCTATGGTAAAATGGTTATTTTTTTTTAATTTAACATTTTCTTTACATAAGGTATAGCCTGTGCAGCGAATGGTGACTGCCGGCGGAAAGTGGAAGGGGTATGCACAGAAGTCAATTTTTAGGTCTGTTTGGCGGGGGGACAGGAGCGAAGGGAGGGTCAGTTGCTCACATCATCGCTCTCTGTTCCGCACACACATCTTTAGCCGCGCTCTGTCCCGCTCCCGCACGTCTAAGTACTGTCGCGCACATAAAAATTTACCATCACTCGGTTAACATTGCAGCCGCGTAGCTAACTTTACCCAGATCGATAATTCAACTTTATACAGAAAAACTGGTAATCATTGGTGCAGGCATAGAAATCCTTGTTCGTACCTTTGTTCAGTAAATGTACAGGATTAGTTCCGTGGTTTGAAGTTCGCGCCAAAAACAATAGAAAATACAGATTTGACAGCAATCTGACAGTTTAAAGTGACAGTGACAGATTATCTATCAATAGAAGATCAGTAGTCAATAGGTAGTTGTTTCAATAAAAGGTAATTACATTAAAAGATACCAAAAAATATGTTTATTTAATTTGAGTTCCATATTAGTAGTCTATCTATAGTTTAATAGTGTAAATTACACTGAATAAATATACTGTATAATAGTAGGTAATAGTATTTAAATGAATGTTTTTCTGGTTGGGCAAAATCATATACAGTATGTAAACAAGTAACAAACAAAGTATGACGGTTTGGCTGTAATAATTCTGTGCGCGATTGTACATGCGCAAACCATCCCCACCAATTTCCGCCAGCGGTCACCATTCGCTGCACAGGCTATACTATCTTAAATCAGTGTTTTTTACTAGGCAATTCTACTAGGAAAGTTGTACAGTTACAAAATATGAGTCTGTTTACATTATGTGGCAACATTATTAAAACATCAATTTAATAAAAACTTCAATGTCAAAGTCAAAATTAAAAGTGACACTGACATTAAACTAACATTTGACAAAAAAAAACTAATAATAGGGCTGCGCTGTAGGTCCACATTGAAAAATATCGATATCGACAATGTTTTAAGAATACAGTCCGAGAAGAAAAGATTTAGGTATGAATCCACTTACGTACCTAGTAATAAAGAATCCATTTACCTACCTAGTCTAATAAACCAAAGAAAAATCTCAAAAAACGGACCCAATGTTACGATGGCTATGATAATAATTTTCATACGTCATGTTCATAAATTATTTTTAAGATGTATGTACTGCAAAAACCTGTAAATTAAGTGTACTTCCCTTACCTTTTTATGTAACTAAGTACGGAAAAAAAATACTTCTAACTTTATACTGATGCAATCGATATTTTTATCGATTTGTTACTTACCTACATAATTATTTCACAACACTAATCACCCCTTCAAGTATGGGGCCGCGGGTCTCCCGTCTCCCTCTCCTTCTTTCCGTGATAATACCCCCTTTTCTCTCTTTCTTTAGAACTTCCTTTTTCCTTTTTTTAAAGACTGTGCAAGAGCCATAAAAAATTACTTAAATGAAGGATCATTTTATTGAGGTAAAGATGGTGTTAGTAGGTAAGACCTAAGTAAGTACCCAAGTAGGTACAATAAGTATTTAATGTTTATCAATCACCTACCTACCTAGTTATCTACAATACAAAAATTGGTTGCAATTTTTTTTTTCTCGCTTCTGCTTTTTCTCTATCCTAACATAATATATTATATCGGGGGCTGACACGGCCAGCAACACTTCGACCCATTGGGATCTTTTGTTTTTACTTCTACCTTAGTAGTGAATCGATTAACGCGGTGATCCTACTATGAGGAAGAAACCTGTAGTTACCTATTCCTCCGGTTTGAAATACGAATTCCCAAGGAGGCTCATACGCTTTGCTGCAAAGACGTCGCATTCACACAGTAGGTATGTGTTCCATAGTTTCCCTCAATCCCTTGTTTGCTCTCTAAAAACAGTAGGCACAAAATATTACGTGCTCTTACGATTTAAAACTATTATTACCAGTAGGTACTAAGAATTGACATTGTTTATCTTGTATGTTATTACAAGTATTTCGATGTTGGCGTAGTCCGCGCGCAGTTTTAAACTTCCTATTTCCGCAACGTAACTTTAAAAAGTTATTATTACTAGCAGCGCTCTGCGGGTTCACCCGCGTAACTTCTGATCCCGTGGGTAAATCGGGATTAAAAAGTAGCTCTAAGTTATTATAGTTGTCCGTTATCTGGCACCCATAACACAAGCATTAAGTTGCTTAGCTTGGGGCTGGATGGCAATGTGTAATATGTCCTGAAATATTTATTTATTTTTATTTTATTTTTTTATTTATTATTCCAATGAATCAATGTATCGTCACACAAGTTTTATCAAAATCGGTCATCTTTCCTCTTTATAATATTAGATTAGATTACCTAGATATAAATGGCGCAGTAGCACACACTAACGAGTATTAGGCAGGTTGCGCCAAATAATTTGAACCAATTATATGAGTAGTTATGGGTAAGTTTTCATCCATAAAAATATTAAAAAGGCAACGAAATAATACTTATTGGTTAAAATTATTTCACGCGACAAACAAAGTAGTTAAGTAGGTTGGGAACCCTACTGTTAGCATAAACTTAAATATCCTATACTTATGTAAGTAGTTTGGCCTAACGGTTTCGGCATAATTGATTTTGGCATAATAACTTCACTATCACTACATCACTACATAGTATAAAATAAAGTCACTTTTCGCCGTCCCTATGTCCCTATTTCCCTTTGTATGCTTAAATCTTTAAAACTAGGTAACGGATTTTGATGCGGTTTTTTTTAAATAGATAGAGTGATTCAAGAGGAAGGTATATACTTTATATGTATAATATATGCATAATATAGCCGTGCGAAGCCGGAGCGGAAGCGGTATTATATTAGGTATACGATGTATTTATGAAAATAAATTGTGAAGATTGGAACCCGAACAAAGATTTAGATTATGATCTAAATAAAATCAATATTAAAAAACGTAACTCTAAACAACACAAAAAAGACGTATGCCTATCGTATAATGTAAGATGTACTTTTACGTACATTTTTATAAAACATTGTCTATTTATAGGCCTAACATAAGAGCTATCGATGCGTGTAGGTAGAAGTGTGTTGTGTAGGCGTTTGAGCGTACCGCTCGCCTACCGTGTTATAAATATACCACGCTTTATAATGTTACACTATGGGCAATGGGGAATAGATGAGTACCGGATGAAAGAAAATTTACTATATTTTTGACGTGATAACGTCTTATAAATCGATGAACACAGGCACTCACAAAAAAGTGAGACGTCATCGCTCAGGTTCCCGTCGTGCGTCATGATATTGATAAGGAAACTAAAGCAACGTTTTATCGTTGCTATGGTTACCATCAATGTTTTCTTATGACGTTATCACGTAAAATTATTGTCCGTATATTGACTTTACAGACAACCATTTTTTATGTATAATAAATAAATAAGTACTTGAATATGTAATACATTTTATAAAACTTTTTACACAGCGCCATCTAGCCCCAAGCTAAGCAACTAGACTTGTGTTATGGGTGCTAGATAAAGGATAGAATATCTACATTTACCTACAGGATGATTTTTTATGTGGGCCTTCGGGGCTACATCCTGAACTATAAGAGATAGCGAAAAATGCTGAAAGGTGTTGCGTGCCCGATTTTGACAAAAACTAAAACTGTATCATTAGATTTTTGAAAAAGTCATCACCCTAGCCAGGAATCGAACCTGTTGATTTTGCAAAAAAATAATCATCCTATATTTTTATACCAATCGATAGTCTTGCTGATAGAGATTAATTCTTGGAAACAAACGTAGTATGGCAAATCAAAGGAATCCTTTCAGTATTTTTACCCGACTACGGCGAAGCCAAAAGGGAGGGTTATGTTTTTCGCTTTTATGCTGAAAGGAGTTGCGTGCCCGATTTTCGCGACCTTTTATAGTTAGGATATACTTAGCCCTGAAATCCCAAATAAAAAAATCACCCTGTAATTATACTTTTTTTTGGATTTTTTTTTAAATTTATTTAGGTATAAACAAAAATAAACTTAAAAAACATAATGCAAGCCGAAAATCGCAGTGATTTGACTGGCATGCTGATATGGGTAAGTAGGTGGTTTAGTTGACTGCATTCTTAAATATAAAATACAAAAAATTTAAGTAGGTAGCTAGTAAGTAACAACAATATGCTATACAATACAGTGAAAACTCTCGATTCGCTTCAAGCTAGTAGGTACTTCTTACTTAATAGTAGAAAATTGTAATAATCAGATCGTAACAGAAATAACAAAAACCAACCCTCACAAAAGTGCAAAACCTAATTGTGTAAGTGTGAGCGAGAGAAAATATACACGTAAATATACATAATATGTTTATGAATAAATCACTATCACTACACAGATAGAAATTATATCTTTATTTAAAACGTAAATATATCTTGAAGCATATTTTTTAAAGCAATTATTATATATCTTATCCAAAAATACTTTACTTGGTTCTAATTACAAATCCGCATTGTTTAAAAAAATTTAATTTCTTTTTAGGAATTTCAAAAACAATTAGTACAAAAAATACAGTTTTAAACTGAAAATGACTTTCTTCAATCTACTGCCTATAATTCTTAACATTAAAGTGAACATTCTTAACAATACGTATTTTAATAAAATAATTTTAATTTTAAACGAAACATTAGTGCATATTTAATTTAATAAATACCTGTCGTCTTTGATAAAGAACGTTGAGTTTCTCTGACCAAAACATTATTTTTAATTTAAAATTCTTGAGTCTTGATTCAATTTTTTTGATTCTAGAATCTAAATGCAACCTTGTCTTTAGCATCAAGAATTGTTCATTCTTGTTCTAAAACTGATTTTGTGTTTATATTTTCAATTAAATATGACCCTGAAATATATTTTGTATCAAGATTCAATGACTCTTGAATAGAAATTTAAGTTTATAAAATAAATCTTGAAATATTTCAGTGTTACCAGTATAATAGCTCCCCCTGAACTTATGGTAAATTTAATAATTAATAATATTACCGTATTAACAATTTATAACATTTTTTTTTTCGTAATTATTAACAATTTTGACGCTTGAAACGCCGTCCAGTGTTGCCAAAGCCGCGTGACGCCCAGCCTTAACAAACTTATAAGTGACATTTGTAATAAATATGTCGCATAAACAGTTCTAAATATATTTTGAAAATAAGAAAAGGAAAGAAAAGGACGGGTATAATCCTTTTAACACCGTTTTAGTTAGACGTATTTGCCGAATAAATAAAAAATCATGCGAGGAACGCAGCCGATCAGTGTACCTATTATGTCTATTTTGCCAGATTCTGCCTTTTTAAGAAGATTAAACGACATTACCCTACCAAATTAAGAATACACGGGTCGCAGCAGGTTTGGTTGCGTTCCTGGAGTAATTTTTTACAAAGTCGGTTTATATGTCAAACTTAAACTGTACTAAAATGATTGTTCCCGTCCTTTTCTTATTAAAATTGAAAAAAAAGAGAGGTACCAGACCAAAAAATAGTTAAGTTCATTGCATATAATATATCGAATAAGCACCAATAGTCAACTCACAACAGTTTAAGGTCGGTTTTACACTACATCGTGGACACTACATCATATATTTGATCATTTCAATTTTTATGTAATGTAATATCATTGAATCATATAAATAAACTAGTAGGGTGGGTGGTGCGCTCGCTGCTAAAGCTGACCGCCAAACTTTGCGTAAAATTCTTTCTAAGATCTTTTGGTTGAGTGGGATTTTAATATTTTTCTTAGGGAAAAAAATATTCACAATTCGGCAACACTGATCACCACCGCTTGATTTGTGTAATGTGTCGCACGCGATAAATGGTTTATCTATGCGCACGCGTTTTAAGGTTTTATACAAGTGGTTTTCCTATTTTCTTTAATGTTACAACGTCCTTTATCTAAGGATTATATTATTCTCATTGTTACTTGAGTGGATAAGAACTCCAATCCAATGGACAAGTGGACATTACTCGAGTCTTGGTGTGTTCCCAGAGAAGTTATTGAAAAATTTCGCGGTAAGTCCACTATAAACGACATGTATATTTGCTTATTTTATCTAGATGTCTGTCTTTTGCCATTGTTATAAGGTTCATGCTGATGCGTTAGTTTATTTCGATAAATCTGTGGCCTACGATGTAAACTAATTTGAATTTTGACAAAAGTATAATATTAACTTTGTTCTTTTAGATTAATTTGGATTTCGAAAAATTATATACACAACAGTCATTAAACTTTTACAAAAATTGGCAACGCTTTTTTGGGAAGCTGTTAAAACTAAAGGAACACGAAATATCAAATGAAAATGCACTACAAATATTAAATGCTGTCACAGACAATGGTAAGATAATAATATTTAAACAGTGGATGAACACCTGCTGGTATAATTTGACTTTGTTTGTGTTTTAAGACTAGCAGTTATGCTATACTTTTATATTTTTCAGACAAAAAAATACCACTTCAAATGACCCTGTGCGGATATTTGGCCCCACCCAAAAAAAGATTATCAAGAAAAATAAATTTTCATCTTCGGAGACTATTCAAGGATTAATTGCTCAAACACATGTAAGTAATACTTTTGCCAATTTAGTAAACAAAACTACTATTGTATAGATGACAATATATTCTCTAAAATAGTATAACATAGACGATCTATAAAATAGTAGTGTTGTTAGATGACCTCTGTGGCGCGCGTCCGGCGAACACTTGGCTGCGACACAGAAGGTTGCGGGTTCGATTCCCGCCGTCAACAAATGTTTGTGATAGTCTGGGTGGTTTGTCTATGTATAATATTTATTTACAAAAAAAAGGTATATAAGTATTACATCCGTTGTCGGGCTACCATAACACAAGCCTAGTAGCTTACCTTGGGGCCAGATGGCGATGTGTAAATTGTCCCGCAATATTTATTTATTTATTGTAGCTCCAAAGGCACTTGTGACACGAGCAACCAAGTTTTCTTAGCTATGTTTTTAAAAAAACAGCCAGCTGTTCTGAAATTAATAGCTTTCTAATAAAATACCCGTTGAAGGGATTCTGTTTCCATTGCACCTTTCCATTATGTTGTTGGTTTGCAGTACATCCTGTAGAATTAGCTGTTTTTTCGAAAGTGGATACAATTATTATATTTAAGTTATTTCTTTAAAATACAATTTCATATTTTTAGTAAGTTGTATTTTTTTGCAATTAATCATAGATTTTTTTTTTCAGAATGCAGGAGATATTGACAATGTAATCCAGAAACAAAATCAGCTGTTTTTTTTAAATAAATGACAATAAATGACAAATAAATGACTACTTGGAAATATCAATAAAAGTAAAAAATACGTAAAATCATAAGGTTAATGACCTCACCGTGTCAGTAACAGCTGATTTTCGAATAAACATAACCTCAAAATTTTCGATTTTTTTTTTCGAATTTCCAAAAGTCGTAGAACAAAAGTTGCTTGTCTCAATGATATGAACCACCCTGCAAGACAGCGTGCGTATTTTTCAAATAACCTTGTATATAATGTTATAGATGACGTAAAGTACGAATTTCAAAGCGCAGCAAAAGCGTTTTTATGGTGTCATTTACTTTGTTAAAAGTTACTGTCAGTAAAGACTGTTTTTTTTTGTTTTTATAGTGTCGTTTTCTTTGTATTATTATTTAAGCAACTGTCAGTAGTGACTGATAAATTTGTTTTTATGTTGTCATTTTCATTGCTATAGTAGATAAGTACCTACTTAACTGAAAATGTTTGTTTTCAAAATTTTTCTTTGTAATGTTTATTTTTGTGTCTCTTTGTTATGTAAGTAACTGTCAGTAGTAACTGATAGTATTTATGGTGTAATTTTTTCGTCTTTAGGCTAAGAAAAAAATGTTGTCAAACATCTAACGTGAGCATATTTAAAATAAAGAACTAATTGAATCTACTTTTTTACTTTTTACTAAGAAATATGAAATTAACCTTTAATCATTTGTTACTTGATAAGTGAAAGATTCTGCGTTTGCTTATTTATTCTATGTACTTTTTGTAATATAATATTGTTATAGGTTACTGTACTGTGTGAATCAAATGCTAGTTAAGAAAAGTGTTGCTATTTTCAGATAGACCAATAGTATGTTTGATATCTTTTTATTTATGGTTAAATTTCAGCAGCGTTGGTGTCATTTTCAGAAATAAATAATTCATGCAAATATAAATCATTTTATGAATATTTCCTAAACCACGGCAATATGAAACAATACATAATAATGATATACCTTGTTGGTACTAAAATAATGGTTTGTTTCATTTTGACGTGGTTACGGAATATTTATGAAAGAATTTATGTTTGCTATGAATTTATTTATTTAAGTGGCGCCACTGCTGGTGACGTTTAACCCTAAATTAAAAAAATATTTCAATCAAAGCATTGTAATTTTCAATTGAAATAACAGAATCTTTTATATCAAGTAACTATTACTCTTAATACAAATAATTTAGAGAGCTTGGCTTAAATAATAAAAAAATCCAAAAAAGTAATATCTAAATGTTAGAATGAATTAGCCACATATTTAAGTCAAGAAATGACATTAATGCTGTCAAGTACTGTATATTTGGTCGCAAAATCATCGAGATCTTAGAATAAACACTTAAACATTAAATCAAGAAAGATCATTTCCTAATCAAGAAATAAGAAGTTTTGTTGCAAGAATGTGACCTCTCTCTGTCTAAAGTTTTTCAAGCTAAGAATGAAAATAAGTAAGATCAAGAGTCAACAAATTTTATCTTGAAAACGGTACAAATTAAATGCAAATATTATTATTTTTAAACCAAACCTGTTGCGCTCTTGGATTCAATAATTATTTTTTTAAAAAGAGAGTTAACACGCTTTTGTCTCAAATACTATATTGGTTCATATAAACAATATACTTTAAAACATTTTATATCTTACTCCGAGTATTTTCTATTTTCCTTATATAGGAAACAGGAAATATCTTGACTCAAGTAAATTTATTTGACTGGAGAACTTTTTTCTTTCTGTGTACATAGTATAAAACAAAGTCGCTTTTTCTGTCCTTATTTCCCTTTGTATGCTTAGATCTTTAAAAATACGCAACGGATTTTGATGTCCTTTCTTTATTTTAGAGAGTAATTCAGGAGGATGGTAATCACTTCACTATCACTATCACTACATAGTATAAAACAAAGTCGCTTTTTCTGTCCCTATTTCCCTTTGACTGCTTAAATCTTTAAAACTACGCAACGGATTTTGATGGGGTTTTTTTAATAGATAGAGTGATTCAAGATGAAGATTTATATGTATAATACATGCATAATATAGCCGTGCGAAGCCGGGGCTGGTCGCTAGTAGAATATAAAACAAAACTACCAAGTCGCAGGAAACAGCTAGTATACCATAAACAAAAAAAAATAAAAAAATAGAGATTATAAAGTACCTAGCTGAAATAATTGATCTCAGGTCGCAGATAATAATGTTTTCTACATTTTGATATTTTATTAGGTACCTAACTATTTGAAAAAAAAACTGTAATTATACACTGTTAATTTTTTAACCCAGGCTAAGAAATAATATTTCCCGCGCATCTGGTCTCCCATCCCCTTAAAAGGGAAATTCAATTATCTCCGTAGATTATTGCAAGTATTTTGTATTGTTTGTAGGGGAATATTGTTGATTTTATCTTGGAAGAAGTGAGGTTAGGTAGGTAGGTACTCTAGGTACCTACCTTATCTTTGCTTGTAACGACTACTATAGACGGATTTTTTGGAAATCCCAAGAAAATAAGTAAGTATAGTTTCTTTTACACACTTTACCATTTTGGCACCCATGAAATATTCTGTATGATCATTGACGAAAATGAATCACAATTAGGACCTAGGCGGTTTAAATATTGCCTTTTATAGACAGAGAGATAAGCATCAAAAATTTCAACTTGTTAGGTCAACCCGTTCCTGAGGTGCGGTCCTGAAAAAAAAGAAGGAAAAAAAAAAGTTAAAAAAGAAGATGAATACAAAAGGGAAAATTGTTCATTGTGTTGTCGCTTGTGTGTGTCTGTATGTATACTTAGATGCTGTATTGTTATTGTTTGATTATTCGTATTATATTTAGATTTTAGTTTTAGTAAGTATTTTAGAATAATGTATAGTTGTAAGGTAATTTTTAAATAGGCTTAAGCTCTGCATCAGCGATAGTAGCGGTATTTTATAAGTTACCCGTTCCTGAGAAAATCGGTCAGACAGACGGACAAGAGAATGATCTTATAAGGATTCCTTTTTTATTTTTTGAGGTACATATAGTGTATGTAAAACACAGAATTAACGCTGAATAATTAACAATAATATTCACGATGCTCACAAATAAAGATGGCGTACCTATATAATATCTTATTAGTACTTACCAATGTCGGCCGGTGCTGGTGCGTGCGCTGTTATCCGTCAATCACAATTAATATTGGCGCCAACAGTACGAAACCCTAGAAATGGCAAATACCTGCTTTCGAATGGTAATTTTTTTATCTACAGTTTCACCCGCATCATGCCCCGATCTCGTGGTAATATCGAGATAGTATGTTAATCCAGATCTACAGCTATTTATATGTTTCTACAAAACCGTAACTAAATCAAAACTGCAACCAGGTACAGTCAGCAAAGGACTGAAGGTCTAACAACACATATTACACATAATATTACGCATATTTTACAGTTTTTTTTTAAACGGTTAATTAATTGTTAATTATTCTGCTTGATATCACTAAAGCTTTCGAAATGTTTTTTATTCCACGCATATTAACTAAAAAATATTGAACCGTCAATAAAAAAATTAAAACTTTAAAATATGCACCTGTTACCCTCAATCCTTTGCTGATTGTACTTTCAACTTATTTGAAATAATAATAAAAAGGGGCCAAGTGCGAGTCGGACTCGCGCACTAAGGGTTCCGTACAATTATATTCTGTTTTTAGTATTTGTTGTTATCACGGCAGTAAACTTACATAATTTGTGAAAATTACAACTGTCTGGCTATCACGGTTCATGAGGTACAGCCTGGTGACAGACAGACATACAGTGAAGTCTTAGTAATAGTCATGTCCCTATTGGTAAGGTACCCTAAAAATGCCTTTCGAAAGTACCTAGATGCAATTTTTGGCGCTAACCTCTTCGCCTATGAACACTTGCTAGCCTAGCATGACGACCAAAACACGATACGATAAAGCTATATCACGCGATATAACTACATCAACTCTCAAAATATGATAGATAAAGCCGCCATGTTGAATTTTTTTCATAATTTTTGTCGCAATTTATAATAAAAATTTAACATGGCGGCTTTATGTATCATATTTTGAGAGTTGATGTAGTTATATCGCGTGATATAGCTTTATCGTATCGGGTTTTGGTCGTCATGCTAGGCAGGCTGATGTAGACGATGTTTTTTCATATCGTAGCGCTTCGTGGCGCTACGCTACGACTACTAGCAGTTAATTCGTAGCGCGGCTACGACGACGTTGTTGTGGTAAGGTACTTTTACATCCACTTGAGAGAGTTGGTAAGGTTATCCTACCTAAATTATTGTATTGAATTATCAGGATTATTATACATATAAACTAATTCAAAAAAGGAAGTTTTCAATTCTACTGGAATATATGTATAACTAGCGACCCGATCGCACCGCTATATTATGCATGTATTATACATATCAACCTTCATCTTGAATCACTCTATCTATTAACAAAACCGCATCAAAATCAGTTGCGTAGTTTTAAAGATTTAAGCATACATAGGGATATAGGGACAGAGAAAGCGACTTTGTTTTATACTATGTAGTGATAGTGATATATGCATATAAGGTAAAGTCATATTATATAGGTGTTTTTGAGAAAGTTTGGGCATAATTTTGATGCTGAATTTAAAAATAAATATTTTGATACCTATAGGCATAAATCAGATACCTAATTTACTTGATCCCAATGAAATTATAAATTCAAAACTTTGTACTACATAAACAAAATCTACCTCACCGATTTCGGTGAGAATCAGTTTCTGGCATACGATCGAAATTTACAGCTAGTCTTATAAGATAAGATAAGATAATTTTTATTCAGAAATACAGTACAATATTAAACATAGCTACAAAATTTTGCTTAAATCTATATCCACATGTGCCTGAACTAGGTGATCCTGTGTTTTAGGCGACATATGCTGATAATTTAAATTAATACTAAAAATGACCACTTATTATTAGACACGATAATTGAATGTATAAAAATGCATGTTTATGTATAGGTAAACAGAGTTAATAATATTAATCATCGAATCTAAGTACAAATATGTAAAATTAAAAAAATAAAATTAAAATTGTGTTAATCAGAACGGCGAGTATACTGATGCGAATAATAATAATAATCATTTATTGACACAATAAAAACAATAATCTAATATAATGTGGCCCTGCTTCCCGGGATAGTGTGAGCTATGGCCCGGGACTACCGTTCTCTCATAAGGGGAGCAATATTTTATTTTACACATTAGCAATATTTTATTACATATAAAATATTGCTAATGTGCATAATTAAAAGTAAATATAAAATGCTTCCCGGGATAGTGTGAGCTATGGCCCGGGACTACCGTTCTCCCATAAGGGGAGCAATATTTTATTTTACACATTAGCAATATTTTATTACATATAAATATTGCTAATGTGCATAATTAAAAGTAAATATAAAATAAAAGATAAGTAAATCTAAACAAAAATATTAGGTATCTTAGCATACTCGAGCAGCGAAGCGCTCGAGTAACCCCAGTCTCTTAAGGTGGGTACTGACCTACGTTACGAGGTGTAATGTAACATTCGCATCGAGCGTGTTACGCATAGACCATGTTACGCTGTGTTCTAAAATTGGCGTAACATGCTCGTCAAAACTCTGTGCTCAGTCAAAGGATTCGCCAAAAAACCGACAGCCGGGTGGAGCACTCAAAGCGAGCAACGAGCGGCTCGTTGCTCGCTGGTTTCCCCGTAACACGACGTACTGACTGCACGAATGCTCGCTGTGTAACACGTTACATTACGCCCCGTAACGCCGGTCAGTACCCAGCTTTAAGAGTCTGGGTCCAGAAGCAAATTCAAACCACGATAATGCATACAAAAAGAAGACTGTAACCTAAGATTTAGTTCAATAGACATTGTGTACCATCATAATCCAAAGCCTTAATCCAATTAATGACTAGCAATTAAGCATAAATTACCCACAGATGTACAGTATGCGTCATAAGTACACTATCAGTTTGCTACAATAATACTATAAACAAGTATATATTTAGCAGTTGATTGTACCTACCTATTTTACAAAAGCATTCAATTTAATTCCAAAATCTAAAATGGAATTCTCCACATAATATCAAACATCTAACTAATAACAGAACAAAAAGATAACATCAGAATACAAACACACTGCATCAAAAGAGTTCTCCATTCATCTGAACAATTTAATTAGATTGTTCTAATTAAAACAAGAGCTAAGTACATCCCACAGTTTTTCCAACGTAAGACTCGATCTGGTGGAAATACCGGGTAATTTTGTGTAATTTAAAAATAAATAGTGTTATCGTGACTCTGATGTTTCGTTAATAGCAACTCTACTCCGAGCCCCCTTTGTAAGGGCCGATTGCTATCGAAATTGCTTGTAGTATTTGTGTGTTTGAGCAATAGACATAAATGAATAAGATCTCTCAGTCTAAAATGCAATATTTATTTATATGATTTCGTAGCAAGATACCTACTATCGCACTTAGTCGAGTTTTTTGATAGACTCAGTCTAAGATCAAATATTTATTTTTATAATTTCGTAGCAAGATACCTACTATCGCTCTTTAGTCTAGTCGTTTGATAGAATCTGTAGCACAAAGACAAAATTACTAAAATCGCATACTTTAGACCGCACCATGCCTACTTTTCAGTTGATGTCGAATTTATGTCGCAAGTCGCCAACTTTGCAACACGTTTACTTAATATTATAAATGCATACTTTAGTATAGTTTTACACATAATGCAAAAGGCACTTTATTATTAAGTAGTTGATAGATTCCTTCAAGGGCTATCCCTATCCAAAATTTTTAGTTCGCATTAAGTATTTTAGAAAACAAGATATTTTTTTATCTCAGTTGGCACAATGGTGACCACTTCGTACTATCAGACACAGGGTTGCGGGTTCGATTCCCGCCTTAGACAATTATTTATTTATTTATATTTGTCTGTGGTCTGAAGGCCAATTCTCGTAAATAACATTGTTCAAATTACATTTCAATATCATTTCGATTGCAAAAAATACCCTCAAAGTCAGTTTTTTTTTGCAAAAAGGTGACTTTAAGGTTGTTTTGAGCTACTTTGCGGGTATACTATTTGTGATCGAAATGCAATCGAAATGATATTGATATGTAATTTCAACAATTATTTTTACGAGAATTGGTCTTCAGGTTTTTTCTGTGTATTAAGTATAATATATTCACAAAAGAAAAGTATATAAGTAGTACAGCCGTTGTCTAGCACCCATAACACAAGTACTAGACTTGTGTTATGGGTGCTAGACAACGGGGTTAGTTACTTATTTTGGGGCTAGATGGCGGTGTGTGGAATGTCCTGCAATATTTATTTATTTTTTTATCTCTATTGGTGTTAATATTTTTAGTACTAATTAGTATACATTAAGACTGAAAGATGAATACTCTCAGACAAACTTCCAGATTTCTAAGTAGTTTTAATATAAAATTATTCTGTTCGCAACGCAAACTATTCATGATAGTCGAGTTAGGGTAACTGAACAAATATGTGCGTTTGCTTTGCAAGTCTTGCGAACTTTCCGAGCTTTCGTTAAGTGTTAGACGACCTTTATTGAATTAGGTAGTGGACCCGGCTGCTGTGGCTTTCTGTACTAATTAAATTGCTGATAAGTGACTATTTTGTAGGATTTTTGATAAATATTTTTCGTTTACTTTCACCTATTAGTTTTCAAAGTAATATAGTCAATAGATATCTCATTTATTTGATGACTTTAAGCTCTTGACACCAAATTTGAACGTGTGAGTTTTTTCTATGTACGATCGGAGTCAGAATTGCAGACTCACCGTAGAGATCTAAAATTACTATTATTGAAATGTTTTTATTATAATAATATTTATCTAATTCATAAGTAAGACTTGAACTCGAGTCAGACCTTAGAATCTTGCTTGAGTTTAAAACATTCTAATATTAGCAGTTTTGGTGCTCTCCGGTGGGTCTGCAATTCTGACTCCGACCGTATTTAAAAGAGACCGATCAATGCCTCTATATAGAAGTTTTAAACGATAAATAAGTTTCATGTTTTATCTACTGAATTTCAAAACTCTACAATTTTATCTTAGTCATTATTATCCTCGTTCATCTTCCAGAATAAAATTATGTCGAACAAAATGTTGAACATGAAAATTGTATTTCGCAACAAAGCTTAATGCAAGCCTTTCATAACTGAGTGGGTACGTGCGTCCGTTAATGTAGCACGCAGGTAGTTGTGTGCTCAGTGAGCCATTTCACTGTAAAAGCGGTATAGATACGGAGGAGCCAGGGACGCACTGGCAAATCCCGGGCTCACCTGTGCTAGACCCGTAGGCGCGTCATTACGCACACACACGCGCGCGCGCTGTCGTGGACAAAGCCACCCGATGTGAATATAGCACACTACCCCGCGCCGGCAACAATGAAGGCTGTAGCGAGCGGCGCACACACGCGCAGACGCGCCCGCCCGCCCCAGATCAGATTCCCACTCACAGGCGGGCGAGCTCTCCTGCAGCGAGCTCCTCTCGACCTGCGTCGCCTGCCTTCGCGAACCACTTGTTGATTGCACACTTTTCAAATCGCTCAATTCGAACGCGCGTGTTTTTCATCCTACCCGTCTTTTTTATTTTCTAATTTATTTTATCTTGCCACCTGTGATGCCTTCTGTCTGCTTCCTCTCTGCCTTGCCACATATACTTCGTTCGGTCTTCCTCACCGTGTTATTATTGTTACGGACGAAATAATTCGCGCCCGTTTAACTTGTTGTAACTTTTGAAATATTTAGAACTGTTAATAACTCATATCTGTGTTAACTGTTGACTATTTGCTTAGTAAATATATCTTATTCCGGTTCAAATCTATCATCCGTCGCGTAAAATAAAAATTGTCGCAGAGAAGAACTCCCGAAATGAGGTAAGTGATTTATTAAATAAATGTTTAATATCCTACAGATTCATTAAGAGCACGTCGTAACGAGAAAACTGCCTGAAGATAATTGGATGTTACATTTCAGCTCATCGTTTTAATTTTATATTAAGCGAACATCGTTGTAACCTGACCGCGTCTGAAAACGTCATTATTTTAATTAAACAACGCGCCTATTTATACGCCTTCGTATAATTTAACGAGAAAGGTACGTTGTTTATTTTACAACAGCTAGAAACATTTTGTGTTAACGGTTGTTAAAGTACTCGTTAAACCCACACAATGTAGTAAATCACGGAGTTCCTATACAGTAATTTTGTCATTCAAGATTACGACGTAATGGAGAAATAAAGACGCGTTCAACAGGTACGAGTAAAAGGAAAAATGTTCAAAACGCCCGCAACAACGTTTCTGTCTACTGTCTGGGAGCTCAGGATACATGGCACTCGCAGACATTTGCATAATAGACACGAAACTTTTTATCGCTCCTCATGAATCACGTTGAATAATTTGTATAGTCATTTGAATCCTTATTATGTATGGTCACGCACAAATTCATAACACTTTTTTAATAGCATTTCACAAGGTCACTTCAAAAGAAACGCTGTTTTTTTTCCTTCAAAATATTGTAGATTTAGGCAGACATCGATGTTTAACGCTGAATCGTTCAGGCTATTTTCGTTACTGTCTGAATTTATTCAGTCGCATTTCAATAATTTATCTGACGATTGGATTATAAAATTTCCATTCAAACCTGCAGACTTATTACTCTTAAATCTTTTTGAAATACGCGTAGTAAAAACACAATTTATTTCCGGAATTTGATTGGAAACACTGATGATTTATTCAACTACATATCTATAGATACTTTGGTTTGCTACCTAACATTTATGAAATGAACAAATGCCATATTTAGGGTTTTTATTTATTAACTTAAATCTTAACTTAACTGGACCATATTTTTACTCAACTAAAGCAGAAGCAACTTACCGACTTAGTTAGTTCTTTACTAATTAAATGGCTTAGTTAAGCTGCAGGTGAACCAACAATTTACTAACAAGTTCCTGTTTTAAGTTTGAAAGTTGTTTCCTATTATTTTTAAATTAAATTTGAACCGATACAGTTAATTTGCGGTTTTACCGGTCAATATTATACACAAACTAGCGACCCGCCCCGGCTTCGCACGGCTGTATTATGCATATATTGTATCTAAAAACCTTTCTCTTTAATCACTCTATCTATTAAAAACACCGCATCAAAATCCGTAGCGAAGTTTTAAAGATCTAAGCATACAAAGAGACATAGGGAAATAGGGACATAGGGACGGCGAAAAGTAACTTTATTTTATACTATGTAGTGATATAATAATAAGTAAGTACATATATACCTACTTGTCTTTCACATTTTAAGAACAGTAATGGACCTTTAAATTAAATTGATAATGAAAGATGTTTTAATTTCCCCTTTAAAAATTCCTTTACAGCGCACTAATCTACTAATCTCCTGAAAAAATCTTGAACGTATCGTGTTGCTACGGAATCCAAAGCTGAAAAGAAAACATTTTCCGGAACGCGACTAAAATTTGATGCAAACAAAATCACTTGCGAAACGCTTGCAGAATACATTATCTATTTTCAATGCCCTTGATACTGTAGTATTTGAGTTAGCTCTAGCTACTGAGCTATTTAGGGTCTATAGTCAGGATTTTTACCGAAAACTATGATAATTAAAAATTACTTATTCCGCTGCTAAGTTCCTTGAAGATTATAGAAAAATTGCACAACACTTTATACTTCTTACAATTAAATAAACTTGAACAAAGAGGAAAACTTGAATTATAAATAAAAACGAATTATTCTTATTACTAATAGTATAGTCTTTTAAAAACACTTTTTTATCAGTTTAATCTAACGGTTCTTTATCACAAGAACGTAATAAAATAAGTACATTTAGTAAAAACGCTCACTAGATATTGCCCCTATATTCAGAATGGTGTGAAATATAATTCGGGAAAAGAAAATATACGCAGGATATAGGAAAAGCGTAGCGGAGATTGAGAAGATAAGAGGAAATCATTGATTCACAAGCGTTTATATTTCGAAGGTTTTGTCATATGATTTTTATAGCTTCATTTTTTCCCCACACAAAAAAGACATTATAATAAGCTACGTTCCTTCAAGAAATAGGCAGAGAATAAATAATTTTCATTTAAAAATTACATGAATACCTACTAATGCTCACAATGAATGGCAGACGTAACATTACGTTAAAACAAATTGCTGGAAAGTGGGAATATTATTGTTGCTTGGGAAATTATGTCATCATGTTATTTACTACATCAACTTATGTAGGTATATTTCGTCTTAGGTATCTTCTTTAGCTGCAATACAAACGCCATAAGTATTTTGATATATTCATGCGTTGAGAATCTGAAATGGCAAGGAAATTGCTTTATTCGACAGTCGCGTTGCACGGATGCATATTTATGCACAACATGGCATGTTGACTACAATTTTATTATCTTTCTATGTATATATTATTGCTAAACTTGTAAGAAAATAGGACGAGTATTTTGTCTACAACTATTTTCTTCTAGGAATATAATAGGATAATTTAATATTCATATCGACCTTCCTAAATAGTCGAATTTTCAGCAATATCTGGATTTGCCAAACGAATATCAGAAATTTAATAATAAAAGAGAATTTAATCCAGATTTATTTGGAAAATAAACTCTGAATTGGGTCAGTTGCTGGTTGGCGATTGGCGTTTCCATTTAGTATTTCAAAATGTAGATAGAAACTATTTATTGATAATTAAGCTTCTTAGCTTCTGAAATACTTCTGCGTTAGAAGTCTTTTCAATACCTTCCTAATGATGGTAACTAAGGTATTCATTAGTTCGCCTCCAACTAAGTCCTCATTTTGCACTACCAAAGTACTTTTTAATATCAGAAATAACAAATACTATTCTAAATAGCACTTCTAAGAATTTCATTGATTACTCTACAATTCAAAATTGGGTAAGTAGGTATATACTCTAAATCATAAAATGTAAACTCTCATTATTTTTTATTATTCCATCTGAATAGACTTATTAAGTATATTAAGCCTTAGCCTCAGCTTTCAGAGCCATATAATAGAAAAATGTTTACTTTTTAAATGTTTTAACTAAAACAACTCCATCTTTTTTTCTCCTACTGCCAAAATTCATTTAATTTTTTGTTCAGGTATTGCAACTGTTAATTCAAATGTTATCATCACTTTTGGTTCGCTAGTCATTTGTTTATTTATTTATTTTCTTATCTTAGGAATATCCATAGCTATAACCTACTTACTATAATCACTACCTACATAGTATAAAATAAAGTCACTTTTCGCCGTCCCTATGTCCCTTTGTATGCTTAGCCTTTGTATGTTTTTTTAATAGATTAAGTGATTTAAGAGGAAGGTTTATATGTACAATACATGTATAATATAGCCGTGCGAAGCCGGAGCGGGTCGCTAGTAAATAAATAAATAAATCTTTATTTTCTTAACATACATAAAATTTGCTAAAGTAACATTATTAATAGGTAAGTAGGTACTTATAGCAGAAGGTATAATAATTCCAGATAATTTTACCATGGAAATATCTATGTAGGCAGGCTTGAATGAAAATCAAATCGAAAATATTTTCAGACTGTACTTACTAGGAGAACCCTGTACGACAGTCTACAACTACTATAAACTTACTCCTCCTTATTCCAAAACGAGGTTTAAGAATAGTCCGAGATGTGGATTTAAACCTTAGATTTAGACACAGATTTACTTGTGAACTATAGTCTAAACACTACATCTATAGTTACAAGTACAAGACTATAGTTCACAAGTAAATCTGTGTCGAAATCTAAGGTTTAAATCCACATCTCGGACTATTCTTAAACCTCGTTTTGGAATAAGGAGGAGTAAGTTTATAGTAGTTGTTGACTGCCGTACAGGGTTCTCCTAGTACAGTCTATAATTATTTTCGATTTGATTTGACCCACATCTCTGACTATTCTTAACACTCGTTTTGGAATAAGGGGGACTAAGTCTACTACATAATTAAAACAGAAATATGAATCACATAGCCAATACTAGAAATAATTTTAAGTGGAAGCAAAACTAGACCGAAAATATAAACTAGAATTTAACTTGGCTTCGCATGGCTATATTATGCATGTATTATACATATAAACCTTCCTCTTGAATCACTCTATCTATTAAAAAAAACCGCATCAAAATCCGTTGCGTAGTTTTAAAGATTTAAGCGGTCAAAGGGAAATAGGGACAGAGAAAGCGACTTTGTTTTATACTATGTAGTGATTAGCGGTTATCGGTCCCCCTAGTACAGGGGGACCGTTAATCGTGAAAAAGTTCTTGACAGGGGAGCCGTTTTCCCTAAGGGGATCGTTAGGGGGACCGTTAATCGTGAACCACTTTAAAAAATAATATTATATTCCTTATACCAAAGGGTTTATTTTAAATCTAATATATATAAATTACGTGTCACGTTGTTTGTGCGCGATGGACTCTTAAATTAATCGATTTTAATCAAATTTGCACATCGTGTGCAGTTTTATCCAACTTGAAAGATAGGATAGCTTACATCTTAATGTATCCCGATATTCCCACGGGATCGGGAGTTACGCGGGTGAAACCGCGGAACGCAGCTAGTCTATTATAGCAATATAACATGAAACCTTGTAAAGTATTGAAATGCTGAAATTTCTGTATAGTTTCAGATGCCATCAAAGTTTCACTTAACATAGTTTGAACAACAAGTCAATACATCGTCCTTACACGTCTATAGTAGTACACCTTACCCCCTGTCCAACACAATCATGTTTTAGGTCTCAGAATCGTCAAACTATTAATTGTTTCGGAACTATTAATAGTTTTGGGTATGAATTATTTTGATACTGAAGGAAACTCATTTATTTTGAAATAGATTGAGTTGTTACTATTTAGTTAGAATTGAGTAATATTTTACGATTTTCTATGCTTAAACTAATTGTAACCTGTAATCTAAAATTAAGTTATATTTAAACAAGCCGTGCTTCGCGGTTTTACCCACGTAACTCCCGATACCGTGGGATTATCGGGATAAACAGTTAGCCTATATATGTTATTTCCAATGAATCAATATATCATCGTATCAAGTTTCATCAAAATCGGTCCAGTAGTTTCGAAACCTATTCGTTACAAAAAAACAAAAAAATCTTTCCTCTTTTTAATATTAGTGTAGATAACCACAAAGGTTGAAATTTTTAATGAGTTTGACCCGTTGACAATTGGTTATTCATTTTTAAGGTCTGAAACGCTTTTAGTTTTGGTTGTGCAACTCAACCTCGGTGTTATGTGGGTAGGTATTTATTAATTTAAATAGTAAATTGTACAAAAACTTTACCTATTTTATAGAAAGTCACACAATTTACCCATTTTAAAAAGACTTACAAAACGCAAATTAAATTAAATATAAAACGCAAAGACATACTTAACTTACACAAAACAAACGCAATAACTAAAAGTAAACGTAGTCAAAGCAGAATTTCTCATTAAATAAAACTTTTCTTACACAGATACCGCGGTTATAAAACTCAATATACTTATTTACTTTTACAAACTACCAAGTTGCTGTGGAACTTTCATTCGCTGACATTTTACGTCTAGCTGAAGTACCCACTAACGTTGAAAACTTACAACTCTGATTTGATATTTTAATAAGTCAGAAATAGAGTAAGATCCCAGCTACCGCCAGACCTTCGTGATTTTATAAAAGCTAAGAATTACTCAGCGCATGACTTCAATACAGTTATGAACCATGTGCAATTATGAAGTTCAGACCGTAGTCGCTTGGAGAGTTATCAGGTAGCAAAGCCTAGAATCGAGCCTGTTAATTTTGCAAAAAAGAAAACGCCTATATTTTTGTTCCAATCGATAATGTTGTTAATAACGATTAATTCCTGGAAATAAACATAGTTTGGCAAATGAAAGGAAATAGCTCATTTTTATAGTAATTATAAAATCTACACCTTTCTGGATCATCTTTCGGTGGTCTGGAAGGTTTTCGAACTATTTAAACTGTCTAGCTATTAGCACCATTATCGATTGGTACAAAAATATAGGCGATTTTCTTTTTTGCAATATTCACACGTTTGTTTATTGGCTTTGCTACCTGATAACTCTCTAAGCCACTATGATCTGAACTTTATAATTGCACATCTATACTAATGTTATAAAGCTGAAGAGTTTGTTTGTTTAAACGCGCTAATCTCAGAAACGACTAGTTCCGATTGAAAAATATTTTCGTCTTAGATAGCCCATTTATCGAGGAAGGCTATAGGCTACTTTTCATTTTGATATTCCCACGGTATCGGAACTTAAGGGGGTGAAACCGCGGACCGTAGCTAGTCGTTCATAACTGTGTTGGAGGCATGCGCTGAGTAATTCTCAGCTTTTATAAAATCACAAAAGTCTGGCGGTGGGCGGGATCTTTGTCTAAAACGTCTTTCACAAGTGTTAGGAATATTGAAGAAGAAAACTCAGTGCCCACCTGATCAGTGAGCTCTTCACTTCAACTCAACTTTATAATAAGTAGCGAATTAGTTCTTAAGTTTAATAGTGCTTCATCATGTTGCGGCTACTCAGCGCTTCGCAGCTACAAAACTTTCGTCTTTACAATGAAGTGTATTAATTAATTTGTCAAGTAAGTAATACTGAGTTTAGATCGGTTTTATAATAGAAAATATTTAATTAATAATATTATTCAATGTGTTTTTCCATTGTGTTTTATTCTTCTCTCCCTTTGCCAATCTATTCTTGCCAGTAAGATGTTTGACGTATCACTGATTCTTGCCATGTTTTCGTATTTAATTTTGAACATAGATCAATTTAAGACTTTGGAATAACATCTATAAAAATGAAACACTAGGTTCCTTATTTTCAGATGGATTTGAAATGAAAGTGCTTTTACCAAAATACTACCGATACTTAGCAGTAGCGAATCCGATTCCTGCCGGTTTACGGGTTCAGGCATAGGTGCCTTCCTAGACCTATTTTGTTACTGATATAATTTGCTAAAAGTATACTTTGTTTTTTTATTGGAACTCAATCGCTCTTGGTGTTGGTGTTTTATCGGCTCAATCTATTGGTGTTTCACCGGTAACTTTTGAAGGTAACTTCAAAGAAATTTCACTCCTCGCCACTGATGCCTAGTACAATTTGCTTAGAATACTTTGGTTTTTTTAGTAGAACTCAATCTCTTTCGTGTTGGTGTTTTATCATTGCTCAATCTATTGGGTGTTTTATCGGCTCAATCTACTGATGTTTGATTGGCTTACCGTCAAAGAAATTCCACTCCTCGCTACTCATGCCTAGTACAATTTGCTAAAAGTATACTTTGCTTTTTTTTTAGTAGAACTCCATTTTTTCGTGTTGGTGTTTTATCAGTTCAATCTATTGGTGTTTTATCAGTTCAATCTATTGGTGTTTTATCGGCTTAACTTAAAAAAAAATTACTTCTCGCTACTCATGCATAATAATAAATATAGTACAATTTGCTAAAAGTATACTTTGGTTTTTTTAGTAGAACTCAATCTATTTCAATCTATTTCATGTTGGTGTTTTATCGGCTCAATCTATTGGTGTTTTATCGGCTCAATCTATTGATATTTTATCGGCTTACATTCAAAGTAATTTCACTCCTCGCTACTGATGCCTAGTACTCTGTCCAACTACCAATCAGCTTAAAAGCATACTGCATCCGTTCTATGCCTATAAATACGGTTTCTGAACAGGATCCTTTGACTAAGGTCTATGAATACAAGCAAGGAGTACTGATAGGTTATTTGTTTCGATTATACGCATCGAGTAAATTGGTCTCCCAAGGACGGGAAGGGATTATCTACTAGTCCACAAACGTAATTGTCTACGTGACTGATCAAAGTGTTATGCTATCGCCCGTACTATGCCACAATTGATGAGGAGTTCATGATTCCAGGAATATTGTCTTTAATACCTGTTATTGGTAATTACTTTGTCTCAAACTATGTTATTGTCAACGCTGAATGTATGTAGTGGTTTTGAATGAACTTTCTCATAAAAATCTTACAAGTCGTTGTTGTAGGTATCTAACATATTTATCATGCATATTTATAATTTTTTTTCTGATGAATTATATAACAATTTTATGGCAAACCGGACAAATCTTTGTGGTGTTTGGTTAGCTTATAATTTTGTTTTATTGTAAATGTTTCGTATGTAAATAAAAAAATAATAAAATATAAAAAAAAATAAAAAAAAAATAAAGTATGTAAATAAAAAAAAAATATAATAAAATATTATGGGTACCTAAAAAATAGCAATTTTAGCAAAGTTGTTATTAATATCAAAGGTCCTTCATATACCTATCTTAAATAACAGAAAATTCCATCAAAACTATATAAAACTATACCAGCGTTACGCGGTTTCACCAGTTTAACTCCCGATTTCGTGGGAATATCGGGATAAAAAGTAACTTATACACTCCCAATGAATCAATGTATCCTCACACCTAGTTTCATCAAAATCAGTCTTTTAGTCTCGGAGCCTATCCAATGCAAACAATCAAATCTTTCCTCTTTATATATTACTAGCGACCCGCCCCGGCTTCGCACGGCTGTATTGTGCATGTATTATATCTAAAAACCTACCTCGTTAATCACTCTATCTATTTAAAAAAACCGCATCAAAATCCGTTGCGTAGTTTTAAAGATCTAAGCATACAAAGGGACATAGGGACATAGAGACGGCGAAAAGTGACTTTATTTTATACTATGTAGTGACTAGCGACCCGCCCCGGCTTCGCACGGCTATATTATGCATGTCTTATACATATAAACCTTCCTCTTAAATCACTCTATCTATTAAAAAAAACCGCATTAAAATCAGTTGCGTAGTTTTGAAGATTTAAGCATACATGGGATATAGGGACATAGGGACAGAGAAAGCGACTTTGTTTTATATTTATTTATCTTAAATTATTAGTAGGTAATATAGAAGAGTACCTAAACTCTTTCAGAGTAACTTATATTTATAAAATCTTAAATATATTAAAAAGTATTTTTACAAAGAACAGCAACGTTGTAGGTTGTAGTGTAGGCGAAAGATAGTTCCTGTCTACCGCCTACTCTGTGAGTAAAGAATATTTTTAAAGGTCATGGTAATATTCTAATAACGTTGAAAAACACATTTTCGACAAAGAAGCTGGACTTCTCTCCAGACACAATCATTCCATGATGAGTTTCTTGGCCTTCTTCTCATTGGTACACATCCTAACTTAGTTTTAGACGTTTCAAAGTGATTTCATGCAAATTGTATGTTTCCAAATAATTAAAATGTTTTGCCTTTGACTTTGTCTTTACCGAGCAATATTGTTACCATTTAGGAAGATCTTCAATAATTAGTTACAATTTTTCAATTTCCTTTTTTCATTCTATTATCTTGACACTAGCTGCGCCCCGCTGTTTCACCCTCCTAAGTCCCTATCCCGTGGGAATATCAAAATAAAAAGTAGTCCATAGCCTTCCTCGATAAATGGAATATCCAATACAAAAATGTTTTTTCAATCCGATCCAGTAGTTCCTGAGATTCAAACAAACGAACAAACTCTTCAGCTTTATAATCTCTTAATATATATAAATCTCGTGTCACAATGTTTGTCCTCAATGGACTCCTAAACCACTTAACCGATTATAATAAAATTCGCACACCATGTGCAGTTCGATCCAACTTGAGAGATAGGATAGCTTACATCCCGATATTCCCACGGGATCGGGAGTTACGCGGGTGAAACCGCGGAGGGCAGCTAGTATTAGTATAGATTACACTATTCACTTATAAAAATACAATCATAAGTTCGTTTTCTATACGCACAAAACGAAAATCTTTTACCTTTCCTATATTTGATAATAAATCTGAACCAAACAATTTTCTTTTTGTAAACACGATACTATAAAGCCTTGAGTAATTCAGCAATAGGTAACTTCATACAGCCCAAAGGAAATTTAAAACAAGCTCAAAGGATTCTACAACAAACATTTATTTAAAATTAAACAGGAACAACGAAGGTTCTGTAACAAAGTTTGTGAGCTTATTCCGATATCATATCTGATTATTTGCATAAAGTTTTTTGGTAATAATTACTTAAGACTGCTTTATTATGCTGTCAAACGCAACGCGCCAGAAATACCCGTCGCTTACAACTAATATTGTTGATTGTAACGAATGTGTTTTGTTTTTCTCAAAAGTGCTAAGATGGAATTGTAGGTGATATTTTTACCGATATTTTGGTGTGATTTCGATGCGAAAATTATTTGTCATTTCAAAGATAGACTAGTTTTAATTCTTAATTTTAAACTATAAGTTTACTCCAAATCACACCAAAATGTCGGTAGAAATCTCACCTACAATTCCATCTCAGCACTTTTGAGAAAAACAAAACACATTCGTAACAATCAACAATTTTCACCAACGAAGGCGACCGGTGCCAGTAGTGACTATTTAGTAGGCTGTGTACCAAGGTCGTTGGCGTATGGACCCCTCTTAAGATAATGCGATACGAAGTTATATACCTACGTAGCTAATTGTACAATAAGTTATAAAATTATCGTATTCACTTGAGAGCACGAAAGTTACAAGTGATTAAAACATCAATCTGGATGATTTTTATGTTTACAAAAATCCTAATAATTTTCGTAAAAACATAATATTCATAATTTCAACTTAAGAAATAGAGATGATCTGACCGTGCCCGGTAGTAGGCTCCGGAAAATAAACAGTAATAACACATGTGTGCTCTATTATAATAAGTTACCTAAAGATGTATATGACATGTCCACAAATTTAACATTTTTATAAAGCAGAAGTTGTGCGGTATTATGATACTTCGTCGTACCTTAATGATAAGGACCCATGGACATAACTTTAATTGCTCCATTTCAAATATATCTTTAAAAATATTTGTTATCTTGACATTTGTGAGTATGATCACAAAAAAGAAAAAACCCACATGAGTTTGTTGTGCCTTCTTCCACCAATGATTGGTGGGCGCGTTCCGAAGGTACACATCCTAACTTAATATTAAAGACGTTTCCTACATGACTCCTATTGATTATTCAATAGGAGTGAGGTTGATTATTCAATAGGAGTGAGGTTGATTATTCAATAGGTTTTTTTTATTTGAATTATACAGCGCCAGCAATTACTTATTTAGAGCGCGTTAATGCCTGCATCAAATATTAGATAGAGCAGGCACTAGTACTAAAGGCACATGAGTACTCATGTGCTGAAGGTACGTTATAGACACCGACAGCTAATGGTGCACCGATAGCAATCCGCAAGGCTAGTGGAAGCTTACAAAATTATTTTTGTCAGTACCAACCTAAAATATACTAAATAGATTTTGTAACAAAAGACTTTGATAATATTAGTAGTTTGGTATCTTTATTTTCAAATTGATGAAACCAAAATATTTATTAAAATTCCATATTGATAAATTTAGGTACCTGAAAACGTTTACTATGTATATTTTTGATATTGCTGTCTAGTTTTCATAATAAAATTTCTTTTGAACTCAAAACCAATAAACTCGAAGGATAGGTACTAGGTACTTGACGTCGTCGATAAAATGCTTTTATTGAAAATTCTGAAATGTTAATAAAATAATTCAATTTTATTACAGGCCATAGGTATTCGCAAACACTTTACCAAAGGTTGCCTAAATTTTTGTAACTATAGAGTTTAGCTTATTGAATCCTATCAAATATTGATGTAAATAAGCAAGAGTCACGTTTTTAATAAATGGTACCTCAATGGTTACATTATTTGTTTACGTGGGTTCTTTGATATACCTATACTAGTACTTTACTACCGTATCTTTTCCTTCGCTCTCCTTGTATTATCATTTTCTTTCAAAGAGTTTGAAATTAATCACTACATAGTATAAAACAAAGTCGCTTTCTCTGTCCCTATATCCCTTTGTATGCTTAAATGTTTAAAACTACGCAACGGATTTTGATGTGGTTTTTTTTAATAGATAGAGTGATTCAAGAGGAAGGTTTATATTATAATACATGCTTCATATAGCCGGGCGAAGCCGGGGTGGGTCGTAAATTATAAAAGACATCTTTCTTTTTTTTTGCGTTGTAATGTTATCAACACATCTTTTAGGCGCAGGTCATGCACTTTGTTAAGTCATTGGTGTATGCCCTCTTTGTCTCCGTTTTGCGTGATTTTAAAAAGACAGTAAAGGAAGAAGGAGTACTTAATGGTCGATATCGACCCCCTAGGCATTACTAGATGTCCAAATCCATTTTATTAACCTACGACGTATGACATCGCAATAGAAAAATAAAAAAAATTACATGCTATAAAAGCGACCAACTTTACATAATATACGTACAATCAATATTAATTTTTAAATTGTGTGTCCATTAGAACCCCTCACATTTTGTAATTCTTACAGTTTTCGTGTTACATCGTTTATTATAATTAAGTAGGCGTCCATACGTATAGTATTACATAAAAGCATGTAAAAGTTAAAAGTAGAATTGTAATATATGGGGTTGCTTACTCATGTTTCCAATTTACCTTTTGCAGTCATCCCAGTCTGTTTATTATTGAGCTGTGACATAGTTTAACTTCCTGGTTTAACTACATAGATTCATAGTTCGTATTTTCCTGGGTATTTTAATATTAGGTTTTTTTAACCTAGATATTTTGACTACTTATATGTTTCAATAGTCATGGTCGCGAGGAGACTCGAGCAGTCGCAAGGGTTGGCATCTTATGCTGACAGTAAACTAAGAATTTAAAAGTGAGAGTTCCGAACAACTTACAAATAGGTTTATAGAGCTAAGTATATAATATGTACTTATAATAAATGAATAAATATTTCTTACTCAGATAGAAATCCATAAATTTGAACGTTAAACTGATACAAGACTTAAAAATAAAAAACATAATAAGCCATCAGTAAAAACAAAAATTTGAAGCTCTGGAATTATGTGCATTATTTCAATGCATTTGTCCAATCTGTGGACAAAAAGGGACAGATAACTGTTGTAACTACAATACCCTGCGTATTCTGTGTAAAAGTGAAGTTAATCTCTTACTTAGTATGGCATGGAAACCATCCATACATGAATCGGCGAACATGCGTGAAGCACTACAAAATCGAGGTACTCCCATAATTAGTCTGTACGCGTTGTTGTACCTATATTATAGATAGGTGTTGGGTGCCCCGATGGAGTAGTAGTCGTCCATTTTGACAATAGGATTTATTTTCCCAGTAATAACCTGGTACTGGTAATAACTAGGTATTGGTAAGAAAGGGTAACGGTAGAACATTTGATATTATAAAAACTATCGCGTTTACACGTGAGATCTTTTTTTTTTGTGTTCTTCAAACACTTTAGGAAGATTTAAAAAGAATGCTTCAAATTATAAGAGATCAGATTTGTGTGCAAGTGCACCACAATAACAACAAGAAAAAAAGTGGCTGTGACATACGGCAGACAGACAGACATGACGAAGGGTTCTGTTTTTTGCCATTTGGCTACGGAACCCTAAAAAGTGGTCAGATAAAAACACTAAAAAGTTTTCACCACTGAAACCAACTCTAGACTGTATAATGTTTAGGCATAACCATGGCATAACGCGAGAAGTAGTTTTTATACGAAAAAGATAAAGGGCGGTATGGGCATCTTTGAGGCTAGGCTAAGTGTATGTTTATTCACTTATACTGAAAGTGAATTGAAAGTGACATCAATAGGTGGTCTGCATATAGGTCTACCGAACGTAAATGGCACGTATTTCCGCGGTACAATAAAATGCAACGATATTACATGTGTTGTAACACACAAGAAAATATATCCGCGTTAATAGACATTTCTTCAGGCGCAATTCTATCACATTGATCAATTAATAAATCTTTAATTTAAACCACTAAACACAACTAGTAATGTTGCTAAGTGGCTACATTAACAAATTCTAACGTACAAACTTAACTCATGAAAAACTAAACACACTGCATAAACAATTCATGGGTCCTAATTGCAAACGAAAATTACTTTCCGCTCGTTTCTCTCAACAATCCAAGCCTTGATTACATTTATTTAAATGTCTACAATGTTAAATTGATTTACTTTTTCGTAGTATAAGTTAACAGTAACTAAAAACTACCTGCATATATCTATACTAGCTTCACCTCGCGGTTTTAATTGCATTATTGTGTTTTTAAAAGTGAAATTGATTGCAAATTTTATTCAACCCCGTTTTACCCCTTTAAATGTCGAATTTACAAAAATCTTTTCATAATGCACGATTACATCCTAAAATGCATCCCGCATTTCAGAGATTTCTAGATGAGTATTTTCTTATTTAGATTTAAAAATAATTTTATTTGATTGACTAGCAGCGCTCCGCGGTTTCACCCGCGTAACTCCCGATCCCGTGGGAATATCGGGATAAAAAGTAGCCTATAGCCTTCCTCGATAAATGATAGTCCATTTATCGAGGAAGGCTCAATACCAAAATAATTTTTCAATTCGAACCTTAATTCAACTTCAATTCAATTAAAAATTCACTTCAATTCAATTCAAAATTCACTTCAATTCAATACGAAATAAAAATGAATCCCGTTCAGTTAAATAAATCCAATCCGTTTAATACCTAAAAAAACTCTCTACTGAAGAAGATAAAACAAATTATTTTCTATTTTAACAATATGATCTAAGTTCCGGTAGCTTCTGAAGATCTCATTGTTCACAAAACAAACGTAAAAAGGCGTCGAAACCCGAGACTTGGCTGAACGCTCATAATTACCTACCTATTAAGTTGGATTCTCGGAAATGAGGACTTTATAAAAATTTTCTTATGGGCATTTTTCAATTAATTTGTTATTCATTGATACAAGGTATATTTGATAGAATAATAACTCCCTCCCTTGTTCGGAATTCACGTTAATCCGCTCTGAACCCGGCTGTTATCCATGGAAGCAGACATTATGTTACCTAAAGGATTGCTAGTCGACCTCAAATTGACACTAAGTATGTAGGTCTACCAAACCCTACGCGAACATAAGAAAATAAAAGTGACTACATTTTTTTAATTTTTTTAACATTTAACTACTTCAGTCAAACTTAAATTATTTAAAATTGGCGTTTGTAACAGCATTACAATATCGAGCTCAACAAAATAAAAACAAAAATTGAGGATGGTTTTAAATGTATTTTATGTTCATATTATACTAAGTCTAGTCATCATTTTGACGTGACAACGTCTTATAAATTGGTTTGCCGGGTGACACTTCAAGAAACTGCGTTACGCTCCGCTGACGTTATGCGCTCACAATGAGAGCGAGTGAGAGGCACGCGGGCATGGTTAGCCCGCCTAAGAGCGAGAGAGACAGACATAAAAAGTGAAAGGCACGCGTCCCTTCCACTCGAGCACAGTTGTTGTCACGTAAAACTTTCGCCCGTATACCGACTTTACAGGCAACCAGTTTTTTCTGTCAATTGATTTTTTATGAAGCTTACATAAGTACAATTTTTCAATAATCTTAATATTTGCGAAGGTTTGAACTTGAGTTTTAACGCTGGATCGAAATTATAATATCGTACCTCCCTCTATTCCACAATGGTGATGTATTGTAAAGTTTGAATTTTAGTTCAATGTCCATATATTTTATGCACACGTAGACGATACTTTGTTCCCATTAGGTGTCTACATCGAAGACCAGATTAGGGAATTGGGACGGCAGACCTGCTAACTCATCCAGGCATTCTAATTTTATAAACCTCTGAGACTATTTACGACAATTTAGTAACACATAAATTTTGGTAGATATTTTGTAGGAGCTCACAGGATTACCTTTGGTATCCATGCGGTATTTAGAGAATTTCGATAATTAGAGATAAGTACAGAGAAAAAGAAAGCCGGTTACAAATTAAGGAAAGTACCAACATGTTACCACAAGCCGTCCAGGCTAAAATAACAAATAAACACAGATTTTATTTGTTTGATACGCTCTGGAATAGTATCTAGCCCGATATTTTACTCCTTAACCAATTTTCATTCAATATCTAGTCTGCCTGATGTTTCATACAAACTATATTTTTGAAGATGATGCCCAAAGTACATGCCCACTCCATTTTGGGAGTGCTATAGTTAGTTGCAAGGGAGAAAAAAATCCCGCCTACAGGTTTCTAAATTCATCTCACATTCGTCCTTTGAAGATTCAGTGTTCCATTTCAAACCATGTCTGTCACAGTCAAAGAGGCAAGCTTTAGCTTGTATTTATTTGATTTGTTAGACAACTTCTCAGGCTGTGACTTTGTAGGTAGATAGACTGTAGGTAGGTGTCTACATATTTTAGAGTGATTATCCTTAATATTACTTAAGATTTGTCTATTCAAGCTTGTTCATTACAGTAATGGCACGAGCGGGCGGTTTTTACTAAAGATTCAGTAACGACGAATTTAATGTTTACTTTTATAAGTGAGTATAATAATGATTGCAAATGTGTGTCGCTAATGGAAGTAACATTGCTTTACTATTTTTAAAACGAAGGAGACTGATTCATTTCTCCTGGCACTTCTTTATTCCATGCATTGTTCTCTTCATTACATAGTATAAAAATAAAACAAAGTCGCTTCCCGCTGTCTGTCTCTATGCATGCTTAGATCTTTGAAACTACGCAACAGATTTTAATACGGTTTTTTGCTAATAGATAGATTGATTAATTATGTATAATATATACGTATATGATTTTTGAATCAGTAAAACTGTATTTAACTTAGTCAAAAGTTAATCATTCTGAGATTTTTTTGTTTTACACAGTTAGTAGTAAAAGTGAATAATAATTGTCTGTTGAGATTAGCAAAGATTTCATTTGTAACGAGTCGTGTTATTTATTCTGTGATTTATAACCAGATTCCTTCAGAAGTAAACGTTTCCAATAATAATTTTGTACTTTTATTAAAACACACTCCTTAAGTTAATAATCGTAATTTCTCAATATTTTCCTTTATAAATCAAACATCATGTAAGTAAAACATTATTAGCTATTTCCTTTATGTCAGTTGCTATGTTTCTTCACGGATAATCCGCGAACCCTTCTATTGTTACGCATATAATAAGCCGTGCATGAAAAAAGGGTCATTTCGTATAATAGCGAACATTTCGTTGAAACACCATTCCTTCTGACATTAGGTCTTAGGACTGTAACAATACGGGTTATATTATAATTTCTAAGGATCAGTCGAAGCGTGACTTGGCAGTAAGTAAAAATGGCTAGCAGAACCGCGAGACGTGAATTAGTAAGTTCTCGTAGACACAACCCTACTTACCTACTATTAGATTTGATTTTGATTATGTTTGCGTGTTTTTATAAAATAGTTCACGCAGACCAACATTGTGAATTTTTACATAGGTCCAATCTCAAATGGGATTGGGCGGGTCACGTGAGTCGAATGAATTCCGACCAGTGGGCTAGGGTCGTCACGCATTGGATGCCGGAGGACGGACATCGGAGTCGAGGCAGACCCCGTAAACGATGGCGTGACGATCTTAATGCATTTGACACAGACTGGCTAAACCTTGCCCAGAACCGAAATGCTTAGAAGAAACAAAAAAAAACCTAAATACCTACTATGTGTTTTTTATTTTCTCTTATAAAACCGTGTTTAGGTATATTTTAATTTAAAATTATTTCCTTCAAGAAAAGGCTCTTAGTATTAATTTTTCGAACAATTTACTTTCTTTAGTAGTCCGAAAAAATAAATGGAAGTTGCTTAATAAAAATGTCACACCTTAAAGTGTATAAACGTGTTATAAAAATTAATGCTTAATATCTTTTTCCTTTACTTGAACTTAATAAAATATTCAGTACGTCGAAAAGCAATGAGTTTAAACAGCAAAAGCCTTTTCCGTGTGATTTTGATTTTTGAGATGTGAGAGGTTATTATTAATTCTAAGAAAGATTTACGTGAAAGTTCCATTATCATAGGTTAAATATTTTATTATTTCGCGGGATTATTCACTTAGACTTAAGTAGGTATTTATACTTATTACGTATTCTTTTTTACTTCAATCCAAAGTGATTTTGATTTCATGCATTATTACTTTTGCTTTTTTTCATTTTATTAAGTAAGTATTTACTTACTTATCATTAATATATTGGTGAATAACCCCGTTAAAACCATAACCTTTTTAACCTTTTTCTCTCAAAGTCACCAAAAATATCTCACATTTAAAATGCCTACAATCCTTACGAAATACCGAACGAGTTAACATGTGACCGACTTTCCATAACTAAGTTTGTTAGGTATGACAACATTATGCGTGAGGGTTCATACGTGAGGTAAAAATTAATAAAAACTTCCATCGAAAAAGAGCCGCTTAAAGTGACAGTTTAATAGTTTTTAGAATACAGTTAACGAGTGTAGGTACAAAGTCTGTTCCAATTACGCTTTAGCAAAATTTCTAGCCCAATTTAATTACACATACTTCTTTTTCTTCTGCTCGTATAGTGGTGTGGCTCACCTATTGTTAGAGTTTTCAGATCGCCTTAAGACCTCTAACTTGATCTAACGACTGCTACTAGAGGTAGCAATTTTATTACAAATTCATTACACATACCTACCTACTTACGAAATGCAAAAAATACCGCAAATATCTTCAACTTCCTAACTTTCATTTGTAAAACACTATCGATTTGATCAGTACAAAAATTCTTAATATTGTGTGGGCCCCACGCCCTACCTACCAATCGATAAACCACCTCCTCCAAACGTCTACAGCTATTTGCTCCAACACCTGCACGTTGGACGACCTAAATGTGGCCAATGATGCTGCCGTAACTGTGGCGCAATATTGGCCAGATAGAAGAAGATTACAAAATAGTTTAGGACAATTAGGGGTCTTCAAGTCGCGTGTTAATATAGGTATCTTTTATAAGGAAGCGCTTAGATCGCATCGTCGCCTACCATGAGGCGGGTGTGAGGGCGTGTTCAGATGACACGCGTCGAGCACGCGCCCACCACGCGCATCACACGCGTTGACCACGTGTTGATCACGCTTTGAAATTTGTTCTATATGTAATTTGAGTCTTATAACACATCAATAGATCTCAAATTGCATTTCTGCAAGCTAGCGCTGGGCGGGCGCGTGGCGTGAGCGGGTGGACTTGAATAAATGCAATTTGATATCTATTGATATGTCATAAGACTCAAATTATATATAGAACAAATTTCAACGCGTGTTCAACGCGCGTGATGCGTGTGGCGGGCGCGGGGTCGACGCGTGTCATCTGAACACAGTATTTCACCGCTGACCTAATATCATATATAAAAAAATACTTTGACAAATTAGCGATGGCACATAAAAGGGCTTATTAAATTGTCCTTAGGATTGTCAATTTTTTTTGTAGTAGTACTCGTAAGTGATATGTCAGAGTTCCAATAATCCTTGCGGTTAAAAATCATTAAAACAGATGAAACAAAATTAAACAAAAAAGCCTAAAACAAGCAAAAAAAATGTATAAAAAGAAAAAGCCACAAAAAGAACAAAAAAGGTATAAACGTGAAACCCTACAAAAAGAAAAAAATAACCTCGAAATTATGATTCTACTACGTAAGTACATGTGAATTTTTTTGATTAAATATTGTCGCGTCGGGGGACCGCTCTTTTTCGAGTCAATTTAATATAATGTTAACATTTTTATTTTAGCATTTTATCACTAGTAATTCTTAATACTTTAACATTTTCGTTGAAATTTTAATATCATTTTACTTAAGAAGGTGTTTCTATAGGTAAAGAGCGGTCCCCCGACGCGACAATATTTAATCAAAAAAATTCACATGTACTTACGTAGTAGAATCATAATTTCGAGGTTATTTTTTTCTTTTTGTAGGGTTTCACGTTTATACCTTTTTTGTTCTTTTTGTGGCTTTTTCTTTTTATACATTTTTTTTGCTTGTTTTAGGCTTTTTACGTTCATACTATTTTTATTATTTTGTGTCGGGGGTTTTTTAAATTTTTAATTTAATTTTTTATTTCATTCTTTTTGTAGGGAGGGACTTTTTAATTTTTTTTATTTAATTTTTATTTTCTTGCGATTTATGATTCAGATAATTTGGTGTAAACAATAACTATTATTAATTTATAGTTAACTAGCGACCCGCTCCGGCTTCGCACGGCTATTTTATTTATGCATGTATTATACATATAAACCTTCCTCTTGAATCACTCTATCTATTTAAAAAAAACCGCATCAAAATCCGTTGCGTAGTTTTAAAGATTAAAGCATACAAATGGATATAGGGACAGAGAAAGCGACTTTGTTTTATACTACGAGTATGTAGTGAAGATTATTTTTAACCCTAAACAGTTTTTTTATTAAAGGTATTCTTTTTCAATTTTTTCCTTTAGATATTCAACTTTTACAACTACAAGTAGGTATTTCATAGCTATTAAATATTAGAACTACCTAAGTATACATAGAAGAAGACGTCTAGATCTAGGTTATCTATACATCTTCTCTAATATATATAAATTACGTGTCACGTTGTTTGTGCGCGATGGACTCCTAAACTAGGTACTTAACCGATTTTAATCAAATTTGCACACCGTGTGCAGTTTGATCTAACTTGAAAGATAGGATAGCTTACATCTTAATTTATTCCGATATTCCAACGAGATCGGGAGTTATGCGGGTGAAACCGGGGAGCACAGCTAGTAATATAATTAAAAAATGGAAAGAAAAGTAAAAAAGATCCAAACGAAGCCAAAAAACTCAAATTAACTTGATACTCGGGCATATCTACTAACATTCGGTTGTTAATCCTGAGTATTATCCCCCATAACTTTTAGACGGCTGGACCGATTTTGATCAAACATAGATATTTGTAATGTACGAGTCATGCCCTTTCATTTGATACCCCACTCGAGTATATCTACTTACATTCGGTTTTTGATCCTGACTTTCATCCCCCATAACTTTAAGACGGCTGAACCGATTTTGATCAAACATAGCTAAGAACACTCCCGACTAACTTATCTTTCAAACAAAAAAAACTAAATCAAAATCGGTTCATCCGTTTGGGAGCTACGATGCCACAGACAGACACACACACACACACACACACACACATACACACACACACACACACACACACACACACACAGACACGTCAAACTTATAACACCCCGTCGTTTTTGCGTCGGGGGTTAAAAAGCACGCCTAACCTTGTTCAATTTGTATTGTATTTGTTTCATTAAACATTTCCATTAGCTAGATAACAAAAGCTATATCCAGCCAGACAACTCGAAACGCATCAAATATGCCACGTTTGTGCAAACAAGCCCTCGCTCCGATTTCTTATGAGGGTTAAATTAGCTAGTGAAGCTGAGATTTTCCCTAGAGTTCGGGAAACGTGGTTCATAATATAAAAAGTAAAATAATCGTAACCGGAATTCATGCCCGTTTTACCTTTATTTCACACTTTCCTTTAACCTGGGTTCTTAAATACTTACTGTTTGTGAATATTACCGAGTTTTATTTAAATGTGTTTGGAGATTTTTATGATATCTTGAATAGCTTTAGAACTAAAAGTTACTTAAGAACAGTTAGAAAGAAATTAAATAAGTTGGCATCGGAATTTTAAATAAATTGTTAACTTTTATTACAAATAAACATATATCTGTAGATAGGACAAAACATCTGTTGTACGATCTAGAACACAAGAAAAATGATTGTAAGAACTAAAATTTAATCATGTAGCTTTTACCTAGTAAATAAAACAGGATAAATAAAAAATAAATTAAAATTTTAAAAACAGACTTCAAAAAACCATGAAAACAATAAAAACTAAAAAAAACCTAAAAATAAAATAAAAAAACTTAAAAGTGATAAATAATCTATTTCGGGTCACTAAGGCCCGTATTAATAAATCGCTCTCAATATCGATCTTGAGTGCGTATCAGTCGAGTAAGTCTTGAGATTTGGTCACTATCTTAAGTTAGGCGTTAATTAATAGATATAACTCAAGTTTTAACCAGGCTGATATCGCTCTTGAGATTTGAGACTGATCTTGAGAGCGACTTTGAATATAACGCTTTGTTCTTACCTTGAATGATATGTTCTTACCCTATGGTAGGAAGTGTCGTCATATTTTGCCGTCAACTTGTTTTTAATGTGAAAATATTTAAAAAAATGTAAGATTTGTATGGCCCGCAATCAGCCTTGAGTTCATGAAAATACATCTTGAGACATATCTTGAGAGCTGAGTTTGATTTATTAATACGGTATGTCTCAAGTGATACGTTGCTCTTTAATCGCGTCTTAAGATATGTTTATTAATCAGCGCAACAACTCAAGAGCAAACTCAAGATTGAAATCAATATTGAGTTCGGTTTATTAATACGGACCTAAGACAGCAAATAACTTAAACATAAGTACTTACTTGGAAGTCGGACTGGGTGACACCATGTTTTATGTATACCTCTCAACATTCAATCTATAGGACAGGTAGTATCGATAAAATAATAGCCACTAAAAATAAAATTGCCCTCAACATATACTTAGCTATTCTAGGGTGTCGTTCTCTCCAGGGATAGTAAACCAATAATAACTATGTACTAGTACAATATTATGGCCACTCAATAAATTTCTAATATAAAGTAAGGTCAAGCTTTTGTAGCAGTTTTACTTATAGGCCGATCCGCACAGAACAGTGACGGCACAATTCCGACACGTGCCGTTCAGTAACGTTTCCATCAGTGTCAGTGAAAAATGATATTGTTGCATACTTTCGTTTATTGGTCGTGGTCCGATCGCCGGAATTCTATCAATCGAACCACGGCTTTTTGTACTAGGCTATCCGTACTCGTCAGTGACAGTGCATCACTGTCACTGACGAGTACGGATAGCCTAGTACCCGTCAGTGACTGTGCATCACTGAACGTCACTGTCACTGACGAGTACGGATAGCCTAGTACGAAAAGTGTGCAACAATATCATTTTTCACGGACACTGATGGATACGTTATTAAACGGCACGTGTCGGCACTGTGCCGTCACTGTTGTGTGCGGATCGACCTTATGTCCATGGAAATCAGTAATTTATGTGTTAATTCCGGGCTCTAGGTTCATACCGAGTTTTATAGCAATTGATTCAGTCGTTTTCAGTGAAGAGGTAACAAACATACACACATCATAAGGGCTTTTTCATTTTCCACATATTAAAGGGCTATTCAAAGGAATATTCGTGAATGATGATTTTTGTTTGCGTGGCCAGCACTGAGATATTTGAAATTATTTTAAAGGAAATTGCGTCTTCGAAAATTGCAAACGAACAAGACTTGAACTAGCAACCCCCGGTATACCGTGTGTGCGCCACTCTGTCAAAATATGATTTATTTTCTTTCTTTTCGAGTCAAAATGTGATATTCAATTGAAATATGATTTTTTCATCAAAAGTATAATATTTAAACTTGTTGAACATGTTATTAGACTTAATATTTGCTACATGCACAAATCATGCAGATTTTGAAGGAAAAATATGAAATAAAGTCAAGGAACTCCTTAGCAAAGTACGTAAGTTCCTACCCCATTTTATCAACATGTCAAAATCTGTAAATGCTATACTCACTCTAAGGAAAAGGCAAAAAGAACAAGCGTAAACTCTGAAATTATTTTTTTCCCTTTTCATGTCAAGGTGAATACAATATCTAAATGAATGCTTTTAGCTGATGTAAGTAAGCCTTTATGTTATTCATCGTCACACCTCTATCAATGTAGTGAAAAGTGCGTTTCTATGTAATCCACGTTTCTGAATGATTTATACGGTATTGGTATGTTGAACTTGAAAACATGGTAGCTCAATTGACTATCTAGAAACTGAAGACTAGGTTTCTTTACGGAATTTTATCACACTTTTATTACGTTGAACTTTAGAATTTCGAACATTCTGTGTAAATGTTTAGTATTTACTTTTTTAGTTTTCAAACCTGGAGAAAAAATCATATTTAATATGGGTAATTCCATTTTCCCCCAAGTGGAATCCCGTAAATTGGGGGAAAACAAGAATCATCTACTTTTTAAACGGATATTATCACATTCACTTTGTTTGAAAATCTTAGAAGATACTTATACTATGAAAATGGTAATGTTATTTTCCCCAAATTCATAATCGAGGTTTAGGAAATAATGGGGGGGTAAAAGAGGTATTCTCATAAAATTGGGAGAAACTGGCAATGTTTGTGGCACTTACCCCCAAATTTTATGCCTAGTTTTCCCTAAAAGTTGCATTGGCCCCCGAAGTATTTGATAAAAAAACACTTCTATGAGGGAAATACACTTTGCTACGAATTAACTACTCATAGCCGTAGCGCTACGAGACTGCTACAAAAAAAGCGATATTAACGTCTACATCAATTTGTATACAATTATTTTGCAACAGTAAAAGATGGCTTTGTTAAAGAAAATTGATTTTTATGTAGATTGACATTAGAGATGCCACGAATATTTAGCAACATTCGGTATTTGGCTAGTTCGACCGAATATCGATGACCCAGTTGACACAATGGTCACCATGCTGGAATGCCAAACACAGGGTTGCGGGTTCGATTCCCAAGTATTTATGCTTAGATATTTGTCTGTTGTCTGGTTGCTTCTATGTATTATAAGTATATTTTACAAAAGAAAAGTATATAAGTAGTATATCCGTTGTCTAGCACCCATAACACAAGTCTAGTTCCTTAGCTGGGGTCTAGATCGCAATGTGTGGCTAGATGGGACTAGATGAAAATGTGTGTGATAATGACACTAGCACAAATATTTTGTTGGATAAAACCTATAACTGCCATGACTATGTCCATTGTCTTTGTATGGAGAGAGCGCCCGGTACCCTTTCCTCTTAAGTAGTTTTTGCGTGACAGAGTAACAAACATCCACACACAGATCCAGACATATAAACTTTCTCGTTTATACTATTACTAGCGACCCGCCCCGGCTACGCATGGCGGTATTATGCATGAATTATATCTATAAACCTTTCTCTATCTATAAAAAAAACCGCGTCAAAATCCGTTGCGTAGTTTTAAAGATTTGAGAATACATATTGACAGACAGCGGAAAGTAACTTTGATTTAGGTGTAATGATGAAATAGGATTTGGGGGCCAAATATTCGGTATTTGGAATAATTACTATTATTTTAACTTTTGATCGAACTTGAAAGAGAGGATAGCTTACATCTTAATTTATCCCGATATTCGGATCGGTAGTTACGCGGGTGAAATCGCGGAGCGCAGCTAGTTGACATATAAATATCAATGATATAGTATCAAAGTCAAACATCAAATAGATAATATTGAACTTCATTATTGCAACACTTTTGTTGATTCTGTCCAAAATGAAGACAGATCTTATATTAATAATGAAGCATTCGAGTTAATATTAAATTGGTTCAGCAAGAGAGTTTAGTAGTCTGGCAGTTGGAATCAATTCAATATTATACTTACTAAAGCGTCTAGCACACGTGCAAATGACGCGTCAAGCCAAAACATTTTCGAAACTACGCAAGGGAGAGGTTTTGATACTGTACTTAATTCAAACCAATACACCATAGTCGTAAGAAAAACTATTGTAAATAAAAAAAACAGTTTAATTTCGCGAAAAACAAATGAAAAAACCAGGACAACAACAAGTCGTGCTGCAATTTTATTAACATGTAACTTAGTTGTAAACGTATTTGAATTGTATAATTCTGTTCGAATATTATTCAATTTAGTTGCGTAGAAGGGCGCAAATGTGGTTCACGATTAACCGTCCCCCTAACGATATTGAAAACGATTCCAAGAACTTTTTTACGATTTACCGTCCTCCTGGATTAGGGGGACCGATAATTGTTGTAAAGAAAGTTAAAATCAGTGTCAAACATGGACTTTTCTCGTCGGCCCTAAAACCTCCTACAACTCCCACTGCTTCACTATACCTAAACCCCTTACTTGACGAACTATGACTTTCACTATTTCGAACCACAGCGAAAATCGAAAGATAGTTTGATGTGAAATATAACTTGATACTGACTGCACAAGTCGTAGCAAGCCATAAATAAATAAAAAAACAAAAGTGTGATGGACGCTTTAGTACCTAGAGTTATTTATTATTTACTCAGTCATCAGTTATTTTATACCAACAATAGTTGGATGAAAGTTTTGGTGAATTGGACCTACGTTAATATTTTCCCCAATATCAACTGACAACATCTACCTCCATATTTAATGTTTTAAGTGCTTTTTCATGTTGCTTGGCTCCGAGCAGAATTGGAAGTTCTATTTCAGTGATAGCTCATTTAGCCCGTTTTGTAATTCTTGCCTGCGGTTCAATATTTTGTCTCTGAATAATAGAGGCACGTATTTATTCAATTTAAATTTTATATAATGTTGACAAAACAACTCCGTTTAATAATGGAATCTCAATTATTTTTTAATCAAAAAATATTAAGCAAAAATACCGAATTAATAGGTAGGTATATTATATAGGCACAGAAGAAGTATTATTTCATCTATGGTATAGATATGCCTACTGCCTATTTTATATCACTGTTCTCTTTGATATTTTTCTTCAATTACCTACCTTTTTACCTATTTATACAAAACATCGTCATTTAATCACAATCTATAAAATAAACTTACTTTTTAAAGGTGCTTCTTTTCAAAGAATTTTTGACGATAACAATAGATTCGTGGTACTTACACACATTTTCTTCAGATGACAAATAAAACATCCGATTTTTCACCATAAATGTCTTTCGAAATCCCGAGAAATTTTTAACGAGGCTTCATAATAATAGAAAGACCGAAAGCTCTCAAGGTTTGACACAATCATTTGACAGCAACTCCCAACCAAATACCTATAAAGTAGGTAGGTATAGGTATGTAATTATACTCTCACATGTAGCACCAAATGCTCGAAGTGTAGCACCCGAAATGTGAACTCAGACCATAAACTTTTTAATCAGTTGATAGCTAATACCCGACCGTTTAATATGAAGGCTATTAGAAATAGGAGGGCGAAGTAAATAAAATGCAAAGTGTAAATATACCCATTGCTTTTTATTTGAATTTTACATGGTCACGAGAAGAAAAAAAGAAATAAAATGGTATTTTCTAGACTCTACCCATAAAAGTAATCACATAAACAAAAAAAACAAGATATCATAGACCTATAAAGAAAAATAGGTAGTAGGTACAGCGTCTTTACAAAAGGAAGGTGTCACGTTTGTGTCCTATCACAATGAAAGTCAAAGTAAAAGTAACCGCACAGAACACTTAAACTCCTAGGCAGTAATGGAGATACTAATACTTATAGTAATAAATAATAATAGTAATACTACAGTATTCTATTTATATGACAGTATTGCCAGAACTAAAAAAATAAAAGTTACATTTTGATATTTAAAATTAGATAGGTAAATGACAACATGCAAACGTCGACATTTCGTTGCTTTTAACAATTTACAAGCTATCGCCTGATCGAATAGTCTGTAGTCCATGCTTCCGGCGACTGGGACCGCAACCCACTGAAACCGCGGTCCCGGTTGCCGGATTAATATTTTTAAATATTTTTCTTCCGTCGACTGATACCACTCTTAAAAAAACATAAAAAAACTGTTGTTCAAGTCAAAAACAGTACAGTCAAACGAAAAAACGTTTAAAGTAATCATTAAAGAAAAAACTCTTTGATTAAATAATATCATTTATTTATATAACTAGCGATCCGCTCCGGCTTCGCACGGCTATATTATGCATGTATTATACATATAAACTTCCTCTTGAATCACTCTATCTATTAAAAAAAAACCGCATCAAAATCCGTTGCGTAGCTTTAAAGATCTAAGCATACAAAGGGAAATAGGGACAGAAAAAGCGACTTTGTTTTATACTATGTAGTGATATAAAAAACACTCTTTGATTATCGTTCTTGTTACTTATTTAAAATTTACGCAATCAAAACATACACCTAAAATATGCTAAAAAATAATCAACAATTTACAAACAATTAATGGGTGGGTTGGAACAACTATTGAAATAAACATAACTATGTAAGTACCTACATAAATCAGCCACGAATCTAACATCACTTTTGCTGTAGAAAATGGTCATAGTTTGTAAAAAGTACTAGGCAATCAGAAGTCAGTAGAAGGTATAAATCACACTTATTAAATTATCTCTATCTCTTTCATTTTTTCCCTGTATGTGTATGTGATGGCCTTAAAGGTATTGAAGAAGCTGAAAAAAGAATTCAAATATATCGAGCATGATTTTTCTATTAACCTTCTACTAAGTTCTGATAGCCTAGTACATACAAACCAATTACCATCATACAATTCACACTGTAGGTAACAGAAAGTGGTGGTGGTGTGTAAGGGCTTGCTCTCATACGAATCAGTATACCTCCTACATTGTTCTTACACCCTGGTACAAACCTCCTATTATTTGCATATTTTGATAATAGTCAGCCTAAGACGTTAAAATAAAATAAAAATATACACATAAATACGTATTATACAATAATCACAGTCAACAATCACTCCTAATTAAAACGAACTCAAATTCTATGGGTGTCATTTTGAAAAAGGAATTTGAACATTTGAAAATAAAGGTAATTAATTATGTACGTCTTTTTTTTAATTAAAAATAATCAAAGGTTTCGCGTATTTTTTTAATGATATTTTTGAATCAAAGAGTTTTTTTCTTAAATTATTACTTCAAACATTTTTTCGTTTGACTGTACTTTTTTTCTTGAACAATTGATTTCTTTGTTTATTTGCGAGCGGTCCCACTCGACGGAAGAAAAATAATAAAATAAATGAATCCGGCAACCGGGACCGCGGTTCCAGTGGGTTGCGGTCCCAGTCGCCGGAAGCCTCTGTAGTCTACTAAAGTGAAAGGTCACTAGACCCTAACCTCCCCGCAAATTATTCATACAATTTTATTATGTTTTTTTATACTTTGAAAAAGTTTTATGCATTGTTTTAGTAATGAATGAGAAGAATCTTCTGCTTTTAATAAAACTTTCGTTTAAAACTCTTGAAACATTTCCAGCGGGTCTCTTGTTGGAGATTAAAAAGGTTGAACTTACAAAAATGTTTTACATATCACCTTTATATAAAATAATATATTTTATTTATTAAATAAGTTATTTTAAATGTATACAAGTATCTACCTTACTTATCACTACATAGTTCTATAATATAAAAATGAATCGCAAAATGTGTTGGTAAGCGCATAACTCAACAACGCCTGGACCAATTTGGCCAATTCTTTTTTTGTTGTGTTTGTTATTGTCAGGAGAAGGTTCTTATGAAAGAAAATACTAAGAAAATTGCGTAGAAAATTATTACGCGGGTGAAACCGAGGGGCGCAGCTTATAAAATAAAGTCACTTTTTGCCGTCCCTATATCCCTTTGTATGCTTAGATCTTTAAAACTACGCAACGGATTGTTATGCAGTTTTTTTAATAGATAGAGTGATTCAAGAGGAAGGTTTATATGTATAATACATGCATAATATAGCCGTGTGAAGCCGGAGCGGGTCGCTAGTTACTTACTTACTAAAATTTAAAACTTAGCTGCAACCTATAACAAATTTTTTTCCAAGCAAAAATTGTCTCACTGTTACGTAGAACAGTCTTAAAACAATAAGTGACATACGGACAGCCAGACAGACGGACAACAGAGTGATAAGGGTTCTTTTTTTTACCTTTTGAGGTACGGAACCCTAAAAAAGGAAATGGAATAAATACCTACGTAAGTTTAATAAAATATAAATGTTATGTGTGTGGTGATGTGTATGTATGTTTTTTTTTTTTTTTGTGTAATTTAGTTTTTATCGGTGTGTATTTAGATTGACCATTATTTTACTGTGGAATAAATGATTTTTAGGATTAAAAATATAAATACCTAACTTTGTACTGTGTATAGGTATAGACAACTTTATTCTGCCGAGGTACACAAAAAAAAACAGCGCACTCCGGGAGTGCAGGCAGAAGTGAAAACTGTATATCTGTGTAAAATCTCATATGTCGCGAGAACATACGCAAAAAGAGTTTTAGATGAAAAAAAAATAAAAAAAAGTCGGACGACAAATAGTCGTCCGACATTTGTCGTCCAACAAATAGTCGTCCGACATTTGTCGTCCAACAAATAGTCGTCCGACATTTGTCGTCCAGCAAATTGTCGTCCGTCAATAGTCGTCCGACAAATAGTCGTCCGACATTTGTCGTCCGTCAATAGTCGTCCGACATTTGTCGTCCGTCAATAGTCGTCCGACAAATAGTCGTCCGACATTTGTCGTCCGTCAATAGTCGTCCGTTAAAAAATACCATATGTACGTCTTAATACACTCACAGCCAAATTAAAAACAGTAGGCCCAGGCATACATTTTCGCCGCGCCGGCCGTAGAGAGGGGATAGCTGTCTACTCTCCATCCGTCTTACGCTTTTTCGATCAGGTCACGTGTCCTGACGCGAGTTTAAAATTTTATACCCATTACAGAAAAAGTGCTCAACGCCGCTAAAGAAGTTTTCACTTCAAAAATTGCGTCTAAGTACCTAATATAAGGGGTTATATTTTTACGATCATACTCTTAGTTTTTCCGGCGACAAGATTTATTTACTGAAATTACATCCACACGCCTTTGTTAAAGAGTTTTTTACTATATTTTTATGTCGAAATGTTATTTTTATTTCGTCGAAACATTTGCTTCCAATAATAGGAACGGAACGATAACGAAAATCAATCTCTATTGTTACGAAATTTTCAACTTATCCAGATACAAATCACTACATAGTATAAAACAAAGTCGCTTTTTCTGTCCCTATTTCCCCTTGACTGCTTAAATCTATAAAACTACGCAACGGATTTTGATGGGGTTTTTTTTAATAGATAGAGTGATTCAAGAGGAAGGTTTATATGTCTAATACATGTATAATATAGCCGTGCGAAGCCAGGGCGGGTCGCTAGTAACTTATAAATACCCAACAAATAAGAACACGCAAGTGTACTGGGTAAGCAAGAAATAAGTACATAAATGTTACCAGGATTTTCTCTGTACAGCTTTCTGCTAGAATTATAATTACTTAAGTTAAATAACTTCTAAAAATGTAGCTACTTACTCTTAACTTATTATAAGCTTGACCTATGACGGTGGAGGAAATTAAAAATGTCCAACCTCAATTTTATGGGAAAAAATATTCCAAGCAATCTAGAAACTCGCCTGAGATTCGAGTCACATCGTTATTTTTATTTACTTTGCGAAACGCTATTTAACTTGTTAAATATTTAGTTTGAACTTGTTACTTTACGGTGAAGAGCTGTTGCTATTCTAAACCTCCTACTTAGTATTTTTTGAAGGTTTTTAACAAAATATAACTATAAATTCCGCCCACATATCTACTGTCTCATATATCCACTGCCCTTGTATTTTTAACTACGCTGGATAAGCGACTGTCATCAATAAAAAACTTCCATTTGGTTTTCGATATTTTGGCCCTCTGAGGCCAGTAGTGAAGGGTGGTGAAGATACTTGGAACCTTCTTGGAACTAATACTAGGCATGTCAACAATCGACTATTGTTTTAGACAAATAGATAATACAGTTTCTCAGTATTCTCAATGGAGGCACTTTGATTAGGCACAAAATATAACTGAGATTTTGTATAGAATACTAAATCGAGGGTACTTGTTTTATAGAATACTAGCTACCTGCCCCGGCTTCGCACGGCTATATTATGCATGTACTATACATATAAACCTTCCTCTTGAATCACTCTATCTATTAAAAAACCGCATTAATATCCGTTGCATAGTTTTAAAGATCTATAGGGACAGACAGTGAGAAGTGACTTTGTTTTATACTATGTAAAGATCAATACATAGGCAAATCATATTAAAACCATATCCGAACCGGCATGTCACGTAGTATTAAGATCGATATTCTATTATTGTCGTTTCTGTGATGACTGATGATGACGCTTTCTATGTTTTTGCACGTGCATCACAGGATCCAACATATCGGCTTAAACCCTAAAATAGCTTTCAGTAACAGAATCATTTCTACCTAATAGAATCAATCTTTAGTACTTAGGTACGTGATAGATAAATAGTTTATTGAAGTAAATTCACTTTCAAACATTTGAAACCGTAATACATTAGCAGAGCATAGGTAGCCGTGGAATGTTTTTATTGCGACTGTGATGCAAGTTAAGTTCGTTGCAGAGATAGATAGGGTCGGGGGGACTTCTTGATATACCTTAGATTTATGAATTTATTGATTTTTTGTGTGTTATTGTTCTTTTTTATTTTGGTATTGTATTATTTTTTAACTTCTTTGTTTACCAACGACTTCACTGGTGTACGGACAAACTCGAAAGAGTTTTTGTTGCACCTTAATTTTGTACCTACTAGATTAAGTTTTTTTTATATTGAAATAAATAAATAAAAAAAATATTAGGAAGGTAGGTTAAAAAAACATACATACAACCGAATTGAGAACCTCCTCCTCGGTAAAAAAATCGGGATCAGAAAAGCGGCCGCGTTCACACCAAACTAACTAGTATCGAGTTTGTATTTTAAACGCCTTGGTAGATAGATTAACGTTTTATATGCACAGCTTATAAATCAGTTATATAACATTGTTACCTAAAGTAAAACACAGACACCCTTATTCCAATTCGAGGTTTAAAGATAGTCCGAGATGTGGATTTAAACCTTAGATTTAGACACAGATTTACTCGTGAACTATAGTCTAAACACTATCCCTATATAATTGATAGGGATAGTGTTTAGACTATAGTTTCTTATATAATCTATAGGGATAGTGTTTAGACTATAGTTCACGAGTAAATCTGTGTCGAAATCTAAGGTTTAAATCCACATCTCGGACTATCCTTAAACCTCGTCTTGGGATAAGGGGGAGATAGTCTATAAAAATCCTATAAAAATCCATGCAACCTTTAGAAGAAGAAGTCGTTTTAGCTTCATTAATAACATCAATGCTAAGGATTCTTTTCCACACGATGTTTTGAGGTACCTAATTCAAAGGGTAGAGAAGGACATAGGTTACCGCGGTCCCGTGAGAATCACTACATAGTATAAAACAAAGTCACGTTCTCTGTTCCTATGTCATACAACCAGGCAGACTGGTGTGCGGCACCGATTCATGGTGGACATACCAGACGTTCGCACTAAGCGCTTTGCTTCGTCATTCCTTATTCGTACTGCAAGGGAATGGAATCGGTTGCCTGCATATGTCTTTCCTGACGTGTACAATTTGGGGGTCTTCAAGTCGCGAGTGAATAGGTATCTTCTAGGAAGGCGTGTTACATCTTAGGCCGCATCGTCACCTACCATCAGGCAGGTGTGATAGTGGTCAAACGCTGACCTATCATATGTAAAAAAAAAATGTATGCTTAAATCTTTAAAACTACGCAACGGATTTTGATGCGGGTTTTTTTTTTATTGATAGAGTGATTCAAGAGGAATGTTTATATGTATAATACATGCATAATATAGCCGTGCGAAGCCGGGGCGGGTTGCTAGTATCGATATAAAACACTCTAGGTTTCAATATATCCTCACACCATGTTTCATTAAATCGATTCCAGCAGTTGCAGAGTTAATATATGATAGAAAAGTCTTAGCCTGTAACTGGTATAGGTACCTCCTTTAGACCTTTGGAAGGAGTGCGTGGGGCTGACGCCAACATGTAGACACCCTTTACATAAACAAGTTTTACAAACAAACTTCACTACATAGTATAAAATAAAGTCACTTTTCGCCGTCCCTATGTCCCTATATCCCTTTGTATGCTTATGTTTAGTCCTAATTGAGGGTGCCTGTCTGGTTGTAAGTAAAACGCCGAATCTTTTCTATTTCTGCTATTTTATAATTAACTAGAGGAAAAATACAATAGGTACTGTCGTAGTCTATTCGGTTTAATTTATGCTAATTCATTATGGCCGCTCGATCTGTCATTACAATAAAAATGTCGGCTTCGCGCGACCCGCACATATTGCCACCACAATTCAAATTGTCCGTGACAGCTTAGATCTTTAAAACTACGCAAAGGATTTTGATGCGTTTTTTTAATAGATAGAGTGATTCAAGAGGAAGGTTTATATGTATAATACATGCATAATATAGCCGTGCGAAGCCGGGGTGGATCGCTAGTAATAAATAAAACAAAAAACCAATATTTTATCTAGGAAAGTTATAATATTTGTACAGATTTACTAAAACAAAAATATCGAATACCCTTATCTAATTGGATTATAAATTGTTATTTGACCGCAAAGAAAACAATAAAGCAATCAACAAACAGGTTAAATATCGCTCATTACGGGGCAGGATAGATAACTTCATAATAGACTAGCAACTTTATATCGGCTGATAGCTTGCCGACTATTTAATTTAAGGACAAACAAAAAAAAGAATACTGTTTGTATTTTTTTAAGATTATTTGGGTAAAAAATATAAAAGTCATACAGCTTGTTGTGTATGACTTTGGTAATTTGAAAAATAAAAAGTCCAAGGTATCATATTGCACGGTCAAATAATTTGGTAGGTAAATTCTGTCAGGGTCGCCATGAAGGGAGATAGTAAATGCTCTCGATTATATGCAATTTATTACAGGCAACACTGTAATCTAGTACTCAATTAGCCTGTAATTAAGTACTTAATAATAACTAGGTATTTAAACTCTACACTTCACTCCTAGCAATGTTAAATCTTAGTTTTCTGCCTCAAATTGAAGGTTGTCGGTCAATCATCGACCGATAAAAAAATTGTTGCTTGTTTCAACCTTTAGAGACAAGATCGATAGTTAGGCAGATAAATGAGAAGGGTAGTTATCAAATAACAATGTTCCCCGAGGTCTATCGATAAAGTAAATATTCTCTTAAGGAATTTCTAGGAAACGGGAGCAAAGTTTCAGCAGCTATCTGTTTAGTTTTAGCTCGTAAAAGAGGCGTGTTTGACTCCAATGTTTCTCTATTTAGCTGTCTGTGTACTATATTCCGACGCCCCGAAATTAATTAACTGACTTGAAAGAGTTTTTTAATGCTTCATGAAAATCAGTTTACCAGTTTAAAATGATATTTTTCATTGACATTCTGGGGTTTTTTTAATTTTGTCTGACAAATAACTTTTTAAATGATTGTTCTTAGAAACAATTTATTTAATTTCGTTTTATAATAATATTTTCTTAAAATCTTTTTAATTATAAATACCTAGGTAACCGAGTTAGAGTTCAATCTACTTTAATTGTCCTGCAATATTAAATTAACTTTTCATAAGCTTTTACTTTTTTTTTAGGATTTTAATACTTATTCAAAATTCTTTTTGAGTGAATGGCTACTTCATAATAGATATCTGTATGCCAAATGTTAGCTGAATCCGATCATTTAAGCTATGCCTTAATATATCAGCTACAATTTTTCGAATTTGATATTTATTTGGGAAAGACAAAAGAAAAAGCCGTTCATTAATAGCTTTTTCGGAATAAGCCATAAAATACATCTCACTGTTGACACGGGCTTCAAAACTTTTTTGCATAGAAAAGGTAGTCGTAACAATTTCTAAAAAAAAGCTTACGTGAGCTTAAAAAAGCTTACAGCGATGAAATTAGTGAAACACCCTTCGGCTGAGTTTAGGCAAATAGCTATTCAATTTCCTGTGACGTTAGAGAGAGGGGAGATATGGGCAGGGCAATGATACACAATATAAGCAGTATTTGTTGTATTTTATGTTGTATTTTATGTTGTTGAGATTGAGGTAACTTTTAGGATTTTTAATAAATCAAAACTAAAATTAATGTAAGTATGAAATGAATTAGTAGGTAATTGACTCAAACGAAACGAGACGAGAAATGGTACGCGTTTGTATGTTTGACGATTAGTAATTACTAGCTACGCTTCGCTGTTTCACCCACGTAAGTTTCGATCCCGCGGGAATTTCGGGATCAAAATATCTCCATTTCCAAAACTACCAGTATTTTCATCTAAATCGGTCTTGTCCTTTGACTGTGAAGAGGCATCAAAGAAACAAATAAATCAACAAACTTTCTGATTAATTATATTAATTAGAAAATTAAGATTACAGTATGTAACAGTTAATGGGGTCACTTAAACACTTACGATATAAAATCGTCACCAATAATAATAATTATACACTAACTTTTTCGATTTTGGTGTTTATCTACGCAACTTTACGAAAACCACGGTATTATAATACACACTGTGGAAAGCTTTACCCATTACTTAAGTTGAAGTTAAAATAATTAAATATATTCTACATAATAAAAGTTGTAGGTAATATCAAACGTCACGCAAAAAGTCTGCTGCTAAGTTTAACAAAGCCATATTAAAATAAACTATCACCTAATAGAGTCTGCAAAGTTTTGAAGCAAAACACTCAAAAAGTTAAACCGAATTCGGTCTACAATTTTGGGTTTAGCAATTCTATGTAATATTCACGTTTTAAGTGCCTATCGGGTCAGTAAAGCGACAAGAATATTACCTCATAATGAAGACAAATTATGATTACGGAATTAAACATATATGTTAAGAACAGCCTGAGTTAATCTAAGTATATTAATAATTAAACTTAACCAAGTATCTAATTAGATCAAAGGGTTTTATTATTACGGTTTTTCGTTATCTCTGTACATCATTACTACATAATATAAAATAAAGTCACTTTTCGCCGTCCCTATTTCCCTTTGTATGCTTAGATCTTTAAAACTACGCAACGGATTTTGATGCGGTTTTTTTAATAGATAGAGTGATTCAAGAGGAAGGTTTATATGTATAATACATGGTTAATATAGCCGTGGGTCGCTAGTTACAAATATAATCAAATTCCGACTCGTATTCAGCTAAAATAAAACCTGCAAAACGCAGCATCGTGTCATCATTCACTCTCTCATTAACTTGATGTATATTGATCCTACACGAATCTTTTGTACTTATTCAAAAGGTCGCTTCGGTTTTTAGGGAAAATAAAATTGTTATTTAGAAATTGAGCACATTTGTCAAACATTCCTATGAGAATAATACCGACTCTACCGAGAAGAAAAAGTGTATTTGGATGACGAATTTTAGCAAAGAAACATCTTAGAAAATGTTGCTAGGTTATTTTTGGCTTAACTATGATCTATCTAGTAAGGTGATTATTTAAAGAAAAAGGCTCATAAAACAATCTCCAAAACTAAAAAAGCTACGAGTTTAAAACTTTGCATTGGGGTTCCTTTTAGATCGTAGACAAGAACTAAGGAATGAAATTGTTAGAACTTCGTTCTCTAAGGGCGTAAAAAAATAATTAGTAATCTAATTTTTTTTATAAAAACTGAAATAATCGAATAGTCTGGTTTTCTGGTCACTGTTTCACATTTATATAAAAATCAATCGTTTATGCCTAAAGCCTTATAAGTAAACGTAATCTAGGTACGAAAATAAGTGGCTACGGCTTAACGACGTTGAAACAAGGGATAATGGAATAAACCATAACTTAATGTCAGTTAAATACATTCGCTTTATAAAATTACTGTTCAAATACACTCCAACTTTGAACATTCGTAACTATACACAAAGATGAACTAGTAAATATTAATTAAGCACAGTCAAATAGAGGTAAAAACTTTTTTAAAGCGTCAATCTCAAACATCAAAAATGAAAATACAGACGCATGAATGAATAACGCTCTGAAGGCTAATTCTCGTTAAAATCATTGTTGAAATTACATTTCAATATCATTTCGCATTGCATTTCGATCACAAATAATATATAATATAAACCGTCAAAGTAGCTCAAAACAACCATAAAACTTTTTGCAAAAAAAAAACTGACTTTGAGGGTATTTTTTGCAATCGAAATGATATTGAAATGTAATTTGAACAATGTTACGAGAATTGGCCTTCTGTTTGCATGAAACTATCTCCTGAAACAGTTTGTTTTGAACATTTTTACAATCATTTTTAACTGACTTTATTTAAAGGAGGATGTTCTCATTGAACTTGTATATTTTTTATGGCTCTTCGGGCATAATGGTTCAAAAAGGTATTTCAGTTATTCACGCTCGCGCCATTTCATGTTTGGTATTTGTGTTTGACGCATTTCTTGAACATGTACATTCAGCTTAGTGTTTATATCACGGTTTTTGCCACACTTCCATGAAAAGTATTTTAATGTAGCTTAATTTAATTTTTTTATTTATTTCCGCCTGGTTTTAAATTCGGTATCAAATAGACGAGTTGTTATTAAAACCGTATTTCATATATTTGAAGCAAATACGTAATCTGAGTAAATATGTATATTTCAATAGAAATAGCAAATACTAGATACACGTAAAACTACACTAAAGGAAATATGCTTTAGTGTAGTTTTACGTGTATCTATTTGCATATGTATGTTTGTATGTAAACATACATAAGAAGTAATATAGGCAGTCACTTTTTTAATCTTATCTACTCGTATTTTACGTTCAGACAAAGAGAATTTCAAAGCCAATATTGAAAGCTGTATAAGGTTTATTCACAAAAAGAACGCACCGAAAAGTCCCGACCGCTCATGAAAAAATGCTTTTATTTTATATCCTTAATCGAATACAAGAATAAAAGATGTTCAAATTTCTACGTAATTAAAAGAAACAGACCTAATTTGTTTGACGAATGACGAATGAAAGATGTAAGGAATGTTTGAGGTTTTGCGAGAGATAGGGATGTATGATTCGTTGTCTTTAGGTATGTTTCTGGTTTATTCGTAGCCGATAAATTAAAGTACTGGCAGCGCCGATATCACCCGCGTAAGTCCCGAACCCGTAAAAATATGGCCTAGTTTCCTAATCCCTACCAGTGTATCCCCCCTGGTAGGGATAAAAGTGAGTCAATGGTACTTGCAGTGAATCAATGAATCCTCATAGCAAGTTTTATTTAAACAGTCTAGTAGTTTAGAATAGAATAGAATATAGTTTATTCAAACAAACACATGACACAATATTCACACAAATAAGAAACAATAAACAGAGAATAGTAAAACAAACAAGAAACAAAAAGACGTAGTTACAGAGAATAGTAAATACAAAAGACAGAGAAAATTTTATTTTTATTATTTATTAAAAAAGGACATACCTATACAATTTCTTACAATTAATTAGTTAAATAAATGCCAGGAAACCTATCTAGGTTTGTCTTGGCATCTAGGTACAATCGACGCTAACTATTATCACTTCACTACATAGTATAAAACAAAGTCGCTTTCTCTGTCCCTATATCCCTATGTATGCTTAAATCTTTAAAACTACGCAACGGATTTTGATGCGGTTTTTTAATAGATAGAGTTATTCAAGAGGAAGGTTTATATGTATAATACATGCACAATATAGCCGTGCGAAGCCGGGGCGGGTCGCTAGTATAATATAAGTTTCAAGAGAATTGATAAATAATAAGTATGTGAGAAGTCGTGTGTTGCCCGAATGGGTAAAGCCTCAGCATGTGTCAATTTCGAAGCTTACTTGAGGATTCTACCCATGGTTTTATATTTTTATAAAATACTAGCTGTCCCGGCAAACGTTGTTTTGCTATTTACAAAAAAAAAAGAAAAAAAAAAAATAGATGTTGGCCGATTCTCAGACCTACTGAATATGCTCACAAAATTTCATGATTTTCGAAGGAGTTCAAGTTCGAACCCCGTGACACGAGAATTTTATATATACAGGAAAAGTATTTTTGTAGTGCACATTTTTTTTCTGCTGAATATATGTCGGCAGTGGAGTACATTTACCCAAAAAAATAAATAAAAAAAAAACCAAAACATTATTGGGTATCTCAGTATTGATACACACAGTGACACGTAGGTACCTACCTTCATTTAGAGCGCGCTATTAAACTCGCTGGCGCTAGTATTGTGTCCATGGACTTCGTCGTTTTGTTAGAAACACTTAAATGGTTATAGCTCTGAGAGTTTTTGAGTTAGCTCCAAAATAAAAAAAAACAGTATTTTTTATTTTAATGTGCTTAAACATACCGAAATTTGTGCACTACAAAAATACTTTTCCTGTATAGAGATATAAGTTTTATATCATCATCACACCAGTCACAAGACGTCCATTTCGTAGGCCTCTCCCGAAGTCTTTCAGAGCGATCGGCCGCATGCACTCATAAAAGATTTTACATAAAACTTCATAAACAGGGAACATATTTCCCAACAAATTAGAAGGTACATTTTTACGTCATGGTTTACAAAAGAATGTAAGTCGTAATTTACAAGCATATTGAGAGGATGACAAAGCAGCAACGTATATTTGAATATTTTTATCAAAAAGTCGTATAATACAAGTAACTAAACAGGAGATGGTATAAACATTCTACTTGTTTTATAATGAAAAGCTTGAATAAATGTAGGACAAACGTTTCAATATAAATGATTAATGGTTCTGGGCCTCATCGCATCGACAAAACTGTCCCTTTTTTATGGAAAATATTAATACAAAAGTTAACTATCTACCTACCAAAGAAGCGCATAGACTGGCAGGGACACAGCAGTTTTGAAGTTCGTGAAACATCTTATCTTAAGCTAAATCAACTTAACTTTAACGGATGTAGCTAAACTAACCTCTTTATTATAAGGTTAGAAATTAGATTCGCTACATCCTCTCTCCTCCTATCCGTTACATTTAGGTATAGCACCCCCTTAATTCTTGACCGTTTTTAAAGTTGTAAAAATATTATGAAAAGAAAATAATATTAATATTTCGAGAATGTCTAAAGTAGAAATATACATAAGTACAAGTAAACCTACTTAATATAAAATATATTCGAATAAACTCGTCTCAAGTGCGGAAAGATACGTTTTCACACACGAATTGATTTAATATTATTTAACACAACGTACACCACATTTCTTTTGATGTTTTGAAATATATATCTCAAGCTGCGAGTGAGTATGAATTATTCTCCGACAACTGTAACACAGAAATACTGTGTATTTTTCAAAGCGTATTTTTCGAAAGATCACGTTGTTCGAAGCAATTTAGAATAGGAAGACAAGAACCAAAATTACTATAAAACCTCAATGAGACAATAAAATAAAATAACTCCATTTAACACGATCTCAACGTCTTCCAGTGCTATTAAATGCGAAGGAATAAAACATACATATAAAATGCTTTGTCCTGAATTACAGAATGACTGACTGACGGATCAACGCACAGCCTAAACCGCTGATCGTAGAGACCTGAAACTTGGAGGGTGTGTCCATTGTATGACGTAGGCATCCGTTAAGAAAGTATTTTCCGAAATTCTACCCCTTAGGGGTGAAAAAGAGGGCGAAAGTTTGTATAAGACAACTTGATACCTTGGTCCAATCTTCTTTTTTGCATAAACATGATTTAACAGAATTTATGGGAGACGTGCTTCGTATTTTATTGAAATTCATCCAAACCGGGGTTAAAAAGGGGCAAAAAGTTTATTTTGGGGGTGATTTGTTTCGAAGTTGATATAAATACTTTAATGCTTTTGATTTAAATTATATTTTAGTTTAGGTACATACAAAAACATACATAGAAAACATTTATTCGCAACAAAAACTAATTCTAATATATATAAATTACGTGTCACGTTATTTGTGCGCGATTGACTCCTAAACTACTTAACCGATTTTAATCAAATTTGCACACCGTGTGCAGTTTGATCCAACTTGAAAGATAGGATAGCATAGGTACATCTTAATTTATCCCGATATTCCCACGGGATCGGGAGTTACGCGGGTGAAACCGCGGAGCGCAGCTAGTGTATTATATTTTGACACAATATATTTGAAAACTCAATCCGATTTTAAGATAACTCTTTGAATTATTTTCGACTTTAACGTGGACAAAGTCACGGACAAAAGCTAGTTGTAAAATAAAATAGGTCCTAAGTACTAACGAGTACGCAACATAATTCATTTTATTGTCTCTGTCATTACTAACGTCGTAAAATGTGCCTTCCCCGACCACCTCGGGCTTACAATATTGATTTTCAACCTCGGAATACAAAATAATTTTATAGGCAACGTTTACGCAGCATCCTTCCAAACCGGATTACGGCCGATCACACCGGATTTGAAACTCGCTAATATAAATATCGTCTTCTTCGCTTTGCCCAAAATATTGTGTCTGACTTTGTATTAACTGACTTTCATGTTATTTGGACGTTTTCATATAGAACGCTTTAATTTAGACGAAACTAGGCTGTCTCTTTCATTATGTTATTGCAAAGCACGGATTTTAGGAACTGGTATTATTAAGGTGAAGTAGAACCTGAAAACTCCTACCTATCCCTTTCCCCCGTGCCACGCAAAATGGGCGTTTTAACAGTTTTATGTAATTAAAAGACTCACATCTATTTTAGTGAAAAAGCACCTGTACTACCATATGGAATTTAATGTAAAGTTTATGAAAATATAAATTTTGTACTTGTCTTTTCTTTACAACCGCCGTAAAATTGAAAATGCTCAAAATATGACGATTTTTTAGGTTTGATTTTTTTCTATCGAGGCAAATCACTCTAATCGTGTTTCGTAGAAGTGTATGACAATACAAAGCATTTCTTCACCTTTACAACGGTAGGAATATCATTCTAGGGATTTTAGTGGTTGATACCCAAAAACTGTTTCTAAGAAACCTCTATCGCGCATCTGGTCATCTAACTACTTCGGCGTAAACAAACTACATATATTCAGCACGGATTATTTACACCCTAATTTATTATAATGATGATGTATAAAAGTATTTATGTAATATACAGGAAAAGTATTTTTGTAGTGCACAAATTTCGGTATGTTTTAAGCACATTAAAATAAAAAATACTGTTTTTTTTTATTTTGGAGCTAACTCAAAAACTCTCAGAGCTATAACCATTTAAGTGTTTCTAACAAAACGACGAAGTCCATGGACACAATACTAGCGCCAGCGAGTTTAATAGCGCGCTCTAAATGAAGGTAGGTACCTACGTGTCACTGTGTATATCAATACTGAGATACCCAATAATTTAGAAATTGCAGGAAGTTTTTCACATTAAGTTTTGGTTTTTTTTTTATTAATTTTTTTGCGTAAATGTACTCTACTGCCGACATATATTCAGCAGAAAAAATCTTTTCCTGTATAGAATGAGCAAGTGTACAAAGACAAAACATTATTATAATAATGTCACATTTGTGTTTTTCTTTTGATTCAACATCTGATACGACCTGATACATTATGTCACGATGATGTTTTGTCTTTTGTACTTATGAACACTTGCATATTTTATATCTATACTGTTATATTATAAAGAGGAAAGATATTTTTGTTTGGTTGTTTGTAACGAATTGGCTCCGAAACTACTGGACCGATTTAGATGAAATTCGGTATGTAGATAGCTAAAGACCTGGATTATTACTTATGCTACTTTTCATCACAAAATTCCCACGGAATCGGGAGTTAAGTGGGTGAAAACACGGAGCACTGCTTGTATTACATAAAGACTTTTATACATTTTGACACTGACACTATGATATCCATTTTGACATTTTGAGAGGAAAGGGTACCGACGCTCTCCCCAAACAAACGAGTCGACTGTTTTCTCCCTGGATAATACTACTATAGCAAATATTTTATTGCATAAAACTTATAACTGCTTTGACCATGCCCCTATGTTTTTTATTTTTTAAATCTTAATTTCTATGATAATTAGAAAATGAAAAAAAAAACCAAGACATAGGGGCATAGTCATGGCAGTTATAGGTTTTATGCAACAAAAATATTTGCTCTAGTGTCTCTGGTATCTAGGGAGGAAGCAATCGACTACGTTTGTATGGAAAGAGCGTCGGTGCCCTTTCCTCTTAAGGACTATGGTACTAAATGTTTCAAAGTCAAGATGTCAAAATGGATATCATAGTGTCAGTGTCAAAATGTATAAAAGTCATGGCAGTTAGAGGTTTTATGCAACAAAAATATTTGTGCTTGTGTCATTATCCAGGGAGAAAACAGTCGACTATGTTTCTATGGACAGCGCGCCCGCCGCCGGTACCCTTTCCTCTTAAGGTACTTTTGATGTCTAGCCCAACACTGCTTTTATATAATTCACAATAATAAATGCGCTATCTATTATTTTGATTTACCTACTCTTTTCAAGTGAAGCCCTTTTCAGTCAAGCTCCTCAGATCAAACCCTACTCCAAAATTTGTTCAATGTTAACTCGAGTTCGGATTAATTCAATAAACCGATCAATGAGGGACCGAGTCTCGGAAAGTTCTTAATACTGTCATGACAGAAGGTATAACTGCAGTGATGTCTAAAGTGTTCGGCCCTAAAGTTTCAAACTTGTTTATTAATAATTTGACCATGAACCGATAGATAGATAGATTGAACACGTTAATGTACACACACACAAACAAATACACATCTATACTAATATTAAAGAGGAAAGATTTTAGTTTGTTAACTGACAGTTTATTAAACGCTCCCTCCTTTTCCTAGACTTTGACCTGAAGAAATTCTAAAATAAACTTGGGGCATTATCAACAACTAGCTGCACCCCGCTGTTTCACCTGAGGTAGTCCCGATCCCATGGGAATATCAAAATAAAAAGTAGCCTGAAGCCTTCCTCGATAAATGGACTCACAACACAAAAATAATTATTTTCCAACTCGAACCAGTAGTTCCTGAGATTAACTTAACTGCGCGTTCAAACAAACAAAGAAACTCTTCAGTTTTATAATCTTAGTATAGATAATATTATTTCAAGCCAACGGTAAGAACACAGTAATTAGAATCATTTTAGCTCTCTTACTATGACGCTGTACTGCTGTTTGCTCAAAATATCACTTTCAACGACAAAGAATTATTTAAATATTCATAAGATGTTTTTAAGTAATAAGTAGGTATGGAGTTCCACACTAGGATATTTTCAACATCACTTATCACTATGAAAATCCATCTAGTGAGATAAACTGAAGGCTGTGAAACGCGTTAAAATAATTAATATTTATGTAAAATTTCAAAACCTTATTTGAACATCGTTTTATTATGTTGTTACAGGACAATTTATCTTGTGTCATAGTCCCTTTTTGGCGATAATGTGATTTGAAATTTATTTCTTGTTTCAATTTTCTGATAAAATGCTTGGAACATAAATACATTTCTGAGTACCTATCTTTCGAAATACGCTGTAATGTATAAAGAGTAAATATATTATTTTTTATAAAATAAACATAATAGTAATGATTTTTTTTTGTTTTTGGGCAGTAGCGAGTACTTTAGCTACTAAATTACTCGCTACTCGACTAAAATACTAGGCTTGAACATGAGAACTGATAAGTAATAAAAAAATGACTTTATATTTCGGTACAGATTTTAATTTAAACAATAAACATTAATATTTAATTACTTAGATTACAACTCATTACAACTAATATTTTATTTTAACCTACTTTAATGTAACATGTCTACAAAATCATTATGTTCATTTGTTACTTACAAAGTGACTGTTGTACATTAACTAAATGCTTCTCTGTGTTGTATCACCTTTCGAGTTAAAGCAGACCATAGACTATTCGATCGGCCGACCGTTCCCATTAGTAGGCAGGCTTCACTTTCACAGGACAGGTTTCATGGCAAATTGAGGTAGACCTCAATTTGCCATGAAACCTGTCCTATCCATACATAGGCCGGTGAAGCTACTAAAGATGGACGAGTCGGAAAGGTTTTTGATTCACTGCCGGCCGTCTTCCTACCTTCACTCGCGTCCCTCGAAGGCCTCCATTTATTTTGTGGCTCTTTAGGTTACGAGCGTATAGGTATCTTCTAGGAAAGCGTGCTACATATTAGATCGCATATTTACTTACCATCGTTTGAGATAGTGGTCAAATGGTCATTAAAGCTTTAATAATTCATGCTTTGCTATTTAAAAAATATGTGTTTTTTCCTTTCTGTATTTAAAGACAGATATTACTGCGTCCTTAATCTTAACGAAGACAGCGTAATCTACTTTACAACGCCCGCGGACTTCTTAGCCATGTTTGTTGCAATGTGAGGTAGCTGATAAAGTAGTGAACTGTCGGCAAAATAGAAAGTTTTCAGTCTGCAGGGATTCTTCTAGTGTTTTGTATTTAAGTCACGACCTCGTGTCGTAAGTCTAAGATGCCACAGCGTAATGTTGAATGAAATACAATAAAGCGTTGATTGAAACAATTTATTTTGAATAGTCTTACTGTTAATGTCATTTAACTTTGCGTCTTTGTAACTTTTTTAATTTAAGTTATGGCTTAGCACGACTTGTGCATATATCAAATAATTATTTTAATTTGGATCAAGCTTAGTAGAGTTTAGCTTAAAAGACCTAAAAATATTTCATCTTGGTCTATTATTATGTTCAGTCCGTCAGTTCATTTCAGGGGTTACATAATATTATCATGAAAATTTATATGTTTCGTTTGCCTTTGAGAAACTATACCTAGCTGTGTAGCTACTATCCCACGAATCACTACATAGTATAAAATAAAGTCACTTTTCGCCGTCTCTATGTCCCTATGTATGCTTAGATCTTTAAAACTACGCAACGGATTTTGATGCGGTTTTTTTTAATAAATAGAGTGAGTGATTCAAGAGGAAGGTTTATATGTATAATACATGCATAATATAGCCGTGCAAAGCCGGCACGGGTCGCTAGTATGATATATGTGAAAGTTTGAATGTGCGTTTGTATGTTTGTTACTCCTTAACGCAGAAACTACTTAACCGATTGCGTTGAAACTCGGTACGTAGACAGTTGATAACCTGGATTAACAAATATGCTACTGTTTGTCACGATATTTTCACGGGATCGAGACCTATGCGGGTGAAACTGCGGGACACTGCTATTAGTTTATAAAACGTACAGCGTATAGCGTATAATTAATATCCATAAAACAAAAGATTGATGATCGCTGTCCGCATAGATGATAAATATAGATTTTTATTAGTAAACCACTACAAACGGACTTACGTAAAATATTCATGAAATTGTATTAAGTAGGTAAATGTATAGGAACTGCTTAGCTTTTCTAAAGTACTACTTAACTGTACAGTCACATTACCAATTAGCTGAACCCCATGTGACCCAGTGCTCATTCGCATATCTGTAAAAAAAATAGTAATAACTTAATTTATTATTTTTTTAATATTGTATTGTTTAATATATTGTTAAAAAAAACAAAATCTGGTAACATTACTTTACGTCCTTACACATTTGCGAGTATTCTCTAGGTCACGTGGGGTTCAGCTAATTGGTAATGTGACTGTACATACATAGAACCAGCCTAACTTATTGTGCCTAGATTGTTTATCCTCCGATAAGTCGTAGCCCGTATTGACGTTTTTTTAATAAAAATACTGAATACTTTTCTACTTATACCGCTACTTAGTAAGAACCTACTACCAACATGCAGTCAGCAAATAGAAATATATTTCATTAGACATCTCTAAAAACCTCTCTAAATAAAAAAAATCATATTTCGTTACTTACCTACGATCCTAACTAATAATTATAAAAACGAAAGTTTGTATATTTAGTTGTTTGTTTGTTGTTAAAATTGGTATAGTGGTATTTTAGGGGATGGATAAGAACATAGGATGCTTTTGTTTCTTACGTGGGGCGCAGTTAGTAATAATTTTAAAATTTTGACTGTTTACTAGATATTATTTTAAAATTTTACTTATCTATGATAAATTCTAATAAAACAAATTTTACAATACTATGTCCCCAAGCGGTGCAATTGCACCGCGCCATTTTGAAATATTGCGCCTCAGTCAAACCCCAAGCGGTGCAATTGCACCGCGCTCGTCCACGCGACTTTGAGCTTTATTTTCAAGTAGTTAGAGTTTACTTTTGTATGAAGAAGTTTGACGATATCCGTTCTTTGATAAATTTGCCTGTTCCCTGAACAAAAATAAAACTTAGTCTATGCTCGGATTCTTTTCAAGGTCAATCCCAAATTGCGCGGCATCGCGAATTTCGACGTCGCGCCGCGCATCCCGCGCCGCGCCCCTGTCATTTTGACGTTTTGATCGCAAGGTGGAAAGGTTAACAAATTGATACAAAAAAAAAACTTTCAGATGTTAGTTCTATAATTGTAATTTTTTTTATTAATCTAATTGTTTTTTGTTTTTAATGATTGTTATTTGTTTTTAATTTTATTTGTAACCATGGATTTTGATTTGTGTATTACTTACTTTAATTTTTATTGCAATAAATTAATTTTAATTCCTAACGTAAAAAATAAATAAATATTATGTTGAATAAAAAAAAAAATATTAATAAAGCAGAGATCAATATCACGAAGTCGTGTTTACATTGTCAAGAGCGTCTGCAAATAATAAGACATTAAGTAAAGCACCTACAGTTTGATCTTGTCTTCTGACGAAATAAATTAAGATAAGATATGATTCTTGAGAAATTTATATACCAACTGTACGTAGTTAGAATGACAAATTAGTTAGGCACCGACCTAAGTAGCTTCTGTTGTGCTTAATAGAGAGCCTTGTTAGATGTCGAACAAGGGCAGAGGGGTGACATTTGACATTAAAGATCGCTGCATACGTATCGGGATTAAATCTCGGACAGGGACGTGAAGTGCAACCACATTAGTAAAGAAGGACTCATGTGGTGCAACCACGTGCAACATTCCTAAAGTGTTTGTGGTCTTGAAACATACGTAACGTGATTTTTCTCGTGCCAGATAGGACGTGAAGAGTTCTTGACTTGGTTTCCTATATAAAAATATCACGTTCCGTTCGGCACGAGAAAAATCACATATGCAGCGACCTTACGTATCCTCATCATGTGCCAGATGACCTTTAGAACTTAGAAAGTACGGAGTATCAATTTTATCTATATCGAATCTCTCAATCTAGAATGTTTGTAATATAGAAATACGGAATATTAATAGTTTTCTATTTCGAATTTCTCAATCTAGAATATTTGTAATTGAAGCACAATTTAATTAAAAACATGTTTTATTAGGTATCGCCTAATAAAAATTGTTAAGTACATATACCTAGCCCGAATGTTAAGTCTAGTCAAATAAAATAAAATGTCAAAATTCCAAAAAAAAAAAAGCAATTTCAAGCAAGGCAAGTCGGTCCAAATTTCCAGTAACTAAAACTAAACATTAATCACAAAATTAAACACGTAAACATCAAAAACGTTTCATCAAGAATGTTTGTAATATCAAAGTACGGAATATCAAAAGTTATCTATGTCGAATTTCTCAGTCTAGAATACTAATATCGAAAATACAAAATATCGAAAGTCGTGGAAGAGTCTAATGTGCTTTAATACAACTCTTTCGTTCCCAACCATCACCAACAGCCTACTACGCGCGTCAACTAGAGTATGAAATTTGAACACATTATTTATAATAAATGTTAATTTTAAGTTAATGAGTGTAACATAATCCCCGTTCGTTATACTTACTCGTGAAAATAGGCCTCCTTTGTGATTCGAGATAAGTTTCTCCCTGAGGATACAAGTTGGGTACTTACCTACGCAATTAGTGCCTTATTTGTAACTAATACTCACTTCTTTTTCATTTAAATGTTCTTTTATATAAAATCCAATGAAAGAATACTGCCTGAAGCTTTTTTTAATAGTTGTTGTGAAGTTTATCGGCTTTAGTTTATTATAAGGGTATCTATATATTGACTAGCTTTTGCCCGCGACTTCGTCCGCGGATCAGTCGGAAATTGCCCAAGGAATCGCGTTATCCCATACAATTTTTGCCCCCCTTTTTCATCCCTTTAGGAGTATAATTTCGGAAAATCCTTTCTTATCGGATGCCTACGTCGTACAAAGAACACACCCTCAAAGTTTCAGGTCTCTACGATCAGCGGTTTAGGCTGTGCGTTGATCCGTCAGTCAGTCAGTCATTCAGGACAAAGCATTTTATATGTATAGAAGATGTTCGGTGACTAGTGAGCAATTCCTGAGATATGAAGAAAATGTATATGAAAAGATGTAAAATTGAGCCAGCCTGTTAGAAGCAAAAGGCAGTAGACAAACAAAAAAAAAGACGTTGGGGGTCTTCAAGTCGCGAGTGAATACCTATCTTTTTGGGAAGTATGCTACATCTTAGACCTTAGGGTCACCTACCATCAGGCAGATGTAATAATGGTAAAACGCTGACCTATCATATGTACAAACAAGTTGAACTTGAAACAGCAGGGTTCACTTAGTACTAAATAAAATAAAAAAATACATACAACTGAATTGAGAACCTCCTCCTTTTTTTGAAGTCGGTTAAAAAGTAAAGCTGAAACTCAAAAACTTTATTGTAAAACAATTGCCTAAATAAAACTACGTATGTTGACTTAACAGCTTATTAAATAAGCCAAGCGATAGCAACCGGTCGCATCGCGGTCACAGTAATACAATCAAAGTCTCTCGTTTACATGCAAATTTCCCATCTGTATCGAACACCTCACACCCTTCACTTTAAGGGCGAAAACAAACTACAGACTAAAAAATCGAACGATACACTACTGACACAATTCAATTCAAATAATGACAACATTGGTTTTGCAATTAAATGTTAATTTCGGTGCCGTGTGGTGAGTAATCACGGCAATAACTATTTACAAACCATCGCCAATAAATAACTAACATTTTACAGAAAACCATATCTAAATCAATCCATCCAGATAAATGAGAAAATTTAAGAGGAAAGGTAAGCTCTTTCTCCATACAAACGTAGTCGACTGTTTCCTCCCTGAATAATGACACTAGAGCAAATATTTTTGTAGCATAAAACCTGTAGCTGCCATGACCATGCCCCTGTGTCTTGGTTTTTTTTTCATATTCTAATTATCATAGGAAGTAAGAGTCCTAAAAAAATACTTACATAATAATAATAAAATGAAGTCTCCAGTCTGCTTACAATTTTCACTTTAATTGAAGCTTTCAACATGGAGTCTATTTAGGATAAAACAACTTTGCATTTTGTTTACCATTATGTTGATTGTAGGTTTATATCGAAATAAGGCGGTTATTCTAATTCTTATGTTAATTATCGGTCTGTAGACAAGTAAGTACCAACTACGATATTAATATAAAAAAATACAACGGCAAAAACCATAACATTTCGTATTGAAGAAGTACCTTTATTTAATAATAATAGATAATATCACTAACATCACTAAATTTACGTTTAGACATAACCGAGTATTTTAAATAATATTCGAAAAAGTGAGAAAGAATGGTATACACAGGCCGCGCACTAAAACGTGAATAAAGATGGCAGCTAGTGTTGCCAGGCAAGATAAGCAAACTAACCAATGTCAAATTTCAAAAATAATATTTTTAACTTTATTTTCTCAACTATAGCGTACATAATTTGGCTACCACAAACTTTCTGCTGCTTGTTACCCAATGTCTCAGACGAAGTCTCGTAATTACGATGGAACTTCACCTAAGGTAAGTTCCTTTAATCTATACTTATATTATAAAGCTGAAGAGTTTGTTTGTTTGAACGCGCTAATCTCAGGAACTACTGGTTCGAATAGAAAAAAATATTTGTGGTGGATAGTCCATTTGTCGACGAAGGCTATAGACTATTTTATATTCCGATATTCCCACGGGATCGGGAATTACGCGGGTGAAACCGCGAAGCGCTGCTAGTCATAAAATATAATCTATTATTTAATATCAATTTATCATTAGATAATTTAATCAAACAGAGATGATAATAACGATACTTTGAGGCTTTCGTCAGAAGCAGTGATGTTAATCAAACCCAAGTAGTCAGCTTCAACCGAAATTAATTACCTAATAGACCTACCTACTCATTTTATTGACTTCAGTTCCACAAAGCAGCCATAGAATGGTGATATTTTTTTAAATAAATATATTATATCACTATCACTACATAGTATAAAATAAAGTCGCTTTCTCTGTCCCTATATCCCTATGTATGCTTAAATCTTTAAAACTGCGCAACGGATTTTGATGCGGTTTTTTTTAATTGATAGAGTGATTCAAGAGGAAGGTTTATATGTATAATACATGCATAATATAGCCGTGCGAAGCCGGGGCGGGTCGCGAGTGTATATAAATATATCTTTAAATAAAGCGACTTATATAATAATGATCGAACTTCACTCGTAGAGCTCGTTTGATTATCTACTCGTATTATATAAAAGAGAAAACGACTCGTCAAGAAAGCTCTGAAACTACAGGTGCTACGAGTATAAAAACTTCGCATGGGGGTTGCTTTCTGGACGTAGGGGAGCATTAACCAACAATTTTTGGAAATTCCACCTCTAAGAGGGTAAAAAATTAAAATTTATAGTAACTATTAGTACGTACAGTCCACGGTCAAAAGTCTCTGCCCACCGCTACGTTTACAATCCCGTGCACCACTATTTGAACATTATAACAACGTAACCTGTGGATCGAACCCACGTTCGGTTGGTGTAGCGGGTGGCGGCTTATACCACTCGGCCAACTAAAGACCTAACATGTTAAAAATAATAATCACACTGAGTACTTTTAATTCAAGTATTTAGGTTTGTGTGTAACGTCTATTAGAAGAAGGTCGTAACTCCAATACTTGTTGATAGTATTATTGTCGCAAACTGATCATTTACTTATGACCCTTACTGTACTTACTCTGTGACACTGCGGTTAAAATCACGGGGCGCAACTAGTCATTTGTAAAATAGGTAAGTAGATAATTTAAAACCACAAATTGAATGAAGCCAGCTTGGCTATATGTACCTACTTATTATAATTAAATTTCAATCACCGATTGAGATCAAAAGTATTTTCGATAAATACGGAAGCAATAAGAAGATTATTTATTTATTTTCTATTCGAAGATAATTCTTAGGCTCCGTATTACACGAAGGTTGGAAGATAAAATGATTATATTTACTGTCAGTTTTAATAATTTCTTTGAACATTGACTTCCTCTTGGTCTCTATCGATCTTCGTTAAATTCAGCCATTTTTCTGCCAAATTTAAGAAAATAATGTGTATGAAATGAAATTTCGAAAACTGGAAATAAAAAATATAAACAGCAAACATTAATAAAAGAAAAGCAATTGCTATTATTAGTGCTGATATTTCATAGAGTAGAGTCGATACAAATATTTATTGTGCAAAGTGATTCGTGGTGTAAATATTGGTTGTTTCTAGTAATTGATATTATATTAATACTCGCCAAATGGGAATACGGTTTTCCAATTATTGTTAGAGCCATTTAAAGAGCTGACACAGGCAAAAACAGTCCTGATAGTCCTTCACACACCACTCGTTCCCAGCGTTAAAAAGAAAGCGAAGTGATGTTGAATCAGAAGTGAACAAAAAATAATTTCAGAGGTTTTGTGTTGTTCGTGAGTTAGCGCGGTTGATTTTTTCTTTTCAGAACTGACAATGTTAATTTGGACTTCTACTTTTCTTGGTACTTAATTTACTTTTACGGTGGGCTTAGAGAACATCTATTGTAGGAGCTTAATGTAATTTATCTAGTGATATATAAATGAAACTGAACAGAAAATCGAAAAGACAAATATGCACTATTTTATGTTGCACATTAATTTAACCACTACCAATAATTGCACCATCTTTACTTAATATTCTACCTTCATAATAAAGCATATCAAATAGAAGGACGCCATAAAATATCTTGCATCATAAATCTTTGGATATTATTTTACATAAATCACGCTCATACGGCCCACACTTGAAACTTGTGATAAGGTTGTCCATCAACCCATGTCATACACTTACCCCCTTAAAATAGTTGTCCGTGGACCTTTCCAATATCACATTACACCGGCAGTAGTTACTTTAACAAACACAAGTTCCGACATAAAAAGGTCGTTCAAATCAGCGCATGATCGCCGTCGTCACAGATAAACGAGTGCCATAAAATCCGGGTTGAGACGGATGACCGACTCCTAGTTTTACTGCGATATTATCGTACCGTTTATATTGATTCTGCACACCAGAGCCTGCCAAGAGTTACAATCTGTTGCTTCTTATTGAGACAGTTACGAGTATATTCGTATTTTATATCCGTCGGATTGGAAGCCGCAGCGACATCGCTATTTGTTTTATCGTCTTATTGAATTACTATTTGCCCGTGTGCTCAAGTATTGTTAAATATCTTACCACAAACTTCTACGATATCTACTTACATTAGAGATTGATATGTTTTAATCTACTAATGCATTTTAATACCAACTCACTCAACAATATTTAATTTATCAAGTTTCAAGACAATAATTTCCAATATAGTTCCAAGTTGACTTTACAAGGCACATCTTATCAATCGAAAGATGTTACCTAAAAACCTCTTACCACAAGTTCTTCCCGCATTCAATATTCTCAGAAAGACGGTCTTATTTTAGTACTTACTGGGTACATTGACAGTAGTGTTAGTGCTACTTATCAATTCCTTCCTAGTAAGTTCCTTGTATCTTATTCGTCTCTAACATTTCCATTAAGAGCTTTCCATTAGTTTAGGTACCTGGAAGTGGCTCCGATAGCAGAAATAGGTACCATGTAGTATTATGTTTGGCTTGATACTGCATAACTTACGCTATATGACTTAATTAAATAACAATATTGGAAATAGAATGGAGTTAGACCCACTACAGAAGCTTATATCTATGAAATTAGACCTCAACATCAACGTTGGTAGATAAATACCGCACACAATGAAATGTACCTACCTACCACCCTATTATTCGTAGGCCTAATGGCTCTTATTAATTAAGGGAAACAATACCTGATCCGAAAAGCTCTAAACAAAGCTAATAGGTATAAATTTCCTAATACCTCATAATAAACGCTGGAATTTGATTAAATTATGGCTTCAACATATCAGATCTGACACCTTCATTATTGTTTACTTATTAATTAATCAATTCCTATGCTAATGGTATTACCATATTAAATAACATAGTTACCGGAATTCCTATTAACCTAAAAAACGTAGGTTTATTTGTGAAGGGGTGGAAAACATTAATGATCAACAATCATCCGGTATTTTATGAAACGGTAACGTTAAATTCAATAACACTTCGAGTAATAAAATTGTTGTAACATTTATGAGACTGTTACGTTAATAAAACCGCGTAATTTCATTAACAGAAGATAATTTCCTCAAATTCTCAACTTCAAATATTTATCATCATCAAATAATCTATCATCATGGAGAGTAATTGGTGACGATGAACTTGCCAACAAAAGGTTTTACTTGTACTTGTATACAGGCTATTTTCCGCGATTAGACCCTTTTTTAATTGTGTCCCTTTTGCCTGAAGATGGAGTAGGCTTGCCCAGCACCTACTACCCTCTCAGCTTAGTCGACCATGTCCAGAGGAGAGAACTTGTCAATACTTCTGAAGCCAACTAAGCTGCGGGTTTCATCACGATGTTTTCCTTCACGTGGGCGCGTTCAGATGACACGCGTTGACCACGCGCCCACCACGCGCATCACACGCGTTGACCACGTGTTGACCACGTGTTGAACACGCGTTGAAATTTGTTCTATACATAATTTGAGTATTATGACACATCAATAGATCTCAAATTGCATTTCTGCAAGCAGGTGCTGGGCGTGCGCGGGGCGGGCGCGGGGCGGGCACGGGGCGGGCGCGTGGCGTGAGCGGATGGACTTGATAAATGCAATTTGATATATTGATGTGTCATAAGACTCAAATTACATATAGAACAAATTTCAACGCATGTTCAACGCGTGGTCAACGCGTGTTCAACGCGTGGTCAACGCGTGTTCAACGCGTGTTCAACACGTGGTCAACGCGTGTTCAACGCGTGGTCAACGCGTGTTCAGCGCGTGGTCAAAGCGTGTGATGCGCGTGGTGGGCGAGTTATCAACGCGTGTCATCTGAACGCGCCCTAAGAGCAATGTCGATTAGCGCACATACATTTTTCTTAAGAAAAATACATTAGTGCACGGCCGGCCTGGATTCGAGCCCACGACCTTCAGAATGAAAGTCGAGGTATCTACCACTAAGCCAACACCGCTCTTTATTTATTTTATTTTATATTTATAGCCTTGAAAGTCGTCGTCGCAATACGTTCAAAATATTTTGCGTTCGCTTGCTTCGCTAGCTCCCATAACCCTGATAAACTGTTTTTTCCAAAGAGAAAGAGATAAATATGTCCATTTGATCAATGGACATTATTTTACTTTATTTATTTTACATTTTATTAATGTTGTATATATATATATGATATATGATTTTTATATATATGATTTTTTAATTTAAATTGCATATTGTTTATACTTACTAACTTTTTAAAACGAAATTCTGACATCTGTATAATTTGTTATAATTTTAATTGAATTTGTATATAGGTTTTGCCTGAAATAAAAATCAATTTTAATTTCTTTATTTAAATATTTTAAATAGAAGTAATTATTAGTTCTATAGTTTGACAAAAAAATGGTTGAAACTATTATCTTTCAGAAGTTCAAACCGTTTATATGGGGGTGTTTGAGTCACTAGCGTATAGGTATCTCAGACTACAAAGGTATATTCTAGAAAACCGTATTACATCTTAGACAGAAACGCCATCCTGTGAGATAGTAGTCAAACGCTGACCTAATTATTATTGAAAAATAAAAAATTATGCAGTATCAAGTCATTTATCAAGTAGAAAACAAAAAGAAAAACAGATTGGTGACATGATAATAAACTTAACTAATAACATCATGTGATACAAAGTACAGGCAACATCATAATAAGATGTGTAACTAAGATAAAGCACCGATAAAATGAAGATCTTAGCTTTCTCGTTGTTCGGATATCCATTAGAAGAACATGTTACCAAATAAAGCTCGGATTTTCTCTTAACGAATGTTTGTATTCATTTATACTTGTATGTAGGGCGTTCCTGTTGTTTGCTTCATGCCTTTAATCAATTTCGAAATGTCGAAGTTGATATCTCATAATATTATTTTCAACCATTTCATTCTATTGTTGATCGACATTGATTTGATGTTTTGAATTACTTCAATGTACTTTTTCGAGCTATGCATTTTCGTAAAGGTGGGGTTTCGCGTATTTGGTTTTATGCATCGAAAGGCTTTATTCGTTTATACGTTCAAATTACGTAAATCGCAACCATCAAAATATATTTAGGACACTTACACAAGCCTTTTTTTTGGAAGTCTAACATCTGTTAGGTACCTACTAGGCACATGATTGTATTATCTGAATGGCACTACATAGTATAAAACAAAGTCGCTTTCTCTGTCCCTATGTCCCTTTGTATGCTTAAATCTCTAAAACTACGCAACGGATTTTGATGCGGTTTTTTAATAGAGTTATTTAAGAGGAAGGTTTATATGTATAATACGTGCATAATATAGCCGTGCGAAGCCAGGGCGGGTCGCTAGTTGTAAATAAAATAAACAAATCAACATTAATATTGCAGGACATTTTTCCACAGTGCCATCTAGTCTCAAGCTAAACAACTGAGCTTGAGTTATGGTGACCAGGCAATAGATAAATACTTATTATTTACTAGCGACCCGCCCCGGCTTCGCACGGCTATATTATGCATGTATTATACATATAAACCTTCCCCTTGAACCACTCTATCTAAAAAAAAAACGCATCAAAATCCGTTGCGTAGTTTTAAAGATTTAAGCATACAAAGGGAATAGGGACAGAGAAAGCGACTTTGTTTTATACTATGTAGTGATATGTTTCTCTAAGTTCCAAACCAGTTTAATCCGACTGCTGGAAGCGAAGGCTTGATGCTCATTTGAGGCATACAGATCATCAAGCGAAGTTGTTTGAATCAAGCGGTGTCCTTTGACCGTGTACTGGTAATTTTACCTGTTTACCTGATGACTACTATCAAAAGAAAATAAAATCTTCCTATTTGAGTTATGTCTTCGAAATAAATTCTTTAAACATTTATTGGCTTCCATTAAAATACCAACATAAAAAATTCAATCACACTGAAAGTCACGATGGTGTAGGAAATTGATGTTAAAAAAGTTTTATTTCATTTATTTTGCGGAAATGTTTGTTATGGTTTCTCTTAACTTCATTTTGAATTGTCTTTCATATAATTGGGTTAAACATTGTATGGACTGTTAAGCATTGAAGACATTTACGTAAACAAGAAAATATTTTTAATAAAAATGTTTATCGAATAAAGAATGTTAACATTGTTCACTGTATTTTACTTAACAAACACAAAAAACTTAGTACTTTACATAGCAGCCTTTTACAATACCTACTTGAAACGAGGGAAATTAAACTGTAACATTGTATGGCTATTATGTGCTCTTTATATTCGAGTTACTTTATTTCCACAGAATAAGATGAAGAATTTCAGGAAAAAGGAAAGGAAAGGAAAATAAATTGAAATTGAAGTTAGAATTTGTAGAATATTTCAAATCATAACGGTTACAACTACGCAAATCACATCCTATCACTACTAGGAAATAGTTAAAAATAGGATTTTTTAAACATCTTATCAATTTACGCTATTGAACGTCGCAGTTGAATGTTTTAAATAAATCTTTGAATATAATTCAGCAAATTCATTTTTAGTCTAGTCACGTATTTAAGCCGATTCAAAGGGCCTATCTACGATTAAAGTACACGCTTTTTTACGTTTCTGGTTTTATTTTATGCAGATCCGTATAATATTTTTCGTGTACACAGCAAAAAAAACTTAGATTTGGATGTAATAGTAGTAAGTAATCCCCCACAGGGTGACAACGACAACTTCCTAGAGTGACAACTTCCGAAAACGTCAATTTTCGAGAACGGGTGAATACCCGTTCTCGAAAATTGACGTGCTTAGAATTAAATTCGTCAATTTTAAGATTCCTAAAATGCCCCAAACCTTCTTAATGCAACCTTTGCGGTATTTTAATTTGTTTTGAATTAGATTTTTAGTACCTTTCCAAGTAGCACGTTAGTGAATTTTGGAACTTATTTTGCAACTGTAGGTAGCATATAAGTGATGCAAGAGTGTATGGTATTACTTAAAGATGCAAACAGCACTCGAATTTGCAAATGAGTAACTCTTATCACTAACGGTTGCTTTTGAGTGATTTTTGTTTCTGCTTTATTACCTATGGTAGCATTAAGCCGAATCTATTACTCATAGGCGCATAAAGGTTTTAATTTTCTCTCTTATAGAACTCAAAGAGGCATATTATGACATCTTAAAATCCCCCCTAAAGAGTATTTTTCCCTCATTTGGCACCTTTAGTACTAAATAAGTAGTATATATGAGTTATTTATCACTTGTAGTGGCTCAAGAGTTATTATTGCAGCTCATTTGGAACCTTAGTGTAATTGCCTTTGTAAGGTCTAATATACTCTTATATGCCACTGTAAAGCGTAGATCGGTTCCATTTTTATCTCATTTAGAACCACAAGATCTAATTAAAATAATAACGGGTCGAGTGCGAGTCGTACTCACGCGCTGAGGGTTCCGTACATTAGTTTTATTCCAAACAGTGCCAGACAGTGCCAGACAGTGCCAGACAGTGCCAGACGGTACAAGACGGTGCCAGACGGTGCCAGACGGCACCAAACTGTACCAAACTGTACCACACTGTACCAGACTGTACCAGACTGTACCAGACTGTACCAGACTGTACCAGACTGTACCAGACTGTACCAGACTGTACCAGACTGTACCAGACTGTACCAGACTGTACCAGACTGTACCAGACTGTACCAGACTGTACCAGACTGTACCAGACTGTATCAGACTGTACCAGACTGTACCAGACTGTACCAGACTGTACCAGACTGTACCAGACTGTACCAGACTGTACCAGACTGTACCAGACTGTACCAGACTGTACCAGACTGTACCAGACTGTACCAGACTGTACCAGACTGTACCAGACTGTACCAGACTGTACCAGACTGTACCAGACTGTACCAGACTGTACCAGACTGTACCAGACTGTACCAGACTGTACCAGACTGTACCAGACTGTACCAGACTGTACCAGATGTACCAGACTGTACCAGACTGTACCAGACTGTACCAGACTGTACCAGACTGTACCAGACTGTACCAGACTGTACCAGACTGTACCAGACTGTACCAGACTGTACCAGACTGTACCAGACTGTACCAGACTGTACCAGACTGTACCAGACTGTACCAGACTGTACCAGACTGTACCAGACTGTACCAGACTGTACCAGACTGTACCAGACTGTACCAGACTGTACCAGACTGTACCAGACTGTACCAGACTGTACCAGACTGTACCAGACTGTACCAGACTGTACCAGACTGTACCAGACTGTACCAGACTGTACCAGACTGTACCAGACTGTACCAGACTGTACCAGACTGTACCAGACTGTACCAGACTGTACCAGACTGTACCAGACTGTACCAGACTGTACCAGACTGTACCAGACTGTACCAGACTGTACCAGACTGTACCAGACTGTACCAGACTGTACCAGACTGTACCAGACTGTACCAGACTGTACCAGACTGTACCAGACTGTACCAGACTGTACCAGACTGTACCAGACTGTACCAGACTGTACCAGACTGTACCAGACTGTACCAGACTGTACCAGACTGTACCAGACTGTACCAGACTGTACCAGACTGTACCAGACTGTACCAGACTGTACCAGACTGTACCAGACTGTACCAGACTGTACCAGACTGTACCAGACTGTAGCAGACGGTACCAGACGGTACCAGACGATACAAGACAGTACCAGACAGTTTCAGACAGTTCCAGTCAGTGACAGACAGTTGTACAGACAGTTGCACAGACAATTGCACAGACAGTTGTACAGACAGTCCTCGACTTTACAGTTAAGTAAATTTTACTTTTTTTACTTTATTATCCTTCACAATGGGTTTGTACCCGTCTTGAGGATCCCCAATTCAAAGTAGAGACAGCAAGACCTGTGAAGTGAAAAATATCACTACTAGGTACTAATGAGTGATTTTTGGGCTTAAGAGTTCCAATAAGGTAACAAATTAGTGAAAATAAGAACTACAAGGTCTACTTTAAATCGCCATGTTTAAAAATAATAACCTTGAAAAGCATTATTTGTTTAATGATATTTTATTACAATAACATAAAACAAAATAAGTTTTGATAACTATTGTTGACATTATACTTTTTGTGAAACTATAATGTTAGGTTTTTAACAACCAAATTGTTGTAAAGTATTATCTTATTTATTTGATCAGCACATATTTGTTAATATTTTTTGATTAAATTGAAGGCGCATCAAAATTTACTAAGTAAATATACCATGGTTTCACGATAAAAAACCATTTGCAAGGGCTCCGTGATATTATGCTGCGGTTTACATGTACATTTTTAATACTCGCCAAATAGATGCAATATGGCTGTCATAATTAACACAATAGAACAAAGCACACCGTTTTTCGTTTATCTCCGCCGAAAATAAGACTAGTTATGACAAATTGTCACTCAACGAATGAACGGTATCGCTTTATCGTTCAATCATTCATTCACAGCGCGCAATTCGCACCGTTAGTTCCAAGTGCCACTCAGGGTAACAATTCGAACGCTTATGCAACGCTTCTGCAACTATAAATGAGTTGCAATTTTTCTCCCTTTAGTAATATATAGGTTGCATATAAGTTCTAACCACCTATATAGAACTTAATCAAGGTGGATTTTATTACTAAAGGTTCCAAAAAAATACTATATGCAAGCTATTTGTTACCAAATGTGTTACTTGGGTACTAACATCAAATCAAATTCAATACAAATTAATTTATCGAACAAAATTTGTATTATACAAAAAAATACTGACTGAAAGATACTGTACGTACCTATATCACCCTGCAATACATTTGTATCACAGTGGAATATATCGCGTGTTTCACTATTTTTAGCTGGAAGGGTTAAAACCATGTTAAAACAGACAAAGTTAAGCAGTCTAAAAGCAATGCGATTGTATTTGCCGCCGGACCTATTAGTCCCAGCAATTCAGTCTAGAGACAAACACGATCGGATAACACACTCTAAGTCTAATGTGGAACATTTACCGCCGAAGACAACGAATGAGATTGAACTTCTTCAGTTGTATTGTCGACTTCATGGATCGTTTCAGAAATGCACAACTTGTTTATCTTACCTGCAACGTTAAATAAATTCACCTTTGGGTTTGAACTTGGAAGTTGGAAGAGACTAAAGATTTTCTATCAGCCGATAACGAAAACATTAAAATAACATCGAACTTTTTTCTGTAATTTGAGAAATGTTTAGAAGATTTTTACAAGATTTCTCGCTATTCAAGATTTTATAAAAATTTAATTTTTGTCAAATCAATCCATGTAGATCGTCCTTTTTATATGCTTTTTACACAACAGGTAAGGAATTAAAAAGTGCAACGTAAGTAGGTATATTCTGGTATATAGTAGTATTAACTATTGACTTTGAATATTTTAAATTATAGAGTTAGAAACCTATTAGATTTTCAACTATAACTGTTTTTATTAAAATCTCTGCATTATTAGAATGACTCGATTTCTCAAATATTTCACCCGCTACCCGTCATAACGTAAGGTATTCTATTAAAATTTTATTAGCCCTGTAGCTAAACCGTGAAAATGACATTTTGCTCCAGAGAAATCCAATTTAAAATTACATGACATCTTGTCATTCTCACTTAAGTTACTTTTAATTTGTGTTAAAATATTAATTTAATTTGAGAACTTTGTTTACTAAGTTTTTGTTTATATTCATAAACATTTTAGGAATGGTAATACTAAACTTGAAGTAAACAAAGATCCTACGAAAGATTTTTTCGTAAAATTATTTGAAAACAGAAAAAAACCCTCAGACCTAACTTTTGCTCTCAAACGAATAACATAATGTACACAAGTCGTCTTACAATACCATCAGTGAAATAAAATATTTACATTTAACACATTTACGCCGCGAAAGTTGAATCCTAAATACATAAAACGATAAGGAATAAAATTGCTTGAACCTAAATAAACGTTTACCGTTATCTTTTTATCTTGCAACACGTAACTTCAGGTGAGTGCTATGTTTGTTAAAATTACCGAAGTTTTACGTGAAACTCTTCAAAACCACATCAAAAAGTAAATCAGCAAGTTTTTCACGCAACTTTTCGAGTTGTACCTACTTACAATGGAAATTAACGACTTTGCGAGTTTTATGTACCTTCACGTACATTTTTATTCAATGACATACACATAATACTTGTGTACTTACAAGTAATTTTCAAGCAATAAATGAATCAGTGCATTGGTCCTATGGTTCTATGGCAGATGGTCCTATCACCATAATAATGGAATATATTATCATGGTGGTAAATTAGAACGAGAATATGGGAAATTAAGTTTTATGAATCATTATCAGTCACGGGCCACCCACCGTTGAACATAGGTAAGTCTCTCCCAAACATTTCCAGAGCTTTGGTCAAATGCGCTCTGAAATATTAAATCGGCTGAATATTGCTATAGTAAATCAATATTACAGGGCTCTCTAATTGAAAATCTCTTTCAAACACAGACAATAGTTTCACAGATTCTAAAAGAACTCTATTCGTTTCGTTAACAATATTTCCCTTCATCTCTTGTCAGCATTCGAATACGACGAAAATTAGGGACGAATTCTCTTGATGGTTGTTCGTTTGACGACATTTTATTAAGAGTAGGTACCTACGCACAGCGAATCACAATGAGTACATTAGAAATCTCATTAAATATAGCGAAAGAGAAGTTGCCTTAATTTGAAAATGTTCAATGTTCATCGATCACGGGTTTGTTCAGATTTTTTCGATTTCGAGTAACATTTCTAAGAATTTTATGTTGAAACATTGTTAGTTTCGTTAGTAGGCTAATGTTGTTAGGTAAAGTAGTTGTATTTGGAATTGAAGGTTTTTGTTTATTAAAATTATTACCTACCTAATTAGGGAATTTAATAAAGGGGAAATAGAAAGCGCCCTTGACGCGCGGCTAGGGCGTTTTCTTTATCGAGTATTTTCAGATTGTTATTTTTTATACACAAATAAAATAAACAAATATTGCAGGATATTCCACACATCGCCATCTAGCCCCAAGCTAAGTAACTAGACTTGTGTTATGGGTACTAAAAACGGATATGCTACATAAATACTTTTTCTTTTGTAAATATATACTTATAATACATAGTAACAACCAGACCACAGACAAATATCTCAGCATAAATACTTGTCTGAGGCGGGAATCGAGCCCGCAACCCAGCATACATGTTGTAAAACTATAACCAGTGTAGACCTGATATAGAAAACTCCCTAGGCGCGCGGCTAGGGCGCTGTGAAGATTAAAAACCTGCCACGCGCACGCGTCTTTTTAAGTATACAGGGTTATTGGAAATTATACTAGCAAGCCGTTAAGGGCTACTTCTGTGCACCTAAACAAACAACTTTTGTTCTACGACTTTTGGAAATTCGAAAATAAAATGAAAATTTTGAGGTTATGTATATTCTAAAAACAGCAGATTATTCAAAACCATGGTCATTCAGACCAAGAACAGTAGATGAAACTTAAAAAATACATAAAATTTTAAGGTTACTGACCTCTCCGTGTAAACAGCTGATTTTCAGGTAAAGCTAACCTCAAAATTTTCGAATAAATGTTCGTATTTCCAAAAGTCGTAGAACAAAAGTTGTTTATTTAGGTGCACAGAAGTAGCCCTAAACGGCTTGCTAGTATAATTTCCAATAACCCTGTATAGTTCGCAAGTTCGAAGCGCCATACATTTTATCTTCACAGCGTCCTGGCCGCGCGGCTGGGGCGCTCTCTATATCAAGTCCGTACTAGCCATAGGCCATAGTTTTGTAACATGGTTAAAAATGAAATTCTGAAAAAAGCAAAGTTTTATACAAATATGAAGCTTGAAGGCAAGATTTTAACCGAAAACAATGGAAAACCGGAAAATTAGGTAACGCACCGTAAACATAAGTTAATGTTGTGGAACTAATGAGTTGTACAAACATGTGTAGGTCTGAATACTTTTTATAAAAATGCTTTTAGATTTTTAAGATCGTCAGTTAATTTATAAATATACAGATGGAATATTCTTTTACAGTTAAAAATATTTTAGACATAGGTATATTTAACTCTATCACTGGGTTGTTGATTTTTTATAAGTCACTACATAGTATAAAATAAAGTCACTTTTCGCCGTTCCTATTCCCTTTGTATGCTTAGATCTTTAAAACTACGCAACGGATTTTGATGCGGTTTTTTTAATAGATAGAGTGATTCAAGAGGAAGGTTTATATGTATAATACATGCATAATATAGCCGAGCGAAGCCGGAACGGGTCGCTAGTAAACAATAAATTCATATCATCCGCATACTGTCTGAGACAAGATTTACATGCCAATTTACAAATAATGTGCCCTTAAATCTGGAAGTTACAAATAAGTAATGGGTACTTAACTTTTAGAACGACCTAAAAAGGTGGATGGACTGCATAAGACAAGATATGAGAGAAATGGATGTAAACGATGAGATGACGGCTAATAGAAGTGAATGGAAGAAGAAATATAGTATAGCGCCGACCACAAATAAATTGGGATAGAAAGGCAGGCAGAAGAAGATCTCTATGATGCAAAGATACATAACCTAAGCATAGTATTTTCTAAGGTTTTCGCGACTTGAATTCATAATTATAAATATATTTGAACGGATATATTCGCGTTTTTATTTTAAACCTGTCGTTTCGGGAACTTTGCAGATCCCATGGTCACAGGCAGACTGAGATGACATTCGTCTTACAAAAAATATTATGTGAAATGCTCTCAAACTACAGGTAAAAAGGTTACTAAAAAGGTTTCATCTAACGCAGAATTGACTACGGTGTCCTTAGGTATTGCAGCTGTTGCTTGCGGGGCTTGAGACCTAACTAAATGTAGTACTGGGTCCCAAACCGGTGGTACTCTCCAACCATCCTCTCTATTAAAATTGTTGGGATACTTCTGGATTTCAAACGCCTCTCGAAGCATTCTATTCTGTGACCATGGGATCTGCAAAGTTGCCGAAACGTCAAGTTTAAAATAAAAATAAAAACGCGAATATATCCGTTCAAATATATTTATAATTATAACCTAAGCAATTTTAAATACCTAATAGTCAACCATTTATGAACCTGATCAAGGAAAATATTTAAGTACAAAATTCCGCAGCGTTTTAAGATTATTAGGTCACCCTAAAATTATTACAATTTGCACTCAGAATCACCAAAATCGACTCTACCCTTCGCTCATTACATTCCTTTTCAATTTATGTTTTCCTTTTTTTTTTAAGTCGAAAAATATTTTCATTTTCGTCTCAACTGACAGAAAGATAATAAATTCTGTTCTGCAGATAAATTGTTGAGCTTGAAACCAATTAATGCCTTTTTAGCGACCTTATTTTGTAAATCAAAGTAAAATGCAAACGTTCATTGTCACCTTGCTTTGTGTTTGTCATTAATTAAAAATGGGGTCGCCCTTGTGTCTCAGAGGCATTGTAAAGGGAAGACTTTACAAGTTTAGATGAAAAATGCTCCTTGTTTTGCGTCTCCCGTGTTTTGAAGACGACCTTAAAATGTCTTTATTATTTTATCACAGCATTTCTCAATTATAATACAAGTAATTTTTAAACTCGTTTATCTTTGTCTTTTCTTCGTAAAATCCTTTTATTTCTTTTGATGAATAAAATTATTGTTGTGTTGACGTTTCATACCGAATACATTTATACTTATTTAACATAAGAAATAGTATAACTCTATCTAATAGAGTAAAATACTATAAAATCTCCGATAGTTATTCAAGATTGAGAAAAAGTAATTCATATTTTTATGAAAAGGGCATTGTGATTAAATTAATATTTTAGTATTTTTATTGAATTACACGTTTATAAACGAAATAATACTCAGACTAGGCTGGCAACAAAAGGTCACGATGTTACCCTAAAGAAACCTCAACGGTTCGCCTTCATAAATGTTTGACATAAAAAGGTCTACTCAAGAATATTGAAGGGTATTTCGTTCTTAACTAAAATGTAACTAAACATTGAATATGCTCAGGTTTTATTTAAAAAAAAGAAATTTTTTCATACAACTATTTATGATACTTAGCATTTTTTTACAGGATAAAACATAAAACGGCTCCCCTTGGACTGGGGGAGACGACGACGGCCGAAAATTTAAAATATTTTTCGATCGTCTCGCTGATCCCCCATGTTCCCCCAGAGGATTCATCGGGACTTGAACATGTAATGACTTTTTTCTCTCATTGGATCCCCCTAGTCCAAGGAAAAAAGACCAAAAGACGATCGAAAAAAAACAATACACGAAATATAATCATACAGAAATATAGCTAGCAAATTCCAGCAATTCATATTAAATATTCTCAATACGAAATACAAATAGGTATTAAAAATCCGCAAAAAAAGAAAATATTTGCATCCAGCCACATGTCGCAAATCCCGGGATGGCTTTAAATCTTTTTATTTAACGTGCATCGGTTGACAACCGTGCTCTTTATCTTGATATTTACTCTGGGGATATATCACCACTTCTCTGGTCTTATATTTTGCTTTTTTTTTGTCGTTTTACCTTGTTATATATAAGAGTAGTATACACAACTCTAAAACAATTTCACCAAAGAACCACTCTAGTACCTTAGAAACATTGAAAACTAAATAGTTTGTATAAAAATGTCATAGAATCAACAGGAGATGAAGATAAAACAAACATTTTTGGGGGTTCCGACAATCAAACGGTGGTAGGTCTTGGCGCAGCGGCTTCTAAAACCACCCTCTGGTCAAAGTAATATGTTGCCATATGACTCATCGCGTTCCATCATGCAGTTGTCCAGGCATGTCGTTCGAATTCTAAGCGAATATGTGTCAGTGACAAAAAGAAAACGACTGAAGAAAGTCAACAATACAGTGCTTCATTTGATGTATACGTCAGTGCGCTGATTGTGACGCAGCCATCTTGTAAATGTAGGAATAAAATTACGGAACGTGGTTCATTCTGTCGCAGTAGCTTCCTGATGTCTGAACTTGTTCATGGTCGCACAATTTATTAGACTTTGTAGTACAATAATGCTAATGGGTATGTAATTTATATGATTAAAAAATATGTTCTAATGATAAGTACCTTTAGATTTACGTAACTTACGCTCAGATTTGGTTAAAATAGGTGGTCCTTTATATATGCTACATCCTTGACCTCATCGTCAGCATTGCTTCCCATATATGAGATTGAATGCAAACCTATTTTGCGTAAAAAAAAAGTCAGTACAGTGGACGTTTATAAACAGTCTGATGATCTGTAGTTCTAATAGGATCACCATTGTTAGGTTCTTAGAGGTATAGGGATTAAGGATATTGCCTTTTATCTATTCTTGTCTGTGCAAAACAAAGTCTGGGTCAGGTACAGTAGCTACACCTACGTAAATCTGTTTACCTATTGGTAGGTAGAAACATCTTTCCAATAGAATTTGGGTCGTGCTTCTAAACAGGCAATACGTGCACTAAATATTTATTGCTTGAATTCGAATAACCTAAAATTTATATGTAATTGCATAACCCTAAATGTTTTTTCTATCTATTTAATATACATACATTATGAAAGATTAAGTTTAGACAAAGCATACGTAGAGCTTCGTTATAGCAATTGGCATATTACACACGCCTTTCAGGTACTTATATTCTCTGCTTTTAGGCCAAATGGCAAAAAACGGAACCCTTATAGATTCGTTATGTCTGTCTGTCTGCCGTATGTCACAGCCACTTTTTTGTATTTACTTTATTCTGTAACCCTTACGGGAATGCTATTACCGATCTGCTCCCACTTTCGGTATCTCGGGTCACTCTTGCAAGGCGATGGTGATATTGACCGGGACGTTGTACCTCGGATTAACTCTGGATGGTTGAAATGGCGACAGGTCACAGCAACCATCTGTGATCCATGGATGCCCCTTAAGCTGAAGGATAAAATCTATAAAACTGTGATAAGACCTGTCGTCATGTATGAATCGGAATGCTGGGCCGTGAAGAAGAAGGATGAGAGAAGATTACATACAGCGGAGTTGAGAATGTTGAGATGGATGTGTGGAGTAACGAGGATGGATAAAATAAGGAACGAGTATATTAGAGGACGCCTGAAAGTAGCACCAGTTACTGAAAAAGTAAAAGGGGTTCCCTTTTACGTTTAAATTGGTATGGACATGTGATGAGAAGAAAGGAGGCGCATGTAACTAGAAGAGTAATGAGTATGAATGTAGAGGACGACCGAAGAAAAGATGGATGGACTGCGTGAGATGACGACTAATAGGAGTGAATGGAAGAAAAAGACATATTGCGCCGACCCCAAATAAATTGGGATAAGGGCAGGAAGATGATGATTTACTCTGTAACCCCTATTGTTTAATGTACTCTATGTCTGTAACTATCTCTTATTGTTTCTTATTTGTGTGTATACTATGTCGTGTGTTTGTTCGATTCTATTCATAATCTAATCTTGTTTTTTGTCGATGGGACGGTAGATCCTATTTCAACTAAGCTGAAACCTTAATTAAGCCCTACATTAAGAATGTTTTTATGACCGATTTCCACTAAACTTGACCGAAACAACTCCAATTAAAAAGTAAAATAAAGAAAAAAAAAGAAAAAAAATTCCATCGGTTTTCAGTAACAATTCACAGCCTCTAGAGAAATAATCTCGTCTGAAATCATATTTCTATAATTTCAAAGCAGACGTTAACCTGTGATTGTCTACACGAACAAGGTTACTAACCTTTTTACATCGTACTCCGGTTATATGAATATACTCATTTCCATCTATTATTTCGACTTGTATTCCGAGAACGTTGTTTCAAGCACCCTTGAGATCAGATGCTTCTACTGTGAACACTCTATTGTCTAACAAATGGCAAAGTATCACGTAGATATGCCAATTAAGGACCATTATTTGTGTTTCAGTGAGAATTTGTGAAAATAAACATGAGATAGAGTTTTCTGTTTTTATTGCTATAACAAAAATAACGTTGTATTCTTCGTATAGTGGACTTCGTTTAATGGTATTAGATTAGTAGAAAATGGTGGGACGTTTGAAGAATTCGCTGAAATATTTTTTATTTAATGGACCCTTATGTTACCTATAATCAGCATGTCAGGGAAAAAAACAATAATATCCGTCTTACCGGTCTACGAAAATCGCATTACTGTTTTCCGAAGGGGCTTACATCGATTTCTTCTTATAAGCGACCTCGTATTTTAATTCTTATCTAACCCAAACCACGGTTACCATTATAATCATTTTTATGATTTTTTTCTTTTTATAAGTATCTTTTAACGTATTATTTTAAAGTTAGTACCTAGTTACTTTTTAAGTGCTACGTTTTTCGTTTTAAATTTGAAAATTATAATTTGAGTAGTGTTCTTGTTCATTGCTAGGAGCAAACGCAGATAATTTGGGTTTCTATTTCGATCGGCTGATATTATTGAATAGTCTGTGAGTTTTGTGAGAGAGTTGTGAGACAAATTTGTAGTGTGTGCTAAATCTATCCTCTATCTTTACATATAAAATTATTTGTCCTGACTGACTGACTGACGGATCAACGCACAGCCTAAACCGCTGATCGTAGAGACCTGAAACTTGAAGGGTGTGTTTTTTGTATGACGTAAGCATCCGATAAGAAAAGTTTTTCCAAAATTCTACCCCTTAGGGGGTGAAAAAGGGGAGCAAAGTTTGCATGGGATAACGTGATTCCTTGGTCCATTTTCGACTTTTACGCGAAGTCGCGGGCATAGGTAGCTAGTCTATATAAAAAGCCCGACAGCCTGACTGAATCTATATCAAAGACCTGGACTGGACAGCTCACTCTATTAATTTATAATATATTTTGTTGTAGTTTAATACAAATTCGTAATATTTTATTCACAAATACCAAAAATGTTTACGTGATTATCCGTTGCTCGTATTCCAGATCAAGAAAATCAAATCCATACACTTTCACCGCATTATTTGTTCCACCGAAACACAAAATAGGTTATCAATAATTCACTTTACATACGCTCATGGATTTATTCATGGTCGTAAAAGGGATTAGTACGCCATATTCAATGGTCTGGAAAATTGACGCACCATGTGTATAAAATTAGCGCTCACAATGTTACTAGGATTTATGCCCGAAACTTGGGAAATACTGAGTTGAGAATTTATTATATTGTTTTGTATTTGTTAGATAAGCTAATACTACTGACGGATCTATCTTATATCTATACATATAAAATGCTTTGTCTTAAATGACTGACGGATCAACGCGCTAACGCACAGCCTAAACCGCTGATCGTAGAGACCTTAAACTTGGAGGTAGGCTACCGATAAGAAAGGATTTTCCAAAATTCTATCCCTTAGGGGATGAAAAAGAGGGACAAACTTTGTATGAGACAACGTGATTCCTTGATCCATTTAAAACTTTTACGCGGCAAAAGCTATTATTCATATATAGCTAAGAGTGAGGATAATGCAAGTAATAAAACCGCATTAATAATCAGTTCATATATTTGAAAAAAACATAACAAATCGATCATGCCGTTTGACGGTGAAGAACAACAAACAAACAAGATTTTTACATTTATAATAAAGAAGCATCTGCCCGCGCCCCATTTCACCCTCTTAGGGGTAGAATTTTGATAAACCCTTTCTTAGAAGATACATTTTCACAAAGAACATTTCTTCAAAAAATCATGGCTTTAGGACTAGTGCTTTGAGCAGTGCGTTTATCATTCAATTAGGAGTTTTTATTTTGTATTTATAAATATCAACGTAATCGAAATAAAACTTTTAATAAACATTGACGGTTTCATAATACCGTAATCCTTTTAGAGAGTGAGAGGTTAGAGAAATCTTGCGATGTTGTTTCTCAGCGGGATCATGTGAACCACAAATCTCTTTAAGTGCTTATCAGCAGGATTCTAAGTGGAGACAGTGTTGGACATTCATATGACCAAGAAATATAACTGTACTTAGAAATCTACTGAAATTCTAAGATTTGTGACAAGAATGAAGAATATTTGTTGTTCAGGTGATAATATAACAAAGATTACTAAGGATTTCTCTAAAAAATTAAAAGTAAATAGCAGTAATATTAGAATTTTTTTTTTTTTTAATATTTCAAACTTAGTATTGGCCGTTGAAAAAAGTAATAAAATAATCAGATTTGTCTGATATTCAAGTAACATTTTGCATCAATATCAAGTAATATCAATTTTGTTCTATATAAAATAAACTTTAATGATAACTATTCCCCGTAACGGTTCCAAATGATCACAGAAATAAACTCTATTAAAATTACGACTGAAACTGACTGTGATTCTGAAACGGTTGATGTTAACAAGGATTTTACTAGTTGTTAATTACTGTACCGTTATAAACTTGCTGTTTATTACCAACGAAAGGGTAAAGTACCGCACTTTAATGTTTGTTGCCTTACCTTACTTTACCTACTCACGCGTCTCTACCCAAGCTTCAAACTCATATATTACAATTATAGTTCTAGTTAGTGTCGAATACAGACAGACAGACACAATAGTTCCTGCAAATATAATCCCTAATTTCACACGCATAGAGGCCTAATTCGCTTAATTAATAAACGACCTCTCTGGGAAGAATGTGTCGCCGTGTATTTATGTTGGCTGAAATACAACGGAAGCCAAATTGTTTGTGAAACCCAGACGCTCAGAGTGGGTTAGTGGTTCAAACACAAATATTGTGGGGCAACTTTGAGATATAAGCCTCACTAGTATTGTTTCCTTACATTAATTTTAAGATAGATATATAATTTTTTTTTTTTTTTTTTTTTTTTTTTTTTTTTTTTTTTTTTTTTTTTTTTTTTTTTTAAATAAAAAATTGATATATAATTATACTAGCTATCTACATACAGCGTTTTATTGCAAACGATTTAGTAGTTTTTGCGTGAGAGAGTAACAAATACACACACAAAGTTTAACATTTTTAATATTAGTAGAATTTTATTCTTTTTATTTATTATGTATTTATTCTCATTATTTATTATGTATGTAATTTATATAGTACAACACCCGAATGTAACATTAAACATTTTATATACCTACCAACAAAGTAAACAAAAATCGTTAGCTACGTTTAATTTTTTGTATAACTAATGAAATTATATATTGTATTAATGAAGGCACAACGACAATATTTGTAAGATTTTACTTTGATCTTTTGATATCCGTAAATTTTATGCTGAAATCTTAAATTTGCTGTAAAACTGTAAAAATTGGAAACCGTGAATGCTCCAATACTTTGATCATTTATAAAAATACGAAGGACAAGGGTATTTCGAAATATCCGGTGAGTGGTGACCCACAAACGTTTATGTTATGGTATATGCTTGCTAACTTTTATAGAGAAATAAAATGTCTATGCATTTTTCACGATTTCAGGCAGTCTTTTCCCTTATTTTAAAAAGCAATAAAATTCGTTTATGATTTATTTCAAAAAGCTCTAATGGTACCTATTCTAAAGGCATATTAATATGTTAGTTAAGTAACTAAGGGCCACCTGCAACTTTAATTAAAAACTAAATAAATGTAAAAATAGGGCAAAACTACTTCAAAACCGGTCATTAGATAAATATTTGCTTTAATGTCAATCTGAAAATGGCTACTATAGTCAAGGTCTAAGGTAAAAAAACCTTACCTTATAAGGTACTCTAAAGGAGAAGATTTATATTAAAGTTAGTCTATATTATTCAGCAAAAAAATACAACGACTCATTTAAAATCACAGCACCTTTACCACGATTAACACGCGTAATTTTAGAGGCGGTAAAGCATAATTTTTACGAGTGTTATAAATCGTAAATTCGGTTGCTTTCTCCTAAAATGGTCTATAAAAGTTCTCAGGTGGTAGGCATTATGGCTGAACGATAAATCAGAGGCTACGGAGTGAACGCAATTCTTAAAGCAACCAAGAACCATTGAGTTCTTTAGCCAACTTGAAGTTAACAGCGAACATGAGATCCGATTATAGAACGCCAGGGACCAAGGTGGCGGTGTGCTCCCTCGTATTACATGTTCTAGATTGGATTAACTTTTTAATTAAATTATTTTATAATTTAACTAAGGTTTAATACACAGTTATGAGTGTTTTAGTTTTTTTTATCAAAATTGTGTCTAATTTAAAATTATGTTAATTAAATAGAGCGTCTGATGATTTTCCTATGTTTAAAACATTTTTGTAAAACTTATAAAGACAATTTGTTTTAAGCTTGATAAAATTTTATGATGTTTTCCTATATTTTGAACATATTTAGCAAATGCGGTTCAAGATTTGTGAATAGAATATACTTTCTAGTGTACAATTGTACACGGTACTAATTTTGAATTTTGTACAAAGCCTAGCGGGATGATTCAAAGTTTTTTCTGTCTTACAAAAGTAAGCCAAATGTTTCGAGTATACAGTCTTATAATAATCCATCATTAGGTAGGTATTTGCGACGAGTAAGAGCCAATTATGATCGAGTTCCTTGGATCTTATGCTTTAACAATAGGATTACTCTCAAGCCTATGAAACGGTTCAATTACCATGGGAACAGTCAGGTTTATATAGAGGTATAACTCAAATTAATCCCTTACCTGGGTATTATTTTATAATAATAAAATATAGCTAGGTAAGTACTTACAACAACAGATAATTTCTTAAAATATTAGGAACGACTTTATCGAGTTGTTTAATAGATCAAAAGTATTTTAAATCAAATTAAATAGCTCAATACATATGTTGCAAATGGGTTGTCATAAATATTTTAGTCAAGGATAATATATGATTAATGAAATAATTTTTAAACTTCTCTGGTTTGTTTAAGAGAGAAATTCCATACCAATCGAAAGTATGAACCCTAGTACTGTAGTAGACTATGCAAACGTTAGGTTAAGCACTCTTTACCGTCATACCTCTTGGGTAGGCAGCTAAATCGATACTTATCATTTCCACTGGTCTGGTTAATGAATTAAAGTTTAGTTAAAATAAAGATTATTGTATTTCATTGGTATGAAATTCGTTTATTTCAAAAACATGAAAAAGTTAAAAAAAAAATGAAACATTTTGGACTAAATTTTTTAGGCAACCCATTTGCATTAAATTATTTTTATTGACCTATTTAATTTGATATAAAATACTTTTAATTCATTAAACAGCTCGATGAAGGTCGTTAAAGAGATCTTGTACAATATGGAATTAAGGAAAATATAAAATAGAAATGATAAAGTTGTTATTTATAGCCTGGAAGGTGAATCAGCTTAAGCGTTGCCTTCTACCTCAAGGATTTCTTGTGAAACTCTCGTGTCTTCGAAGAGAGCGTCCTTCAAGTTATTCTTGTATCTCCCTATATATATAAAATTCTCGTGTCACGGGGTTCGAACTTGAACTCCTCCGAAACGGCTCGACCGATTCTCATGAAATTTTGTGAGCATATTCAGTAGGTCTGAGAATCGGCCAACATCTATTTTTTATTTTGTTTCCTTTAGTTTTTTTTTTAAATGGCAAACAAAGTTTGCCGGGACAGCTAGTATTTATATAAAACTAAGTTAGGCATTAAAACCTAACCATACAAGAACACAGCTATTATTATAATCGAGAGAAATATAATGGTAAAGTACTCAACCTCGAAAGGTTTTATCGTAATTTCGTATTTATGAACTTCTCCACTTAGTCGGTTATTGAATGAAGGTCGCTAAGTACGAATGAACCAATGGGCAACAGTCGCCGCCAAAAGTATAAACTTAAGTAAATATTCGTATAATCCCGCATAACTGCGCCACCCGTATCGTCTTTTTGAAGTTATACTTCTTTTGGCGCGATGGAGAAAAATGATGAGAGTGAATTTTTACGATGCGCGCGCACACCGACACCTAAATTCTACATAGTAAAGTTAGTTCTAGGTGGCCGCAAGATGACACCTGTCATAAAACCAAATAGTTTGCATATATCTACTACGTGAAAATGAAAATGAGGTTAGTACAAAGAGGTACTACTACATAATTATTTTAATGTAATTAATTATTTATATGTGACTGGAAAAAAGTATTACTTCTTACGCGCATACCTACATAAGTACACGTACCCATTTTTAATTTTTTCAATCATACGATTTGACCTACATCGTGTGTACATTCATCTACTCTAGCTTAAAATAACAGCAGCTCTCCCGAGATTTTAGGTGTATGTTTTGCAAAGATGTACTCAAATGAACCCAAACTTGGTATGTTTGAAAAAATCTTTAGAAAAAAAAAAAGGCTCATTTATATAGCTTTTGTGTGTCCAGCTATAGACCGAGACTTAATCCGCGTAGGGTTTTCAATTTTCCAAAATCCTTAGCCGATGCCTACGTTAGATGTAACAGCTAACTGCTATTTGTATGCCTAATTTTAGTCCGATCCATTCATTGGTCTGAGGTGTGCGTCAGTCAGGACTTTAAAATAGTTGCGCTCCGCGATTTCACCCGCGTAACTCTCGATCCCGTGGGTATATGGAAATATAAAATAGCCTATAGCCTTCCTCGACAAATGGACTATCCAACACAAAAATATTTTTTCAATTCAAACCAGTAGTTCCTGAGATTAGCGCGTTCAAACAAACAAACTCTTCAGCTTTATAATATTAGTATAAATATTATTTTCATGACGAATATTTTTATTTTCTTACTTTCGGCGATGACTGTTCCCCCATTATCGTATTTCCGAAACAAGCAGATGCCCTTCGCAGTGTTTCGCAACAAAAAGAGGTGCCCGCCAAAAGATCAATGGAAGTTTGTTGAGGTATATTGAATTTTCTCTTAAAAGGCCACTAACAATGCCTCTGACGTGGGTCTGAATGGACATAGGGTTCGAGTGCTTTCCCCAACTTACTAAACATTGTCTTACAAAGAAGACGATGGAGGCAAGATGTTCAGACATAATGGTTGTTCAAACTGATAATAAAGTTCGATATTTTTGTATTGCTTCTTTGATTTGTGAGACTATTACAAATGATAGTTATTATTTTCCCAGTTCATACTGGACCTTTAATTTTATTTTTACAAATACCTACTGAAAGGCTACTTAATAGTATCTTAAGTGGCGATCAAATTTACAATTTTAGTGTATGCTTCAATAGGATAGGAGCGTCTTAAATACCCCCCTAAATACTTAAGAGCCGTTTTAGTATTCGGGCATAAAACCCAGTAAAATAATTACTATGAATACAAATCGTGTGAGCTTAAAAAGTTTATTAAAAATTATATAATATTTTTCTTGTGTTTTAGATGTACAATAAGAACTCTCTCGAAGTAAACAATCATATTCAACTGTTTAAAATAACTTAAAGTATTAACGTTATATCTTTCAACAAGAAATGGAAACTAGAGGCACCTAAGTATCTTAAAATTTTACGTAACATAATTAAAATTACGAAAACTTTCAGTACAATACGTATAGCAAATCGTCTAAGTACTTGATTGACTTTTTCCCGAAATTAGGTTAGGAGGAAAGGGTACCGGCGGCTTTTTTCATACAAACTATTACAAACGTAGTCGACTGTTTTCTCCCTGGATAATGACACTAGAGCAAATATTTTTGGTGCATAAAACTTATAACTGCCATGATCATGGCCCTATTTTTTGTTTTTTATTATTTTGTAATTTTTTTAATTTTTATTTCTATGATAATTAGAAAATGAAAAAAAAAACAAAACATAGGGGCATAGTCATTTATAGGTTTTATAGGCAATTATAGGTTTTATGGCACAAAAATATTTGTGCTAGTGTCATTATTCAGGGAGGAAACAGTCGACTACGTTTGTATGGAGAGAGCGCAGGTACCCTTTCACCTTAATCCCCCGCGAACAAGGCTAAAAGTTTAATTAAAGGACTTCAGTAACACAATCCGAAAATCGCTGTTCCACCAATTATTACACAGCTTTACTTGTAAAGTAAAATTTTATAAACTTTTGTAATTACCTTACTTAAATGCCATAATCGTACTCATTGAAAATTTGACCAATTAGGCAACCAATGTGAGTGTTCTTAGTAACTTAACAGGAAAGGGTACCGGATCTCTCTCCATACAAACGTAGTCGACTGTTTCCTCCCTGGATACGAACAAACAAACACTAGAGACTAGAGCTAATATTTTTGTTGCATAAAACCTTTATCTGCCATGACTATGACCTTATTCAATTCAATTCAATTCAATTCATTTATTTATCAGATAACATAGATCCATCAATGTTAGTAGGTACTTACAACTATGTTAGTAACAATTTAAATAAAATATATTAAGTAATAGTCTAGTCAATAAAATATATATACTTATTGGTGAAACCACCCGCCACCTCAATACAGTGATACATAGTGGGTTCATACATGTTAGCTATTACGTTTACGATGCTGTTGGAGCTACCACGTACCCGTTCAAGCAGAGAGGCTGCTCTTTTTCGTAGTATTGCATGAAAACAATCTACTCCGGCATCCGCGAACATCCCAGATGCACTGCACCACCGTGGCAGTCCCATCAACATCCTAAACGCGTCATTATGTCTTGTTTTTTTTATATTCTAATTATCATAGAAAATAAGAGTTGAAAAAACAAAATATCACTACATACTCGTAGTATAAAACAAAGTCGCTTTTTCTGTCCCTATTTCCCTTTGACTGCTTAAATCTTTAAAACTACGCAACGGATTTTGATGGGGGTTTTTTTAATAGATAGAGTGATTCAAGAGGAAGGTTTATATGTATAATACATGCATAATATAGCCGTGCGAAGCCGGGGCGGGTCGCTAGTATATAATAAATAAGACATAGGGGCATGGTCATGGTAGTTATAAGATTTATGCAACAAAAATATTTGTGCTAGTGTCATTATCCTGGGAGGAAACAGTCGACTACGTTTGTATGGAGAGAGAGTGGGGTACGTTTAATCTGAAGTGTTGCGTACAGTGTTTGAGAAACTTTACAATGTTAAAAACAATATTTTAATTTGTTTCAGGTGTTGAACAATGAAAATTATATGCTAATCATTGGTAAGTAATATATTTTACTAATCTTTATGCCTTGTCCTGAATAACGGATCAACGCACAGCCTAAACCACTGATCTTCAGGTCTCTACGATCAGCGGCGAGGAGGGGTGTATTATGTTTATGACGTAGGCAACTGTTATGAAAGGGTTTTGAAAAAAATCAACTCTTACGTGGACGAATCCGCGGGGGAAAGCTAGTCTAGAATAAATATTACCCACCACCAACCCACGACCCAGTTGGCATAATGGTTACCATGCCAGACTGCCAAACACAGAGTTGCGGGTTCGATTCCCGCCACAGACAAGTCTTTATGCTTAAATATTTGTCTGTGGTCTAGTTGTTTCTATGTATTATAAGTATATATTTACAAAAGAAAAGTACATAAGTAGTATATCCGTTGTCTAGCATCCATAACACAAGTCTAGTTACTTAGCTTGGGGCTAGATGGCGATGTGTGGAATGTCCTGCAATATTTATTATTATTATTAAGTGGTAAGTAGGTAATCTAGTTTTCTAATCCTAACTCATCATCATCATCATCTGAGCGATGTTCCCGATTGCATCCCTCTCGGGAGCCTATATAAGAAAGTAGTGTCTGGTGCAAAGAATACCTCATTATTATAGTTCCGATTCTGTCTTTCTTAAAGTACAGTTACAAGTTGAAAAAAATCATTTTTCAAATTGTACAATCAGGCAACAAAAGTCTTAGATGGGTATCGTCTGATAAGTATTCGCAAGAGAATGACAAAATGGTCATAAATGCTGGCTTAAAAAAAATTAAATGATTATTTTATGAATCACTAGCAACCCGCTCCGGCTTTGCACGGCTATATTATGTATGTTTTATACAGTCACTCTATCTATTAAAAAAAACCGCATCAAAATCCGTTTTGTAGTTATAAAGATATAAGCACACATAGGGACAAACAGCAGAAAACGACTTTGTTTTATACTATGTTGTGATGGAGCGTACTTTTGTGGTTATCTAAAGATTTCTCCATCTATAAATCATTTAACAAAGCTTTTTTTTACAAAGAAATATACACCAGAAATTCTTCGCTTCATTTTTGCTTATCTGGGTATATCTGTGATTGAGCCGTGGGACATTACAGATGCTTTCAAACAGAAACCTTTTAAAATTTTGCGAGTCTGTCCTGGGAATACCTAACTTGTGAACATTTTTAAATAATAAAATGAAGAAGACTGGAATCTATGAGAATAAATATGACCAGCGTAGCTGCCCTGGCATAATAATTTTTAACTGCATATACATGACTTTTTAACCGACTTCAAAAAAGGAGGAGGTTCTCAATAATCTCGTTACAGCACTGAGCTCCAAAACATTATGCAGTGTCCATTGTCTTTTCCTTCACAAGATGTGCTCGTGTGCGTAAGGTACATATACTCACCTACCGGTAAAAAAATCAATTAGATATAATCACTACATAGTATAAAATAAAGTCACTTTTCGAAGTCCCTATATCTCTTTGCTTTGTATGCTTAGATCTTTAAAACTACGCAACGGATTTTGATGCGGTTTTTTTAATAGATAGAGTGATTCAAGAGGAAGGTTTATATGTATAATACATGCATAATATAGCCGTGCGAAGCCGGAGCGGGTCGCTAGTCTAAAATACAACGAAGTAATATAAGTACATACTTCTATGCTTATATCTAACTACACAAAATTTAATTATTTAAGCAATTTATAGTTTTGTTGCACTGGCGTCTTTCTTTTTATACTTGCGTCCCTCGAAAACCCCTAAAGATCCCTAAATAAACAAATACCTTATTTATTTGGGGATCTTTGAGTCACGAGCGTATAGGTAATATTCTAAACCGTGCTACATCTAAGACCACATCGTCACTTATCATCGTTTGAGATAGTGGTCAAACGCTGACCTATTTATTTATAGAAATATACTATATGTATATAGGGAACATTATGCTAGGCGATGTCTGAAACCACAGCTTCAGAAACATTAATCCTTCTAAATCGTGTCAATCACTTAACCAATGAAGTGATTCTTAATCTGTCAGGAAAAAGGAAACTAAACTACCAGTAGAAATACAAAACAAATCACACGTGACAAACGTACAAAATACCAAGATTTATTTATCACGGTTCAGAAATTTCCTGATTTAGGTAGGAATTTCTTATTGACGATCGAGGATCCAACATTCCAATGGGGAAATGAGGTTTCCATGTTTTAGTTGTTTGTTGGATTATCGAGGGAAAACGGACAGCTTGTTTAGAAGAAAATAATCTGTTACTTTCCTGTCAGATTATGTTATGCAAAAGTTTTACATATTTCTATTTCCGGTACGATTCCTGTCTCAAACAAATATTAAAAAGATATTTGTTTCTGCTAGCCTAGCATGAAGACCAAAACACGATACGATAAAGCGATATAACTACATCAACTCTCAAAATATGATAGATAAAGCCGCCATGTTGAATTTTTATCATATTTTTTATAATAAAAATTCAACACGGCGTCTTTATCTATCATATATTGAGAGTTGATGTAGTTATATCGTGTGATATCGCTTTATCGTATCGTGTTTTGGTCTTCATGCTAGGCAGGCTGGTCTCGATGTTGCTGTACGGATAGTATTTACAAAATAAAAGTATATTATTATGTATTATTTTCGGTTATGACATGGTAACGAAAACGACATGTGAATTCCGTTTTCATAACTGGTTATCAAACAAGAAAAAAATTCCATGTTCGTAACTGGTTATTAAAGATCAGTTACGAACGTGGAGTAAAGGTTATTTTCAGGCACCATAACCTAGCCTTGTTGCTTAGTTAGCTTCGGGCTAGATGGCGCTGTTTGAAATGTGCTACAATATATATTATTTATTGTATCATGTGTATAAAACAATTGACTTGCACAGAAAAGAATAGATTTTATCTACGACTTCGTCCACATCGGCGTTGAATTATTCAAAATCTAACTTAACCGGATGCTTACGTCATAACAGCTTTCTGTCTGTTAAATATTAGCCTGATCTGTCCATTGCAATTGGCTTGATCTGTGCGTTGATTTAACAGTCAGTCAATCACAACTTTAAATTTTATACTCATAGATTTTGTGGCTAACTGATTTTAAAATTATGTGGTCGTGATGAATGTCCACAAATATTAAGTCCATTATTGTCCTGAAATCAACCCCTTCTTTGATTCTTATCCATCCAAAGGTTGCCTGAAAGAGAGCGCTTTTAGCGATAAGGCCACCCCCTGTGCCATATTCTTTAGTTTTTTAACCGACTTCAAAAAAAGGAGGAGGTTCTCAATTCGGTTGTATATATGTTTTTTTTTATTAATTTTCTTTTATCAGATATTATGTACTACTTATTAGAATTAATTTTGTGTTTACTAGTGTTTTGTTTTTATGCTGCAATAAAGTATTTATCTACCTATCTAAATCAATAATTAGATGCCCACGCAGTTCTGTTAGCTCAGAAGTTACTCCAAATAGGTATCTACCCATCACGGTATTACGTTTTGAAACACATTAATCCCACGCAGTGTTACTTGTTTTGCTACTCTCATACGCCAACGCAACCATCATCTATCACTTTTGAGGTAACATTCTCTAATTTGTTTATATTTTGAAAATATTACTCTGTGGGACATTATTGATTGACTATTAAAGAGCCAAAGTCAAAGGCAAGTCAAAATTCCTTACTCATTTGGAATCATATACCTAATTTAAATAAAATAAAATCGAAAAGTCTTAAAAACAACCTACTATACTTGAAGCTCAATAAAGCTTTGATGCAAAAAAATAATGTGATTGGTTCGATTATTTTTCCAAAATTATCAACAGATTCGATTCCCGACTAGGATAGGTAATAATTTTCAACATTGATTTTGTTGGGAATTATTCCACAAATCCACTTCTCAGGTTTTACTCTGGCAAGTCTAATTTTCAGACGTTTTCTTATTACCTGTCTAATCGATGTACGTTACTCTAGTTAAGTCGCATCTTGGTAAATATTCAGGTAGAGTTAGCTTTTACCGGCTCTGTAACTATAATAATAATCTAAATCATTGTTACGGTAGGCGCCATAGTATCCATAGTTCTCCAGTCTTCTTCCATCCCATTACAATAGCCCTACTAGTTTTCTCTTGTAGTTGATCAATAGTTCTCTATAAATCGGAGGATGTTCTTGGCTGCATTTTATAGTGTAGACAGGGATAATTGCCGGTTTCGTGTCCACATCATACTTTGCTATTAAACTTGTTATTGTAAAGGGCCTCTACGTGTTAGCTTTTGCTTCGGGGCTTGAGCCCCGGATCTTTGGGGGGCCTTTCAAAGGTCCGGGGCTCCATAGCCTCATGATAACAGATATTTCAAAACGTTATTAAAATTCAAACACTTACGTAATGAGTGTTTGTTAATTCAGTGTCGGTAAATTTTTATTTCAATATAATTTTATACTTAAATTCATTGCTTCATACCTATAATCATTACATAGTATAAAATAAAGTCACTTTTCGCCGTCCCTATGTCCCTATGTCCTTTTGTATGCTTAGATCTTTAAAACTACGCAACGGATTGTGATGCGGGTTTTTTTAGTAGATAGAGTGATTCAAGAGGAAGGTTTATATGTATAACTAGCGACCCGTCCCGGCTTCGCACGGCTATATTATGCATGTATTATACATATAAACCTTCCTCTTGAATCACTCTATCTATTAAAAAAAACTGCATCAAAATCCGTTGCGTAGTTTTAAAGATTTAAGCATACAAAGGGAAATAGGGACAGAAAAAGCGACTTTATTTTATACTATGTAGTGATAGTGATACATGCATAATATACCCGTGCGAAGCCGGGGCGGGTCGCTCGCTAGTAATACTACATTTTACAAATCAAATTATTCGCAATCCGAAATAATATTTTTCACGAGAAACATCCCGAATGTTGCGTAAAGTATTTTTAGAATTTAAAGTATATATTATTCAAGGTAGGTACCTATTTTATTCAACGTGTAATTTGAAAACAATTAAAAGCTGTTTTGAAATGTAAAATCTTAAATTGTAAGCTACGTGTTACATCATATTATTTAAGGCCTTTTAATGGGCGTTTGTTCTTCATAAATGTGGGCGTTGAATGAGTGAAATAATGATACCAGAATAATAAACTCATAGCAAAATTTAGCATAGTATTTTCATCAACAAAAAGTTTATAAATAGAAATAGACGAAAACAAAAATTATTTAGAACGGCGCGGCGTGATTACCATTTAGCGGACATGCTACATTCTCGAGCTGATCGTCCCTTGCCATCAGGTCTTCTTCTTTGCGTGTCGATTCCGGGTATAAATACTTTTTATTTATTTTTGGATTTTTTATTTTTGTTATTTGGTTATATATTTTTTTTTTTTTTTACTATAATTATTTACATGCCAAATCCAGTCCAATAGGTTGCCACAGCTATGGCATCGTCACTTGCTATGTAGAGATCTTGTTAGGTGCAGGAGGCAGAGCTTGCGAGGCACATCAGAAGGATATCAGGTGATGAGCAGAACTGCAAGCCATTTTATGTAAAAAAAAAAACAATATAAAAACATAGTAAATGTTCCTTTATAACAGCTTTAATAGTGAAATAACCGCGTTACTCTAAAATTCTAGACCGAAACTGTCACAGACCACGACATGGAGTACATGAAATTCCAAATAACCGTTTACCTTTTCCAAGATCGTGTTGTTAAAGAAAAGAAAACGAGTCAATGTAAATGTTAAACGTAACATAACAACACAATACAGGTAACTACAAAACGTCACGTACACGAACCGAGATCACGATTTACATTTATTTCAAATATCTGATTTCCACTTCATGATAAATCTCAAAGCTTTTAAAGGCCAACGGGCAATGTTCAATCTGTAAAACTGTTCAAAGTAACTGTGAAGTATTCGAGCAATCCGACTACCTAATAATTTTCAACTCGCTTTTGACGTCAGTCTTTGTAAAATCGATCGTTATAAACTGCTGGTGGCCATAAGAAAAATTGAACCTGAATATTATTCATACCACGAAACCGCAGCAGATTTGACCTATGTACGAGTAAGTATATTTTACGCAGATACTGATGTTCATAACAAACTGCGAGTATTAAATTTTGATAACACGATAAAGTTCCTCAGAAAGAAATGTTTTCATGAACTGATTGAAGCTTTTAAAGCAAGATGAGGGCAGTAAAGTGCTCCGTCAAGTTTCGGGCAACCATCTCAGTACTACTTATTTCCTTTAACAAAAGACAGGCAAAACTTTCTTGACGAAAGTAATAACTCGTTCTCCATGATTTTACTTGAGTTATTTTTGCTACTGCTGCTACCTAGCAAATAACTATAACACCAGCCTTAGTTATTAAACGAGGGGGTATGCTATCAAATCAATTTATGATTTAAGGGTTAATAATTTTAGTGGATATACACAGAAGCATTTCTAGCGGAATCTGGGAACATAAACACTGAATCCGAACATTCTGTGTTCGCGTGAGTACAGAAACCATAGCAGGTACGTCCTTGTTGTTAGATTTTTATTTCATTTGTGACTTAGGATAGCTAAAGTAGATTCTTAACGAAACTCATCTAAATGATTCATCTCAAGAAATGTCAAAGTTATGTAATGGGTTAAAGTAGGCAACTGAGTCCAGAATCTTCCATATTAGGTAGACATCAATTTCTCAGTATCACCAGATGGAAATTCGGGATTCAAAACTACATTTTGCCGGCCTCTTTTCTGTGTTAGATTTCAGATTCAGCAACCTAATAACTACCTAGTTTATGTACCTATATGAAGGTCTTAAGTCTGCTTCAAAGTTAGTAAGAATATCTGTTTCAAATCTATATATGTATGTAGGTATATTATATAATATGTTACATCAAATAATACAATGGCTTTAGTTCTCGATACATTTCATTTTATCGTTTTCTTATCGTTACATGTCGTTTCATTTCTTGGCTGACTTTATAGAAGCTGTGGAGTTACATTGTATTTTATTTAGATGTAACACCAAAATAATATTCTCCATTGCTTTTATTCTTCTGAGCTCTGTTACAAAAATACTTTCTGTTTTAGAAACAGACTTTACCTATATAGTTACCTGTCAAAGTATAGCTATCTAGATTATGTACATTATGTATTATGTAAGTACCTACATAATATAACTGCTAGTAATTACAGGGAAGATTAAACGTCCAGGTTATACCTGAACCTGACACTGAAGTATCAACAGCATAATTAAGTTGTACGCGCGTGTGGTTTGTAGGTAAATCAATTTGTTGTGACCTCGGTAAAATATAGTGCCATAGATAGGTAAAACGGATATTGGTAATATATTTTTAGCTACTATCCATTTTACAAAAAATGTGGGAGGTTTAAAAATTACAAAATACAAGTACCTCGCCCGGACCTTACCCCCCTTATTCTAAAACGAGGTTTAAGGATAGTCCGAGATGTGGATTTAAACCTTAGATTTAGACACAGATTTACTCGTAAAATTTAGTCAAAACACTATCCTTATAAAATCTTTATGGATAGTGTTTAGCCTAGAGTTCCCTTTATAATCTATAGGGATAGTGTTTAGACTATAGTTCACGAGTAAATCTGTGTCATATCTAAGGTTTAAATCCACATCTCGGACTATCCTTAAACCTCGTTTTGGAATAAGGGGGTTTGAGTTTTTTTTACCGATTTTCACATTTCAGCGTAAAGTACTAAAAAGTATGATATCACGATGAAAGACTCCAAATTCGACAGGTTTTTTTTACTTATAAGATAGATGCTTATTATCGCTATTATCAGACCCTGGACATCGGATGATTTAGCAAATCCAAACACGATAGACGATGTTCAGAGGATGAGTTTTAAAAGCCTTTTCAAGGGAATTTGCTTACCGATAGCATCCAAAAAGTAAATAAATTGAATCGTATAGGTACTAATCGCCTAGTTCAAATACTTCAATTAAAGTTATATGTATTAAAGCTTTAGGTAAATACCTAATGACGAAATTACAATGCTTTTTAACACATACTAGATACACACATACTGTAATATCACTATCACTATCACTACATAGTATAAAATAAAGTCACTAAATATAAAATAAGTATAAATTTTACAGTAATTTAAAAAAACGGTATAGCTCTTTAGTTAAAAAACATTCAGTTTTAAAATTTTAGCATCAAATTAGATAAATAATCAATGAATTTATTATATTTGTTATTTTTTTTTAATTCCATATGGTTTTGATGTTATTTTAAAAATAAATTTGCAGAAGTGACGTTTTGTTGGGGTAAAACTTAGAAATGCCTTTTTGTCGGGTCGCTTAATGGAAAAGTGACGTTTTGTAGAAATATCTAGGGAAATGTGACTTTTATGGCGAATAATAAATGCAAAAATTAGAATATGAAGAATCAACTTTTATTTTAAAAAAAGTGTACAATGATTCAAGAGGAAGGTTTATATATATAACACATGCATAATGTAGCCGTGCGAAGCCGGGGCGGGTCGCTAGTAATATTTATAAGATAAACTTAATTCTTACAGAAGCATCTATTAAAGAAAAACGAAGCTAAACAAAACAGTAAGTCACAATCGCTGCCTTATTAGCCTTACTAGATGTAACAGAATAGCGAAAAACGAATGAATTTCTCTATCCTCAAAAACTACGATATGTGCACAAATAAAAACAAGCCGAAACAATAACACTTGTGTATATCTTTGTTGCTTTGAATGTTTGTAAGCAAAGTAGGTACTGCTTTGTAGTGTTCATTATTATATTAGACTAGACATTCGTTTTAAATTACGGTGTAGCTGTTTGTTTGAATATCTACTGGAACATGAATTCTATTGTATCTCTAGTAGTAGGTATGTTATCAAAGTACTTTTGGTTAACAATGATAATACTAGAAAATTATTTGTAGAGTTTTATTCTTTCATTTTAACAGATGCCACCCTGCAATTTTTGGTGCATAAAACTTATAATTGCCATGACTATGCCACTATTTTTGTATGGAGAGAGCGCAGGTACCCTTCACCTTAAGAACTTCTTCTTAGGAAGTAGAATTTCTTTAGCTAACACAAATAAATCAAATAAATTAATACTTACATCTAAAATAATGCAAACCAAACCAAATAAATGACGAAATAAAAGCTCGTGAAATATGAAAAACCAAATGTATCTTACGAGCTAACCTATTTAAACACAACAAAGTTCAGATAAACCAATCAACCGAGCGTAAAAGCTACATCAATAAACCGGAGGTTCAATATTTGTGTTTCAGAATCATAGAAAATCTTGTTTGCGAGCAGTGCCAATTATGATATAGAATGTATGAGTAGTTTCCGATGCTTCCCTGTAAAGAGGGCAAGGGTAGGTCACGGCTACGGGTACTTCCTAAATCAGTTATCGAGTGCTAATGCAACCCACTTTAGGTCAAGTGCATTACAGAGCTAGTATAACCACTATATTATATACCTAGTTGTGTATAGATTGTAAATGATAGATATAGATAACTTTATTTGTACAACACAGCAAGAAACAAAACACGACACACCCAAGGTAAAGTAATAGCACGTAATAGCTAGAAAGTATATAGTCCATTGAAATGTTACATTTTTTTGGGTTTAGCGTGCATTTGTCAAAGGACACAATTTTATATTTTAGATATCATAAACCCGTGGGACATGGGCTACAATTCCTCAAACTTGGATTTATTGTATTAATTCTAGATCAGTGTCTGAAATGGAAGATTTTCAGAGCTATGCTTTGAGGAATATTAACAGATGTCACTAATAAAGATGTCAAAAGAAAGTTAAAAATTGAAAAGGTTTAATCACAAGGCTATCCTTACACCTTTTTAAATCTATGGTAATTGATCACTACCTCAGTACTGTCTAATATCCGTATGTATTCTTGTATTATTTATGTATTTATTTGTGTGTATCTATGTATATTTTGGTATGTATTGTATGTATAATTTGATATTTTAAAGCCATATTTATGTAAAAACTTAATATTTTCACCTATAACGGGTTATGTTTGGTATCCTGCTTGAGTAAATTCACAAACCACCATTAAAGCTAAATCAGTTCTTTTCCACCCACAGGTTGCCTGGAAGAAATCGCTTTCAGCGATAAGTTCGCACATTTGTGCAACTTATTAGTCCATTGAAATGTTACATTTTTTTGGGTTTAGCGTGCATTTGTCAAAGGACGCAATTTTATATTTTAGATATCATAAACCCGTGGGACATGGGCTACAATTCCTCAAACTTGGATTTAACTTTAAACTGACCCCCCCCCCCCCTTGATATCTAAAAGATACAATTGTGTCCTCTGGTAAATGCAACCCCAAATGTAACTTTTCAATGGACTAATAAGTTGCACAAATGTGCGAACTTATCGCTGAAAGCGATTTCTTCCAGGCCACCTGTGGGTGGAAAAGAACTGATTTAGCTTTAATGGTGGTTTGTGAATTTACTCAAGCAGGATACCAAACATAACCAGTTATTGGTGAAAATATTAAGTTTTTACATAAATATGGCTTTAAAATATCAAATTATACATACAATACATAAATAATACAAGAATACATACAGATATTAGACAGTACTGAGGTAGTGATCAATTACCATAGATTTAAAAAGGTGTAAGGATAGCCTTGTGATTAAACCTTTTCAATTTTTAACTTTCTTTTGACATCTTTATTAGTGACATCTGTTAATATTCCTCAAAGCATAGCTCTGAAAATCTTCCATTTCAGACACTGATCTAGAATTAATTCAATAATTTTAATATGAATCAACCATATTTGAATCTGAATAACTGCTACATGAACCTATCAAATATCCAGCTTCAATTAAATATTACAAATTAATTTGAATACTGTTCAACAATTACATCTAGTGGTAGGCAGTTACCTATGTATACGGTTTATTCCACTCTTTATTTATCTAGTTCGGTTATGTAACAATGTTATTGTTAACTATATTAGCAAAATTATAAATAAATCTGTGCACCTAAAATCTGAAAATCAGCTGTTCCTTACACGGAGAGGTCATTAACCTTATATAAGATTATTCTTCGTTTTTAAGCTTTATCTACTGTTCTAAGTCTGAATGACCTTTGTTTGAAAAATCTGCTGGATAATTATCGAATTAAAATGACATCAAAATTTTCAAAAAAATGTATGAATTTCCAAAAGTTGTAGAACAAAATTGTTTGTTTAGGTGCACAGAAGTAGGTAGCCCTCAATGGCTTGCTAATATATTTACCAATAACCTTGTAAAACTACCGGTTCGTTAATATTTTGATGCGGGCAGAGTGCATTTCAATTTAATTTCAATGTTCCACTATGAAAGCTTTGATTCTATTGTTTTAAGCTTTGCATTGAAACACTAGGTACCTACTACCCACTTCATACCTACTCTATTTAATACATGCTACAACCGAGTTTTAGTAAATTAAAGTGAATGCTTTTTGCACTATTTTTTATTGAATTCATAACACATACGGGCTTTATTTCTATGAAATTATTTGTAATTTCGTATGTAATTTAAAATGGGTATTATTAAATTCCAGAATCTTTTCAATATCAATTTTTTTGTGTTCTAATTTTACTCTTAACAATGAGAACAGTCTGTCTTCCATTCTGACAATTTATTTAGCATCCACCTTAGTGCCGTTTTTGTGGTTTAGGGGGTGATTAGGCCTCAAATTAGTGGTGATAAAGTTAGTGGTGGTCTGAATATGATCTTTTCAATCAATCAACATACCTTCTAGGGCATGTGTGTGATTAGAAATATTATCAAAGCCTAAAACTCTGCAAATATAAGACCGAAAATACAGAATTGAAAAAAAACAAAGTACCCTTGTCAACGTTAAAGAAAATGACAAGTACTTCCGAGCGCGCCGCTCTGGCTGCCGTCAGTCCATGAAAGCAACTGGAGTGTACTCTGCTTGTCAAGTAAAATGATATACTTACTTTTCTTTCATTAGGTCGTACCGCAAATTCACCTTCGAATAAATGCTTCGTGTAAAATACCTAAAATTGGACGATCGATACGTTTAAGATAGGTACAATCCACAGTCAAAAGTATCTGCCCACCGTAACGTTCACAATCCTGTGCAGCCCTATTTGAACATTATAACAACGTAACCTGTGGATCGAACCCACGTTCGGGTGGCGGCTTATACCTCTCGGCCAACTAAAGACATAGCTAACATGTTGAAAATAATAATCACACTGAGTACTTTTAATTCAAGTATTTATATATGTGTGTAACGTCTATTAGAAGAAGGTCGTAACTCCAATACTTGTTGATAGTATTATTGTAGCAAACTGATCATTTACTTATGACCCATACTGTACAAAACGTTTGCGTTAAAAAAAATTATTAATAAAGACGAAGCCACCTTCAACGGCAGACCCAGTCGAAGTTGGCGAGATGACTTGGAGTTTCTGGCAGATTGACAACCTGTCAAAGACAATATAATATGCTCATTAATAATGTATTTGGATATAATTGTTTTTATAAAATCTATTTCTGTAATAATATAAATAGAAAATATTATAGACAAAGTCACACAATCAAGTCTGCTGAATGTCCAAGTAGAAAGGTATAGCTTTTAAATTGTTTTGGCTTTAAATATTTACATCAACTTGTGCTTTCAGCTTCTTTTAAACAAATTTTAGGCCTTTCTAACAAGAAAGGCCTAAAATTTGTTTAAAAGAAGCTGAACACAATATGATGAACGGCTATAATTACGTTAGGTCGGCAACTTTGTTTTACAAAGAAGATAACTAATTAATTACCTACTGCTGCAGAAGATTAGCCAACATTGAAGTTAAATTTAGCTAGGTGTTTCTCGTTATGACTTATTATAGTTGTTTTTTTTTACAGCGGTTTTACCATTTTTTTATGAGAAGCCTCTGTACCTACATTTTTTAACAGTTTTTGACGTGATAACGTCTAATAAATTGATGGAACACCTGCATTCACTAAAAAGTGTCACGATAATATCATGACCATGACGCGTCCGTTCCTGTTAGGAAACTGAGTATTTAATACTAATACCGCTCATCTGGGCTTGAGTTATGATTGGTGACGAATAGAAGACTAATATTAAGGGAAAAAAAAGACAAAATAAAAGTTAAAAGAAAAAAATATAGGTAAAGGAATAACAAAAAAAAAATTAAATTTTCATCGTTTCCTTATGACGTTTTCGTCACAAGAAAACGATGTTTAAACCGACTTTACAATCAACCATAATTTTTTTTATTGTTTTTTTTTTCTTGAATATGCAAACAATCTCTCCCTTTGCTACAAAACCTACAAAGTAAAAAAAACAAGACATTAACCTTAAAATGTTACACAAAATGTATTTCTACTCGAGTAACCACAAAAAGCATAATTTATGAACCTCACATCTGAATATGGTAGACAGAGTGACCTTTATTCACGTGTCCAGCTTGTCTACGCACTTTACGCATTCCGTATGTACGCATAATTCTTCTATGACGAGGGTCAGCTACCAGTATCATTTATTTAACTCACTTGTATTTCATAATTTGTTTTCGGGTGTAATTTCAGAAGTTGAAACTTTCTCTATTGTTGGAGAGGCTATTCAGTACCGTTCGTAGAATGGCCGAGCCTTTAAGAATATTAAAGAATATTATAATAGGTTTATACTTAAAACTTTTTAAATATTGATTAAAATTTTAACCCGAATTATAAAAATATAGCACCCGGAGCATTAACTCTACTTTTCATAAATTACATTCAAGACTTTTGCTTTGACAAAAATGGTTGTCTGTAAAGTCGGTTTACGGACGATAATTTTACGTGATAACGTCTCATAAGAAAACGATGAAAAATTAAGTTTTTTTTTTCTTTTCTTTTTCAATTTTTTCTTATTTTTTTCTTTTTTATAAGTAAACAAGTATAAGTTTTCTATTTGTCACTTGTCACCATAACACAAGCCCAGATGAGCGATATTATTATTAAATACTCTGTTTTCAAACGGGAACGGATGCGTCATGTTCATGTTACCATGACACATGACGTCACAAAATATTACCATGACGCAATTTATTAGACGTTATTGTCAAAAATGAAAATATTATATTACCTGTGTGTGATGAGGGCCTTAATTAAAAACCAAATTTTCGTTTAAAAAGGAAATAATATTTTAAAACAGGTCATTAAATCAATATTTGCTTTGTTGTCAATCTGAAAAACAATTTATTTGTTTATTTTCTTGTTATTTTGACACTAATATCAAAGGTTGTATAACCTACAGTACATTTGGTTGTGAAGATTGCTATTTTTCGTTTAGTTCTATTTCATATGAATTACTTTGGGATCTGTCCTTGTTTACTCATATTTGGCCTAAAGATCTGAATGTTCACAAACCTTACATGTCCAAAATCGTATTCACCAATACAATAATATAACTTTCCCAATATTTCTAAAGTATGCGATCCGTTTACATTCCAAATAGTACGAGATCCCTTCAAGAACACCCTTCGTCGACCTGTTTAATAGATGAAAAGTATTTTATATCAAATTAAATAGGATATATATTGCAAATGAGTTGCCTAAAAAAATTCACTCTTCACTTTTCACTGGTTTGGTCAGTATACAAATTCCGTACCAATGAAATACATTATCTTTAAAGATAACTATAATTCATTAAACCAGACCAGTGCAATTTACTAGTAGCAAATTACTTGCACCCAAGAGTTGTGACAGGAAAATATAGTCAACCTAAAGTTTGCATATTCTATAAGCTTCATACTATCGATTGGTATGGAATTTGTCTCTTAAACAAACCAGTGAAATGTTTAAAAAACAAAACAAAAAAAATTATATTAATAATTTGGACAATTTTTTTTCATATTCATATTCATTGCTTTCATGAGTAAAGATTACAGGTGGTTTAGTCTTAAATAAGTACATTCATGATACCCGTAGGGCGTAGCATATTGATAGGTCATGTTAACTGTACATATAATTTTTAGTTAAAATTGTTTAGTTAAAAATTTTTGACAACCCATTTGCAATAAGTATATTTATTGACCTATTTAATTAGAATTTGATACAAAATACTTTTTCATCCATTAAACAGCTCGATGAAGATCGTTTTTAAAGGGATCTCCGACTAAAAGGTAATGTTATTCTTTCCCAACTTCCATGCCTTAAATCTGAAACACAAACATGGCCGTGAACAAGATTCCAATTCCAAAGAAAACCAAAGTTACGTTATGAAAAACAATTCGACATAACTCTGTTTAATTCAAATAGAAAGCTGGGATTTAGAGTGAAAACAGACTACTGAATTTTGATCGACCGATTTGATACAAAACGACCAAACGATTGTGCATTTCACAATCACCCTCGACAAACAAAACTGTTGCGTCAGTGAATTTAAACTAAAAATATTCTACCAGAAATAGCTTACAGTACTACTACAAAATACATCATTCGGCTCTCGATGCTTTTTGTTACCTGGAACATAAAAACATCAACAAATTTGTAGTACGTAAAATGTCTGAATGTCATCTCTATTATCGGTCCAGTAGTTTTTGCGTGAAAGAGTAACAAACATACATCAGCGAACAGCGATCAGTTTAGCGAATCAAGCTGTCGACCGACAAAAAATCTCTCCTCTACAGGTGCTTTAACAATCGTGTAAGTAGGCTTTGCAGGAAATAGCTATGTTAATGAAATAGTCAGTACGAATGTGAGGGGAGCACGATGAAAGCCGGATTAATGCTCGTGTTAAGAGCTATTACTCTCTCGTTAACAACGGAGTACTGATTTTTGGCGCCAATGCTTAACTACTAGAAGATTATATGCGTCAACAAATGTCTGTCTGTCAGTGGATTAGGTATAAATACCAATAAAGGTCTACATCCTGTGAAACGTTTTTCTTGTGTAGTAAACATCCAGTCACTCTGCAGATGTGTCGTATTTAACAATAAGTTTGACAAAGTTCTAGTTCGTTTAGAAGAAATTAAAAAATACCAGTCGATGCAGCTTTGTTTTCTGATTCCGAATATGTACCAAACTCAATTTAGCAAAAAAAAAAAGATTTAGTTCCCATTTCTCTTCATTCTCTTCATTCTGCAGTTTATTGAATAAAAAGTCTTAAATGTCAAAACAGTAGCTTATATGTAAGTATTTTATTATAAGTCATTAAAGAAACAAAAAATGCCAGGCTCGCAACGATTTTCCCTATCTATAATTATAAAATTCAAAGTCTTGACTATCTCACTGACAGCTTTTAAACCGCTCTGGTCCTACATGAGAGATTGACCAGACATGAAAATTGGTGGGTGTGTTCTTTTTTAAAATGTAGGTATCTATTAAAAAGTGTTTCAAAATTTCACTCCTAAGAGGGTGAACTGGCGAAGTCGCGGCTAGAAGCTATAATATGCTACAGTGGACGCACGTCTTAAACGGAGATTATTTCCTGATGTTCATTGTGCCACTTCTGTCTCGCCCTATAATAAACATTATCGTGCTGTATTTACATAGTTACTACGCATACATAATGCTACGTTCAAGTATTATTCAAACATTAAACGAAACACCTTTGAACCGAATGTAAATGTGTAAATTGGGAAAATTCTTAGAGCTTTCTTGTAATTAGGTTTGCATTTTTAATTTAGTCTGGTTCGAGCTTCAAAGAACGGTTTTAAATGGGTTAAAATTCATCACCGCCTGTTTAAGTAAATCAATGTTGAAATTGTGTCACTGTGGTAGTAGGTAGGTTCTTTTAGACGCATAAAACCAACTACGCAAAACACCACCTTTACACAAAACGCCTAACTCCCAAAATACCACTTACGCAAAATACCAACTACCTACGCATAACACCAACTTTGAGTTAGAAAGAAACAAATAAAAACAAAAGACGATCGAAACGGAAACAAAAGAAGATCGAAATGAAAACAAAACACAATCGAAAGTTAGGTAGGTAGGTATATAAATTCCAAATAATATGATAAATGTATAAGTTGTTTGTTTGTGCCCTCTTGATGACCAGACAGACGACAGTTTAAACAGGAGTTAGTATATAGAGTTGAAAGAAGAAATACCTACAATATCAACACTGATTTTTCACGATGTGACAACACATAGATAAAGCTTGGTTCAATCACGGTTTAAAAACTATAATTATAATTTCATAGAAACATCCATATATTCGTCTATCAAATAAAATTCCGTACAATATTTACCTATTAAATTCTTTTGAATTCATATTGCAGATAGAAATAGAATACATTTTCACATCGACATATACCTATTGCATTTATTTGAAATTGATACGCAATTTCACGTTTATTTACAAATCCCTGACGTTCCCCGAAACCCACTCGTTGCTTCACAAACGAAATATTTCATCGGAATCGTCAAAATTGTTGAAGAAACTCGAGCGCAATGGAATTTTTTAGGATATTTCGTTTAAATTATTTTTGTTACCATTACAAATGAAAGTAGTACTGTTTTCATAATGTTTTAAGCTCATTTTAATTATGTTCTTTGTCAGGTAGTTGATACTTCTTGCATGAAAGGATTATATCAAATTGATACCTGTCTTTTTTTTATAATAAATAGGTCAGTGTTACACCACTATCTCACACGATGGTAAGTGACGACGTGACGATGTGGTCCTAGATATTACACGCTTTCTAAGAAGATATCAATACGCTCGTGACTCAAAGAATCCCAAATAAACGTGGGTGACGCGAGTGAAGGTAGGTAGACGGCATGGTAGCCATCAGTGGCCAGTTTCTGGCTGCACCGGCTTACGTATCGCAACACGGGCCGCTTGGCGATACGACTGTATTAAATACAACAATTCAACCGAATTTCAACTTTACGCGATATGGCAGTACATGGTACAGTCGGCTGCATAATTGCAGCCCCCGGTAGAATTCAAAAATTACTATTATTGGCATGTTTTCATTCTAATATTTTTGTTTGATAAATTCATGAGTTAGAAGACTTTAAACTTCAACTAAAGCAGGTGCCTAGAATCTTGCTTCTGCTGTTGAAAACATTCTTATAACAACCGTTTTGGAGCTCTACGGCGGTCTACATTAGTTCCTCTTTCAGCCACATTTGAATATCCTAGTCAGACTGTAGCCCTGTGAATCCAGTGAGCCTCCAGAGGCTGTATATCTTCTGTTGATTTGAGTTTTGTATAATGAAGAACTTTAGGCCGTTGCGTGGTAAAAAACCGCGGCCAAAGCCTCCTATAAGAAGATAGCTCTTATAGCATCACTACGTTGACGTGTGGGACATCTAGAGCTAAATCCCAAAAACGCGAGTAATACGAACCCCCTTGAATTTCAGTATAGTTTCCTAATACCAGCAGTACTGTATCAAGTAAGTTCTATTGAAATTCGTACCTCGTATATAGTCGTGAAAAGCTTCTTTCAGTGATTATTAGAAATACCTCATGTGAAAACACGGTCATGTTAGTATGAATGGTTTAGAAATGGAATTAAATGTATCATGTTTGGATGTAAAAAGTAGTACATTTTTTATACTGGTTAAATTGACAAAATAGATATTATTATGTAATGTTGTTTCGTTTAGAGAAAAGGGTACTGGCTCTTCCACCATACAAACACACCTAGTCGACTGTTTTCTTCATGGATAATAATAACACTAGAGCACATAATATTTTGACGTGATAACGTCTAATAAATTGTTGAAACACCTGCATTTACAAAAAAGTGTCACGGTCATATTGTGCGGGTAACATGACCATGACGCGTCCATTCCCGTTAGGAAACAGAGTATTTAATAATAATATCGCTCATCTGGGCTTCTGTTATGGTGACGAATAAAATACTTATAAAAAGGAAAAAAATATAAGTAATGAAAAAAAAGGGAAAAAATTTATAAAGTAATAACAAAAAATTCTTAATTTTTCATCGTTTTCTTTTCACGTAGAATTATCGTCCGTAAACCAACTTTACAGACAACCATTTGTTTTTTTAATTAGTATCGAATCGTCGCTAACTCAGGTAGTCTAAGGTAGCAACTGGTCTAAGCAGCGGATGGTCTAAAGTTGATGTGTGATAAGTGCTGCCTGCCTAGCATGAAGACCAAAACACGATACGATAAAGCTATATCACGCGATATAACTACATCAACTCTCAAAATATAGATAAAGCCGCCATGTTGAATTTTTATTATAAATTGCGATAAAAATTATGATAAAAATTCAACATGGCGGCTTTATCTATCATATTTTGAGAGTTGATGTAGTTATATCGCTTTATCGTATCGTGTTTTGGCCTTCATGCTAGGCTAGCAGGTGGTCTAAATTTCAATTCCGTCTAAATGTGGGGTAGTCTAAACAAAAAATGTTTCTTTGTTTCCTCTTTAATAGACATCCAACGAATATCCGCGTAGAGAGAGACACACTGGCTAAAAGTTTATTTTACAGTTTTCATGTAATTTTCGTTTAAGTTTTTTATTTTTTAACAAAAAAATAGAGTAAGATTTTTAAAATTCAGTTTACAGTCTGTGAAATGGAAAGCTATTTATATAGAGTTAGGTACGAATTATTTTTTCTTTATGGCACAAAGTTTACAACGTTAATTGAGGCCCACCCATTTTACTTTGCGAAGTTTGCCGTGACACTTTAATGGGTTTTAAATAGCTCCTTCTGTGTCTATTTAGTTAGGCTTTAGTAGATAGGCGGCCTGTAGAATGCGTTAGTTCGAGCAATATAAAAAAAATTGATATCTTTTAGCTTCAGACTAATTACCTACAGCTTTTAGGTCACAATTTTAACCGCTGAGTAATAGCAGAATTTATACCACGAAACTCGTATGTTTTAATAGTAAATAAAATAAAAAAATAAATAATTGATTACACAAAAACAATATTAATAACTCCATAGAAACCCTGACCTTCAAACTAGAGGTATCAGTGCCGGGTGTCCTACCGCATTTTCTAGGTTAGGTAAATAACTTAAAAAATAAACAGTATAATAACAGTAGATAGGTACATTTTTTTATTCTTACTAATACATGTCTGAAAACCCACAGACTCCTAGCCTCTAAAAAGTTGGGTTGAAGGAAAACAGAACTGATTTACAGCTGAAGGGTCTTTCAAACAAGATAAAGATACTGCCTTAGAATTACTGCATCGCCTATTTGAACAAAGTAATAAGCATTTTTTTATGTTTCTTGTATGTTGTAAAATACAGTAACTATCCATTTATCGGTCAATCTGTGTGTCTCCAAATATTTTACTTTGATGTATCGTGTAACAGGTAAGGGACGGGCGCAGCGCTGCGTGAGTCAACATCGTTTTTTTTTTCAGACATGGAGCGCCGCCATGTAATCGGAAACAGTAGGTCACTGCGTCCTGTATCACGTTATTGCCGAGTTTCAGTTCGTAACCGGTTTTTTACTGAGTTTAATGAAGAACTTTTCATACCTGCAGCACTTTTACGGATTCAAGCCCTATTAACCTCAACTTAAAGCAAGACTTTATTCCCAAGGGAGATAATGTTGTATGAAACTCCCAAGGGAATAAAGTGATTTGAATTTTGAAGGTCTTAGCAAATAGGTTTTATTTATAATAAGTCATTTGATTGGTCTACAAAAATCTAGCAGGCCACGATTTATGTTTTTTATTTTGATTGTTACGTTAGGTCTAAGCAAATAGGTTTTGCCTATAATTCCTACCAAATATTTACCATCATGCTACCAGCTCATTGCAATTGCCCCATTTTTTCTTAAAGTGGATTTTTTTCAAGTAGGGAACTGGCCACCACAAGAATTTAAAAAAAATTGGACTGACGGTATGAAAAGTAGAGTATGCACCTCTACCGCCCAAGACGATAACATGCTCACGGGATAAAGCATGTTATCGTCTTGGGCGGCTTGAACCCCTCGCTTCACTCAGGACTCTACATAACTCCCTCGCTTCGCTAAGGAGTTAACCCGAGAGTCCCTTGTTGCTCTCGGGGTTCAATACACAACATAAGACATTGCTTTATGCCCTTGATGCATAATCTACTATTATTAGCTTTAAATTGTTTATAGATTTTAATAACATTACAAAATCGATCACATTTAATAGGTCGTCGTCGTCTTCCTACGTTTTAAGAACAAGCAGTTAGGGAAGTTAGTTTTTATGCTTATGCAAAATACTGGTAATTTGGTTACTAAAAAAGATATCCCGCGTTAGGGCCTCCTTGGATGAAGATTTGGGAGACAATCATGGGGGGGAAATTGAAGTTAAAAGGAAAGAGATATTTTTTTTCTTAATATGTCACGTAATTTAAAAATGGTGCTTATAATAAAGAAATTATCTATCTATGAATCGGAGATGAAAATATTTGTGAATGTAGGTAAGTTTTTGTGATATGTGAACTCATCATAATATTTTCCTGAGGCTTTTTAATAAACTGTAATTTTCAATCGCGCTGTAATAGAGTGGCTGTAGAGAAAGTTGGAACATGGTTCAATAGAAATGTAAAAATCTTTTTTTTTTTCATTTGACAGCTGTCAGTTGAAAACGAGTATCCCCAAGGTTGAAAAGTATTATTTTCAACTCGTTCCTCAGGCAACTTTAGACCTACTTTCCGAGTATGAGTTATGAAAAATTTATAGTAGCTTACATTGCCCATCATCACTACATAGTATAAAACAAAGTCGCTTTTTCTGTCCCTATTTCCCTTTGTATGCTTAGATCTTTAAAACTACGCAACGGATTTTGATGCGGTTTTTTTTAATAGATAGAGTGATTCAAGAGGAAGAGGTTTATATGTATAATACATGCATAATGTCGCTAGTCTTTTTATAATCGTTATTCTACAACTTATAGAACAGATATTGCGACATCATTGGCATGCTGTTGTGTACCTCAAGTTTATGAAAGCAATATCCATGGTACGAACCACATAAGTGCACTCTCCTTATTCTTTATATTAAATAAACATTGCCTATATTTATGAGATGAACATGAATGAAGACTTGTTGAGATGTAGTGCAGAATAAAACTTTATTAACTAAGTTACTTCCAAAGTTTATTGAAAAGAAATGTATTCCTATTAAAGTTATTTAGACTTCTGTACTGGACAGAATTACAGAAATTGGTTCTGAATTTCATATTCGTTTATCATTGAAATAAATTAAACAAGCAAACGAAACAGTACAAAGCTCAGATATTTATATTTTGCTTGAAAGGAAAATGTGTGAAGAGTTGCCTCGAGTGACTCAATTTTTTTATGTAATCGATTTTACCACCTACGCTTTTGCGTGGGTGCTAAAAAAGATGCAAATTGTCTGACAAAAGAAGATCAACAAAGTAGCAGGTAGCAGTCCGATCTTATTAAGTTACTAGCTGTGCTCTGCGGTTTCACTCACAAAACAGGAATTTCAGCAAAGTAGTTGCCACAAAAAAAAAATATTAGAAACATACAAATAAATAAACAAACTTTTAATAATATTAGTTAGATAAGATTAGTAAGGATAAGGATTTGTATATATACATGATTTGACGACCCAGTTGGCACAATGGTTACCATTCCGGACTGCCAAACACAGGGTTGCGGGTTCGATTCCCGCCACAGACAAGTATTTATGCTTAGATATTTGTCTGTGGTCTGGTTGTTTCTATGTATTATAAGTATATATTTACAAAAGAAAAGTATATAAGTAGTATATCCGTTGTCTAGCACCCATAACACAAGTCTAGTTACTTAGCTTGGGGCTAGATGGCGATGTGTGGAATGTCCTGCAATATTTATTTATTTTATTTATTTATATAGGTATTTATAGAAAAATTAATTTTCCCGTCAAATCATATTGTAGGTAGAAGGACGAATAGTTATTATTACGTACCTACTTAACTTACATTAGATTAATAGCTTCTTGTATAATAGGTACATTTCGCTTTTCTAGCTGTCAAACGTCACACCCGAATGTTCGTGACTTCGTAACGGCACTTCCGGGAATTTCAATGCGACGTATATAGTACTAAAAGTCTATATAACTAACCAAGTATGTGTGATTTGCTAGTCATCTTTGAATAGAGTTTCAATTAATGTAATACCAATTTTGGTAAGATTGAAATTGTCACTCTTACCTAGTTCAATTTAAATAGTAGATAGGTAAAATAATTACAGGCAGTCGCTTTCTAGGCGAGCCGCATCGTCGCTTCCCATCAGGTGAAATTATATCAAACTAGCGACCCGCCCCGGCTTCACACGGCTATATTATGCATGTATTATATCTAAAAACCTTCCTCTTTAATCACTCTATCTATTTAAAAAAAACCGCATCAAAATCCGTTGCGTAGTTTTAAAGATTTAAGCATACAAAGGGACATAGGGAAATATTGACATAGGTAGTTCAATTTAAATAGTAGATAGGTAAAATAATTACAGGCAGTTGCTTTCTAGGTGAGCATGCTACTCCTCCACCTCAACGTCGCTTCCCATCAGGTGAAATTATATCAAACTAGCGACCCGCCCCGGCTTCACACGGCTATATTAGGCATGTATTATATCTAAAAACCTTCCTCTTTAATCACTCTATCTATTAAAAAAAACCGCATCACAATCCGTCGCGTAGTTTTAAAGATTTAAGCATACAAAGGGAAATATTCACATAGGGACGGCGAAAAGTGACTTTATTTTATACTATGTAGTGATAGTGATAGTGATGATAGTGAAGTGATGCATGCTTATTTTGTGTAAAAAAATATGGTTGTCTGTAAAGTCTGTTTCCGGACGATAATTTTACGTGAAAACGTCATAAGAAAACATTAATGGTAACCATAGCAACGATAAAACGTTGCTATAGTTACCTTGTCAATAACATGAGGCGTTCCAGTAACGACGCGTGACGTCACACTTTTTTGAGATTGCAGGTGTTCACCAATTTATAAAACGTTATCACGTCAAAAAAGTAGGTACCGAAATAGCAGACGCGTACATGACGATATATTTCGATTTTTACTGGACCTGGAGCTACTGGATGACCTTCAAAAACTAGTCAGATTGTAGTAACCGTTCCTAGAGGGATCGAAAGGGATTGTTCTATTTTCTATTGTTTTAAATGCTTTTATTTAACTTGCAATGTATGTATGTATGTATGTTTGTTCGGTTGGACTTACGGCCTTTTGAGCTTTCGCACGGCAGAATAGGTATCAGGGTTAGTTATATTTACTTGTTTTTCTTTTGCATTGTAATTCAGAAAATAAATCATATATAACGCAATGATTTATATGACGTATCGGTATGCAAACAACAAACTATTTGACACATTTTGAACCCTTATAATCTGGGGTATTGTCAGAAGACCACGAGAGCCTGGACTCTCAGTAAACGAGAATTCAATTTCCCCGCGAGCCCACAAAGTGCTCGATTATGCGCAGATATTTGTATCCCTAGACCCTTGGAAAACCACCCTTTATTATTCAAATTCATCACTGGGGATTGACTTTATTTTACCTAGAGATTCCACTGATTTACTGCCCCAATATTTTTGTTTAAAAATACTTTTATTGTATTACAATTGTTTTGAAAACAGCTTTTAAAAGAAATACATAAACATATTTTATTTTCTTTTACCAGGTCAAATATTATCCTAATTTCTAGTATGACTGACTCCTTAAATATTATAACAAGCTACATTCACTTAAAAGATCACTGTGTTTTCTGTTACCAAATCCCCAAATGTTTTATTTAACGAAATTCAGCAAATATGGATAATGAAATATTTTTGATAAAGGCACAAACACTCCAACTTATTTCCGCACCACTATCTTCAAAGAAAGACCCAGGTAGAGATAACAACTTTTTGTTCCTCACTGGTGGAAGACCAAAAACAAGCGATAACCGTTCTCAAAAGCGCCCACATTATTAAAAAACATAGGTAGGTTGGAACTTGGGAATTAAAATTTTAATGCGACGAATTTAACTTTGTGAATGTTTATAATGTTTACGTTTTGACTTTGTCAAGCAAGTAATACCCAACATTTTTACAGTAATATAAATAATGAATATACAGGGTTATTGGAAATTATACTAGCAAGCAGTTGAGGGCCACTACTGTGCACCTTAACAAACAACTTTTGTTCTACGACTTTTGGAAATTAACTCAAGCATGGTAGTTAAAACTGACTAACTATCGTTAAAGAGACATTAAAACAAAACGAAAACGAAAAGCATAGAATAATAATTGTTTAGGTGTACCTTACACCTAAACAATTATTATTCTATGCTTTTCGTTTTCGTTTTGTTTTAATGTCTCTTTTGCGTGTTGTACAAAAAACGTATTATTTAGATAGATAGATAGATAGATAAACACTTTATCTGATCTTAGAGTATTTCTGAACGGTTATAAAGTTGTGATAGTATAATCATCTCGAATATTACAAAAACGTACAGTTTTTAACACAAGAACAAAAATTACAAATACTTTTGAACAATTCCATTGCTTTAAACAAAAAATCTATCACTTACTAAACAAACCAATTCTATTATTATTGATGATATAATTAGTACGTATCTATCTAGCAGTACCTAAACTGAATTCACAATTAAGTCCTTATATTCATCGAAATCGAAGTTCAAGTAATTTTACTCTCCTATATAAGCTGTTAATAATATTTTTTTTCGAAGCTCAAACGAATTCACGTTCCTTTCTCAGAAAATATAATTGCAGAAAACGCAACAGATCTCCTCGGAGACGTTTTTCAATTGAAGCAACCAATCCCTTCTAACAAAGACCAAGTTGGATATTAAAGGGAGCCCGTTCCGCTTCAATGGACTATGACAAAATACCAACGAATTAAAAAAAGTTAAAAGTCTACAAACTTTCATACACTTTTTTATCTTTTCATGTTTCATTCGTAACGTGAAAACATTAGCAATTTTCGACTGGTCACACAGTGGGTATGGTAATTCTAGAACGTTCGATCATTCGGCCTATTATCGAACTAATTAGCTCAAGTGAGTTTCTATAGTGTGGTCGGCATCACAAAGCTAACGGCCATTTGATACACTATTGATTTGATTCCATTCAGTATGCTGTATTGAAACGCATGTAATAAAATACGAATAAATAATTTATAATTATGATATATGATTATTATGAAAATAATCAGCGTATTGAGGTTAAACAATACGAGCTTATTGGTTTGATTTAGAATAGTTATCGTTGAATGTATGAATTCGTTACAATAAATCCTCAATTAAGGCGTATTCAATCGGCTTTAGGAGTTTGCTTCCGTTGCTACTACAGTAAACCCTTCAGGGATAAGAGGTCTTAACTACTTATCGCTAAGAAATCGGTGATTACGTTTACTTAAAAAAATCTTGACCAAAATAGTTACACATAAAAGAAATAGTTTTGAACATCAGAACAACAAATGAAAATTTGAAAGAATAATTGAATATAGCTACCGAACATAAAATGAAGTTAGAAAATTAAAATATACGAACTTTGTATTTACAAAAAAAGTATCAAAGTAAATAAGTATTTTATCCGTTGTGTTACATGGAGGTACTTAAAATACAAGAAGCCTAGTTATGTAACTTACGTTGTCCAGTAGGGCTATTACAGGTTTTACAAAACGTAAACGATGATCGTGACCGTTTTAACGCACACATACGTACCATTTTTACGTCACTTTTACTCGATAGAGTTGATCGAGTGAACGAACATTGTTTTTCTCTTTTGCGTACCTCTCGGAAAATAGAGATGGATGTTTGACGTTTCGAAATTCGTGAGCTAGTTGACAACATTGACAAAGTCAATTGTAAATAAAACCGTGTGTTATTTAAATAAGAAAATAATTATGTAGTGAAAATAATGATGACTTCTGCCTCCTAATTTGAGGTTTTGGTGGATATCATGGAGCGGTAAGTTATTGTTCATCTTTGCAAATAAAGACATTGAACTTATTGTGTTTCAAACTAAACTACCAAGACATTTTCACTATTTGTAGTCACGGAGACCTTATGAAGCCTGCCGAGAGCCCCCACGGCATGCGGTAGGTTACTGGCGATGCGGAGGTGGGAAGAACTCACCTCCGCCCTCAATGAATATGTTCATGCACTAATATTTGTTTTGCCCTGCACTGCTTTGTCTTGTAAAGCTGTGGAGTGATTTTAAGTCGAATACAAGGAGGAAGGTGGCTAAGATTGGATCTTCCGTGTCAGGCACAGGGGGAGGGACGGCCTCGACTTTAGCACTGACAGACCTGGAGCAGCGGACCCTTACCATAATGGGTCCGCTGTCTGTTCTCTTCATACATTTTCAGTCATGTTGTCTTCGGGGCAAACTATTTAATAATCATCAAAATGTTCTTATTTTCAGAAAACCTTGAGAACCAGCAAAGAGTTCGGGACCTGCTGCGTCTGATCCGCAGTGGAGGTCGCTGGCGGCAGAATTTATAGCATATAGGGAACGCGCGACGGTGGGAGCGATGTATAGCCCCAACAGCAGGCACTATGGCAAATGCCACTAAATCATCGAAACGAGTGTTATAATGTTGTACCAAATTTCATTTAAGCAACTCGAATTAAAATAAAGAACTTTCTTAAAAATGATTACCTTAGGTTAAGTTTTTATTTGTAGTTTTTAGTTATTTATAATAATAATTACTATAAAGCACTAGCTGCGACCCACAGTTTCACCCGGGTAACGGACGCAATTTTCTTTCATAAGAACCTTCTCCTGACAATAACAAACACAACAAAAAAAGAATTGGCCAAATTGGTCCAGGCGTTGTTGAGTTATGCGCTTACCAACACATTTTGCGATTCATTTTTATATATATAGATTAAACAATTTTTTTTACAATACCTACCTTATCCATCATCATTGATCATCCAACTAATATATATTTATATAGAAGTTTGTATGTAGGTTAATTAAATCTTTTTGTAAAAACTACTGAACTGATTGCGATGAATAATGGTGTGCACATAGCTGAAGCCCTGTAGTAATCACACGGGTTTGAGGCCAAATGGCGCTGTGTATTGTATGAAATGGGCCAAAGCCAACACGTAGAGGTTTTTTTAACGTTTTAATATCATTAAGAACATTTCATGTGGAACTTTTCAGTTTCTATGGTCACAGGCAGACTAAATTATAGTTTTACAAAATATATATTTGAAAATTGTTACGTTCCCTAATTGAAACGTTCCTTATGTATGCTACGGCTATAGCTAACGGTGTCCCGAGGTCTTGCAGCTGTTTGCCGGGCTTAAGACTTCACCGAATGTAGTACTGGGTCCCGAACAGGCAGTACATCCCAACCATCTTCTCTTTAGGTTTATCCAGCATGTATTCCTCGTCAGTGTTAACTCCAACCAGTTATTTCTTCACGGCGAGCCGCCTCTTCTTCTTCTAACATCATCCATGCTAACACACATCTTGGAAACATTTTTAGTTGGTTTTTTTTATGTAAACAAATTTCTTTTACGTGCTTCTCACTAATAATATTTGATCGAGTAAGAAAACGTTCACGTTTACCGTTTACGTCCATGTTAACGAATTTCAAGTTGACAACGAATGTCAAATTACACCAAAATGAATGAACTCTTCTGTATACAACGTAATGTTTTTGCATATGTGTGGTATCAATTTTAGTTCCTTTACGTTTCCGATAGGGGCGCCTATTCTGAAATGTATGGAACGATATACGGATACGGTCATCGTTTCCGTATGGTTAAACCCATACTAAGGGTACTGCAATATTTATTTATTGGAATCGACAATTAGAGAGTGCTTCAGCAGATCACAATCGCCCGTTCGTATTCCATTTACTGATGATTCAAATAAATTATTTATCCGTCAGGAATAAAAACTGATTGCGATGTAGATTAAAACAAAAATTTAAAAGTTCACGAGTGAACATGAAAGATTATTTTCTGCATTCAGAGCCCATTCAATATTTGAATGAAATGGAGTCAGATTCATCACAAATGACCGTAATTTTACATTGCCCTGTTGACATACTTTTTACTTTCAAGATGGTTTTCCGGTTGAGGTTTTATAGAATAAAACAGATTTATATTTTTTTACTTTAAATATCACTTTTCTTTTTCATAAAATGTTTGCAAATCTATTATGAAATACTAAATGGAAGTACATAAAAAATTACAGAAAGGAACTGTTATGAAAAGTAGGTAATAGTAAAGTTAGATTGGTAAAAATAGAAAACTGACAGCACAGAATGCCTGGAAGAGATCGCTTTTAGCGTTAAGGCCGCCTATTGTGCCATATTATTTCATTATTAGTTTTATATTACTTTCTAATTTTTTTTTTTTTTTTGTTATATATCATGTAAGTAGGTAAGTACTTATATTGAAAAATAAGTATCCAATGCAGTTTTCCATTTCTAATCATATATCAATTTAAATAGGGCAACATAACTATTAGCTACTATTAGACTATTAGATCTTTAAAACTACGCAACGGATTTTGATGCGGTTTTTTTTAATAGATAGAGTGATTCAAGAGGAAGTTTATAAAATATGTATAATACAACCATAATATAGCCGTGCGAATCCGGACCGGATTACTTTTTAGGGTTAAATATTTTATTAATTAAATAATATCAAGATCCATAATTACAATTAAAATTAAAAAAAGTGAAAGAACATAAAACAAATATTTTCTTTTGTTTTTATTCGATTATTGAGCTCCACAAATAAAAACACAAAACATGATTATTATGCTGCTATTAAGGGGGGTCCATCCATACGCCAACGACCTTGGTACACAGCCTACTAAATAGTTACTACTGGCACCGGTCGCTTTCGTTGGTGAAAATTGTTGATTATTACGAATGTATTTTGTTTTTCTCAAAAGTTCTGAGATGGAATTGTAGGTGAGATTTTTATCGACATTTTGGTGTGATTTTGAGCCAAAAATTTCTTATAGTTTTGAAGCTATCCTAAAATTAAGAATTAAAACCAGTCTAGCTTTGAAATGACAAACAATTTTTGCCTCGAAATTAACCCCAAAATATCGGTAAAAATTTCACCTACAATTCCATCTTAGCACTTTTGAGAAAAACAAAACACATTCGTTACAATCAACAATATTAATAATTGTAAGCGACTGGCGCGTTGCGTTTGGCAGCATAAGCAGCCTTAATAACTTCATATTTAAATAGTTTAACGAAATGCAATGTTGAACCAACACATCTTCTATAACTTTTACTTTTTTATACGATCTTTTTTCCGTAATTAGACCTTTTTATTTGATAGGTCCTTTTTACGTGAGGAGAAGGCTTCAAGGCGCAAATTTTACACGCAAGTTATATAGGTTCTACCCTCTTAGCTTAGTAGATCATGTCAAGAGGAAAGAACTCGTCATGTACATCGCGGGTTTCATCACGATATATCCCTTCACCCTAAAAACCATGTCAAATAGCGCAGTTACATTTTATACGTTCGGCTGTGCACAAAAATTCAAATGCCTTCGTAATGGAAGTTCAGGTTTCTTCCAATAGCCGACACCGCTCGCAAAAAAAGGAAAAGATTCTCCATTCGAATCGCTCTTTTTAAAGGACAGTTGATTCTCATTTAATACATTCTAATAAATGACTCTGGCTGTAAACTTTCGATAGTCTCAGGTGTTCCCGCAAATTATCCTCGGGATAGGCAATTTGGAATATTGCTGGTGTATCAAACTGATTGCCTTTTTCCCCGTTTGATTTATTGGTTAGATTATTGTACGTTTTGTGGATTAACAGAAGATGTCGTTTATGTTTTGAGAACATTTTCAGTTTTATAAAAAAAAAAACACTAAAAATTCCTTATTTTAGTGTTTCAAGTTTTTATAGGTATAGCTAGCTTTTGCCCGCGACTTCGTACGCGTAAAAGTCGAAAATGGTCCAAGGAATCACGTTGTCCCATACAAACTTTGCCCGCCTTTTTCACCCCCTTAGGGGTAGAATTTCGGAAAATCCTTTCTTATCGGATGCCTACGTAATAAAAATAAAACTACTTCTAAGTTCCAGGTCTCTGATCATCGATTTAGGCTGTGCGTTGATCCGTCAGGCAGTTAGGACAAAACATTTTATATGTATAGATAATTGAGAAAAGTTATAATTAGTTACTTTTGTCATTTGTTTTTTACTAAGTATAGAAACTTGAAAAAAATGGATGGCACAGTGTAGAACTATTTATAAGTGCCTAGGTAATTACAACCAGAATTCAAAATTCATAATTTACAAAAGGCATGTTTTAATAATTACTCACAGAACCTTTGAATACTGGGTTTCGAGTTTTAGACCCCGGTCAGATTGCGTTTCATAAAAGGGCCCGTAACCATTTTTGGAGTGGGTGTTGACTAACAAAGTATCTAGCCTACTTTGTACGACGGTTAATTGCAAATCTTGTTCAGAATAATTACATCTTCTAAACAAACCATAGATAAAACAGACCGCATCATTATGAGAGGTAGAAGCTGGTCGTTATAATATAAAGGCTCTCATATTTGTTCAACGATAGACCAGTTTGTTCTCCTTCTTCAAGGCTCTACTTGAGACAATTTAAGTGCACTCTCTTCTAAATGCCATTAGAATCAATTGAACCTTTTGTGGAACGTAATTCTTTGAACTTCACGATGATACTTATTTGATAGTGTATTTTAAAAGATTCTAACTAAATATGACCAATTGGTAATTTTAATTGATCCACCAGACCATTATACTGTTCTGACTTCTCTATGTCGCTTAGTAATTAATAACAATTATTTTGCGATATAAGTATTTATAATTACGACTCATCAAGAGTTTTCCACTAGCTATTATTTTTACGAGAAGGCATTAGGTAAGGGAAGATTTCTAAGTGAAAGTTTATTACAGCTTTAAACGGGATGGAGTCAAAATATTACCTAATGTTTAAATCACAACTCCCAATACAAGATGTTGTTTTTATGAGAAAAGTGCGTTTCCTTGTTCCGCTCTAAATTAATTTGACTCATTTTATTAAACACGTTTCTGTAAAAAATTAAATACTTTTAGTCCATGAAGGTATTGTCATTTAAAAGGTAAGGAATCAAAATATAAATAATTTAATTCACAACTCCTAATATACAATGTTGTGTTTATCAGAGACATGCGTGTTTAAAACAGTTTTCTTGTTCTCAAATAAATAAATTAAACTCATGTAATCAGACACTTTTATCTGTCAAAAATGATACTTAAAATAAAGGATGGAATCAAAATTTGAATCGTTTAAATAACAACTCCTATTTCATGATGTTGTTTATATCAGACAAGTGCGAGTTTAAAACAGTTTTCTTGTTCCCAAATATATAAATTTGGCTCATATAATCAGACATTTATCTGTCAAAAATTATACTTAATATTTCAGTAGGTATATGAAGGTATTGTAGGTACATTAAAAGTTTATGGACACTTCGCAAAATGAGAACGCTGTAAACTTTGATATAACGGTACAGTTAGCAAAAGTAACGAGACATGAAGGTATAAACAAATCAACGTTGAAATGTTGTGAATATGTTGAGTATTAATTAAACGTGTCTCAAGTTTGAATTTCACAAATTTTGTTTAAATTTCGATGGCTTCTAACACCACCCCTGGAGAAAGTCTTGGTGCCAACTGCCAAGTAATGCATGCTACATCCTTGACCTCATGGTCACTTCCCATTTGGTAAGATGAGGTCCAATACAAGCCTATTTTGATTAAAAAAAACCTCCAGGAGTGCCGACAGAAGTGAAAACAAAAAAAAACTAATTAAAAAAAACTTAAAACTTGAAACAATAAACAAAATTAAACTTATTTACTAAACAACTACAAAATATTATGTACATGCATAATAAATGCACACACTGTAGCTGCTTCTCGTAACGGTGTCGCGAGTTCAGAGATTTTATCTCATCTAAAAATATGCGTACCGCGCTGAAGTTTTCACTTCAAAAAAGACGAGAAGAACTAACGTTTTAAAAAAAAAATGTGTATAATTCTACCCTAGTCAAAACTAGAGTAAACTTATAAGCATGCTGCTCAGGGCATGGGAAATTTGTATTAAGATCTTCAAATTTGTTTTTTTTTATATCTATTTATCTTCGACTACCTTAATTAAAACTTGAGTAAAAGGAGGTTCCGTGATAATTTGTATATAACACTGTAGTGCCCGGGCCATGTTGTTCTGCAAATAATAGAGATACGCGCTCAATTACAGTTTACGGGTCGCCAATTTCTGCCTCATTTTGCCGATTCTAATCACACGATTTTATACATGCGAATTCTAATTTAAGTGACGGCTTTTAGCCTACCGAAAATCCGGATCCAGTCTAAAAACGAGTCCATTAAAGTAGTCTATTTCGTCAGTGACAAAATTAGAGCACTGTACGACCAACTGTCCCGATTCCGAAGGCCTGCGCTGTGTGACACCTCTGTTCCCCGCAACCGGAACAATTGAAATAGGCTTTCCAATTTCCTTGAAACCTCTCACGGAAATAGAACCTTTTTATATTATGTGTTTCAGCGGTCGTTACTTATTATCGAGGGGCGTTTTATAATAATTGATTCCGATTATGTTCGTTTAACTTTTCATTCATTATGAAACAGCTTTTGATTTAAGATCCCACTTGAATTAAGATAATTATGTTCCGGTGCTTTGAATATTGGAATATTTTATTTAAGATCTTGAGTTTATTTAGTCTAAATAAATATTATTTTTCGGGACTTAATTTGCGTAGGTATAGAGACGCGCGAATTAGCACAGTAATTACTAAATGTTGTTTTTAATAACGATATTCAATTTCACGTACCTACCAGTGATTTATCAAAAGATAAGCCTTTTTTGATTGAGTAGGTAAGTAACCATATTAAGTATTTAAGGTACCTACTTAAATAAGCTCATGAATAATAACGTTTTAATCAATCAGCCAAAAAATTGATTGATAGATAGGTACTACTTATCTATTTATATAGGTATAAAAATGAATCTCTATTTTCCTACGTGACTTTAGTTGCTCCATTTCAAATTTACCATCTAAAAGAAATTTTTTGGACTTTTGTGAGACTGAATCACAAAAACCCCAATGGGTTGCTTGTGCCTTCTTCTCATTGGTACCCACCAATGAGAAGAAGGCACAAGCAACCGAAGCGTTCCGAAGTCACACAGCCTAACTTAGTTTTTAGACTATTCAAAGTGAACCCATGCAGTACATGATTCTTAATGAATTAAAAAAATGAGTTTGACTTGATCAAGGCATCACGCGTAAGCGGCTGAACCAATTTCGCTTATTTTTTGTTGTATTTGTTAATGTCAGAATGCAAACAAAATAAACTCGGGGTTTTTCGAACCGAGAGCATCGCCATCTATTCAAATTACGAATTTGTACTATTAGTGATTTGTTAGCAGTTCGTTCAACATTTTCGAACCTACGTCCTTCAGAATGAAACTCGTGGTATCTACCACTAGACCGACACGGCTATATTATGCTATCATATTATACCTACAGTAAATACCTACGCAGTAGATTAATTATGCCATATTGGAATTGGGCCGGCTATATCTGCCGTATGCCAGAAAAACTTTGGGCCAAATCAACAACTTTTTGGACACCCACCAGCGGAAAAAGATTACCCGGCAGACCCCGTCGAAGGTGGCGAGACGATATGGACAAAGGACAATGACCAAAAAAAAACCCAGCGTCGATTAAAAAAACAGATATACTGGTCGATAGCTCTCGAGTGCTAGGCAATAAATATGAAATCAATTTCACGAAATATTGTAACCACAAATGCCTGCATGTGTCTAAGTTAACTTGAGACTTCGCTTGAAAGAATAAGTTGGTGCTCAGGTCACAAGTTAAGTTAGGTATGTATAAAACGAAAATAAATAATTAAGAAACATTTTACTAATCAAAACCTTACCAAAAACTAAACAAAAATTACCTTTTGATTAATCATATATCGTCAATTTTATGAGTATAAATCTTAACGTTTTGAGGTTGTAACATATCTATTAAATATGTTTAAATTAAATTAATATGTTATATTAAATCGTAAATATGTAATTAGGTTTTGATTAGTAAAATATTTAAATTTTTTACATTATAATATTTTCATTTTATACATATCTTACTTAACTTGAGACCTGAGCACTAACTTATTCTTTCAAACGAAGTCTCAAGTTAACTTAGACACATGCAGACATTTATGGTTACAATATTTCGTGAAATTGATTTTATGCTTATTACATGGTATTCAAGGGCTGTCAACTAGTATATGTGTAATTTTAATAGACGCTGGGTTTTTCCGCTATCCATTTTTGGTCATTGTCTTTTATGACAGATTGGCAATCCGTCACACAAGGTCGCGATCAATGGAAGGGGAGTAGAGAGGCCCTTGCCCTGCAGTGGGACACTACAGGCTCTTAATAATAATAATAATCACTACGTAGTATAAAACAAAGTCGCTTTTTCTGTCCCTATATCCCTTTGTATGCTTAAATCTTTAAAACTACGTAACGGATTTTGATGCGGTTTTTTTAAATAGATAGAGTGTTTCAAGAGGAAGGTTAATATGTATAATACATGCATAATATAGCCGTGCGAAGCCGGGGCGGGTCGCTAGTATAATAATATACGTAACTCAATTTAATCACGCCGCAAGTCTTAAAAGAAAAGAAATCTCATCACACTAACATAAGCAATGACTTTCTCCAGAAACGAGATCACAACGTAAACGAAAGAGAAATGCGAGTTACATTTCTATTTGGGCTAACAAACCTGTTACTCACATAAGTTACGTAATAATAGAAACCAAAGATTCAATTAGAAGGGAGTGTCCGACATGTTTGGGATAGTTTTCCTCTTAGAGGCCTGAAATCAGGAAGTAATAATTGTGTTTTGATTTGTTTTGGTCGCGTACTATAGGGGGTATTCAGTTTTTACTTATTAATAGAGAATCACTACATAGTATAAAATAAAGTCACTTTTCGCCGTCCCTATATCCCTATGTATGCTTAAATCTTTAAGACTACGCAACGGATTTTGATGCGGTTTTTTTAATAGATAGAGTGATTCAAGAGGAAGGTTTATATGTATAATACATGCATAATATAGCCGTGCGAAGCCGGGGCGGGTCGCAAGTAACTAATAATATACTCATAAGTGTAAATATTACTTATTCATATAGGTACTTATGATACCTAGAGATTTAACTAAGCATTTATGGCGTAATCGCATAATGAACTCTTTTCAAAATCGTCTCTACATTTTGTATTAAAAGAAATAGAAAAAAATATATTATTCCCTTTCTTTTAGAATTTATAATTGCATTTAATATAGAATTTCACATACGCGTAGTAAACGCACGCGATAGGCCCTCTTTGAATAGCCTATTAATATGAAGATCACTTCAGTCTCGTGAATATGGTGTTTGAATTAGGATCGAAATATTTAACGCACAAAATACTAATAAACAAAACCATGGTATTTTTTCCATGTTTTCGTTTTAAATAACTTTTGTTCTCTGACAAAAATAAAAATATAATTTATAAAAAGATATAATATTTAACTTTTTTAATTAATTGCTATTAACTCTAATTAAGATTTTCCTCTTCCCACGTTCTACGATTAAGAAAAAACAATCTAAGAAAAATAAATTAAAAAAACCTAAATAAGGATCCTTTTAACGATTTAACCTCGATTGTTTGTTGTAGAGATATCAATTAACTTGTCTCGAATCAATTTCTCATGTGTCGTTGTCCCTTTTTCACCGACCTTAAAAAAAAGAGGAAGTTCTCTATTCGATTGTATAAATATGGCTTTTCGAGAATACTTAACTTCCTTGTTAATTACCCGATTTTGGTGATTCTTTTTTTTATAGGAAGACATATTATTTCTTGAAACAAATAATGGTTTCATTGCACGGTCTGAATCAGAATTGTGGACCCATCGTAGAGCTCTAAAACTACTATTATTAGAATGTTTTCAATCCAAGCAAGATTCTAAGGTCTTGCTTTTTTTTTACATATGATAGGTCAGCGTTTGACCACTATCACACCTGCCTGATGGTAGGTTTGGTTGTTGGCACCTGGTTTAGTTGAAGTTTAAAGTATTCTAACTCATGAATTTATCTAACAAAAAATATTAGAATGAAAACATGCCAATAGTAATTTTAGAACTCTACGGTGGGTCTGCAATTCTGACTCTGTCTGTACTTAAATTTCACACCCTCGCTCGGGGCGAAATTACTATGTTATCACTATGTATGGATACAGTTTTCATCAAAAGACGTAGTGTTTCAGAGGTCTTTTCCACTTTAAGGACCAGGGGTGATATTACCTAAGTACTTACAGAAAACATTTAAATCTCCTATGATCACCTGAGAAAATAGAGCACCCAGGTCCTTAAGGGCAACTCCAATAAAAGAGGAAGTTTTAGATAATTCATGTAAAAGGTAGGTTTTATGTAAATTGGCTGAAGGATGACACAATAAAATATAGGCGTATATGTGAAGCCAGGGTTACTTATATAATTTTCGATAAATTCAAAGTTTTAGAAACGAATAGTACTTACCTACGTATATGAAATAAATCGCAATCTGGTGTGTGTAACCTTGTTCAGGCGATGTTAACGAGACTTTGTTTCTGGTACAGCTAAGTAATTATTTTGTAATATATGATGTTTAATAATGTTTATTCAAAAGTTACTAAATTTACAATGAAATATTGAAGATTAAAATTAAAATTTAAGGATTGATAATAAATAGATAGTGTATCCTTAGTTTCCATAATTTCCCAATAAATAAAAACCAAATGCAAAAATTTAACTTCGTAGGATAAATAAATGGTCATAATTAAGCTTGCAATATTTGACCTAAACAAACGTACGGCGGCTGCATAATTCCAGCCCCCGGTAGAGTTCAAAAATTACTATTGGCATGTTTTCATTCTAATATTTTTTGTTAGATAAATTCATGAGTTAGAATACTTCAAATTTCAACTAAACTAGGTGCCTAGAATCTTGCTTGTGTTGAAAACATTATTCTAACAGCCGTTTTGGGGCTTTACGGTGGGTTTGCAATTATGCAGCCAAACGAACATACATTGATAAAAAGCCTTAAAAATAAACAGCTGACGTTCCCTATGTACGCAGTTACAGTTTTTTGAGGTCTTGCAGCCGTTTCTACACGGGATTGAGAATTTATATGTACTTGAAAATAACCAACTTAGCTAGGTATGGTCGGAGTCAGAATTGCAGACCCACCCGTAGAGCTCCAAAACTGCTTCAAAAAAAGATTCTCAAGTTCAAATTTGAAGTTTTTCAAATCATGAATTTATTAGATATTAGATACTCCTCTAAAACGGTTTGACCGATTCTTATGAAATTAAGTATATTCGTCGAGAATCGACCATTATTTTTTTTATGGCAAAACAACGTTTTCCGGGACAGCTAGTATTAGGTATTATAAATATTATTAGAATTAAAACATTCCAATAATAGTAATTTTAGATGTCTACAGTGGGTCTGCAATTCTGACTAACACCGTACCTACAATTTAATTAGTTTAACATCACACAACCTGGCTGCACAAGCACACAACCACATCAAATACACACATAACCCATTGTTGTAAACCTCCAAGATGAAATACAATTATGTATGACAATTCGCAGAGTGACGTAACATACCAATGTCAAACTTGTGTGTTATGTTTTGAGGTTACGCAGACAACAGACACATCTATGGACTTTTATTTTTTGGAGTGCGTGGAGTCTTTTGTTTCCATTTGATCTTATTTTTCGTTTCGATCGTCCTTTGTTTCCGTTTCGATCATCATTTCGATCGTCTTTTGTTTCTATATCAATTTTGGTGTTATACGTAGTTGGTATTTTGCGTAAGTGGTATTTTCCTAGTTAGACGTTTTGCGTACAACTGGTGTTTTCCGTAGTTAGTTTCATTCGTCGAAAGGACGCGGCCTGCATTGGGCTATCTGAAAATGTTATAAAGAAAAAATACTTTAATTCATCTCAAGCGTTACTTAACCTAGTAGCGTAATTGGAAGCATACCGTCTCAGTTGCAATATTTGAAGACGCATTTTTACTTTAAAATATTAACAGACAAAAAGCTTTCCGAAAGCATTTTTTTTAGATTAATGAACATTAATTAACTCAGTTTAATGACCCCATTACCGTATATTCTTTATAGATGTAAATAAGACTGTAAATAAAATCAATTACAGCTTAAGATTGCCTGGAAGAGACCGCTTTTAGCGGGAAGGCAGCCTACATCTATACTAATATTATAAAGCTGAAGAGTTAGTTTGTTTGTTTGAACGCGCTAATCTCAGGAACTACTGATTCGAATTGAAAAATTCTTTTTGTGTTGGATAGTCCATTTATCGAGGAAGGCTTTTCTTTTTATCCCGATATTCCCACGGGATCGGGAGTTACGCGGGTGAAACCGCGGAGCGCAGCTAGTACATTATAAAGTTTAAGTTTTTTTAATGTATATGTATATTTGTTTGTGTATGTAGGTACTATAAAGTTTACTATACGGTACTATCTATCTTCTCTATATATATAAAATTCTCGTGTCACGGGGTTCGAACTTGAACTCCTCCGAAACGGCTCGACCGATTCTCATGAAATTTTGTGAGCATATTCAGTAGGTCTGAGAATCGGCCAGCATCTATTTTTTTTTTCTTTCGAGTGGCGATTAATTTAATAGCTAAACGTGTCCGAACACCAAAAATTTAGTCGAGTGGGTTAGTACCTAGGTAAGTAATTTAGTCGAGTCGATCCATTATTAGGCGAGTGGCGAGTAGCCCACCTCCCCCACGCGTCCCTGCTCACTCGCTCACCGGCTAAACAAGTTCTAACCTGTCGAATTAGTCGAGCTGATTAGTTGCCGCCACAACGTTGCATTGTTTTGTAGGTTGTTTTTCTTGCAATACACCACTCACTTGTAAACTGTACTCGACCAAAGTGCGAACGGTTTTTGGGCAGTAGCGATTATTTTTAGCTACTAAATTACTCGCTACTTGACTAAGATACTAGCTTAATGCGAACTAGGCTTATGTTACCAAACTTACCTTATAAGTGGCTGAACAGATTTGTATGATTTTTTTGTGTATATTCGTTAGATTTGAGAATTATCTTGCTTTTTGATGTGGCAAAACAACGTTTGACGGGACAACTAATCTGTCTTAACTGAGAGCAACTATCGACCGACAAAAAGTCTCTGGTCTAACATGTCTTCAACGTTAATATACGTACATTTCCTTTGTATATGTCGCAATAATTGTTTACTGAATTACTTCGAGTTTCGTGATGGTTGAGTTTACGCTGAATTTGATATCAGTTGTTACAATTTCATCAAATAAAATTATACTAAATACGATAAACAAATGATTAACGTTTATATTTATTAAATAGATTATTTTTTCCGTATCTCCTCGCGACTATGACTTTTGTAATATAGCCTTTTATAAATTTTAGGGGTTTACTATTTTTTTAGGAAATCTTTTTTTGTTAATTATACTCCCAAAAAGGCAGGTAAAGACTTCTAACCTATATAGCCTCGTCTGACTTACAATATTTTTTAGGGTTATTTGTTTTTGCGTCGGGGGTTAAAAACAGAATATAATGGTACGGAACCAATCATGCGCAAGTAGGACTCTCACTTGGTCGGTTTTATTTATTCAAACCTGACGTAAAGGCGACGAACGTCATATAGGTTTTTGTTAAGAGGAAAGGGTACCGGGGGCAACAATAATATTTGCTCTAGTGTCATTATCCAGGGAGGAAACAGTCGACTAAGTTTGTATGGAGAGAGCGCCGGTACCCTTTCACCTTCAGGTTTGAATTCTGTCGATGCTCCGAACGGTATTCAAAGCCGTGAGCTGAAAATAAACCGGTAAAAATGAACCAGTACAATATCTTTGAAAAAAACTAGTCATTCTATAGAAATGTCACTGAAAATCCATGAAAGGCATAGAATTCAGTTTGCATCGATCTCTCAATACAAATACAAACTTTTATTGAGTAGCTTACGTTTGATGTTTGCCGTTTTCAAGTTACTTTATTACAACCAAAAGTAAATTTCAAAGTTAAATTGTGTTACAGTAGCGAACGAATTCAGAGGCGTTAATTACATTTTCTTAACAAGATTACGAGGTACGGTCATTGGAATATTTTTTTACGTAAAAAAACTGGTTGCCTGTAAAGTCGGTATACGGGCGAAAGTTTTACGTGACAACAACTGTGCTCGAGTGGAAGGGACGCGTGCCTTTCACTTTTTATGTCTGTCTCTCTCGCTCTTAGGCGGGCTAACCATGCCCGCGTGCCTCTCACTCGCTCTCATTGTGAGCGCATAACGTCAGCGGAGCGTAACGCAGTTTCTTGAAGTGTCACCCGGCAAACCAATTTATAAGACGTTGTCACGTCAAAACTGGACCAGTAAATTTTTGAATATGTTTCCCTAACACTGGTAATCAGCTTTTAAATTCGGCGATAGTCAACGCTGGTAGTTCGTAATGTTACGTGCCGGTTATCTGCTATCCTTTCAAAATAGGTATTAGATATTACGATAAGATTTTTAAACAAAAACCGGTCAAGTGCGAGTCGGACTCGCGCATGGAGGGTTCCGTACCATTATCATCACATAATAAAAAAAATAGATGACGCTAGTGGTAAAAATACATGAAAGAAGGGTAAATGGCGGTTTGCGGTTTTAGACGTATTAAAAAAAACTACTAACCAGATCTCGTTCAAACCAATTTTGGGTGGAAGTTTGCATGGTAATGTTATATCATATATTATTTTTTTTGGTTTCATCATTCTCTTATTTTAGAAGTTACAGGGACACTTTTTACCACTTTGGAAGTGTCTCTCGCGTAAACTATTCAGTTTAGAATATTAGAAACCTCAATATTATTTTTGAAGACTACACGTATGGGTTTGGTGAAAAAAAATATTTGAGTTTCAGTTCTAAGTATGGGGAACCCTACATTTTTTTTTATTTTTGTGTGAAAATGTTAAAGCGGTTCACAGAATACATCTACTTTCCAAGTTTCAACAGTATAGTTCTTATAGTTTCGGAAAAAAGTGGCTGTGACATACGGCAGACAGACAGACATGACGAATCTATAAGGATTCCGTTTTTTGCCATTTGGCTACGGAACCCTAAAAACATCTCAAAACTATCCCGGGTATTTCCCTATCCATATTTAAACGAGCTTTTAGGCCTATTTTCTGTCATACGCGGTAAGAGTTGAAAAGGGACCTCTTATACATTTACTGACATATAAATAAAGGTTACAAAAAAATCTTAGGCGCGGGACTAACAGAAGAGGCGAGGTTCGGGTGCGGCTCGGGCTCGTACAGACGATTAAAAACCGTAAGTTTATTGTGATAGAGTCTATGTGGCGTATACAAATATAGACTCTATAACAATGAACTTACGGTTTTTAATCGTCTGTACGAGCTTACGCCGCACCCGAACCTCGCCTCTTCTCCGTGCCTCTTCTCTTTTGTGTGTCTTGCGCCTTAGTAGATCTTCGTAGCACCGTAGCACTCTCGTAGCACCACTACGATATGCCGTAAATCTTTATTTTCAAACAATGAAATGTTTTCTATGGAAAAAGCTGTTAGTTCTACCTTAAAAATAAGAGACAATAATTGTGAAGCATAAATTCAAAGCACTCGAGAGACTGACATTTATATTTTGATATCTTTGTCCGACGTCCGCTACAATATTTTCTTGGTAAATATTTGTGAAGATAAATCATTGTCATAGAAAATGTATTTATAATCTAAATAGAGACGAACTAATAGCCAACTTTATTAATGAAATTTAATGTTAATTAAAGGTCGTTACTAAGACTTGTAGGTAGGTAGGTATAACTATAGGTACTCTTAAAAATATTTGTTATCTTGACGTTTGTGAACATCATCACAAAAAAACCCATGAGTTTCTTGTGCCTTTTTTAATTAGTATCGTCCTGAAAGCACACATCCTAACTTGATTTTTAAAAAAATTTAATTTTAGACGAATCCAAATGAATAAATATTTTTGACTTTGACTAATCTAAAGATCGGACTTGAATTTGACTAATTAGATATACGACCAAGTATTAGATGTTAAAGTACCATGGTTATTATTGCTTTAATACAAGCGTTTTGACAATTCGAGTAATTATTCAATATCAAAACATATTGACTCCTAAACGAAAATTTAAACGTTTTAAGCGTTTAAACTCGAACGGAAAACTATATTTTTTTCCATTTTTATCCGACTGCGCGACGCAAAGAAATGGTAAAGTGTTTATCAGTCTATGTATGTTTATTTGTTCTTTTGTAGCGCTCTAGAGACCAAACGAGTGGGTCGATTTCGAAAAGTGGCACGTCGTTATTACATTGTTTGACTAAAAGTTATGAACATATTTTGTGAGGCTTTGTTCCCACGTCTTATATAGATTCCCAATTTTTCAGATTTACAATACTACAGATTCCCGTTTTAACAGATTCTCCTACAGTATCCTATTTACGTACAGATTCCTAATAATACAGATTCCTATGTCTACACATTCTTATTTCTACAGATTCCCATGTTTACAGATTCCCATGTCTACAGATTCCCATGTCTACAGATTCCCATGTCTACAGATTCCCATGTCTACAACCCGGTCACATTGTCTCGAGACCTGGCGTAAATAAAAGTCCCACGAAAACAAGTCGAAAACCACCATGAAAACAACGAAAACAAGACCGTGTTATACAGATTCCTATGTCTACAGATTCTCAGGCCTACAGTATCCTATTTGTACAGATACCCATGTCTACAGGTTCTTATTTCTACAGATTCCCATGTCTACAGATTTCCATGAGCCCTCTAGACTTTTTACAGTCTCCACAGACTACCTATAGGTTGTTACTATTTTATACATATAAATATTAAGATCGGGGAACAATATTTACTTCGTTGTTTCATATTAACAACCAAATGTTGTCTAATTTATGTTGGTCTTAAGGTGAAAGGGTACCGGCGCTCTCTCCATACAAACTAAGTCGACTGTTTCCTCCCTGGATAATTACACTATTGCAAATGTTTTTGTTGCATAAAGCCTATAACTGCCATGACTATACCCCTATGTCTTGATTTTTTTCATTTTCTAATTATCATACAAATTAAGATTTAAAAAGTAAAAAAAAACAAAACATAAAACACACGGTCATGGCGGTTATAAGTTTAATGCAACAAAAATATTTGCTAAACTATCATTATCCAGGGAGGAAACAGTCTACTTACTACGTTTGTATGGAGAGAGCGTCGGTACCCTTTAACCTTAAGTCTGAAGACTCTAAAAGTTGGTAAAGTAGTTCAGAAACAAACTTATGCTTTTTGTTTGTTACAGATGAGACAATACTCTTCAAAGGCGAAGAGAAATCGGGTGATATTATTTAGGCAAAATGTAAGTAAATTTTGTTTTTTGTTAAGTAGGAAAATTATGTTTGCTTTATGTCTATATTTTGTTGTTTGTTTCGTCTGCTATTCATGTGTTTCAGTGGTATTGTTTATTTATGAAAGCGTGAAAAATAATTGTTTTCAAATAAATTTTGTGTCTACAAAGTTTCATTCCTCCTAATAATATACAATGTGTTTCAGCAAAAGGGTTTTAATACGAAAGAGGGTTGTTCTAGTAGTCTAGGCAAACAACTTTTGTTCTACGACTTTTAGAAATTCGAACATTTCGTTCTAAGTTTTTGTATAAAACAGCTGATTTTCAAGTAAAAATTCCCTCATAATTATCGAAAAAAAAGTTCGGATTTCCAAAAGTCGTAGAACAAAAGTTGTTCGCCTAGACGTATTAAACAACCCCCTTTCGTATTAAAAACTCTTTGCTGAAACACATTGTCTATTTACTAAACCGATTTTAATTAGGTACACTTAAAATTCGTGGTAATGTATTTTACTGAAAACTAGTAAATAATTAAATAACTTGATCAAAAAGCCAAAATAAGATTGACTATGTCTCTAATTACACATTAAAGTAAATCTCATTAAAATTAATTAATTAAACTCATTAATAAATAATAGGATTAGTGTTAAATCTGGGTATAATATTTAATAATCAAGTACCATAAAACTATGAATAATAGAGTGGTAAAGAAGTGATAATAAAAATGTAAAAAATCGATAAGTCCTAGGTATCAGTCATAACACCACTCTTCTTTTCAATCTAGGGCAGACGAAAAGTAAAATACCAACGTGTGTACCAAATTTCAGATCAATCTGTCAACAGGAAAGGGTCGAAATTTCAATTACTAAATTTAACCCAAGCTAAATAAAACCGTTTCAAAATTTAATGTATTCGGGAAGTTCTAGCGCAGTTTAGGAGCATACAATACTCAAACAATGTAGTTTGTGGTGTCAAGTTTAACATGTGAGTATAGCGTTGCTCATTTGCAAAAAAAGTAGGTATTCTTTAAGGCAATATACCTATGCATTATCAGCTAAAATGACCAAAACACACCCAAACGACTTCACATAAAACACCCGCCCGTCAACAGAATGCCATTAGTACACATTTGCATAGACTTCAATTAACTAAGTACTTAGTGCAAAATCGTTTAAGAAACTTTGTGAAACAACCGGGACGAACCGAGTCGGTAGTTAGGTATTTGGTTTGTTAATTGAGCGCTTAGCCTCTACATTAAATCCTAGATAGTATTCCTTATTTTATTATACCAAGCGCTTAGTGGGAAACTAAATTCCAATCCGAATAATCACTACATAGAATAAAATAAAGTCACATTTCGCCGTTCCTATATCCCTATGTCCCTTTGTATGCTTAGATCTTTAAAACTACGCAACAGATTTTGATGCGGTTTTTTTTAATAGATAGAGTGATTCAAGAGGAAGGTTTATATGTATAATACATGCATAATATAGCCGTGCGAAGCCGGGGCTGGTCGCTAGTAGAATATAAAAAAGACTAATTTAACACAATATTTGTTTCCTCGTAAAGGCGATTAACAAAATGTTTTATTAGAAGCAGGGTCAGCAAAAAGAATTACTTAACTTTCCAAATTGCCCGAGATGAATCCCTGAAAGTAATCCAACTCCGTTTTAGGTATTTTCTATGTAGGCCACAATTAATCTACTCGTATTATGAAATGGGTTTAAAATGTCGCTCATTAGGAACTTTGGTTACATTAACTAAATAATGGTGTTTCGGATTTAGCCGTAAAGCTTATTAGAATTTGTGATGCGTGTGTGTTAAAACTTTAATAACACTAATAAATTATATGCCACGAAGTTGTCACGCCTAGTTTGAAACGCTTATACACCTAAAAAGTGATCCAAACAGTGATGTTAAAAGAAGAAAAAAGATTTCCAGTGTACAGGGTAAATAATTTGAGTGGGTCAGTAAAGGTAAATCCTACTAACACAAACGTTCTAAAAATACCTTATTCAGTAATACCTTACAAAAATAATTAAATGCAGATGTTAATTATTAATGTTAATTATTTAAAAGATCAGGGAAGAACGTTTTTCCCGTATAGCTATAGCGTTTTTAGAACCTGCCCTTACTGACCTATTCAAACTAACTACCCTGAATAGATACAATTTTGATAAAGAGTTAATGTTCTGTTCCAACAGCAAATCTCATAGACTCAGCAAAAGAACGTAAGTTTGTAAGAAAACGACAAAACATCAACAAAAATATATGGCATGAAATGTTGCTTCTAAAATTTTTCCTAAATAAATAATGATTAAAGAAAGTGCATACCTACCTAAAAAAATATTACCAAAAAATACTGATTATGAACATTTGTTTCCGGGAAATACTTTTTTCGCCCCATTTTCAGGAAAATGGTGGTAATAGGTAAGCAATAAAGTGTAAGCGAGACGTTTCTATCAAATAAAAGTGACGTTTACGACTATAGTTGGCCTTCATAAACGTCATCTCCTGCCAAAACAATTTACAGGGTAACAAATTATAACTGTGACTATCTACAGTGAAATAAATTTATAAGTACTCAGGAAAGCTGTAAAAATTAAAATATAAACATAGCATAGCATAGGTATTTTAAATTAAATAACATGTTATTTACATACTTCATAATATGTTATTGCATATTTTACTTTCACAATAAAATAAATCCTAATTCAAAAGGCAAAATTTTCAGGGGGCTCTGAAGCGGCGCTGTCGAAAGCTGACGCACCGCTTCAGAATAATGTCATAAGATTTAGACCATCAGCTGTTTTAGAAGAGTTGCTAATTTAGACTACTCTAGTATGCTACGATTCGACCTTAACTCAGATTAAGTATGATGTACACAGGAACCTGTAAAATTATGAATCTGCAGGGTTGGGAATCTGTAGAATTGGAAATCTGTAGAACTGGGAACAAATCCAATGTCGCATAAAAAATTGAAGAAAAAAATCCTAACTGTAATTTAACAAATGTTATAAAACTCGGAGCAAACTTGAGTACCGTTTTATTTATAGTATCCTCCGACTTTGGTACTTGTTTAGCGGTAATGATCTCTTCCTTTATTTGTGAGATTTCAAATCTTTTATTGATTTCAACCCGACTGTTGAGGGGACTCGAGTCATTTGTCCCAAGTAGGCACGGTACTTATCCTTCGTAAATTCTTACAACAGATTTCATGATTAAATTAAATTGTTATTCTGTTTATACAAAGGTTTAACGCAGCTTACATTAAGTTCCCTTTATTTGCGTATTGGTAAAATCATATTTGTTGAATATTGAACTAAAAACTATGTTCTATCTACTTACTAGTATCTGTAATGGAAGTATTAATATTTAGTTTTTAGTTCCGAGCCTAGTGCCAAAACACAAAATGCAATGAGCACCGCCCCTGTGAAGAGGCATGCAATGAGGACAAGCAAAAGTTAGTATTAGTATTAGTGACACCATTCATAAACCACGACACGTGTTTCGCGTCTACACGACGCATCATCAGGATTGGACTCCGACCGCGCTATAAGGGCGACAAACGTTAGATACGACGTCGCTCTCCGAGATGTTGCCTCGCTGAACGCTGGAACAAGAGAACTCTGGATCTCTTGTTCCATTCATAAACCACGACACGCGAAACACGTGTCGTGGTTTATGAATGGTGTCACTAATACTAATACTAACTTTTGCTTGTCCTCATTGCATGCCTCTTTAAGTGGGCGGGAGGGCGGTGCTCATTGCATTTTGTGTTTTGGCACTAGGCTCGGAACTAAAAACTAAATGTTAATACTTCCATTACAGATATTATGGACTTCCGAAAAGTAACGCCGGATTCAATCAACTATCTAAGGTCAGCAGGTATAGCTGAACAGGCGAAGCTGTATATCAATACTTACTAGTAGTTTAGGTTTCAAAGACTGCCAATGTACCTATATTACATACCAGAAATTGACTGGACAATACTAATTTTTTTTTTCACAAAACTTTCTACAAAAGTCAAGTGTGAGATCAATCCGTTTATTGGTCGTTGTCCGACCGCCGGAGTTCTATCAATCGAACCACGGGCACATCAAACTGTCCGCAGTTCTATCAATCGAACCATCGATAAAATAATATTAAATTCTATCTAGTGTGTTCAAGATTATGTTTTTCATATGCACAAAGGCGACACTTTGCGCCTAAATAAAAATCGGGTGTTTTTTTTTTTTAAATAAATATGGTCAGGATTTCACCACTATTTCACACGATGGTAAGTGACGATGCGGTCTAAGATGTAGCAAGCTTTCCTAGAAGATACCTATACGCTCGTGACTCAAAGACCTCCAAATATAAAGGGGTATTTAAGGGACATGAGTGCAGGTAGGAAGATGGCAGTGGAACCGTGGTGTACCACGCGAGATGCCTATTTAAATAGAAGCTATATAATGTAATAGTTTAAGAATATATTTTTTCGCCACATTACCTATATTTGGAAATTCTTTTAAGCCTGCAGTTACAAATTCATTCACTTATTATGTATTTGCAGACCAATACGCGAATATTTCATTGAAAAGCCTTATGCCAGGTGATTTAAAAACATGTACCTATTCATACCGTGGCTTAATTAGTAAAAGCAACGGGAAACCACTCAATGACCAGGTATTATGCAGCTCTTTATGAATGTCTGATAAATAATATTGGAAAATCTATTCAAAGCGTAGTTATAATAACCTTGTACCTGACTTTGATTTTACATGAAAACCAATATTAAATATTTCCGATAATATCCGGTAGCAGTATTGTTTGGGATGCCGTATAGAATCAGTTTTCAATTAACACAAAAGAATGGACGAAGTTACTAATTGGATGGTATTAAAATATTGCTTTACAATCCTTCATTAATGGAGATGTTTCTTTACAAGAAACCAATAAAAGCATTTATTATCAATTTAGAAAACTGAGTAGTGACCAAAAATGAATAGTTAAAATTGAAATAGATCACTACTGTTATCTAGTATTTCACTCAAAATGAACACGGTTCTTGTTATAATTATTTTAAAACACATACTGATTAATATAATTTCAATCTCTCTGCTGAATAAACAAACAGGGTTGACATCTCAAGTCACTAATCGAGTATTTTTAAATAAGGTCAGAGTTTGACCACTATCTCAAACGATTGTAAGTGATGCAGTCTAAAATGTAGCACCCTTTTCTACAAAATACCTATACGCTGATGACTATGAGACCCCCCAATTAATATTGCCAATAGAGTAGGAAGATTATCTACTGATTACTCAACGGAGTTTGCACAATCTATTTTCCTGAAAGCCACAAATATTCGCACTCAATAACTATTTACCTGCCTACAGATCCTCAAATACCTAATAACACATTGCTATTGCATAATACTTTACAAATTATGGTTTGAAACATTACTAATTGGGGATAATGCCTCAACTAGGCAGGTATTTAATAAGGTATTCGTTTAATTGCAACACAAATACCTACAAATAGCTTCGTGAATTTACTCCGATATACTAATTTTGTTTAGAGCTTCTGCAGACTACAGATTTTTTATTAAAACGGTGCTAAATCGTCCCTCTGGAGTCGGCTACTTAGATGTGTAAAATAGCATTTTGGTGGTTGTCTCTAGCTATATGAACTGCCCATTATTTGAAAATTGGAACGATATGCACAAATACTGATTGGCAAATAAAAATTAAATGAGGTATTGACGAGAATTTTAATTTTAATATGTCATTTTATGTTGTTATTTTATTTTTATTTCCCATTTGTATTTTTAGGATGTGTGATATGGGATGTTTGCCTGTAATAACAATTTTAATTATACTGTCCTGCTGTACTTCCTCCAAATATGAACAGTCGACTGAACATCAGCCGATACAAAATATATTGTCTACGGGTTACTTTAAACTATAGCAGTCTCAAGTTCTAACAATGGTTATCGGAGTTATGCTGTTGTTGATCATACAGTTCAAACTACGAGCGCACGGTTATTAAAACAAAACGAAACTCTGCCGGTTTATGTTCGATCAATTACAACCAATTTGTTCCAGTACGGCTTCTGGTCCGCTATCAATTTAATCTCATGCATCGAATCTCAAGTATGGAATTATACTGGCTGAATGAACGGCTGTGCAGCCGCTTGATGTGGCCCAGCAGGGTTTGATACGACAAGCAAGCCTTAAGGTGAAAGGGTACCGGCGCTCTCTCCATACAAGCGTAGTCGACTGTTTCCTCCCTGGATAATGACACTAGCACAAATATTTTTGTGCCATAAAACCTATAACTGCCATGGCTATGCCCCTATGTTTTGGTTTTTTCATTTTCTAATTATCATGGAAATTAATATTTAAAAATAAAAAAGACTTAGGGGCAGTTATAAGTTTTATGCAACAAAAATATTTGCTCTAGTGTTTTTATCCAGGGAGAAAACAGTCGACTACGTTTGCATGGAGAGAGCCCCGGGTACCTTTTGCTCTTAATAAAGTGTCAACATCTAACGGCTCTTCCAACGCAGATTAAGTGATACGAAACTCTAGGGTCTGTCTAACATTATATTGCATCTTCATACAACAAAGTTGACAGAGTAGAGTTAATCTCAGCTATACGTGACTTCTCTCGCACAAAGCAGCCTAGAGAGACTAGATTAGAAATAGGACCTACTTACGGAGAATTAGCATTTAGTCTAAAGTTTGTAAAAGTTTAGGAAAACACATCTTTTATTCGGTAATTTTATGCCAAAAAAAAAACAAATGGTTGTCTGTAAAGTCTGTTTACGGACGATAATTTTACGTGATAATGTCATTAGAAAACGATGAAAAATTTAGTTTTTTTTATTCATTTTGTTAAAAAAAATGTTTACTTTTTCATTTCTTATTTTTCTTTTTTTCCTTTATATACTTTTTCCTTTATGTAATTCACTCGTCACACCATAACACAAGCCCAGATGAGCGATATTATTATTAAATACTCTGTTGCCTAAAATACCATGACGCGTTTGGTCATATTACCATGACGCATGACGTCCGTGACACTTTTTTGTGAATGCAGGTGTTCCACCAATTTATTAGACGTTATCACGTCAATTAATTATTAGTAACTTTTTCTGATGGTAGACCATTAGAACATTTTGTGTAGCTCTCAAACTTTAGACTTCAGTTGAAATTCTAACTAGTTCTCAGTAGTTCTAGATATGAGTATCATTTGGTATCTGCTTTAAGCAAAAGAAGATGAAAATGAATTAGCATAAATCTTGCAGACAATACACCATTACTTACATCATCATCATCATCTCCGAACGATGTTCCCGGTTGCATTCCTCTCGGGAGCCCGCGGTCCGCTTTCCTACTTTTACGCCTCCACTTCGCACGATCTTCGGCATCCTAGGATGTAAGGCCATTTGCACGCATATCACCCTTTACGACGTCAAGCCAGCACTTCTTGGGTCTACCCATCATTACTTACATACTTATACCTATCACAATTCAGCTTACTCAACACGAATTATTTACAATAATGACTTGCGAATTCCAACAAAAGATACCCTGATCATTATTCATTTTATTATATGCCCTTAGCCCTGTAACAGGGTAACCGGAAGGTCTCCGAAATTCGGCAGTTTTTTTTTGCTGAATAAAGTAAAGCCTTGAAATGCGATCCTATAATGAATAAGAATAACAAGCCCTCAATATTGGTTTTCACTCGATATTTGACGTTTATTTTATGTAATTAGAATCTCTTTTAAAATTGTTGTAGAATTTAATCATTTTTGACATCTTTTTTTCTTTCTTGGCTTAATTTTAAAACTTTAATGTAAACTAATTGTCTTCTCAAATAGATTATCTACTTAATGTTATATAACCTCTCTGATTGCACCATGTCCTTGTGTGTTTAAATATCATTGTAGGTACTCGTAATTTACTGCCCAGTGACAGCAATATAATTAAATAAATAATAAATAAATAAATATTGCAGGACATTCCACACATCGCCGCCGTCTAGCCCAAAGCTAAGTAACTAGACTTGTGTTATGGGTGCTAGACAACGCATATTCTACTTATATACTTTTCTTTTGTAAATATATACTTAATATACATACAGACACCCATATCACAGACAAATATCTAAGCATAAATAATTGTCTGAGGCGGGAATCGAACCCGCAACCCTGTGTTTGGCAGTCCGGCATGGTGACCATTGTGCCAACTGGGTCGTCAATTATTACGCATTCTCGTCTTTCAAACTTTATTAGCCCTTTACCCTTTATAGAGGTCGAATTATTAAAAGTCCTTTCTTAGCAGGCACCTATACGTTCTAAAAGAACCTCCATGTAAAGTTTCAGACTCTTGTCGTTTCAGAGCTTTCTTGATGAGCCTTTTTCACTTTTATATATACAGAAAAGTGGGCGGCAGTACAATCTTCTTTAATAAAAATAATAGAGACAAATATGTATTTTTAATTGCTCTGCCCAAAAGATGACAGAAATTATGTATAATGCCATTGCACTCTCATATTAGTCATTTTTCATAATAACCGAACATAAATTCTTAAACTCAATGCCTATTAAATGACTGCAACCAAGTTTCAGCAAACTAAACCACATTGAATCTAGTACGTAAGTAAATTGGTAACCAAAAACCCTGGATTTATTTAACAAGATATCTAAGGTTACTGTTGCATTGGCTTTGGAGAACTTGATGCTGATAAAGATTTCGTATAAGATTTTAATCTTGGTTGAATCCTAAGCAACATCCTACTCCTGCTTATTATAAATGTAAAATTTTGTGTGTAATTTACTGAACCAATTTTAATGAAACTTAGGATGTAGATAGCTAAAGCCATGAATTAACGCATGTTATTTTTTATTCCGATATTCCCACGGGATTGGGAGTTACGCGGGTGAAACCGTGAGGTGCAGCTTATTTATTTTATACTGGCGACCCGCTCCGGCTTCGCACGGCTATATTATGCATGTATTATACATAATATAATCCTTCCTCTTGAACCACTTTATCTATTAAAAAAAACCGCATCAAAATCCGTTGCGTAGTTTTAAAGATTTAAGCATACAAAGGGAATAGGGACAGAGAAAACGACTTTGTTTTATACTATGTAGTGATAGTGATAGTGACTATGTAGTGAAGTGATAGTGATGTCCAAGGATCTGTACCAATTTTCAGTGATTTGGAAATAACTCCTTGGGTCCTCAGAACTTGGGCGTATGTTCATTTGATTGAACTCAATGTGAAATACTGTGAAACAATGAACGAATGTTTAGTCGAATAGTCATGCAAAATACGTATTTTCGATCATCTTTCATCTTCTACCTTACACTTGAATCGGTGCCCCATCAAACTAATGACCGTATCAGGCGTTGCTTAACCCAAACTCCCATAAAAGATCGACCATGAGCCCTATATTAAGCACTAGCAGTGCTCCGCGGTTTCACCCGCGTAACTCCTGATCTCCTGGGGATATAGGAATAAATAGAAGCTTGTATGTTACTCCAAATGAATTAATCTGTCCTCTTACAAAGTTTGATAAAAATCTGTCCAGTAGTTTTGGAGCCTATTCATCTTTTAAATATTAGTATAGAAGCATAGATTGTTTTGAATAAAAACATCATCAAAATCAGAACTGAAGTGTCACTTTTAAAGCTAATCATTAACAAATTAACCTCAGATAAGTTTATCAAATTGAAAATGAAACTAGAGGCTATTTCGTCAGATCCTTCTCAATCTTAATAATTTGATCACAGTCAATTAAGATTAGTTATCTAATAGAGTAGCATGTTAATTCCATTATAGTTACTTTAATATTCAAGTTCATTCGGTCATTACCATTATGGAGTATTCTATAGTCTTCTTTCTAAGAAATAATTATTTATTAAGATCAGTATTTGTTCTGCCAGACACACTTAATATGTCTCCTAATAATGTACGTAGGTATCAAAAGTTATTTTCATCGGAAAGGGCATATTAATCTATCCAATTTATTGAAAATATTTTTTTTCAATTTTATTATTGAGACAAATTGATTAATTTCACCAATAAAAGGCTATAGGATAAAACTTTAGATCTTTCTGCTGAGATAGATCAAAAACTTTCTTAAAAACTGCTACCAGAGACTATATTTAGAATATATTATATTATTTTAAATATTTTTTTTTTATTTTTTTTTTGTTAGAATTTAGTTTTAATGTGGTACAGTAAAGAGTTTATCTATCTATCTATTTAAACGATTTATAAACGCCATAAAAATAAGCCTTCATTCCCTTACCAATCAGAAGGACTTAATACCAAAAAGTCCTATTATTAGGGTGACAGAAGATCAAAAAGAGGTAGCAAAATGTTCAACAGAAACTCCAAATGTTGCTAAATGTTCTGAACATACAATAAATTAATTCCGCATCAAAGCGATGTAAAATCTTACTCAGTACGTAGGAACTAATTGCACAAATACGAAGATACGTGCTTAGTATAGCATACTTACGTTCAGTTGTTGCATCTGTCTTGTTATTGAAAATAAACTTTTTATGCAAATGACAAGAACTATAGGTAAAAACTAGATGTCCTGGCAGCCGTTGTTTTGCCATTTACAACAAATAAATGTTCGATTCTCAGACCTAACGAATATACACAAAAAATTCATACAAATCGGTTCAGCCGTTTAGGTGGACATAAGTATCTTGGATAGATAAAGTTTCTAATGAAAGAGAAAAAGAACCTCCGGACATGGTTTAAGCAAAGCACTAGATCCTTTTTCCGTGCAGCAGCATCAAAAGTAAAAATAGCCTTAATGATAGCTGACCACCGGTAGGAGATGGCACCTCAAGAAGAAGAGAAGAAGAAGTAACTAACACCGCGACAGAGAATTGAATATAATAATATATAGGGCTACTTTTAGTAGTAGGTAGAACCCGTTTTTTCCACAGGATACGACTAACACTGTTGACACCAAAGCGCGTGTGTTGTGACTTTGCAACCCTATTTTAAAACCCTTATCTTTTTTCAGTAATATTGAGAAATGCCATAGATATTGTATAATAATTTATCCGTGTTTTCGCGATATCTCTAGAGTTCCCGCTAACATTCAGTTCATCAAATTATCCCTATATAATGAATATCGTGCCATATTAACGTGGTTATACTATATGTCTTCAATTCGCCAGAGATGAAACAACTAATTGAATTCATAGTACAGTACATTTAAGTCTTTGGTAATTTACTAGTCTTTCTTCGACTTACATTTCTGCATTCAAACAGCAACGTTCATATTTAGGATTGAATACCAATGTATTGTTGTACAAATCACATAAGTGCCCTATCGTATTCTACGTTTCCGCAAATGCTATTGTGTTCTTGATTGTCTATTTAAGTGAAAACGTTACTACGTAAATGATTTTGCACTATTCATCTACACTTAATATCACTTCACTATCACTACATAGTATAAAACAAAGTCGCTTTCTCTGTCCCTATATCCCTATGTATGCTTAGGTCTTTAAAACCACGCAACGGATTTTGATGCGGTTTTTTTTAATAGATAAAGTAATTCAAGAGGAAGGTTTATATGTATAATACATGCATAATATACCCGTGCGAAGCCGGGGCGGTTCGCTAGTTTTATTATAAAGAGAAAAGATTTGATTGTTTGTTTTGTTTCATTGAATAGGCTCCGAAACTACTAAAATAATTCAGATTAAACTTGGTATAAGGATACATTGATTCATTGACAGTAATATAAGCTATTTTTTATCTCAAAATACCCATAGAATCGGAAGTTGTGCGGGTGCAAGTTCAGTTTATATTATTACTAGCGACCCGCTCCGGCTTCGCACGGCTATATTATGCATGTATTTTACATATAAACCTTTCTCTTGAATCACTCTATGTATTAAAAAAAACCGCATCAAAATCCGTTGCGTAGTTTTAAAGATCTAAGTATACAAAGGGAAATAGGGACATAGGGACGGCGAAAAGTGACTTATTTTATACTATGTAGTGATAGTGATAGTGAAGTCTACATGCAAATGTGTGCGTAATGGCTATACTAAAAAGCCTAGTAAATAAGTGTCTTCTTGCGTGTTTTAATACATCTTAGATCACATCATCACGCGGTCAAAAACTGGCTTTACTATGATATTAAAAGAGGCTACAAAAAAAAACTTCACAATGCTACGAAATGCTACGACAAATCCACGTTCGTAGCAATTTTTATCTTTGCAAGAATAAAGCATTTTTTAATACATAAATAAGGAACTATCGTTCCAAAAATATACTTACTAAATAGATTTATGATAAGTATTAATAATCTTCAAAAAATACAAATCTAGACTCAGTAATATATAAAAGTAAAATGCAAATATTGTCTAAAGCGCCATCTACGATTCCATGAAGGTACTAATAAGGTATAATTTAAAACCCCACTACAACGCTGCCATCTGTGTGAAAACCTTTATACTGCGACGCAAAATGGAAAACTTGTTTGTGGTTTGGGAAAATATACTGAAGTTTTCCACAAAGTGTCGCTGTATGTCCTGTTAGATAAAATTAAAATTCAAAATTAGAATGTTTAAATTTAGTAATACCACATGAGTAGTTACGTAATACAACAAAAAATGTTTCTTTTTTTTTTTTTTCGATTTTGGACAATTAGACACAACTAGTCGACGTGAAAGGCGCATATATTCTTTCATTGGGTTATTCAGTATGATAAAAGCCAATTTAATCCATTACCATTCAACACGAGAAACTGGTTTCATCCCTAAAAATGTTCTGTATTTAGTCCTAATTTATTTTTTTAATTATTTCTTTGATGACTTGTCTTTCTTCGAGTAGTTGTGCCAATTTGTCCAGAGTCCTACTGCAGCGATGTAATTATTTCAAACCTACATATTACAACAACTGATCTAATGTTATTATTGGCTGAAATTTTACCTCTACTTTATCCGTGTTCTCTCAATTCATTTTTCAAAATTAACTAATAATATTTTGTTTCAGATGTACAAAGTGTTTGTTGTGATATTTTATGTGGGAATTATCAGTTAGCGCCCTGTCCCCCAATGACCCGGCTTTCGACATGCCTCAGTCCCCCTCGCCTCGGCTACGTCACTACAGGTCCCTGGAATAAATCCTAGCATGAGTTTACAAGCTGCATGTTTTAACCCACCTTTTCCAAAGAGTCCTACGCCTGTCATAACGTTCGTATCGGCAAGACCTCACCACGACAAAGTATGATGCGAAAGCTGTTCCGAACAAAAACTACGTTATTGTGGGCGTAGATCTTAATCACGTTAACAGCTTTCAGTAACGATTATTGTTTGCTTTTTAACGAGCTTTTTAAGTATCATGCTTGATAAAACTTAAAACTTTAGTTATACTAAGTTAGGAATTATAAAGCACAAAAAGAACATCTATTTTGTAGAATATTAGTGAACAATATTAAGTATTAAGCACACAATACTTCACAGTAATTAAAACCATGCTTATAAAACTAAATTCACAAAGTAATTAATTAGTAAGTTACAAAGTAGATTCATACTAAGCGATATTATTATTCGAATAGCTACGTATTATAGAAATATCATTTAGCAATACTCGTAGAATCTAGAGGTAGAGGCACAACATTATTGTATTTAAGTACGAAGCACTATTGAATTAACCAATACCAATTAGTTTAATATCGCATCACAGATAGGTTCATATTAATAAGCTTATCTGGAAATGCTCGTTGAATTGTACCTATCGCTTATCTACACTTCAAGTTTACAAATAAATGGTTCCCGTTGTTGGTAACACATGATTTCAACTCGATTGAACATACATATTTCCACTTCGTCAAATGTTAGAATATCAAATACCTACAGATTACCTTATTCGGGTGGTTCGAGGATGTGCTATCCGTTCATTCGAAAAGCCTGCAAACTGATATGCTTTATCTTGTCACAATAAACACGACATTGTTAGAATCAATCATACGGCTATCTGCCAGACGATAAATGTATTAACGCAACAGTTTCACAGTACATCACAAGTGTGTAGCTTTTAGTCGTGACTACCGATAGTAACTTATGAGTAGAGTAATAATAATAAACAAATGTTGCAATTGATGAAAGCATAACCGTTCGTGTAATACATATTGTAGTTTACCTCATACATGTTAACAATATGGGAGTGGTTATTACTTAATATCAGCAGTTTATCAGCTCGCCGATGTGACTAGAGTCAGAAATATGTCGTTTCATGACCATTCACAACGTGTCTTAATCGAGAAAAATGCGGGAACAATGTATCGGGATATTTTATTTAGAAAAAATAAAGCGTGAGTCATCTTTTTTGGAGTAAAAAGTTTTAACTCCTTGAATTATAGAAAAATAGTGGATATATTTTCACTAATATTTATTTTTATTTTTAACAGGACTATGACAGCAATATGTTTCGTTTGCAACCTACCGATATTATCGCACCAAGTGGGTCTGGTGTGGGCCGGCGTCAACGGCTGGGACGAGCTGACCAGGTCCACTTTGGAAGAGAACACCCTGAGGCAGCGGTTGGGCAGCCGCCGAGATTCTGCCGCGCAAGTTTCTTGCTTATCGCCACCAGAGCCCGACGTTGCCGACCAACCACGAGGTACGTACCTTTTTTCTTATACTTAATGTAGATACAATATGTCCGTTCATTTTTTGCTTTTAATTTTCTACTAGGTGGTCCTCGCCGCCGCCGTTCTTCGCTCGCTCAACTCACAGATATCCTTCGCGAGTGGGGTGGTGGTGGCAGTGCACCGCGTCGTCAAAGAGCTCCACTTTCCCGTCGCGAAACATTGGCAGATCTCGCTCGTTCATTGCCGTGGGCCCGCCACGAGCCGCCACCTCGACGTAGACGCGATTCTTCTGCCGATTCGGGAATAAAATCAATGGCTTCTAAACGTCGTGATTCTAAAGCCGCTCCTCAAGATTTTCGTTCCGACTTTCCCTGCTACTTTGATCGAAAAGACTCTACCACCGTGATGCCCTCGCGTGAACGTCGTATAAAAAGGCGAGGATCTGGAGAAGATAACAAAGAGCGGAGAGATTCCGTCGACGGATACCGCCATCGCCGTGATTCTGTTGCAGCACCTCCACGAATAGTCGCAACACATAGAAAGAGACGATCATCTCCCCCGACACCAGCACCTCCTTCATTTGTCGATGCCTCGTCTGATCCTGGACCGTCAACAATGCCATCAGTTACAGTAGTTGCTATCCATGAACCTAGCCGATCTGACGGTGAATGTCAACCGATGACCATGCCCACGATTATAACTTCAGCTGTTACACCGTCCCCAACATCACCTACGACACCGAGTGGAAGTGGCAATGCTTCGCAAACCGTTCAAACGTCTACGCAATCTGCTCAAGCCACTCAAGTAACACCGAATAGTCGAACACCTAACTTAGGTGGAAGGCGAGACTCGACAACTCAGTGTGGGAGAGCTCGACGAGATTCTAGAGCGGCTGCCAGTCCAGAACGTAGATTAGGACGGCTTCAACGTCAAGCAACAGCATTCGATGACCCGACTGGTCCACCTGGTACTAGACGTCGCGATTCAGGACCATCTTTAGGACCAGATGATGAAGGTAGAGCGAGACGAGATTCTTTAAGCCCGGATTCAGCAGTTCGACCAAGACGAGAACGCTCTCAACTTAGTCCAGATAGATCAGGAGGAGGAGAACTAAGTCCTTCTGCTGCTCGAAGACGTAGTAGATTACGACGACAAGCGTCTTGTGCTAGAATGGGTCGCACGAGAAGTCCTGAGTCAAGTTCATGCTCAAGCCGGGATCCCAGCCCGGGTGCTCGACCTCCGACGGAGAGGACAATGATAAGACGTCAATCTACTACAGAAGAAATACTGATAGCTCGTGGTTTCCGGCGACAGTCAACCACAGAAGAAATGATAAGGTGCAGAAATTTTAGGCGACAAAGTTCCCAAAGTGATGACGCTTGTATGCGCGCACGTGGACGCCGCGACTCTTCTACGCAGATTTTAGATGGAACTATTGGAACGATGACTGTCGAAACTACGAGCACATTTTTTGACTCGAGTACACAAACAGGTGAGTTTTTTTATCACTAAGACGTTGTAATATGTAGATCAGTGCTACCTACTATTTATTTATAGGGATTAGAAACCGTCATGCAAAATAAATTAAAAACCGGCCAAGTACGAGTCGGACTCGCGCACGAAGGGTTCCGTACCATGTTGTATACTTGTATTTTTTCTTGTTTTAATACTTATTTAATTTTGATTTTATAGCGGCAACAGAAATACATAATCTATGGAAATTTCAACTGTCTAGCTACCACGGTTTATGAAATACCTACAACCTGATGACAGACGGACAGACGGACGGACAGCAAAGTCTTAGTAATAGGGTCTCGTTTATACCCTTTGGGTACGGAACCCTAAAGAGAAATAAAAATGAACTAAAAAGTTAAAAAAATAAAGTGTAAATATTAACGAAAAAGTAAAAAAAGGTGGAAAAATTAACTAAAAAGTGAAAATAAAATAACTGCAAAGTCAAAATATAATTTGATTATCCCGAAGTAGATCTTTGTTTTGCCTCCGAAACGACGAGGCACGTCGCGCGTCGCACGATGTTTACAAATTGTCAAATTTTCAATGTACAAAAAGGCAAAGCAAAGATTCACTTTAGGTCGCCAGCGTACATAAGTTAAAGGTAAATAGATACTTGGAAGTCGGTCTGTATAATACCATGATGGTTTTTCTCAGCATTCAATTAAACCCAGTCTTCCCAATTTTAATATCTACCTTTTTTTGAAGTCGGTTAAAAAGGTATATAAAGGCCTATCAATCAACACACCTTAAAAAGCGTATTTCATTAACATTTACATTATCAAACTAGATTATAGTACGTCGAAAATCTGCGCCGAAGTTAAGAGGATTTAACAACTTTCAGTCAAACAAGCGCCAAAGAGCTAACATGAAACGTGAAACGAATTCTAACTGAACTAAACAGCAAAATACGTTCTTAGTCCACGTGGTATGCCCCCGCCCCCTTCTAACAGCCAATCGATTTGCACGTAGCTTTGCTGTCTCTTTTCGCGTACTCTGTTTTATCGACGGAAACGGGAGAGGTTTCAGAAGGATCTTGGTGTAGCTCGGTGACTAGGGAGCGCCGGTGGCGCCACCGCGGATGAAGGCGGGGCTGTGTCGTAGCACACTAGACTTGAAGTTAGCGTTGCGGTCGCGCGACACCCGCGAGATGAGATGGGCTCGGTGGTAGCGCGCAGGCTCGCTCGCCCGCGCCCTGTCATCTGTTGCCGATCGCTGCCATGTTTACTAGAACGAAAGTGACGTGCCGTACACAACGAATAACCTCAATAACAACACGTTAACACCCACGATAACGCGAAATTAAATAACATTTAAATAAATAGCGCAATTTAAACGATACAACGAATATTATTTTTGCCAGAACAATTTTTTGATTGTTTTTAAGATTCCGTTTGCTAAAGTTTTTTTGGATATTTTTTTAGTAACAACAATATATATTTTAGAGTTTTTTTGTGAAGTGTAAAATAAATTTTAGCCTAATAAATTGACAAAATCGAAATAGTGACTAAGGTGCGGAACATTGAATGCGTAATAGTATTAGTTATTGGACTCCAGAGACTTGTAATGAACACGAAAAAATACTACAGAAATAGTAATTAATTAGTTTATAAATTTGAAAAAGAATTTCTTTCGAAGTGTATTTACGAAGAAGTAAAAATTCAGTCTAAACACAATGGTAAGTCAAAGAAAAATATTGTATTCTATAAGTATAAAAGTTTTCTATCCAAATAGTTAATTTTTCCTTCGGAATTTTTATCTTTGAAAAAGTCTTAAGATTACATCAATCAATACCAAATACTTGTACATCAAAAAGTAAGTAAGTACCTACCTAATTAGACAAATAGAACTGGTAAAATTATTAACTTTTAATGTTAATATTACATTACGGAATATTATGCTAATTTATAATTCTATTATTTTTGCCTTAATAAAAAATAATAACCACTAAAATAAGTAAAAACTACACTTTGTTTGTAACGAACCGGATCGGTAACTTCTGGACCGATTTTGACGAAACTTTGTATGAAGAGTAATTAGTAAGTAGGTACCTATTAGTAGTCATGAATTGAAACGAAGTTCCTTATCGCAGGTTTGCGACGGGACCTATTTCATAAAAAATCAGTTTAATCCAGTTAAACGAAAAATAAAACGAAAAACCTTAAGATAAACTAATCTCTCAAATATATTATATAGATATATATCTGTCTGTCTGTCTGTCAGTCAGTCCGTCCGTCTGTCTATCGCAAGGAACTTCGTACCAAACGCGTGCCCCGAAAAACGTTTTTTTTACTGACTAAGTAACTTTATTAACTCTTTAATTCTAAAGTAAGTATTTGTAATCTTGATAATTATTTCAAATAAAGATCACTATAAGTTACTTGGGTGCCTACTACCAACATAAAATTACAATTAAGGTGCCTACTACCAACATAAAGTTACAATTAAAAAAGTGTCTATAGCAATTTTTTGTCCGATAAAAGCTCCCACAATGTTAATATTATTCAAAAACAAATGTTTTCCGGTTCGTATAATTTAAATGCTGCGAAATGTTATTGCCCTCCACGGCCTAAAATTAAAAAAGTTAGGTATAATTGCCTATTTTGCCTTTAGAACCAAGGGCTGTATACCTTTCATAGGTTAATTTGTACCTATACAATTTCAAAATTCACGTAAATGTAGAACTTTTACTTTTAAGCAGTTAATTGGGCATTTTTGTATACCTACCTAACTAGCTTTTGCCCGCGACTTCTTCCGCGTAAAAGTCGAAAATGGAAAAAGGAATCACGTTGTCCCATACAAACTTTGCTCCCATTTTTCACCCCGGAGTAGAATTTCGGCTAATATCGGCTCATGTACACAGTTAAACAATAAATGATTTCTATTCTATTCTATTTGGAAAATCTTTTCTTATCGGATGACTACGTCATACAAAGAACATACCCTCCAAGTTTCAGGCCTCTACGATAAGCAGGTTGGCTGTGCGTTGATCCGTCAGTCAGTCAGAACAAAGCATTTTATATAGATAATAATATTGAATACAATACCCATTATCCCCCAAATTGGCTAAATTATGAGTTTGGAGGATAATGCAATAAATTTTCACTATCCCCCATTTATGAAAAAGCATTTGGGGGATAGGAGGAATACCCCTATTTATCGATACCATAAATATTGTCTATGCAAAAATAAATTAAGTACGTTACCTACTTTAGACCATCAATAGGTTGGCAAGGTCTAGTGGTAGATCGTCGAGGTGACTTTCATTCTGAAGGTCGTGGCTTCGAATCTCGACAATTGGTGTACCAATTGATTTTTCTTGTGAAAAATGTATGCACACTAATTAACGTTGCTCTTAAAGTGAAGGAAATCATTGTGATGAAACTCCCGGCTTTGTTGGCTCTATGATAGTCGTATTGAGTTCGTACGACAAGGTCGACTAAGCTGAGGGGGTGGTATAGGTTTTGGGCAAAGCTCCTCCATGTAATACATTTCCTAGGCACTATAGGGTCGTTCTTCTTCTTCTCCTCGTATAGAGGTGTGGCTCACATATTGTTAGAGTTTTAGAGGCCCCAAGGTCTCCAACTTAACTTGACTGCTACTAGAGGTAACTAGAGGTACTAGAGGGCTAACGGCTTAACGTGCTTTCCGAAGCACGGTGGGGCTCACGAAAACACATTTTTGCCACACTGATAATAATTGGTCATCCATCGAAATAATGACCGCGCCAGGCGTCGCTTAATCTGCACGACCGTTAACGATCAGCTAGCGTTGCTTCGCTATGAGCCCCTCAATAGGGTCCTAAACAGCATGGATAAAAGTAAATAATCCAAATTAGATACATAAGGTCAATGTTATTAGAGAGGAAATGGGCAATAAAACACCATGCACGAGTGTATAACTACTCTGTTACTGTTAGTTGATTCTAAAACTATGGAGCAACTGACCAGACCCTTTCCCATCTGATAGATAAACGAACCCCCTTTATGGTTTTCCTGCTGGAATTAAAAAAAAGTCCACAAATTCACACTTGCAACCGCAATCTAGCTAAAATAAGCAAGGTCTTACCGCACAAGTAAAGGGAAAATTGCAAAAAATAAAAGTTGCAAATTAAGTTAAATTTTGGGACTTACAAGTTTTATCGCGAAAATCTAAATTTGCCCATATCTTTTTATTGTGTTGATTCAGGACCTTGATTTTATATACCTAATAGGAACTATAGACCTCAGTATCTGATATAAATTTCTAAGTCCATCCGTTTCTGAGAAAATCGGTGGCGACACACGGACAGACGAACAAGAAAGTGATCTTATAATGGTTCCTTTTTTACCTTTTGAGGTACGGAACCCTGAAAACTGGGATATAGATATTTTATGCAGGATGAACGCCACGCAATGATAATTCCGAAAACTGCCCTCTCAAAATTAAACAATGTAAAAGCTGCGCCTTAAGGAACCCTAAAATCTGGGTCATAGATATTTCATGCAGGATTCAGGACGCAATGATGATTCCGAAAACCGCCCCCTCAAAATTAAACAATGTAAAAGCTGCGCCTTAAGGAACCCTAAAAACTGGGTTATAGATATTTCATGCAGGATGCAGTACGCAATGATGATTCCAAAAACCGCCCCTCTAAATTAAACAATATAAAAGCTGCGCCTTAACTTTATATTCAATTAAAATAAATCATAACAATTTAACAACCTCATTAAGCAAGGCTTTTCCAATATCTGTAGGTAGCTCATAGGTACGGTAAATACATTATCGTAAAACGGTGTATTGTATCTTGTTACGTCGATATCTTACTGTCCATAAACATGGAATATTGAAACAATATTATTTCTATTGCTCATAACGTTTATATTGCCTTGAATAAGTAGTTATGGCCGTATAAAAACTGTGAAAGTACTTATTATCACAGTCCACTTTTTATTATTAGTACTTGTAGGAACGTTTTTAATTACGCTCTCTGGACTTTCAATGCTTTTATATGAATACTAGCGACCTGCTCCGGCTTCGCACGGCTATATTATGCATGTATTATTCATATATACCTTCCTCTTGAATCACTCAGTGATCTTCGTTATGGATCTTGTTTTAATGGCAAATGAGACATTTCAGTAAAAAAATGTTTTTAATATATCTGCATTCTTATTGGACTTTACATCTAATTAGAGGTTTATACAGCGCTAGCAACTTCAATCCTTGCAATTTAGAGCGGCTGTAGTGAGTAGGGCATGGAGTAGACTTGCCTAGAGCTTATACTACCCTCTCAGCTTAGTCGACCCGCGAAAAAGGCTCCCTCCGGATTACGATCTGCAATGGCCTGCGTGGCAGCTACTTAATTGACTCCGGACTCAAATAGGCCGTTGCAGACAAAATTTGAGCAAATGGGGATATATTGCACCGATTGAGGAGCAATGCGAGTGTGGAGCCCCGTCACAGTCCATGGTGCACCTACTCCAATGCCTGCACATTGGAGGAAGTGGTAGAGGCTAACGCTGCTGCAGTTGCAGAAGAAGTTCAGTCTACCATGTCTAGAGAAAATACCTCGCCAATACGACTGGAGCCAACTAGCCGTGGCTTTCATCACGATGTTTGCCTTCACCGTAAGAGCAATGTTGACTAGCGCACATAAATTTTGTCGTAATAAAGATCCATTGGTGCACGGCCGGCCGGGACTCAAACCCACGTCCTTCGAAATGAAAGACACGCTATCTAATTAATCTGTTCATTATTAACTTACTTATTTAGGATCTTGTTACTGTTTTAGGAACCAAAATATAGAAGTAAACCAACCGATTGTGTATTTAGCAAGTTTTATTATAAGAATTTGTTTCTTTCTTCTTAAAATAGATGAATCGCTATAAATTCCTACCTTTTTAAATTCATTCATCTGAACGTCAAAAGGTCCTACGCAATATCAATTAAATTTTATTTTCACTCAAGTTATCAAAGCCTTTGATAATACGAATCATTGTTTAAACTAATGAATATTGTTTTATGATACCTACCAACTGCAAAAAGAAATTCCGAACCAGAGCAAAATGTTCTAAAAACAACGACGAAATTAGATTTTTGTCAAATCAATATTTTTACTTTGAGTCAAAATCTAATAACTTATTTAGGGACAACTTAAAACAAAATGTCAAACTGTCAAACTTTTTTTCACTACTATATAAAAGTACAAAGTTTTTGGTCGAAGGACGGAGTTTCTAATCCCAAGGGAAACACACACTAGAGACTTTTCGATCGGTCTATGGTTTGCCGACTGTTTCATTTGAGGCCGCAACGTTTCCTTTATGATTTATCTATCCATGTGCGTGAACTAATATAGTTGCGCAATGAATAAATCGATATTTAAATCACTAAGCTAAGAATATTTTATTCTGTCACTCGGATTTTTTTTGTCTGACAAATTACTTTGTTTTTTCCTTTAAACTGAACAGTCGTTGGTGAGCAAAGAACCGTTCGTTATAAAGTCCGTATTGCTTTTAGTTCGAAAGGTTTAGATGCGAAAAGTTGAATGTTGAGGGTTAATTAAAAACTACGAGGGCCAAGTCCGAAACAATGGACTGACCAGTGGCCAAGTATCGGAAAAACTGGATGTACCACTCGGCATGGCTTTACATCGAGCATTGGACAGAGTTCATTTGTGGAAGACAGTTCATCGATTGCACCAGGACAGTAGCGATATTCAGCATTGATGGAAAAACTGAGAAGGATTCTGAATTCGTCCTAAGACGTATTTTTCTCAATTCTCGATGTTTTCCAATAAGCGCAAAAAAACTGTGGTTAACAATGTTAAAATTATTCAAATAAAGCTCTGTTTCGAGTCGGCCAAGACGTGTCTTCTTCAATAATTCATTGGTTTTGAACTGCAACAAAGCTAGTAGAATAGAATATCTGAGTGCTGCTTGATAGAGCTTTTACAAACAACATTTGTACGCAAACTATTTGGTTGTGGTGCCTGCATATTCGATGCTTATTTGTATTTTCCGCAAAACAACGGTCTTATTTTGATGTTCGGCAGAAAAGTATCTTTCTAGGAATATGTACCTATTTAGTTCCTATATAAGGTTTTTTTTTTCGAATACATTGAAGGTACAATATTACATCACGAAGTACGAAACATTTGCACACAAATTTTACTGAAAAACGTGATCCAGTAGTAAGAAGAAATGGGACATTTGAGGGTTTAAAATTTTAAGTTCAGATTTTTTGGCAAAGTTCCGAACGACTATGTTCTTTGGAACGCAGCCAGGCAGCTTTCACTTTTAAACGAAACGATTTTATAATCTTGTTGTTGCCCCTAAGTATAAATACCTAAAATTATAGCTACGGCTTTCCACCATAAGTTTTGGTAAATCACTACATAGTCACTACATAGTATAAAACAAAGTCGCTTTCTCTGTCCCTATTCTCTTTGTATGCTTAAATCTTTAAAACTACGCAACGGATTTTGATGCGGTTTTTTTTAATAGATGGAGTGATTCAAGAGGAAGGTTTATATGTATAATACATGCGTAATATAGCCGTGCGAAGCCGGGGCAGGTCGTTAGTATAAAATAAAGTCACTTTTCGCCGTCCCTATTTCCCTTTGTACGCTTAGATCTTTAAAACTACACAACGGATTTTGATGCGGTTTTTTTTAATAGATAGAGTGATTCAAGAGGAAAGTTTATATAACATAATATAGCCGTGCGAAGCCAGAGCGGGTCGCTAGTTTTCTATAAGAGAGTAAAAATAAACTTTGTATCTAGACAGACATTTCCATTGTCGGACGTTTAACGTATACATAGTTGGTCAAGTAACTGGTTGGACATTTTTATGGTCGGACAAAAGGTTTCATTGGACATTTTGAACCGTTGGAAAATTTTCGTTTTGGACATTATTCGTGCGAAGATTAGAAACAGCTATTTTTCCACCTACCTATTAGGATTTATCTGTCAATCAACCCATACACCTAACCAATAAGCCACAGGGATAACAAAATCGAATCTCTATAGTCCTTAAACCAGAAAATAAACAAGTAGAAAATTCGGTTAGTACCTTTAACAAAATATTTACCTACCATCACAACTTCTTAAACGGCAAAAGCGGAATAAATATAATATTGAAAGTAATTTCAAGGAAAAGCTCTCAAAGTGAATGTTACTCTTGGGTTTAGAAAGGTGTTGGGGTAGCCAAAGCAATTGGTTTGATTTCTTAAGATTTATGCACAGGTGTACCATTGAAATCTTTGTGACACACACAGGTAGTTAAATTACTACCTATAGCAAACGCTACTCTTAGCTCTTACTCTTATTGATTCGATTGAATGACTAATTCAATCGAATCAATAAACGCCTCAAACTTTTACCCGACTTCGGCGAAATCACAAAGAAGGGTTATGTATTTAAGTACATTATGTGTAAAAAATGGTTATCTTGAACGGCATCTTCTGTCCGTAACTACGGCACTATTTGCCCCCACACATACAATGTGTCAAGACAACCCACTCTTAGCTACATGTAAGTACCCATACCCAGAGAATAAAACGAAAATTTTTGAAAATTAAAAGAGAAATAATAATGATGTTTGAGAAATTAAACCAGACTATTCTAGTGTGGGGTCCTATAAGCTTTTAAAAAATAATGTCTGCTTTTGGCCTTAGAAACGTAATCTATAGGTTTGCAATTTTAATAAAGTTGGTATGGACGTGTTATGAGCAGAGAGGAGACGCCTGTGACTAGAAGAGTGATAAGTATGAACGTAGAGGGATGGAGATAAAGAGGACGATCTAAAAAAATATGGATGGACTGCGTGAGACAAGAGAGAGATGAATGAATGGTAGAAAAAAAATATTGCACAGACCTCAAGTAAATTGGGATAATGCCAAGCCGAAAAAAAAGAAGATTAAATTTTAATAACTATTTTGTATATTTTAGAACCATCCCCGCTCTACGACAACAATCACTACCACGAGGAATGCCTCCGCTGCAACTCCTGCGGGCTGAACCTCACCGGACCCAATCAAGTAAGTAACCTCATTTGCAAAGAAAGATAAATAAGTAACCTCATTTAAATCTATAACTATATATATATATATATGTATATATATATATCTTGTTTCTGGTTCTGGGTGTTTCCTATATGTATAATATGTATATATTTACAAAAAAAAAAAGTATATAAGTAGTTTATCCGTTATCTGGCACCCATAACACAAGCATTAAGTTGCTTAGCTTGGGGCTGGATGGCGATGTGTAATATGTCCTGAAATATTTATTTATATTTATTTAACTAAGGTTGGGTCATATCTTCCGTACTTTTGACAAAATACGAGCCAAAGTAACAACCATGTGGGTCCAATAAAACGCAGGTTTTTTTGCGTACGTTGCATTGCAGCTCTTTGCTTTTTATATCTGGAAACTAAATATTCCGTTATGTGTTTCTAAACTAAATTTGAGGTTTTTTTTGCCATTTTAAAGTTATTAACAGGATTTTATGGTTATTTTCTCTACTAAACTCCAGTCTCGTGAAAACGGTGCTCGTAACAGCATCGAAATATCGAGCTCCATAAAATAATAACAAAAAATAATAAAAGGTAAATATCGTTTAAACAAAACGTTTTCATTGTAAATCAAGGATTTAAATACTTTGAAAAATAATTTGTTAATTACTTTACTAATTTTATACAAATTTTCATTTCCCTTTAGTATTTTCTAACATTAATCCCTTTATTCTAAAAAGGCCAAGTAGTTTATTAATTCATTCGTTTCGCTTTTAAAGCTTTAGTACAGAACTTTGTAATTCTATATTATTGTTCCTGGTTCGCTCTGAGGACCTTTTATAATGGGTGAGGTCACGAACTATTGGAATTTTCTCTTATGAAATAATTTCGGAACAAATATTTAGGGTATCTACTTGTTTTATGGGCCTTTTGTTATGCCGTTATTTATATTTACCATTATTTTCAAGAAAGATACTTCCAACTGAAACAGTTGGTAATTCTGATCGTTTTTAACCGTTCAAACAGATGGCCTCCTCAGAGGCCATTGATTTTAGATCTGGCCAATTCAGAGGCCAATTTCCACTTAACCTTACCCGGAAATCAGCTTTTACTACATGACAAAGTCAATGATCTTAAGATTTTACTAATTTATCAAGGCAAGACCGTTCTCAGTGGTAGATAAGAAAAATCGACATAACCTTACATTTTTAGAATGTTAGGTTTTCGAATTTTCAAAAGTCATAGAACTAAAGAGGATTTTTAAAGATATCTTTACCTCTGTCAACGATAATAGACGATTGACAAAGTTTGGAAAATGCTTATCTGGTTACATTTATTCGTGAGATCCTGTAATTGGCTTTCTATTGTTATACTGTTGTTGTTAAATTCTTATAATAGCTGTTGGATTTCCAAATAATTAAATAAATACATTTCTAATACCTTACAGTATTTATTTGTAAACAAATTCTCCTTTTTCTGTAATTAAAAAAACTAACACAGCATCATCTTCCTGCCCTTATCCCAATTTATTTGGGGTCGGCGCAGTTAGTCTTTTTCTTCCATTCACTCCTATTAGTCGTCATCTCATCTTTCACATTCATCTCTCTCATGTCTTGTCTCACGCAGTCCATCCATCTTTTCTTCGGTCGTCCTCTTCCTCTCCATCCCTCTACATTTATACTCATCACTCTTCTAGTCACATGCGTCTCCTCTCTTCTCATCACATGTCCACAAAAAAAAACTAACACAACGACCAACAGAAATATATTAGAGCAGCGACCCAATAACGCGTTCAAAATGAAAGACAAAATTAAGGCCGCACCACAGCGCAAGGTCACTAAGGAATTGATCGTAGTTAATCAAAGACAAATTAGTTGTTAGGAAACCCGTAGCAAACTTATTACCGTCGAGAAAGGGAATCAATCACGGTACTCCGTTCGGTAGGTACATAACAAAGAATACCTATTTAACGCACACTGGAGCCTATTGTCGAAACCTTCGAAGGTCGGAGATTTGAGTCCGACGTGCACCAATTAGTCAAATAGGAAGGTTATTCAAAGTTGAAGGTACATACTTATATAAGGAAATAAATGTAGATGAGGCAAGGTTGGGGCTAATAAAGATGCAAAAATATAGGTAAGTCATTCAGACAAACTGACAATTTTTTTTTTCTAATTAGTTTCAAAAATAAAAAAGCCAGCGTCCAAAATTAATAAAAAATATTTAACTCAACTGAATCGGAACCATTTTTTTGCATTTTACATAAAGACTTTAGACGAGGTGTACTTAGGAATTTTTTCAATTACCTAGTTTATGGGCGAACGCTGATAGCTCACTGACCGTTCAATTTGAAGTCTGAAGTCCCCTTTTTTTGCCTTCTAATTGAACGGTTGACAAAGCTATCGGTCGACCTCACCTGTTGTGGACGATTTGTGAACTGTATTTAAAATGAGAACACAGCGATGAAACCGAAAGAAATAAGCTATAATTTCAATATTTGCACAACTATTATAGTAGGTATTTCTCTAGATTACTAGACTTTTTAAGTTTTTAAATTATAAAAAAGTATTAAAAAGTATTATTTACTTATAGCCAAAGAATTGGCATCACCTTTATATTATCGCGTAACTTAATTAGTGCTTACTAGTATAAGTAGTACCTAGCATACTTCCTTACACAAAGTCAAGTTAAAAATAATCCATAGATAAAACAAAAATTTCATCTTATTAAATTAATTAATTAATTATGAAACTTATTCGTAATTCAATAGCCTACTTCGACTCAAGTTTATCTTCCAACTTAATGAAAATTTGTCTACTCAAGATCGTGATGGTTTCGGCTATAACGTCTTGACAGTCCTCTTTGATGGAGGTACGTAGAAGCACTTGGCAGGTATCAAATTGATGGAACTTCAGCAGGTAGGTATCTACGTAAAATACTTCGAGATTATTCTGTTTCAGAATCTGTGATTTTTACAAGACAAACAGATAAAGATAAAATAACTGACTGGTATTTTAATTATTAGTTTAAAAACTATAAACCATTTTTTGATTTAGTACTCGACTCGTCAAGTGCAAAAACAGTTCTGATTTTTTTGGTATTTTGTAGGTGTCTGGTGTACTTTAAAATTTAAGATATTGATTTTCTAAGACTCACAACAACAGTCTAAAAAACAACACAGCTGATAAAACTGTAGAGTAAAACAACGAAAAACTTTTGTATTTTTATGATGAGATCGAGAGCTACGCGACTATCAACCAAAAACTTAAATCTTTTATTGCTGGCTTCTTCAATCTTCAGGTATTCATTTAAAATGCGCTTAACAATTACCATATTAATATCTAGGTACATTTTATACTGAGTATAGACGACAGGTATGTTGAGAACCAAGCTCAGTTAGGAAGTGCAATAATTCAGATCCACGGATGTTGAAAATTAGATTTGATACAGACTCCTATTAGCTCTGGATATCTGGGATATAGGATATTCCGCCGCTGGCCATTTGAGAACATGCAGATTTGAATTGAAGTTTGCTTCCTAGGTTATATGATTGAGTTCGTTTCTATATTCACGAAATTGTATAAAATAATTAAAAAAAGCTAAGTTTTATCAACAAATTGTTTTAACACAGTCAACTTATATAAGAGAGTTATTCTAAAATCATACCTAATAGAACTAACAGGATGTATTTCAAACCAGCTTATTCTTAGATCAACAAATCGATCTGAAATATCAGCGTATTTCAGCGTTCTGCAAACACTAAAACTTCGTGCTAATATTTGTTAGCTAGAATTATTAGAAAAGGTTCGTTCAGAAGGAATTAAAATACTTTACTTCTACTTAATTTAAACCATCTTCTAAAAGTGTATGACTTTTATAAGAAGAAACTTATACTTACCTACTTAAAATAAATGCCTGCAATCCTGCAACTTCGAAAGCTTCTAAAAAGTTGATATTTTCCTGATAGTTTACGACATTTTAGGAAACTGATTTCAATATTTAAAATTTTAGATATTTCTAAATTTTTAACAAGATTTTTTCGGACGCCGAAATCGCCGCTTACGTGACGATTGGACCAAATCTCAAAATTATTTTCGATACGCCTGAATGCCAAAAAGACTTTTCCCAAAATGCCTGAAAACCACTATGACTGAATCCTGTGATGTCTAAAAAGAATAATGCCCGTCGCTCCAGGACGATATCGTAAAAAGAAAAAGAACAAAATGGTAACTTATAATATTATTACTTTTTTTGTATTCATTATGCTAGACCTACTCAAACTTTATGAATACACTCTAAATACATGATAAAATTCTGATTTACTATCAATAATGTAGCTCGACCTCTAAGTTTTGAAAGTCACTTGCAAAAATGTAAAACAACATAAAACAACCTTGGATTTTTTATTTAATGATAGAAATACATATTCAAATCTTTTTTCTCGACAATTTTGAGATTAGAAAACCACCTTAAAAAATGCCCAGAATGCCAATTCTCGTAAATAACATTGTTCAAATTACATTTCAATATCATTTCGATTGCATTTCGATCACAAATAATACCCGCAAAGTAGCTCAAAACACCCTCAAAGTTAGCTTTTTGTAAAAAAAAAACTGACTTTGGAGGTATTTTTTGCAATCGAAATGCAATCGGGATGATATTGAAATGTAATTTAAACAATATTATTTACGAGAATTGGCCTTCTGACCCAAAAACCTATGATAAAACCAAATTCTACAGATAACTCTAGCGTTGATTTTCACCTAAAGCGTCTAGTTCCAAATAGTTTATAGTTTTCTTTTACACGTTAACTTACTTAAACCTACAAAGATTTGAGCTACGCAGAGCCTGAGGATTGAAGTTAAGCCACCTTCGTCTTATGAAAGAGTATTCAGTGAGATACGACGGGTTCATAATGATGATTAAAAAAGTTTGCTTTACGGCTGGTAGGTACCGATGTTACTAATGGATCGACTTGTTTAAGGTACTGTTTACATACAGAACATGAAAATAATATTGCTAGTAAGCTTTTAAACCACTCAGCTCTCGAGCAATAGACACATGATTTTACTTATGTAAGTTAATAATTCGTTTCTTCGGTGCTAGTGAGAGCTACTAATCAGGTGGTATGAATTGTAAAGATAATAAATATATTTTTTTAGAAGTCTTTTATTGAATGACGATGTAGTATGACAGACACACATCGACAAAAATATTTTGGCATAAATGATATAGGTACCTACCTACCTATATGATCGTGGCACTGAGAAGTGTTCTTAATACTTATCTTTGTATAGATTTTTACTGCAATTTATCGACTCTGTCCAGTATGTGTAAAATATAACCCTTCAATCTCTCTGCGGTATTGTAGGTACGCCAAAAACATTTCTAAAAAAATTTAAAATAATATTTTGTATAATTATTTACATTTAAAATACGAGGAAATTACCCAAAAATAAAATATTATTAGGCCCTTAGGTAAATTCAATGGGGTTGTCACAATTTGAAAATTCACCACTAAATATGATAATAATTTTCCCAAAAATAAAAAATAAAACAGGTTACGCTTTTTCAATTTTTTTGGCAAGGTCCGGTGATATCGTACCGTATCACCGAACATGTACTTATAACTATAACAAGTACTTATGCTTATCTTAATATATTGTGTAGGGATTACAGAGTTTATTTTTTTTTTTCAATTCATTCATTTATTTCAGACTTTAAAATCCATAGTATTGTTAGTATAACTTATAAACTAGAAGTTAGTAAAAAATAAAAAATAAAAACATAGAAATACAAGATATTTAACTAATTGGGCCGATATTTATTATTAAATAGTGCGACTCTAGACCGCTTATGTACTGCAGTCCAGTGTCGCACTGTCGGACAATCCAAGCGCTGCACTATTGGGCTGAGGAGAAGGTTGGAACTGCCTTGGACGCGGCGCATGAGTGAGGCTACTCTTTTCCGCGTTATTGTGTGGAAATCATCTACTCTTGCCTCCGCGAACATACCCGATGCACTGCAGTACCGAGGCAGTCCCAACAACATTCTGAATCCATTATTATATTGGATTCGCAGGGCATTGAAGGCTTTTTGTGTATAATTGGTCCAGAGGCTGCTAGTGTAGAAAGTCTGGCAATAACTTTTAAAAAGACTTAATTTGACTTCCGTCGTACATCTAGCAAATCTTCGGACCAACATGTTACATCTTACCGCCAACGCCCTACGCTCCCTCTCCATGTCCATATTATCTGCAAGGTCCTCGGTGACCCAATGCCCCAGATACTTGAACTTAGTGACTCTACATAGCTCAACATCACCTAACTTTACTGGTGGTATTATAACTGGAGTTTTGTTACCGGCCTTGAAAACTAATAGTTCACTCTTTTTTGTATTGTATCTGAGGCAGTGAGTCACCGCGTACCTCTCACATATTGCCAGCAGAATGTTGAGTGCCCTGACCGATGGTGTAAGTAGGGCCATGTCATCTGCATAACTTATATTATTTACAATATTGCCATCCATCGAACACCCGACCCTGGCACTACCAAGCTCCTCGATCAGCCCGTTAATATAAATATTAAACAGACGAGGAGAACTCAAACCGCCCTGTCGCACACCACATCCCAGAGTGTATTGCGTTGAGTATGAACCAGCCCATCTCACGGAGTTGCTCTGGTTATTGTACCAATACTTAAAGAGACTTATTATCGCACTAGGTGTGTTAGTACCGCTCCTAAGCTTATCCCAAAGTAGATCATAAGATACCAGATCGAATGCCTTTGACAGGTCCAGAAAACAGGCATACACAGGTGTTTTTCTAGTAGTATAGTACTGGACGGTATGCTTCAACCTCAGCACTGCCGTTTCAGTAGAGAGCCCGCGTCTGAATCCAAACTGGGCATCGTTTAATTCGATGTAGCTACTAAGCCGACGGTCAAGCAAACCGTCCAGAACCTTTGCTACCACTGTAGCCAGAGAAATTGGCCTGTAGTTGTTCCTGTCAGAGGCATCACCAGTCTTGTTTTTAATAATTGGCACAACTATGGTCTTCATAAGCTCAGGAGGCAGATAAGTATGACTGATACATAAGTTGAACAGAAGCGACAACACTCTTGGTAGATGTACCCCTGCGTGCTGCAGATGCTCAATACTGAGATCATCGTGACCTGGTGATTTACCGCGTCTCATGTTTTTTATTATGTGTGCAATTTCCTTAGCATTACAGAGAGTTACCGTGGAACTGTCTCCTATGACCTCAGTATCGGGCATCCGCATCACTGGATTTAGCGTTGATTCAACCTTAAAATGATCTTTAAACAGCTCCGCAATCCGACCTGGCTCACACTCACCTTCTACATTCGCCGGCAGACACGACTTAGTTTCCAGGCTTTTTGTATGTTTCCAAAAGCTTTTAAAGTCTTTATTGTTATGGTAAGTGGCCAGTATGTCCATTTTGATTTGATTTTCATTTTCATGGCACCACTTTAGCTTAGACTTAAAAGTTCTTCGTGTCTCACGCATTTTATTATACAAAGTACCCCTCGCGGGCTTACCTACTAACAACCATTCCTGAAAACTAAGCCGCGCCTCTCGGTGAGCCTCACTAACATGTTTGTTCCACCCGGGTACATAATTTCGTTGCCTACGTTTCGTATCTTTACAGCTACTCTCAGCAGCTGCCCTCATGACGCCAATTATGTCACTATATAATTTATCCAATACCATTCTATGTCCTATATCATTACATAATTTATTAGCACATGTCTGAAATTCAATTGGAAAATCTATACATTTTAATTTATCATTACATATATTTTTATATAAATTTATTTGTTTTACATCCCTCTCTCTCCATATTATTTTATTATAATTATAATTGTCATTATTTTTATTTCCACTCGGTAACTTATTTGTCTTTAATAGAATTTCAAGTGGAAAATGGTCTGACCAGAAAACATTATAACACACCTTAACACTACTTATACACTGCCAAGCTGTCTCTGTGACGAGACAGTGATCCAGCCAGCTTCTACAGTTATCGTGAATTTCACTTACATACGTATGAGTATCAGATTTCAATCCCAGCTGTTTCACGTCCGCACAGATCCAGCTCCGCTCGTCACAGAAATTATTTAATTCGTCAAAAAATAATTCACTAGGGTCCGCGTTAAAATCACCGAGAATTATAACCGATTGTATACCGGAAACCTCTATCACCGCGTTAATTTCACCCAGTATTTCAATAAACTCCACCAAGTTATTCACTCCATTTGTCGGCATATACACTGAGAAAATTAATGTAACATTGTCGTGTATACAGGCCTTAATGGCCGTTAGTCTCACACTGTTACACGGTATAACTGAAACGGTTGAGAAAACACCTTTCTTCCACATTAATGCTACACCTCCATGGGGTCTCCCACGTAGAATACCAGACGAGGTGTCCACCGCAGACTTACTAGTAAACTCAAAATTCTCGTCAATACAGCTAATATAATTTATATCATGGGGCAAGAGCCATGTCTCTTGTAACGCAATGACATGAGCAGTTTTGCTTAGCTCTCTAATCCCCTCCACAGCATTCTTCACATTCTTACAATTATAACTTACTAATTTAATGTTACATTCAGTTTGTTCCATTTTGATTTTAGTCAGAGCCTCCTACCTCATAGTTAACTGTAGGGCTTAAAATGAAACGACTTTTTCATAACATATCGGTCACACGAGTGACATTTATTGTAGTAAGGAGGAACGACCAAAAGTAGGTATGTACAAACAGTAGTTGCCAGTATTTTGATATAAACATAACACCCCCACTTATCAAAATAAAAAATACAATAAAAAACCTATTGTACCGAAAGAAAAAAAAATTAACAATTCTTAATGTTTTGAATCCCTAACATGTTCATGAAATAATACTGCTTTGCAACACATAAGCTTTTAGTAAGCAGATCAGCTGGCATCTCACTAGTTTCTAGGTATATTAACTTAACAATATTCTGATTAACACAATCTCTGCAGTAATGATAACGTACATCAATATGTTTGGTTCTCCTATGAAAAGAATTATTCATTGTTAATCCTAGAGCACCCTGGTTATCACTAAATACATTAATGGTTTGTAAACAATTGGTTATTTCATACAATAATCTACGAAGATACATAGCCTCTCTACATGCTTCTGTAATTCCCATATATTCAGCTTCGGTACTTGAGAGAGCAATGGTCCTTTGCTTTCTAGTCTCCCATGAAATTGCAGCCCCAGAGAGAACAAAGCATAACCCTGTGTATGACTTTCTATCTATGACATTGCTCGCCCAGTCCGCATCAACATAACCTTTCAGCTCTAAATCATTCTTAATATATTTTACCATAGTGTCTAGTTTTCTTTACATATCTCAAAATTCTTTTAGCATAAGACCAAATTTCAGTATTATAATTATTATTGAACTGGCTCAAATAATTTACAGCATATGCAATATCAGGTCTAGTTAAAACTGATAAGTACATAAGACTTCCAATAAGTTGTTGATAAGGAAGTTGACCTGTGCAATTATTCTCTACTTTGCCTATACTTAATCTAGCTTCTAAAGGAGTGTCAGACATGTTTACAATCTGTCATTTGAAATCTATTCAATAAACTTTCAACATATTTTTCTTGGCTCAAAGTTATTACACCATTCAACTTATCAATGTTTACACTCATTCCAAGACACTGTTTAACTTCTCCTAAGTCTTTAATTTTAAATTGAGATGACAATGCATTTTTTAAATAATTTGTTTCTACAGTATTGTTACTAAAAATAAAAAAATCATCGACATACAAAGTAACAATAGTCTTCTTCTCACCTTCAAGCTTAGTGTACAAACATGGTTCAATCTTAGATCTCCTGTAACCCATCCTAACAAGACAATCATCTACCTTCTTGTACCACGCTCTTGAAGACTGTTTTAAGCCATAAATTGCCTTTTTTAACTTTAAAACTTTACCATCACATTCTAAATTTGGAAAACAATCAGGTTTTTGCATATAAACAGTCTCATCAAGATCACCATTCAAGAAAGCCGTTGTAACATCAAGGTGGGTAACATCTAAATCTAATTGAACAGCTAAAGCAAACAATAGCCTTAGTGTTGCATGTCTAACTACCGGTGAAAAAGTCTCATAGTAATCAATTCCATGTTTTTGCATAAATCCTTTGGCAACAAGTCTGGCACGGAAACGCACATTATTGTCATTATCATATTTTTTCTTTAAAACCCATTTACACTTCACTATAGTACCACTTTGAGGAGCATCTACCAACTCCCACGCTTTATTATTTTCAAAACACTGCAGTTCTTCACTAACCGCCGCTAACCACTGTTGTTTCTCGGGTCCATTTAAAGCATCTTGCAAAGATAAGCCGCTAGCATCATCAAAAATATCCTCTTCCATGCACAGGTTAACATGGCCGTACCTTTCAGGTTTCTTTCTTATTCTAGTCGGCCTCGTTGCTTCCTGTGGAACAGGAGGTATGTCTGTTTCACATAATTCTGACGAGCTGGCATCTTCATAGTCACTGCTAGGGACATAGGTCTCATCGAGGTTTTCCTCAGAGTAATCACTAACTTCTTCTAAAGTTGTTTCCCCCACTGAATCAGCATTTTCTATACTGCCTGTAGGAACTGGTATGTTGATTTCAATAGTATTTTTCTCTTCTGTTATTATTACATCTCTACTAGTTATTATTGTTCTCGTTTTGGGGTTGAAAACTCTGTAACCTTTGATATTTTCTGAATATCCAATTAAAATATACTTTTCTGACTTTTTATCCCATTTTTGACGTTTTTCTTTAGCAGTGTGAACCATAACAGGACTTCCAAATATTCTTAAATGGCTTACATCTGGTTTGTTACCAGTCCACAATTCATAGGGAGTTTTCCCATCTAACCCAATAACTGCAATACGGTTCTGTAGATACACAGCAGTGTGAGAGCCTCTGCCCAAAATTCCTTTTCTAATTTGGCATCGAATAACAAGCATCTTGCCTTTTCTACAATCGTCCGATTCATGCGCTCACACAATCCGTTCTGCTGGGGAGTATATGGGTTAGTTTTCTGATGAATAATCCCATGTTTCTGCAAGAGTAAATCAAATTCTTTGTTACAAAATTCTCCACCGTTGTCAGACCTTATGGTTTTGATATATTTTCCTGTTTGTTTTTCAACTTTTACTTTAAAATCTTCAAAACAAGATAAAGCTTCATTTTTTTGTTTAAGAAAATAAACAAAAGTCATGCGACTGTAATCGTCGATAAACAACATAAAATATTTCGAACCAGCTAGAGATTCTTTCTCCATTGGCCCACATACATCAGTGTGGACTAAACCGAGTATCTCACTACTTCTCATACCGGTTTTATTAAAAGGTAACCGACACTGCTTACCTTCACAGCATACTGTACATGATGACTTAGAAATGGTAGAATTTTCCTTGAGCTCCATTCCTAGCACTGCACCTTTCATTTGATTTAAGTAGTTGCTGTTTGCATGTCCCAATCTACGATGCCAAGTGTCTGCTGACACTACCGTAGCAACTAGTACACTTTCTGCCACTCTTAGCCTGTACACTCCATTATATAGTGATGCTGTGGCCACTAGTTTTCCATTTCTATTATACACTTGACACTCATCCACTGTAAAAACCACTTTGTTTCCTTTACTGATGAGTTGACTTACAGAGAGTAGGTTTGTCGCTAACTCGGGTACACAATGTACATCGGTAACTGGTACTTCAAATTCGGCTTCATCTGTTTTTGTGATGATATTAAGGTCGCCGGTGCACAGAACTCGCGCTTTGTTTTTATTTGCCACAACAATTTCATTATTTTTCAAAAATGTTGGATTAGTAATCCAGTTTTTGTGCGCCGTTAGGTGCATGCTCGCGCCTGAGTCAATAAACCAGTCAGTGCTCTTGAAATCACCACTCAGAAACACAACACCGAAAGCATTTGTCGCCTCTCTATTTTCTTTTGGGCATTGACTACGGTAATGGCCAATTTGTTTGCATTTGAAACATCTTACATGCGATCTGTCATTTGACATTGACGTTTTCGTATAATCATTTGCCACACTGGCAGTAGACAATTTTTTGTTAGTGTTGTTACGTTGCCATCTCTGAGAACTCGCAAATGCACCGCTGACTTCACCACCGTTCTCATTCACTTCCTTTTCCTCCATATCCATTAACTTTGTTTTAATGGCGTCTGAGGTTATAGGAATACCTGAATGCTCAATAGCCATGATCATGGGAGAGAACTTCTCCGGTAAACCCGCTAGCAACAAACACCCAATCCACTCGTCGTTAATATTAAAGCCCGTTCCACTAAGTTTCTGTCCTGTTTCCATAACTTGAGTAACGTATGATGTCATAGAAGCACTATTTTCGAGACGAATTGAAATCAAATTTTTCAGCAGAGATATGCGTCTTGAAAAACCAGAATCGTCAAATAGTGCCTTCAGCTTGTCCCATAGTACTCGAGAAGTATTTACTTCTTTAACATGTACGTAAAGTGACGTGTCAATAGTCAATATCAGTTTAGCTTTGGTTCTCTTATCATCATCAGGTTTCGTTTCCTTGCCCTCGACAGGTTTTATATAGTGAACCATATCTTCTAGAATCAGGAAATTCTCAATAGCAAAAGCCCATTCGCTGTAATTTTCACGACCTTTCAGTCGTGGCACGCTTGCAAGAAAATTGGTTGAAGAAGACATTTTGTTTTACAAACAGGATAGTCTTTTTTTTTTTAGGTTTCACGAAAATAAATTATTTTAATTTCACAACTCGAGAGAAACGTTTTTTTATAAACCTACGCTAAGCTAGCTATTCTAACACGACTTTTACTAGTTAAATATGGGTCTGGGCCCATAACCTAAAATGAAACGACTTTTTCATAACATATCGGTCACACGAGTGACATTTATTGTAGTAAGGAGGAACGACCAAAAGTAGGTATGTACAAACAGTAGTTGCCAGTATTTTGATATAAACATAACAGGGCTACATATCTTTTTATCTTTAAAATCAATGAAACGTCGAAATGCAATACCTTCCGGCCACAACTGTTCATCCAAAAATACAGTTATTTTTTGGCTAGGCACAAATACTTTGTAAGCTCGGTAGTCCTGTTGTCGTCTCGTTTTTATCTCTACGGATTGTACAATTATTTTTGTTTTATTGTATATGTAATCAGCAACATCTTTCGCCGTTGTATTTTTGTCCACATTATTTATGAATAAGGGAATTTTTAAATCAGCTGCTTTAAATTTACCCGATAAATCTTTGGATTGCCCTTGAGTAGTCGTAAATCTGTTTCTGTATCGCTTTCTTTGCACAATCACATAATTATCATCCTTTTTATTTTCAAAATTGCCACCTTCCTTCGCTACTTGAGAGTATGATCGCTCTAAGTTTGCTTCGCTCAAACAACTAGTTATGTTTTGTACAATAGGCAGCATACTATTTACCGTTACACTTTCTTGTGAGGCCATCGGTCGCTCCACTGCGGTTTCGACAGCTCCTGACAAGCACGAAAGCGCAGTTGAGGCCTGCATACATTCCCTAGCGTGCGACAAGGACGGCGATACCTCTGCTTCATCTGGCACCCGAGCGGGCGCGGGTGGCGAGGGCGGTGTTGACCGATGCGCATACGTCACCGCAGAGGTCTCGGTGGCCGTTGCACCGCGATCAGCTGTTTTTTCTACCCGCTTATCACAATTATTTTGCGTTAAATTTATTAAACCAAATGGACCACTATTTGTTTCGTAGCTTTCAAATTGCCCTAATCTTTGAGATCCTCTTTTCATATTAACGTAGTTGCTTGGTTCTATATTGTTAACTAGTGAGGCGTGTTTTAAATTGAGAATTTCCATCTTCAACTCATTAAGCTGATCCATTGTAACATACTGACTTTTTATACTTGATAATTGGTCTTTCAAGATTATTATGTCTTTAAGTAGTCTAGATACGTCTATGTGGTCAAAAGTAACTGGTGGCAATTTGCGAATATCTCTGGCTACAAAAATAGGAAACTCTCAGCTGGTGTAGATTTGATGAATGATAGCATGTCCTCGAGATCTCTTTGTATTTTAACCTCAGCTTTCCCTTTTCTTTTCTTCAGTTTTTCTCTCATTTGCACAGAGTCAAAAAGCAAGTCTTTAGCAGATTCTACTTCTTGTGTTGAAAAAGTAGTTGCACACAATCTAATAATGCTATCTTCGTCCATGATATCAACTTGATTTTGCATAAATGTCAGTACCTCACTGATAACGACATTACAGTTTGCACACTTCGCTATACACGACATTTTCACTACACAACAATATTATTATTCTCTCATGAGCACTTCTATACGTGCGTCGCGCGCGGATGCGGGACGGGAAAATTATTACGTAACTTAACATACTACTATTCCTATTAAACCGATCAACTAAAACGGATCAACTATTCTTCTTTACCAACCGACAAAACTTTTTCGTTGGTAAAATCGACAAAGTACGGCATAAAATACCGAGTCAGATACAATCTACGTACGAGGTGACATAATGGACGTATATCTTTATTCCACAATTCATTATCCTTTCACTGTTGGCAACTATAACGACCTCGTAACATCACTATTCACTACACATTATACTTTACCAACTTACATAAAATGATATGAACCTTACGGTTTTACTAAGTGACTTCAATACATAAATACATACCTACGTAGTGTGTATGCAGATCAGATCTGCCATAGGCAATATTAGGCACACCTACCCACTAACCGCTCAAACAGAAGTGGCCTCCTCATACACCACTGATTTTAGACCTAAATTTCTACTGGCCAATTTAGAGGCCGGGTTATATTTTTCCATTAAAATTTTGACAGTTGCAATGGTCTGACCAATGTCTATAGATTTAAAAAGATATTTAGAGAGGTACGTTTAAAACCTACAAATATATGTATAGTTGTCTATCAGAAGAATGAAAATAAAACTTTTAAATCAGATTCGTGGTGCAGCTCGCGCCGACGCAGTTTTCGCGTTTCAATTTTAAGCCACCTCTTTCTACAGAGCGTTCAACGTGAGTGGCTAAGACAAATACTATAAGACTAAGATGTTAAATACTGCCACTGAATCGGTTAGGTATAAAGTTTATGTAGGAAGTGAAGCGCTAGAATTGGCTTTTGGTGTTTTGATCGATTGTCTTCTGTTTTCGTTTTCTCGATCGTCTTTTGTTTTTCCAATCGGACCATTAACACTAACAAATTGCAGTAGTTCGGTAACTAACTCAACAGTTTGGTGCTCTCTTTTGTACCGATATTCCCACGGGATCAGGACTTAAACAAGAAAAACAGCGAGACACAATAATGTTATGTTAATATCTTTGTTTACAAAGATGCGAGTAGAATTTCATGCAGTCTTTTGTACTCGACTGAAACATCTCATATTCTCCTTAAAGCATATTTTCTTACGTTCCCTTTCAACTATAATGTGGTATTCTGATACTTTTTAAACATTATTAAAATAATATTCTTTAGTTGACGTTACCGACATAGAGCTTTATAAAAATTAGCAAATAAAACAAGTATTTTCTTTCAATAAAAGACAGTTTAGTAACCTATGGGCGAATGCATACCACAGACTTTTTAAATGTAGTACCTACGTGATAAAAATGAATTATTTAAATTGACTAAACTCTGGTCTAGATTTCGGTTCTGTTATATCTTTAGGATACTTGGACCCACATGACAATGCTAAAAAAAAACATAAAAATAAAAGAACATTTTATTTAAAGTTTACTAAAAAATCTGCAATAAAATGGCAACACCATTATTGAGCGGGCCCTAAGGTATATCTTAAGGTGGTTATTGGTTTTGTTACATGTTGAAAATTCCACTAAAATTGGTAGTGTTGTTGGCCAAATTAAAAAAAAAACAGTAGGTACCTACATAAAACAGAAATATTAAACCATCAGCGCTCCGCGGTTTCATCTGCTTAGCTCCCGATTCTTTTGAAATATTGGGATAAAAAGGTGTAGATTAATTATACCTACACAGACTTTGCGCAATGTTAATTTAACTAAGACAAGAAAAATAAATAAGTAAAGGGCCTGACAAAACTATTAAAACATCACACACCAAGAAAAAATCTCTATTTATGAACGCGCCTCCCTATACGACTTCCCGTTAATTTCTTTTGGAAATTGTTTTTGTTCCACTAAAGTACCACAAATACCCGATACCGGGATTTACCGATCACGTGTGGGAAAGGTACGTGGGTATAGGGCAACCTGAACACCTTCTAATAAATTACTCAACTAAGCTTTTGTTGCCAACTTCCCTGGTCTGGGTTTACCCTTGTTTTATTAATTACATATTTATTTAATTAATCATTAAAGTATTTCTACCGAGTTTCCGTGTTACACGTCAGTTTGTGTATTTAGGTAGTAGAAATTAAAATACTAATGTTATTTTTAAAACAGTAAACCATGTATTTTGAAGCTCTCGATATTTCCTTATTGTTTGAAACACTGTTTTCACGAGACAAAAACATTAAATAAATAGAAATATAGATAAAAAAACAGAAAAAAACTTGTTGGAAATCCCGTTTTCAATAATTTTAATAGTAAAAATATATTTAAAAAAAAATAGTATGTTTAAAATCCTATAACAAATACAAATATAACAAAAGCAAAGTGGGAGTTTTGGCGGGAACGAGCCAACAACATGTCGTGCTGCAGTTTTATTTACACGAAACTTAGTTGTAAACCGAGTTAAATTGTATAATTCCGGTGGAAAGTTATCTAATTTAGTTCTGTGAAAGTGCACAAGTGTAGTGAAAGTAAAAATCAGTGTCAAACATGGACTTTTCTCGTTGCCTCCAAAATCTCCTACAAGGTTATAGTAAAGTAGCCACCGCTTTACTTTGACCCCTGACTTGACAAACTGTGACTTGACGACTTGACCATCTTGAAACACTTTGAGCCCGATTTCTGTAAATCGGGCCATAACTTGATGCAAAATATTACTTGATACTGGCTATATGCACAAACCGTGCGAAGCCATAACTGAAGAAAAAAAAAAGCAAAGTGTCAGCAAGACGGCAAATAAGTAAGACGGTTTTGTAATAAAAAATAACCTCAAAATTTAAAAAAAAATGTTTGAATTTTCAAAAAGTCGTAGAACTAAAGTTGTTCACCTAAACGTCTACAACATCCTAATATTACTTAGTGTGATAATAGGTATTACCCTTGACGAAACGAATTTCATTAATTTATGCGCAATGTCATATTTTACAGTTATTTTAGACTAGCGACCCGCTCCGGCTTCGCACGGCTAGAGGAAGGAAGATGCATAATATAGATTATGCATGTATTATACATATAAACCTTCCTCTTGAATCACTCTATCTATTAAAAAAAACCGCATCAAAATCCGTTGCGTAGTTTTGAAGATCTAAGCATACAAAGGGACATAGGGATGTTGGGACGGCGAAAAGTGACTTTATTTTATATTATGTAGTGATGATAGTGGAGTGATTGTCGACCATCCTTTTTTACAGAAATCGTCTGAATTTTTAAATATCTTGTTAGAAAAATCACGAAATTAGTTAGGTGGGGACATAAACATATCCCAATTTGAGTTGTTACGGCTAAATGAACTTCTAAACAATCAAATAAAACGTCTTTGTTCATAAAACTAATCAAATAAGGATTACAGACCGTAAATAGGGACTGAAAGTTAATTAATTAAAAGACAGAGTAAGTACTTAGCTTAAAATAATGAAGCTATATTAAAAATGGTTTTTGTTTTAAGATAAATAAACAATGAATCACAAATATTTTATAGAGAACTGTATCTAAATCGTTCCAGCTGTTGTAGAAATATGGGAACATTTGAGTGCACAAACACACTCACCCTAAATCCATATACCTTCCTTCGTTACGTCGCGAGTAAAAATTATAAAAAAAAAGAATATATATATAATATATATCGGCGCAATTATGATTATTGACCTAAACTTTGATTGGTAAAACTAACTTTCATCTAGAATTCATGAAATTATTGATTATTCAAAACAATATTGTTGTTTTGCAATAACATGTTTTCATTTCGTTGTAATAATTCTTGAAACTAACGGTTAATTTAAACTACAATAATAAACAGTTAAGAATTTAATTGATAGATCGATTTACATTGAATTTAACTATTAAAAACAAGATTCTAGTGTTTGAAAAACATTCAATTGACTTAAACACAAAATCACTATAAATACAGCCGCAAAACAGTAGGAAAGCCATTCCGGCGCCAGACTTCAGACCGAGCGGACCTCCCTACAACCTGCGGTTTCTACTCAGCACCATCGAAGCTACTATTTGAAGACGAAGCTCCTAATCGAAGATTGGTCTACCTGATGACGTCGGCTTCACTGACGTCATTAATATTTCTAACCAACAACCACTTACAAAAACTACTAACCGAAGAGTCGTCAAGTGGACGATGAGATTGGTGACGTCAGCTTTGCTGATGTCACCGATATTCTTTAAGTCCATGGAACACCTCCTCCGTCATCAGAAGTGGGATCGGAACGGAATCCGATCCTTAACCACTTCCTCATCAGCTCGTATACCACCTGATATCAACCAACAAACTCTGTAACCACTGGGGCATCTGTTGCATCCAAGGTAACCATGCTGCTGCTCCCGCCTGGGTTCTGCTTCATAACCTACGGCACCAATAACTTCCAGCATCACCATCGGCATCGGTAGTTGATCTATTTATGGATGGGCTTTCACCACAATCATCAGTAATAATGAAAGTGGTACAGGAAATGTTAAACCATTGTTGTTTCACCAGCTGAATTTAATAATAAGAACGTCAAGCTACAATCATCCAATCCTGATCCACATTGACCATTTCATCTGTTACAGGTAGAAAGCTCCGATTCTTCTTACTTAAAGGGTCTTATATTAACACTTTCATCATCATCGATTGTGTCACTTCAATCAACCAGCTCCTACCGGAAGTAAGCTCGCAGAAGGAGGTCGACCCGGTATGCGCCACGTTCTCGCAGTGACGATTAATTAGTTTTGCCCAACAATTCGCCGAGAATTATGAGTTTCAGCCGAGTTACATCAGCAGTAATCACAACTTGAGAAGCGAAGGTTGTTCTTCGTTGATAACGCACTTCAATGTGAATGCTTCACTAACCACGAATCCAGACTTTACTCGTTTTAGAGAGGCCTCCACCGTCGTGTGTGTGAGACTTCCACAGCAAACCGTGGGACAAGGTGATGAAAATGTTCCAAGATTCACGATATCTATGTTGATATTGAAAACTACCCGCAAATGTTAATATGCCTGTCGCAGAGTTAGAAGCGCCATCTGTTATCGTGCATGGAAACTTCGTAAATTCAGTGTTGCTGATGTACGAAATAATATTGTCGTTTCGATACTTGGGTTTGATTTAAACAAAAGGCAATCTTGTGTTAAAAAACAAGTTAGCAACAGCTTCACTTTTTGTTCGACCACAGACAGAACTGTTCACGTTCCGCTTCCACTGTATTTTTGAGATTTAAATCTAATTAAATCACGCGGATCCTTTGAGATTTTGTGAATCAGATTATTGATTAGACAAAATTAAATATCGAGAAGACTAACTGCGTCCTTATTTTGCTTCTAAATAATGAGTGACGTGGAGTCAGGTTCTGAGTCATATGCCAACACTCACCCCACTGCGTCATACCAATGAAGTTGACAGAAATAACTAAGCAATGTCCACTCTACGGAACAATGGGTAAAGTCCGTAAAGAGTTGTTAAGGCACGTCACAAACAACTTTGGAATGAAGGTTAAATGAAAGTTTAAACCTCTTCTTCGTTAAAATTGTTGTTTATTCATTTCACCCGCTTCACATACCATTCGTGAGTAAAAATTCCTGTCATCTACTAAATGATTCTTATGCAAACAACTTTCTTCGGTCGTTGTCCCAGTATAGTTAAATGACTAGTTATCACGGGTTTTAAATCTGCGATTCTTGACAGCTGCTAGGGTGCTTAATAGCGATCGTTCGTTTCATCTGTTCACAGAGCTACCGTAGATAAATTTCATTTTATAGACGCCACGCCGGTACACTGATAGTGAATGGTGTACTCCAACGTTCCTATCTATTATTCTACTTTTGTTTTCTAGAATTGTTGTTTTCTTAACATGGACCCAATCTTACTTTGATACTTAGGGGTCATAAAACTTGAGTTCTGTTTACCAGCGATGTCTTCATAGAACGAATATTATGGTGAAATAAGATGTTGAGGTATCGATTATGTCGACTGTCTATAGTCACTGTATTTTGCCATGACCTTAACATTCAAAAGAAAACAAGGTTCTGTTCAAATCCAATTAGTACATAGACTTGATTTAGAAGAATTTAGTTATTTGTGGTGATACCTAAGACATTAAGATGAAGTGATGTGGTCATGTCAATGTACCTGTCGCTGTATGTAGGTCACGCCTTTTTAGACAGTGTAGCATTCGGCTTGGTTTGCAAGTAAGGCTTTGCTTAATTGTCTACAACTTTCATCGTTTGTTTATCAAGTTGCGCGACCATAGCTATGCCATTACCCGCAGAAGGGAATAATGTCATCATCACCCCATCACCATCATCCTCCTAGTGGATTTCGACTTCGGTGACTGGTATTTGTTAGAAAATAAAAATAAAAAAAACCCTTGTGGTTCGAATGTTCCGTCCTTAGGTAACTTTTGTAACTTATTTTGTTTACAAAGGTTCATCCGCAGCAAGCACACGTCAGAACTCCGTTTACATAGTTGTAATCAATGGCAGAAGGTGGCTTACTCTTCAGCTGATCACGCTTGTCGTTAAAGCACAACTTTGCGCGTCCTCAAACTTAGACATCTGAGTCTGCACTCACCGCCTCCATTCCGGACGCCTTGAAGCAAATGACTCCCAAGCACAAGGGTCTATGTCGTAATTCTTCATAAGTCTTTTCTGAACATCTTTATAGCGAAGGAACTGGCCACTGCGCTTCCGCTTACCATGTTCAAGCTCAGAAAATATTATGCGGAATAGTGGTAATATTGGGCGAGTCATGTATGCATGGTGCTCGATTTCCTTCTAGGGAATTCATCTGTGACGTCATCGATTGGATCCGCTATGCCCTTTATCTACGGTAATCTCACCTTATTGGGTTGAGAAAGTTTTGGGTACCTACTTAGTTAAAAAAAACCGTAAATTATAGAAGCAGTCCAAGGTCGTTGAATTTGCTCGTGCCTTCATACAGCTGCGCTGACCGAGAGTATTCTAAATTTCATCGAACAATCTCATAGCCACATTCAAATCTGAGAATAGATATCCTCGTGAGTCATGATAATGTAAAGATATTTAGAAAAGACGTCTGTTACTCATCTACGAATATTGCTGAGTATTTTCCACATGACTAGGTTTTATAAAAAAATAAAAATATGCACCAAGGACAGCTTGGATAATAAGGATGAACTCGAGACCATGAAAAACATGCGTCATCAGTTCGAATAAAGCATACCCACTTAAATACGAATTCTACAATATCTAAACGCTAACGGTATTTATTTCAGAGCAAGTTATCTACACCTAGGTATCATATTACCACAGAAGAACCCCTTATGGTTTAAACCTACAGAAACTAAAAAGACTCTAAAAGTCACTGTTACTTGCAGAAAATTTGAAACCAGCACACATTCAATGTACTTTTTAGAAGGCAACGTTCACTAATTTCAAATTGAATTACAGAAACCTCAAAATTGCATAATATCAGGAATAAGCCGAGCGAATGCGCAGACTGAAAAACTTCATCCATCTCACTGTATCAGCCTTTCCTTGTTTAATCCGGGACGTAGGTCTCCATCATCTTTTCCACTACCAACCGTCTTGAACCATTGACGTTCAATCATAGCCTGCAGTCTTTTAGTATCTTCTTTTTATCTAGAAATAAAAAAAAAATAAAAAAAAAAGGCATCGCCAAAATTTATGACCGCGGCGAGATTTGAACTCATTACCTCCTGCTTACAGTGTGGGTGTAATAACCACTGCGCTACGCGGCCAAGTAACGCTACAGACCAATTCAGGATATCCAATTATCTTGCTTGTTATAAAAATCAAGGTTTGTTAGAGTCTTTTAAAGTCATTGGTGGTCTATCCCAATATGTGCTCGTGGAGCCACTTAAGCAGTCTTAGCGTCTACCTTTCGTAGCTCATTGTGCAATATCTATTTACGCTTAACAATCACGTTAACTATGTCCCTAACTGTGATCTTTGATCTGAAGTATTCTTCTTACTTGAAAATCTCGAGCATAGCTTTTTCCATACGAAATCAAGATGTGGCATAACACACTTGATGTAATGAACTACAACTTGCAATACGTATAGTTGCACAGTTCATCAAATCACTGGCAGTTTCACGACTACTAACTTCGTTTTGCGTTTCGTTTTACTTTATAATGATTAAGAACTATACGAAATCAAGCTGTGGCATAACACACTTGATGTAATGAACTACAACTTGCAATACTTATAGTTGCACAGTTCATCGAATCACTGGCATTTTCCCGACCACTAACATTGTTTTGCTCCACAATTTCGTAATTAGGAAACCGTATCGGCAGATGTTAGACAAACTCCACAACTCCAAGAATCTACGAGGAACTACTTAAATTTTTCAGACTCTTCAAGCATCTGCGACAACCCAATAGAACTGTTCAGAATCAGTGAGTATGAACAACAACTTTTCAAACTCAGTACTAAAACTTTAGACTCGCCGAGAACCTGCATAAATCTTCGAGAACCTGCATAAATCTTCGAGAACCTAAAAAAATCTTCGAGAACCTACAAAAATCTTCGAGAATCTAATAAACATTTCTTTCAGAACCTATGAAACCCTTCGAAGACCCAATAACAATTTTTGCTAAAATAACCTTCGGAAACAACAACTTTTCTTACCAGGCTGGTGCAGAGCGCGCACCGCCTGTCAGAATGGCCGTATCGGCGCAATTATGATTATTGACCTAAACTTTGATTGGTAAAACTAACTTTCATCTAGAATTCATGAAATTATTGATTATTCAAAACAATATTGTTGTTTTGCAATAACATGTTTTCATTTCGTTGTAATAATTCTTGAAACTAACGGTTAATTTAAACTACAATAATAAACAGTTAAGAATTTAATTGATAGATCGATTTACATTGAATTTAACTATTAAAAACAAGATTCTAGTGTTTGAAAAACATTCAATTGACTTAAACACAAAATCACTATAAATACAGCCGCAAAACAGTAGGAAAGCCATTCCGGCGCCAGACTTCAGACCGAGCGGACCTCCCTACAACCTGCGGTTTCTACTCAGCACCATCGAAGCTACTATTTGAAGACGAAGCTCCTAATCGAAGATTGGTCTACCTGATGACGTCGGCTTCACTGACGTCATTAATATTTCTAACCAACAACCACTTACAAAAACTACTAACCGAAGAGTCGTCAAGTGGACGATGAGATTGGTGACGTCAGCTTTGCTGATGTCACCGATATTCTTTAAGTCCATGGAACACCTCCTCCGTCATATATGTATAACTGATTCGAACTTGATTTATAGTTTTTAGGGTTCCGTAGCTCAAAAGGTAATTAAGGAACCCCTATAAGATCTTCTCTTGTCCGTCGATCCGTCTGTCTGTCCGTGTGTCACCCACCACTGATTTTTTCAGGAACGGGTGGAGCAGCAAATATAATGAGTGATGTGAAACTTTAAGATGCGCACGCATCACTCTAACACTAAAGTAACAGGTGCTGCCCGCAAAATAAATATCAGACGGACGGACAGACAGACAGACGGACGAATAACTTCTAGAAGTATAACTTCTCACGAGCGTATAAGTACACGCACAATTTTTTTTACAAACGAACATGTCCAAACAATTCAAATACAAAGAATTCGTATTGAAAAGTCAAATAAAGTTAAAACCAATACCTAGACACAAATCAATTCTGCCTGCCTAGCATGAAGACCAAAACACGATACGATAAAGCTATATCACGCGATATAACTACATCAACTCTCAAAATATGATACATAAAGCCGCCATGTTGAATTTTTATTATAAATTGCGATAAAAATTATGATAAAAATTCAACATGGCGGCTTTATCTATCATATTTTGAGAGTTGATGTAGTTATATCGCTTTATCGTATCGTGTTTTGGCCTTCATGCTAGGCTAGCAGGTTCATTCATGTATCTAAAGTTTCATTACAGCTACCCACCTCAATTTACTATAGTGTGCGGCATACCGCATAGATTTACAGAATACACTTTCCTTTTTCTATCTGGCTGGTTTTATTTGTTTGCCAGAAACCGAGTTATCGCCAGGTTCCCTATTCGTAAACAACTCGACATAGGCTGCGGTCCGAATATAGATGATAGCGCTGACAGTGCTAACGATCAAATCTCCCGGTCCGTTATTGTGAGCGTTCTCAAAATGCTTACGGTACTATCACCACGTTCATGATTTCGGACCGGATTTTAGCGCGTCAACTATTAACTGAAATGTCATTTAAATACTTTAATTTTTTACTTTCTTTGTTTGAAGTGTTGTACAAATACGATGAATAAACTGTTTCTTCGTTCTTTGTAACACATTTTCACATTTAAAAACACAGAGAGCTACTTCTAAACTCAGGATCAAATGATCAAATTCGAATTTAACGTGTAAAAGAACGGATGCAAACGTCAATTTGACAGTTCGCTCACGGAGATTTCGCTGGAGAGCAGGGTCATCGTAAGCACAATATGGCGTCGTTGATGACGTATTGCCTTGTGAATTCATGACGTCATAACAGTCTTTTGTAAGCGCGTATAAGCGCGCTCATTGCATTTCGGAACGCCTGACAGCGCTCAAAGTCGATTTCGGACCGCAGCCATATTTAGCTTGGCCTTTATAAGGCTTTATGTTTACAATGATTCTCTATAAGTGTTCTCCAAAATATATGGTGTATCAATAGACGTTATAATAATAGACGGCGATATTGTTTTTCTTTTGGAATTCTTTCGTGGGTGTTGGAATTATTCATGTCTTATAATATTGCGATGAACAGAACTCACGTGACGAGCATTGTGATATCTCGATTTTCTTCTTAAGATTAAGTTTTGTAGGTTATCGGGACTCTGTCTTGCAAGTTTATATTCCTATCTTTTTTAAACTTAGGAAAATAAGGGATGCGTTTTTGAGATTTGAATGCGGTGACATATTAGGTTTTAAGTTAAATGTTTATAAAGTTTTTTCGATAATGGTTTAATCTCTCTAAAATTAGATGAGTATAGTTAAATTTGAGAGACCAGTTTAAAATATTTTATTTTATTTCAAGTCATTTTTGTGGGGTTCGAATCCTGCCTTTGGACCTTTAAGAATCACACCTTGACCAAAATTTCCCTTTTTTTTTTTAATTTTTATCGTTTTTGTAGAAGCGTGCCCGCCGTTTCAAGAACCAGATCCTGTGCGACCTGCACTTCGCGGACGTAGCGCTCATGGAGTGCAGCGACTTCATGCAGCAGCTTCGCAGCTTCAAACCGCAGTCCTTGGGCTGCGCAGTCGCAAGACGCAAGTCATCCACTACTCTCATTTTCCCGTTACCACCGCAAGCTTGTTCAGGTAACTACAGCTTTCTTAGTACCTAATTAAACACCAAACTCAAATATTTGGAACGAACTACGAAGTTCCTTATAGCGGGTTGGCGAGAGGACCTAGCTGAGAAAAATGTAACGCATTACGAAAACGAGAAACAAAAAACCGTAAAAGATACTCTAAAAGTTTGTACTATTCAGACCAAGGACATCCAAAAAGTTCTTATATTTCAAAAATCGATGTTTTTCCTTATCACTATCACTACATAGTATAAAATAAAGTGACTTTTCGCCGTCCCTATATCCCTATGTCCCATTGTATGCTTAGATCTATAAACTACGTAACGGATTTTGATGCGGTTTTTTTTAATAGATAGAGTGATTTAAGAGGAAGGTTTATGTGTATAATACATGCATAATATAGCCGTGCGAAGCCGGGGCGGGTCGCTAGTATAAAATAAAGTCACTTTTCGCCGTCCCTATTTCGCTTTGTATGCTTAGATCTTTAAAACCACGCAACGGATTTTGATGCGGTTTTTTTAATAGATAAAGTGATTCAAAAGGAAGGTTTATATGTATAATACATGCATAATATAGCCGTGCGAAGCCGGAGCGGGTCGCTAGTATAACATAAAGTCACTTTTCGCCGTCCCTATGTCCCTTTGTATGCTTAGATCTTTAAAACTACGCAACGGATTTTGATGCGGTTTTTTTTAAATAGATAGAGTGATTAAAGAGGAAGGTTTATATGTATAATACATGCATAATATAGCCGTGCGAAGCCGGAGCGGGTCGCTAGTATAACATAAAGTCACTTTTCGCCGTCCCTATGTCCCTTTGTATGCTTAGATCTTTAAAACTACGCAACGGATTTTGATGCGGTTTTTTTAAATAGATAGAGTGATTAAAGAGGAAGGTTTATATGTATAATAAATGCGTAATATAGCCGTGCGAAGCCGGAGCGGGTCGCTAGTTATAAGTATAAAAATTAATCCGTATTTTCATTGGTCACGCGTGAACGGCTGGATCGATTCCGCTAATTCTTTTTTGATGTATTTGTTATCGGTTCTTATAAAAAAATTAAGAAAGTTGCGCAGACAATTATTACGCGGGGCGCAGCTAGTGATGTAATATCCATCGCTAGTAATCTATAAAAACACAATGCTTGCGCGATTCAATTTTTTTATCTACCTATGCTATTCAAAAGATTGATCCACACTGTAATCCATGATATTTACGAAATTTCATACAATTTTCGTCAAATGTACCGGTAAGTATAAAAAATAACACACAACCCATTCCGTTTGAAACCGTGCACAGGCTCGTGTAAAAGCATATTTAGCCACTCAAAACTGACACGAATGGAATCTTCTCACAACAAAAGACTTCCGGTTCGAGGGACAGGGTACGGAACTCCAAAACATAATAAAAATAGTAGAATAGGTGTATATACATTTATATCAAGAGTCTTAGCTCATATAAACGTTTCGGTCTGACGATGGGCTACCACTTTAAAAACCTTGAACATTTTATAAAAAAGTATCCAAAAAAAACTAAAAGTGCAACAGTGCAATTTGAAGGAATTTGTTTGTATTCAAATTGAACCATGGGCCTTTTAAAAAATCAGTCTTTTACGTTCACAATTAATTCAAAAAATTCTATTGTAGGTAATGCTATAGCTCTTGTCTGCGACTACGTCCGCGTAAGGTATAAATTTAACTGCGTAACTCCCGATCCCGTGGGAATATCGAAATATAAAATAGCCTATACCTATAGCCCTGGTCGACAAATTGACTATCCAACACAAAAATATTTTTTCAATTCCAACCAGTAGTTTCTGATATTAGCCCGTTCAAACAAACTCTTCAGCTTTATAATATTAATATAGATGTAATTTGAAAGAAAGAAAGAAAGAACACAGGAAGGAAAAAATGAACATGGCAATAAAAATCAATAACACTTTTTTGTTTTTAATGTAGGTAACATTAAAAACAAAAAAGTGACAAAGAATAAACAACACAAATTAGTCGTGTGCTGATCCTAATGGGTCGACCTCAGCTAAAAACTGCAACCAAGCATGCTTAGCTGCAGCGCTGGTCTTCCGGCCTGACCCATTCTTTTGGCTAGACCCATAATAATTTGAACCTTCAGGTTTTTGAATTATAGAAATATCAACACTCTACATGATATAAATCCCCATGTCAACAACTCAGCGCTGTATGACGGTTAGACAGGGAGCTCCCGGCACTCTCGGATCGAATAGCCTCCGTCCAGTCAATAACTGTCACGCAAATGGAGATTCCGTGTTCCGTCGCGATACCTGACGGGGTGGGATCGTTTTCACTAACTGTACCTTAATATTTGGTTGGAATAAATCTTACTAATATAATCAACTAGTAACGCGCTGAGGTTTAACTCGCATAAGTCCGGGATTGGGTAAAAAGTAGATTCTAGGTCTCTAATTTTGATCGAAGAGGTTATAATAAACGTACGAACTTTTACATTCTAGCTTTATTAAGGCTACATATCGCGTCCTTGTACAGTCACGTTACCAATTCGCTGAACCCCACGTGACCCAGAGCTTATCCGCATATTTGTCAAAAATATAGTATTTACATAATTTGTTTTTTTTTTTTTTAAATATTGTATTGTAAAGTATATTGTTTAAAAAAACAGAATCAGGTAACATTACTTTAAAACCTTACAGATTTGCGACTGAGCTCTAGGTCACGTGGGGTTTAGCTAATTAATAATAATAAATAAATAAATATTGCAGGACATTCCACACATCGCCATCTAGCCCCAAGCTAAGTAACTAGACTTGTGTTATGGGTACTAGACAACGGATATACTACTTATATACTTTTCTTTTGTAAATATATACTTATAATACATAGAAACAACCAGACCACAGACAAACATCTACGCATAAATACATGTCTGAGGCGGGAATCGAACCCGCAACCCTGTGCTTGGCATTCCGGCATGGTGACCATTGTGCCAACTGAGTCGTCATCATTAGTAATGTGACTGTACATACAAATCACATATTGTTCGATTGTGGTGTCTCTTAGTGTGTTAGTGTGTATGTTTAGTACTCCTTTACGCAAAAACTACTGCCTGCCTAGCATGAAGACCAAAACACGATACGATAAAGCGATATAACTACATCAACTCTCAAAATATGATAGATAAAGCCGCCATATTGATTTTTTATTATAAATTGCGATAAAAATTATGATAAAAATTCAACATGGCTGCTTTATCTATCATATTTTGAAAGTTGATGTAGTTATATCGCTTTATCGTATCGTGTTTTGGTCTTCATGCTAGGCTAGCTGGACCGATTGCGATAAAACTCAGACAATATCATAATCGGATTTAAAATGTATTGTCTTACTGAATTTTGAATTTATACTTATACTAGCTTTTGCCCGCGACTTCGTCCGCGATTATTGTAGATTGAACCAAGGAATTACGTTGTCCCATACAAACTTTTCCCCCCTTTTTCAACTCCTAAGGGGTAGAATTTCGAAAAATCCTTTCTTATTGGATGCCTACGTCATACAAAGAACACACCCTCCAAGTTTCAGGTCTCTACGATCAGCGGTTTAGGCTGTGCGTTGATCCGTCAGTCAGTCATTCAGGACAAAGCATTTAATATGTATTAATCTTCATAACGCACCTTCCCCTTAATCATTCGTAAAATCCTCTTCATCCTAAGGTTACTTGGAAGAGACCGCTTTAAACGGTAAGGCCGCCTATTGTAACATGACTGTCAGGTTTAAGGTGTTATTTTAATGAATATTTGTTTGTTATACAATAGAGCGCTCTATCTACCTAAAATTAATCAATGTTTCAGTTATTAAGTACTTATTGGTAAGTACTTTCATTTTATAGGTAAGTCTTTAAGTACTTAGTACTTACTCTTAACGTTTCTACCTTTTAATATTTCAAACAATTTCCTTTTGGTCGGTCAAGGCGTAAAAGCTGCTTACTTTTGATGTTGGCAACATAAGGATGCGTTTTCACTCGATGTAAAATTTTACAAGTACAAAGCTTCACATTTTTGATGTTATACTTCTTTAAGAATTAGAATAGAATAGAAATCATAGAGGAAAGAGGAAAGAAAGAAGAAAGAGGAATTAAGAGGAAAGGGTACCGGGCGATCTGTCCAATGTCCATACAAACTATTACAAACGTTATCGACTGTTTTCTCCCTGGATAGTGACACTAGAGCAAATATTTTCGGTACATAAAACTTATAACTGCCATGACCAATTTTTTGGTTTCATTTTTTTTATTTTTTATTCTTAATTTCTATGATAATTAGAAAATGATGTCATAGTCATGGCAGTTATAGGTTTTATGGCACAAAAATATTTGTGCTAGTGTCATTATCCAGGGAGGAAACAGTCGACTACGTTTGTATGGAGAGAGCGCAGGTACCACATTAAGCGCGTAATTAAAAAATTATGAGAGTGAAATTTTAAGATACGCCCGCATCACTGTAGCACAAAAGTCACAGGTTGAAGCTGCGTAACACAATAGTAACAGGTTGAAGCTGCCCGCAAAATAAATATCAGACGGACGGACAGACAGACAGACGGACGTATAACTTCTAGAAGTATATTTTTAAATAAACTTAGTCGACCGTGTCTCGAGGAAAGAACAAGTCAATGCGTCTGGAGTTGGAGCCTATAAAACCGCGGGTTTCAACACAACATTTTCCTATAATGTGTGAGCAATTTCAATTAGCGTTTCTCAATTTTTCGTAATAAAACATCCAATGGTTCACGGCCGGCCGAGATTCGCACCAATGACCTCCGGAATAAAAGCCCAGGTATCCACCACTGAGCCGCCCTCCGTCAGTTCCCCAATGAATATTGGACAGGTGTTGTAGCTCAATTACAATAATTATCACCATCGTTTAAGTCACCATCATTTTGATCAAAGTACGTTCAATTAAAAGACTTTTGTTAAAATTAAAATTAGAAACGGTGTACCGTCGTGAAATGTTGATCGTAAAGTTCCGTAACGGTTGAACAAGAAAGCTCGAGCTGTAGCGTCGTATATCCTGTTTTACACAATTGGAAGTGGAATAAAAGTTTCAGGTCTCTACGATCAGCGGTTTAGGCTGTGCGTTGATCCGTCAGTCAGTCATTCAGGACAAAGCATTTAATATGTATTAATCTTCATAACGCACCTTCCCCTTAATCATTCGTAAAATCCTCTTCATCCTAAGGTTACTTGGAAGAGACCGCTTTAAACGGTAAGGCCGCCTATTGTAACATGACTGTCAGGTTTAAGGTGTTATTTTAATGAATATTTGTTTGTTATACAATAGAGCGCTCTATCTACCTAAAATTAATCAATGTTTCAGTTATTAAGTACTTATTGGTAAGTACTTTCATTTTATAGGTAAGTCTTTAAGTACTTAGTACTTACTCTTAACGTTTCTACCTTTTAATATTTCAAACAATTTCCTTTTGGTCGGTCAAGGCGTAAAAGCTGCTTACTTTTGATGTTGGCAACATAAGGATGCGTTTTCACTCGATGTAAAATTTTACAAGTACAAAGCTTCACATTTTTGATGTTATACTTCTTTAAGAATTAGAATAGAATAGAAATCATAGAGGAAAGAGGAAAGAAAGAAGAAAGAGGAATTAAGAGGAAAGGGTACCGGGCGATCTGTCCAATGTCCATACAAACTATTACAAACGTTATCGACTGTTTTCTCCCTGGATAGTGACACTAGAGCAAATATTTTCGGTACATAAAACTTATAACTGCCATGACCAATTTTTTGGTTTCATTTTTTTTATTTTTTATTCTTAATTTCTATGATAATTAGAAAATGATGTCATAGTCATGGCAGTTATAGGTTTTATGGCACAAAAATATTTGTGCTAGTGTCATTATCCAGGGAGGAAACAGTCGACTACGTTTGTATGGAGAGAGCGCAGGTACCACATTAAGCGCGTAATTAAAAAATTATGAGAGTGAAATTTTAAGATACGCCCGCATCACTGTAGCACAAAAGTCACAGGTTGAAGCTGCGTAACACAATAGTAACAGGTTGAAGCTGCCCGCAAAATAAATATCAGACGGACGGACAGACAGACAGACGGACGTATAACTTCTAGAAGTATATTTTTAAATAAACTTAGTCGACCGTGTCTCGAGGAAAGAACAAGTCAATGCGTCTGGAGTTGGAGCCTATAAAACCGCGGGTTTCAACACAACATTTTCCTATAATGTGTGAGCAATTTCAATTAGCGTTTCTCAATTTTTCGTAATAAAACATCCAATGGTTCACGGCCGGCCGAGATTCGCACCAATGACCTCCGGAATAAAAGCCCAGGTATCCACCACTGAGCCGCCCTCCGTCAGTTCCCCAATGAATATTGGACAGGTGTTGTAGCTCAATTACAATAATTATCACCATCGTTTAAGTCACCATCATTTTGATCAAAGTACGTTCAATTAAAAGACTTTTGTTAAAATTAAAATTAGAAACGGTGTACCGTCGTGAAATGTTGATCGTAAAGTTCCGTAACGGTTGAACAAGAAAGCTCGAGCTGTAGCGTCGTATATCCTGTTTTACACAATTGGAAGTGGAATAAAAAAGTGTCAAATACGACACCGTATGGTAGCACAAAGGGTGTTCTTAAAAGTAGTACTTAAAAAGATCCTTTTCAAATAAAAAAAATTTCAACTTTCACCACAGGTACAACACTAATTTTTGGAACGAAAGTTCCACGCGCGTTGCGAAAGGGGCTAGACGGGAAAAACTAAGACGAAAAGATGTAACGACACTTTTTGCATAGAAAGCAAGCCAGTTATTTTCGTTTTGTCTTTCTATTTCGCATTGAACAGTGTGGTGACGCGACGAGTATTTACAAAAAAAAATAAAAAAATAAAAAAAATTAAACATAATTATAAAAAAAATATTACAATTCCTTCACTAATTAATCGAAAGGAACTTCGTTCCATCCGGGTGTCCCTTGACACCTCTCAAGTTTTTTATTATTTATAATGTACCTATTTTCAGATCTCTGAGTAGTTGTTCATATAGTGAAAACATTATAGATCGATAGATTATTTTTTAAACTTTTAATAAAAAAAAATCTAAACCCAATAGTTTACGCTAGAGACACTTCCAAAGTGGTAAAAAGTGTCCCCCCCCCCGTAACTTCTAAAATAAGAGAATGATGAAACTAAAAAAATATATGATAAACATTACCATGCAAACTTCCACTCAAAATTGGTTTGAACGAGATTTGGTAAGTAATTTTTTTTAATACGTCATAAACCGTAAACCGTCATTTACCCTTCATTGGAACTGAAGTCTGATACTGAAGTCTATCTAGTCTAAAAATCAAGGTCCTGAGTCAACACGATAAAAGATATTATTATTATGAGCAAATTTACATTTTCGCGAAAACTTCTAAATATATATATACTTATATATTTTAATCCTTCTATTTTTTTTTTATTCACATTATACACACATAATATAAGTACACATAGAAATTAATTCAAATAATAAAATTAAAAACACACAAATAAAAATTAAATTACACATATAAAAATTTAAAACAAAAACACAGACACATTATAAATAAACACATTATAAATTATTACAAATAAAAAACCCCGTCTCGTAAATAATATTGTTTAAATTACATTTCAATATCATCCCGATCGCATTTCGATTGCAAAAGATACCTTCAAAGTCAGTTTTTTTTTTTACAAAAAGCTAACTTTGAAGGTGTTTTGAGCTACTTTGAGGGTATTATTTGTGATCGAAATGCAATCGAAATGATATTGAAATGTAATTTGAACAGTGTTATTTACGAGAATTGGCCTTCAGAGCGTCTCCACGCGGCATCATATTTTTTTACCTTATTCTTTTTTAATAGTGTAACGTCCCAATGTGTTCGTGCCTTTAGATATTTGTTACCGATCCCGAGACGTCGATCAATGTCTACGAAGGGTCTGTCTCTAAGATTTGACAATGGCGGTACCCTACTTCGCCGTCCGTGGAATAAAATGCAAGGAAACTCAATTTCCGTCCGTCGCTGTTTATTTAGAGCTCAGAATACGGAAAGGTAAAAACTTTACTAATAATAACACGTAGCGGTTGAAGTTGCAGGGACTCGTAAACATACACCGGTGAAATATTCGTGGGTCGGTTTTCGTGGTTTAGGTACTTTACTTTAAAATATATAAAAGATTAATTACCCTTATTTTGGTCTCCGTGAAGTAGTTTTTATTAAGAAGTGTCGTTTTACATGACAGCGTAGAGATAGTAACATCTGTGTTAATGTTGTTGAACTATTTATATTTATAATTTACTAGCTGCCCTACGCGGTTTCACCCGCGTAACTCCTGATCCCGTGGGAATATCGGGATGTAAGCTATCCTATCTCTCAAGTTGGATCGAACTGCACATGGTGTGCAAATTTTATTATAATCGGTTAAGTGGTTTAGGAGTCCATTGAGGACAAACATTGTGACACGAGATTTATATATATTAAGATAGTTTTACTATTTATAATTTATATCTAAAACTAGCAACCTGCCCTGGCTTCACACGGCTATATTATGCATGTATTATACATATAAACCTTCCTCTTGAATCACTCTATCTATTAAAAAAACTGCATCAAAATCCGTTGCGTAGTTTTAAAGATTTAAGCATACATAAAGATATAGAGACATAGGGACAGAGAAAGCGATTTTGTTTTATACTATGTAGTGATCAGCTAACTTAGCGATAGTATTATACATCAAAAGTAAATAAACTATCGATTGTATCGATATTATCGTTTTAAAATGTGATTTAGCTCTATAGTTTATTATTTTGTAAAAAAGAAAAAAAAACGTGTGGCACTCCAGGACTGCCGCGGTAAAGCTATTGCATAAAAAGGTTTCTTGAAGCAAGAAGTAATCCCTCTTCCTATAGTCCCTTTAAACGCTCGAGAATCATTTCTTGTCTTAGTAAAGGTTCTTATAAAATAAAATAAAAAATAAATAAAAAAATAGCCGTCCGACATTTGTCGTCCGACATTTGTCGTCCGACATTTGTCGTCCGACATTTGTCGTCCGCCATTTGTCGTCCGTCAATAGTCGTCCGTCATTTGTCGGGGGTGTTAGGTTTTTTCGTTACGGAATTTCTTGATTCGCCCCCCAAGGCCCGCGATAAAATCTATGCAATAGCTTAAAAAAAATATTCTTTAAATTCTAACAGTAGTATCGATTGCTATCATGTTACACTATCGATACTATCTATAGTTTCGTTGCTTTTAATGTATAATATTATCGATACTATTGATTTTTAATGGACTATCGATAGGTTATCGATTGGCAACACTCATTTGTGTTATTTTGATTTTATTTCGGAAAAGGATATACTGCCAAAAATGACTTAGCACACAACATTTCCATGTTTAGTTTGTAAAATTCTACTATTATTTATTTCTAGGCGGAAGGTTATATTTTCCTATTCATATATTAAAACTATCATACGAAGGCAAACTCACGTACAAACAACTAGATGTTTTAATAAAATTTGGGACGATGCTGTGACTGAAATTTCGTAGAAAAAATGCCTACCAATTTATAAAAGGCGGCGTACGCATAAACTTATTATTTATGCACGAGAATGAAGTAGGTTAGGTACCTACGGGCCACGTTTTCTGTAACGTAGTTTTATAAACATTTCCAACAGCAGCAGACTATTTCAATTTTAAATTAAAATATCAACGAATTGACCTCACTAATCGTAAACTACAGTTCTATTTGACCTCACTAATCGTAATGTACAGTTTCAAAATGTCACAGAAGAGTTAAGTAGTATTTGGAATTCTAAACTTCGAATGCGAACTTACGCTTGCGTTTGTTTTCCGCCAAGGTAGAGTCGGAAATGCAAGGACTACGCCGTAGCTACTTGTATTCACCTTGTAGCGCCTCGTAGAACCGTAGACCGGGATCTCGTAGCGTCTCGTAGCAAGTAGATTTGGTTTTACAGTTTGAAATTAAAATATCAGTAGGTAAATATTAAAGAAATGAAATACTTCTAGAAGTTATACGTGTCTGTCTGTCCGTCCGTCCGTCTTATATTTATTTAACGGGCAGCTTCAACCTGTTCCTTTAGTGTTACAGTGATGTGCGCCGATTTTAAAATTCCACTCTCGCAGCTTCAACCTGTTTTACTTTTAGGTTACGCAGCTTCAACATGTGACGTTTGTGTTACAGATGCGCGTGCATCTTTTTTTCTCTCTCTCTCATCATTTTTTCATTAAGTCGCCTAAAGAAGTGTAGTTAACTTCAAAACATGTGAAATTAGTATTCACGAATACATTGTTATAGTAGGGATGAAAATACTACGTATCAATTCGAAGGATTTATACATAGGTATTGGTATCAATGACCAAAAATTAACAGTACCTTTGTCATATTAGCTCGAGTTCTATAAATAATAAAATTTTAGAATGTAAAAATGAAACAGTAACAGTCCTTATAATTTGTAATATTGAAATTTAACTTTATGTTTTAAATTGAAACAGTTCAATATTCTTCTACAAAATATAACAAACTCACTCATAAAATGCATAAAACTCAACAAAGTCACGTGGACTCTCCGTTATTCCTTTGAGAGAATAATAAGCCGTCTGTGGCAGCGGACATTTTGGATTCCAACTAAACTTTTTCATCATTGGATAAACATTTTGTAAAGTTTGTTTTCCCAGGTTTTTATAGATAAGTAGTTTTACATTGTCTTTCCTGATAACGGTTAATGTTATTTTAATATTACTTCCTTAAGGGAAAAGATACATCCTTAAGGCTACGGAGATATTGCTCTCTTCATACAAATATATATTTCCTTATTTCCTTCTTGAATAATGCCTCTAGATCCTCTAGATTTTTTTTTGACGTGATAACGTCTAATAAATTGATGGATCAACTGCATTCACAAAAAAGTGTCACGGTAATATTAACGTCATGCGTCATGGTAACATGACCATGACGCGTTCGTTCCCGTTAGGAAACAGGGTATTTAATAATAATATTGCTCATCTGGGCTTGTGTTATGGTGACGAGTTATATAAAGGAAAAAAATATAAAGAAAAAATAAGAAAAAAAAGGAAAAAATTATAAAGGAAAAACAAAAAAATCTTAATTTTTCATCGTTTTCTTATGTCGTTATCACGTAAAATTATCATCCGTAAATTTTCAGCCCCCTGCGAATAATGTTAACCTTAGTATGCACCTTTATACACCTATGTAAGTTAAGCCAAAAAAGATAACCCTTTTTCATACCACAACTTAATAAAGCACAATATAAGCAAAGCTAAGCTAAGCTCCCATCCCATAAAATACCTTCTAAAGCACAAAGAAACAAAGTCCCAGGTGCAGGTGTATAAAGTCGTGCTCTATCACAACGGTTTGAAGTTTAATTAATATTTCAGTGTTTGTATACTCGCCTTTAACAGACACACGGATTTACAAAGCAATCTTTTCGGGGGTTTTAATTTGCTGTTGTGTTGGCAGAGTGTGCCTGGATGAGGCGCTTTGTTTATTTAAAAAATTTCGTGAACACGTGTATAATTGTAGATTTAAATTTTGTTTTTTTTTTGGTATTGCGGATGGTTCTTATTTAGGTTTTTAGGTTAGTAAAAAAACTGCTTAGATAAAGTTGACGTTTAACGGCTCAACGGCTTCCAACGGATCCCCATACTCTCAACGGACCCCCAGTAGAGAACTTTTTCACGCTCATCGCGAGTATTCAATATAAGAATACTTCTACTTATCTCATGAATTTTATCGTCTCCCCTAAGTAATTTAAGAAGTTTTTTAGATAATTCCGTTTCAAATCATACTAGATAGCTACTTTTTTACACAAAAACAATCAATTCCTCCTATCCCCCAAATTGGCTAAATTTTCAATTTGGGGGATAATGCCACGAAAATTCCCAACATCCCCCATTTGGAGGATGTTACTTGGGGGATAGGGGAAATAACCCTGTTTTTTTCTCACGCATGTTGTACTAGGGGATCCGATAAGATTGAAAAATCTTAACAGTTCGCTTAACGTCTCCTCTGGGGGAGTATAGAGGGTCCGCGAGACCTTGCAATCTTATATTAAATTAGCGCATATTCTCCTTCCTATTCCAGGGGTGACAATAAGCGTGAGATAATTCAAGAATTATCTCACGCTAATTATCTCTCCCTGTCAAGACAGGGGGTCCGTTTAGAGTAGGGGATCGGCTAGGGGAGCCGTAAAGCATCACCCGACTTATCATATAAAAATTACGTCATGAAAGCTCGACATTTGTTTAGACGTCAGTCGTTACCAATTCCGCATATCAGCATTAGCACTACTAGAAATATAAGCTGAGCTAACTGTAAGTAATGCCAGTAGGTAAAAAAATAAAATGAAATTATTGCATGTATGTGCTCAGCCTACATCTTTCTTTTTGTTTACTTTGTAAGGGATGTGACGTATACAAACTCTATTATAACTCATCCTCTGTGTACGAGTGACGAGATGAAATTTGAGCGGCCCAAGATTAAACATAACACGGTCCCTTTTGAAAAATAGGTAACTACATGGTTGGTCATTGTTATAAGGGATATTAAAGTTAGTAGGTAAAATTAGAGCGCAACTAAATAAAGGCTTCGCGCGGCTATATTGTGAATGTATTATACATATAAACTTTCCTCTTGAATCACTCTATCTATTAAAAAAAAACCGCATCAAAATCCGTTGCGTAGTTTTAAAGATCTAAGCATACAAAGGGAAATAGGGACATAGGGACGGCGAAAAGTGACTTTATTTTATACTATGTAGTGATGTAAAAGTTCATGTGTTAGTAGTTTTATGTAAATAGCTGAAGACCTGGATTCACATATAGGCTACTTTCCAACTTACTGCTTCTTTAGCACCACCGTATTAAGTTATTAAGTTTCAAACTATACTCCACCTAGAAACGAGTGGTTCATGGATTCATATATACCTACGGCTCAAATAAGCCGAATAAAATTAAATTAAAAATTAAAATTCATTTATTTAAGATATCATAGATCCATATTAAAATACAAAATTATAGATTAAATAAAATGTCATGTCAAGGGATAAAGATAGATGATTACAAATTCAGATGTCAAAAAAAAAAATTAATGTCAAACAATACAAAAGTCAATAGAATAGAGCAAAATCAAAAGTCAGGCATTTACATATTATATCATAATAATTTCTGCGTGGCGTCCAAAATATTAAATATTTTCCATCCCATATTCGTCCCAAATTTTTTTTGTATGGAGTTAAACAGTCAAGTACAGTCATAACCTTTACCAAGAAAGGTTGACATGACTAAGACATCTCAACGAAAGTTAATGTTGCCACCCATCCCGCCATTACTCAAGAAACCTAAATCAGACGCGACTACCAAAGTAAAACCACAGAACAAATATCTTAACAACTAGGTCATTTCTAAAAAAAAACTTTGCACTGCTCTTATCTAGTTTAAAATATAGAAATCCTTTTCACGCAACGGAAATTAATATTTCCTTTGTCCTCTTGATCGAATGGAATTGTTGTTGGACAATTCCATTTGCAAATAACAATTAGTTTCTCTGAATTGGATGCTGACCATTTTACTATGTTGTTAGGTAACAAAAGACGACCTCGGTGACGTGGCGGGCGAACATCCGCCTGCGATTCAGAAGGTTGCGTGTTCTATTCCCGCCTCTAACAAATATTTATGTAAAGTATTTGTTTCTAGTCTGTGTATTTCTATATGTTTATTAAGTAGGTATATATATCCACGTAAGTCCCGATCCCGTGGGAATTTAAAATAAAAAGTAGCCTATAGCTTTCTTTCACAAATGGACTAACCAACACAAAAATAATTTTTCAATTCGAACCAGTTCTTCCTGATGTTAGCACCTTCAAACAAACAAACTCTTCAGCTTTATAATATTAAGTATAGATTATTTCCGTTCTCTAACTATCATATTAACACAAGCCTAGTTGCTTAGGATGGGATAAGATGGTGCTGTGTGGATTAACCTGAAACATTTAATTTTTATTTATTTATTATTAAAACTAAATTACAGCATCTTTACAGCTAAGCCAATACGAATTTATTTTATTGTATTAATAATTTTCAAGTATACACATAATATGTAAAAATTAAAGAGAATAACTGTTGTAGCTAAAACTCCTGCTATCTCTAACCTAACCTAACACCATGTGAAGCGAAAAGAAGAAGAAGAAGAAGACATCCTAAGAAGAAATCTAGAAGAATGAAAAAATATGTGTGTTCAGTTCACTCTAAGTATGAACGCCAAGCATATTAAACAGTTTGGTGTTCTACCTTACAGTGAGTTGCGCCTCGTATAGACAACAAAGAAGACATCAGGATAACTCAAGAAATTGGTAAGATTTTAGTATTAATAAAATAATAAAAAAATAAATATTTAATAAATATTTCAGGACACATTACACATCGCCATCCAGCCCCAAGCTAAGCAACTTAATGCTTGTGTTATGGGTGCCAGATAACGGATAAACTACATATATACTTTTTTTTTTTTTTGTAAATATATACATATTATACATATAGGAAACACCCAGAACCAGAAACAAGAATTTATGGTCAGCATAAATAGTATTAAAACTTAAAGCACACAAACTAGACAATGTGTTAGAACGAAACACGTATACTTGACCCAAGTTAACAACGCTGCAAACTCACACTCACAGCCGAGTTCAGAAATTACTATTATCGGAATATTTTCATTCTTATAATGTTTATCTAATATATGAGTTGAAATGCTTTAAACTTCAACTCAAGAACCTTAGAAACTGACTTAGTGAAAAACACTCTAATAATAGCTATTTTGTTGCCTAATTTCGTTCAGCTTCGTTCTGCTAATTTCCCTTCTGACTCTGATTTGTGTGCTATGTCAATAAGAATAAATAATTAGTCTAAAGTTCCTCGTATAGACTTGCTAAATCTGATTGTAATACTGCGGAAACCATCTTATTAGTTACATGTTTACCCATGTTTATTAGTATTTTGAACTACTACTTGGTTAAATCCATGATAGAGATATGTAAATCGACTCAACGGCGCACTGCTACATTGTACTGTTAATATATGATTCATGGTCCACTAGCCTTCGGCAACTGTATAACAAGATTTGGCTTCGGAAAATGTAGTGTAGAAAAATATATAAGTTACATAGCTGCTACTGTTTGTACAGTATTTCTGAAAATATTTAAACAAAACCTTAGCGATGTATTTTTAAAGATTTACGAATATTGCAACAAAGTCATGTTGAAAAACGCTGTCTAAAATCTTTGATAATCACAGGTTTTGGAATGAGATTATTTCAAAAATCATTCCAACCCGATCAGTAGTCGTTTTGACATACTCTTTTAATTCGATCTTAAATAACAAAATTCCTAATACCCTTCTTAATAATGAAACTTGTGTGAATGAAAACAAAACAGCTAAACTCGTTACGAGATCGACCTTAATTTACCTTTCGTACGATTATAGACTCAGGTTGAAAATCCCATAAATAAATCTCTTCTAAACTCATCTTCATGAGGACTGTGTGCCATTTCGGACCTCCCCAATGACAAGGGAATTTGTTTGAGTTTGCTTTGTTTGACAGTCAATTAGGAGTTGGTAAAAAATCCGAACCAACTCGTAACAAGATACGTCCGAAGTCCGTTCAATCCTACCTTATCCTTTCTAATAACATCCCCAAAAAAGTATAAGACCTTTATCCTTTTTTTTGGCTTAATAGGCATTTTCTTCTAATTTAAGTCGATTATATCACGGCCGAAGAAAGCAAATATTGTGACGTCACTTTAGGAGAGATAGACGATATTTAACTACCTACGCATTCTATTTTCCCATTGTAACGATCCGAAGCAAATGTACGAGTAGATTAGACTCGTCATTAAATCCCTGTAATAAAATTTGAATAACATCTTTGCACTCCGTTTCTTAGACTGGCACTTAGAAAACCAATTACGGAGAGAGGCTTAGGATGTCAATGGACTAATTGTTATTGAAATTTTCAATAATCTATACTTTAATATTATAAAGCTATACTATAATATAATAAGAGTTTGTTTGTTTGTTTGAATGCGCTAATCTCAGGAACTACTGGTTCGAATTGATAAATGCTTTTTGTGTTGGATAGTCCATTATCGAGGAAGGCTACTTTCATTTTGATATTCCTACGAGATCGAGACGTATTTATCACTATACATAGTATAAAATAAAGTCAGTTTTCGCCGTCCCTATGTCCCTTTGTATGCTTAGATCTTTAAAACTACGCAACGGATTTTGATGCGGTTTTTTTAATAGATAGAGTGATTCAAGAGGAAGGTTTATATGTATAATAAATGCGTAATATAGCCGTGCGAAGCCGGAGCGGGCGCTAGTTATAAGTATAAAAATTAATCCGTATTTTCATTGGTCACGCGTGAACGGCTGGATCGATTCCGCTAATTCTTTTTTGATGTATTTGTTATCGGTTGTTATGAAAAAATTAAGCAAGTTGCGCAGACAATTATTACGCGGGGCGCAGCTAGTGATGTAATATCCTGACGATTTTCAATCGGAAAAATAAGATGACAAACATACTGTTTATATTGTTTTTGTGATAGATAGTTCGCTATTAATAGACCTTTTGCTTTATTAGTATTTAAAGATATTCGTTCACATGTTTCGTCTTGTTTGTCATTCGTCGGTAAGAACAATCTATACTATAAAGCTGAAGAATTTGTTTGTTTGAACGCGCTAATCTCAGGAACTACAGGTTTGAATTGAAAAAATATTTTTGTGTTGGATAGTTCATTTATCGAGGAATGCTTTAGGCTGCTTTTTATTTTTGACACTCCAAAATCGGCTCTAAAGGCGGGATCGGGACTTACGCGGGTGAAACCGCAGGGCGCAGCTAGTCTATACTAATATTATAAAGCTGAAGAGTTTGTTTGTTTGTTTGTTTGAACGCGCTAATCTCAGGAACTACTGGTTCGAATTAAAAAAATATTTTTGTGTTGGATAGTCCATTTATTTTATTGTGTTGGATAGGCTATAGGCTACTTTTTATTTTGATATTCCCACGGGATCGGGACTTACGCGGGTGAAACCGCAGGGCGCAGCTAGCACCATAATCATATTCATTTTTCTATTTTGTAGTCCTCGGTTGGTTCATTTTTCAAAGTTGGATAATAATCGTCAACTGGATTAAACAAGAGAATTTTCATTGGAGAGTTATGATTATTTTCTCCGCCATTGCGGTTGTTTGAGATTACAATGTCAAAGTGCTTCAGGGGAAAATTTTGGGATGGCTAACTTTTATTGACCACGAATAAAAAACCTGATGAATAGAACAAACTTAATAGAATTTTTTGTATTATTTCTATTATGTTATTGAAATGGATTTATAGGTATTAAGTCTTCGTTACCATTCGCTGTCGTCTATTATTAAGATGGATGATAACAATATTTGTCTCTAAAATTTAATAGGTAAGGAATAATATTTTTTCAGATAAACAAGATTTACTGTGAGTCTACGCTGTGTGTCGGTACAAATTTTAATATAAGTATTCATAAAACTTTTACCAATACAATGGAGTATTAGGTATACTAAGGGTATAGGTTTTCTATCGCGATATCGAAACTTTCGCACTTGGTTTTGAGAACCTTAACTGATACTGAATAAAGTTTTGATTTATGAATTTGGACATCTTATTAAAATTCCTATCGAAGTATAAAGACTCTAGTTTTTTGCCCCGACGCAAAAACGACGGGGTGTTATAAGTTTAACGTGTCTGTAATAGTATAGCTCCCGGATGGATGAACCGATTTAATCGTTGTTTCTTTTGTTTGAAAGGTGAATTAGTCGCGAGTGTTCATGGTATTTGATCGAAATTAGTTCAGCCGTCTTAAAAGACAGCTGAAACGGATTTCGAGACGAAACGGTACGGAACGGATTCGGTTCGATTTCTGAGACGGATTTCGATCCTCCACTTTGAGGAGTTCCTCCACTTCGACTCGACTTTCGACTCGATAAAAGTCGGGATTTTTTTACTGTCTTGAAACATAAACTAATCTTAATATTTATTCCAGACGAATTCTGCGAAGAGTACCCTCACAGCTTGATCCCGACGCCCGGCTATTGGATCGAGTGCTCTCGCCAGAAAATAGCAACGGACACAATTTGGGACGAATCAGAATCGGAACACGACAGTGGACCAGACAGAGACAATGCAGATAACGGTGAGTCGAAATATTTCATTACATCAGACATGGATAGACGTAGCCCATTGTAATGCGGTGACGTATGTACCTTCACTGGCCGTTCTAGGACGTTCATTTAATGAAATTATTAAGCAGGTATAGTCACATTACCATTAAGCTGAACCCCACGTGACCTAGAGCTCACTCGCAAATCTGTAAGGTTGTAAAGTATAATTACCTGATTCTGTTTTTTTAAACAATATACTATAATACATTACACAATATAAAAAATAACAAAATAGGTAAATACTATATTTTTTACAGATATGCGAATAAGCTCTGGGTCACGTGGGGTTCAGTTAATTGGTAATGTGACTGTACCTACTGATAAAGCAATATCGGTTTAGTGGAGAATCCCTTGTCTTTAAATTAAGATTCTGATGGATAATTCAATCAATCAATATAAAATTTATTTCTCTCACAAAAACTCAAGTCAACAAGTTCTAGAAAAAAGTACATAATAATTGAGTGAGTGATTATTTGTGAAAAACTGGTGTCTCTGATAGGTAGTAAAAACACTTGTGATACAGGTCACCAGGCTCTCGCCATCCTTAGTAGGTACGTACGGTCGGCTGCATAATTGCAGACCCACCGTAGAACACCAAAACTGCTGATAAAAGAATGTTTTCAACATAAGCAAGATTCAGACCTGCTTTAGTTGAAGTTAAAAGTCTTCTAACTATAGTAACAGTTTATTGGAATGTTTTCATTTTAATTATTTTTGTTTGATAAATTGATGAGTTAGGAAATTACTGAATTTTCGAACTCTACCGGAGGCTGAAATAATACAGCCGACTGTACAATTAATAATAATAAATATTATTATTAATTGGGGGCACCTTGAGGCGAGGTGAAGGGGAGTAACGACCCCGCGGTCCCGAGTTCTCCAGGGGGAAGTCACCGTTCCTCATCTCCGGCTTGCCTTGGTTGGCTGGTCGGAGTGAATATTGACGAGGAAGCGGTCCGCCGCCTCTGGCTTGCCTTCACCGGCCGTCCAGAGTGGAGTCGCATAAGTAGAAATACTCGAAGGATGGATGCCGAACGTCAGTGATGAGTTGGCCCGCTCGCTCGGACTACCAGCGATGACTTAAAATCCAGTAAGGCCTCTCCATCCTTCAAGCCACTCACGTTCCTGTTGCCCCCTTGCTGTAATTTACTCGGCTAATTAGGGTGGCCCAGTCTGAGAGTTGGCGAGTCTCCGCCTGCCATTTTTACGTGTTTATTGGACATTGTTACGGCAGGTGCCATAGTATCCATAGTTCCCCAGTATCTAGTCCACTATCATCCCATCACAATAGCTCAAGTAGTTTTGTCCTGTAGATTATCAATAGTTTCATCCAAACCGGAGGTTGTCCTTGGTTGCACTTTATAGTGTAGACAGGGATAATCGCCGGTTTAGAATTCACCCCATTGTTTGCTATTATACTTGTTATTGTAAAGGGCCTCTACGTGTTGGCTTCGGCTCCACGCACGCCTTCCAAAGGTCCGGGGCTCCATAGCCCCGTGATACAGGACATAAATATTGCAGGACATTCCACACATCGCCATCTAGCCCCAAGCTAAGTAACTAGACTTGTGTTATGGATGCTAGACAACGGATATACTACTTATTTACTTTTCTTTTGTAAATATATACTTATAATACATAGAAACAACCAGACCACAGACAAATATCTAAGCATAAATACATGTGTGAGGCGGAAATCGAACCCGCAACCCTGTGTTTGGCAGTCCGGCATGGTGACCATTGTGCCAACTGGGACGTCAAATTGGCTCGGAACATAAAGTATACTAAGTATAGTAAGTAAGTAATGTGCTATTGCCAATAGCTTTATTTGATAAATCACATTAATTTAAGTAACAGCCAAAACCAACGGTTCAGGCCTTGGGCGGTTTATGATACCTCTTACCTTATTAAAATTCAAAGACCAGCGGGGTATTACACGTGCTATAGGTTCCCGTACGTTTATTTGCTATTTTTTAATCAACAATTTTATAAAACTAGTCTGAAAACATTTTATGTCGGAGAAAACTTTTTCGAAATTGTTTCTGTGGGATATTTATTTTAAATTAATATTTTAATAAAGATACAATATTGTCTTTGTACATCGTACCTAATTGAAATTTATGAAAAATAATTTATCATTTTTGAAGTTTACAAGATATTGGTTTACAATAAAATATAGGTAATGTACTTTCTTTAATTCTTCTCCATCCAAAGTTTGCCTGGAAGAGATCGCTTTTATTAGCGATAAGGCCGCCCATTGTGCTATATTGTTAGGTATTAAATATTAATTTTCTTTTAGCAGATTGTTACTTATGTTAGAATTTATTTTATTTTTATGTAATAATTTTACGTTTTGTTTTTATGGTGCAATAAAGTGTTTATCTATCTAATGTACAGTCGGCTGCATAATACCAGACCCATCGTAGAGCTCTAAAACGGCTGTTTTAAAAATGTTTTTAACACTAGCAAAACACTAGTTTAAAGTGTTTAATTTGAAAAACTTTAAACTTCAAATTTAATAAAATTACAAAATAAACTAAAATGACGCCAAAATATACCCCCACCCAGAAATTAAATATAAACAAAACGATTAAACAATAAAATTAATACTTATAAAATTAAAAATCAACCAAAATCATTTAAAATCAATCAATTAAAGTTTTTATTTTAATTTTTTAAAGAATTTATCAAACAAAAATTATTAGAATGAAAACATTCCAATGATAGTAGTTTTAGAACTCTACAGTGGGTCTGCAATTATGTTTACGCTGCTAAAGCACCTTAATATAGATAAAACCGGCCAAACATAAGGTAGGTTTTAAAACAGTTTAAATTATTTGCTAATATTCTTCAACTGTAGGTGTTAGATTATCATTTGGTTACGTTTAGGTTAATAAAATAAGTAGTTAGTAATGTCATTGATAATTAAAAATGAAGGCATACTAGTATCAGCACAACTCAAAATAATAGCAATCACATACCTCAGGATTATTTTTCGTGCTCTATAATGCCTAATCTACACCTTAATACCCTAATACTTATAAACACAAATAAATTGGGAGACCATTAGAAAGTTCAAGTATCATGAAGCAACTGCGACAGAATGAACCACGTTCCGTCATTTTATTATATAAAATTATTCACGTGATGGCGCCACAAATGGCGGTCTGACGATTATCTACATCGAATAAGCACTAATATTATTGACAAGATCCGTGGTTTTTTATGACAAGTACATAAGTTATTCTTAAAGGAATCATAAACCCGTATTTATTCAATACCTTCTGGATCTAAATCGCGTAGTTAAAAAGTGTGTTTACGTTGCTTAGGTACTTATAATATGTTGTTTCAATGAAGAACCATAAAAATTTGCATTATGTAAATGGCTTATAAAATATGAGTAAAAATATTATGTTACATTGAAAATCACTTAACTTGAACGCGAGGTTGCAACAGAAAATAAATATGACCAAATTAATTTTTTACGCTCTGTTTACAGAATAAAAGAAAAGTACAAAGTTGTTTTAAATATAGTGAGCAAAAGTTTTTGATTTTACACTAGCTGCGCCCCGCGGATTTACCTGTGTCTGAGTCTCGTTAAACGTAATAATTATTTCCTACAGACACAGAATAAAGTTAATATAGTTATTATAAACTACAAACCTCATTAACCCTTTTTACTCTTTCAGGGGTAGAATTTCCAAAATGTCTTTCTTGGTGCTCGAAGTTTCAGACTTTTGCTTAGCTTTTGTAGTTTTAAAGATTTTGTTTTGCGTCTTTTTATCTTTTGTATACATACATAGATAATGTTGATTGCCCCCTTGTGCTTGTGACAAATAAGAGAATGCCATGAGCAAATACACTTTTTTAACCTTTTGTCAAGATCACCCAGGGTTAAAAGGTATCTGCTTATCTCAAATTTTATCGAAATTCAACAAGCAGGTTTAGACGAAAAATGTCAGCTAAATCGTTGCGTATCAATTGTAAAAGCTTTCCCGTACTGATTGACTGAGATACCCCTTTAGAGGTCGAATTTCGCAAAATTCCGTCCCTTAGTGAGCACCTACCTACCTCCGAAAAGGAACGGACATGCAAAATTTGAGACTCCTAGCACTTGTAGTATCTGAGATTTTGTGATCAGTGAGTGAGGGAGTCAGTGATTTTCTCTTTTATAAATAATAGCAGTGAATTAGGGTTCTTAGGGTAACGATCAACATCAAGCTATGCTGCGCTGTAATGCGCTGTCCTGTGATGTGTTTCTTAAGCTACGATTTTTTTTTAACAATCAACATCAAACTGTGTTGCGCTTTGCTTAGCACAGTATTAAAGTAATCAGCAGCTCGTGTAGTCGCTTATCTGGATAAAAATGACTTTATTTTCAAAAAAACGTAAACATTACGACATAGTTGAATCCGATGAAGATGAAAGTGAAGAAGTTCGGCACAGCGTCTTGATGATTGAGCAATGTTGAGCCTTATCGCTAAAAACTATCTCTTCCAGGCAACCGCCTGGAAGAGATAGCTTTTAGCGATAAGGCCGCCCATTGTGTCATATTGTAAGGTATTAAATATTAATTTTCTTTTAGCATATAGTTAGAATTAAGTTAGATTTTATTTTGTTTTATTTTTTTTACACTTTTATATAAGCACTAGCTGCGCCCCGCGGTTTCACCCGCGCAAGTCCGAGTCTCGTAGGAATATTGGAATAAGAAGTAGCTTATTTGTTAGGGTAGCTACCTGCTACCGACTTTCATCACAATTCGTATAGTAGTTTTTGTGTTTAGCAATTTAGCAATGTACCTATAGCAGCCAGTATTAAGGGAAAGCGGTGTTATAGGAAAGCGAGACGTTAAGGGAAGGAACGTCACGTCAAGGTAACGTGAGATCTCGTGGGAGAGCGAAGTCTTGGGAAAGCGAAGACGTGGAAAACGGTTATATTTTTAGGAGTCCAGACAGACCCAGAATTCTTTTCAGACACGAAACCGTCGCGGATGGAGTAGCTGAGGTTAGGTCCCCTCCCCTTTTCCTCCTCTTCTTCTTTCCTCTCCTCCCCATTCCTCCCCTCCCCCTTTCCTCTCCTCCCCCTTTCCTCTCCTCCTCCTTTCCTCTTCTCCCCATTTCATCCCCTCCCTCTTTCATACCCTTTCTCTTTCCTGTCCTCCCCTTTCCTCTCCTCCCCCTTTCCTCTTCTCCCATTTCGTCTCTTACCTCTTACATCCCCTTCCTCTTTCCTATCCTCCCCTTTCCTGTCCTCCCCCTTTCCTGTGCTCCCCCTTTTTATTTTTCTTACCCTTCTCACCTTATCACTCTCTCCGCCTCCGCCCAACTACAACCCTTTAAAATATATTTTGAATCCTGATCCCGTAAGTCCAGATCCCGTGAGAATATCGGGAAAAAAAAGTAGCCTATGTGTTAATTCAGGTGTCCAGCTATCTACTTACTGATTTTCACCGCAATCTGTTCATTAGTTTTTGCGTAAAGGAGTAATCCCGTAAGTCCCGATCCCGTAGGAATATCGGGATCAAAAGTAGCCTATGTGTTAATCCAGGTACTCAGCTATCTAAATACCGAGTTTCAACGCAATGGGTCCAGTAGTTTTTGCGTGAAGGAGTAACAAACATACACACACACACACACACACATACACACACACAAACTTACACATTTATAATATTAGTAGGATAGGATTTTGCGTTTTGTTTTTATGATGCAATAAAGTATATATCTCTATCTATCTATCTATCTCAGCCTTTGTTTGTCCAGTCCAGGACGTAGGCCTCCTCCATCCTTTTCCACTCCTGACGGTCTAGAGCCTTTGTCATCCAATCATGACCTGCGTGTCGTTTGATGTCGTCTTTCCATCTCATTGGTGGTCTACCACGCGGTCTAGTATGTGCTCGCGGGCGCCACTCTAGCAGTCTCCGAGTCCACCTTTCATTGCTCATTCGTGCAATATGTCCCGCCCATCTCCACTTACGCTCAGCAATCACCTGAATAACGTCCCTAACCTTGGTCTTTGATCTAATCCAAGTATTCCTCTTCCGGTCGCGTAAGGAAATACCAAGCATAGCTCTTTCCATTGCTCTCTGTGCAACACGAAGTTTGTCTGCGGATTTCTCAGTTAGGGTCATGGTCTCAGCTCCATACGCGAACACTGGCAGTACACATTGCTCGAAGACTCTTCTTTTCAAGAGCATGGACATCTTGCTACGTAGTATGCTACCGTTTGCACCGAAAGCCGCCCATGCTCGAGCTATACGTCTCTCTACTTCTGCAGTTTGGTTTTCGCTGCCCAAGGTGATTTTATGCCCTAGATATACATATTCCGACGTGACTTCGACCGGCATACGGTGTCTGTGTGCATGAGGGATGTTAGTCATGATTTTTGTTTTGTTCTCATTGACTTTCAGTCCAACCTTGGCCGATTCCGTTTGCAAGCTGTTAAGCATGTGAAGCATATCAGGTATGTTGTCAGAAAATATCACCAAATCACCAAATCATCTGCGAAGCGCAAGTTGGTGAGTCTCTCTCCATCCACATTAATGCCCTTGTTCTCCCAGTCTAGCTGTTTGAAGATATTTTCGAGTGCAGCATTAAACAGCTTTGGAGAGATCGTGTCACCCTGGCGCACTCCTCTGCCAAGTCTAAAGCTTTTAGTCTTTTTATGCAGTCTCACACTTGCAGTGGCGTTGCTCTGAAGATGTTTGATAAGAGAGATGTACCTTTCATCAATCCTGCAATCCGCAAGGGCTTTTTCGACAGCCCATGTCTCAACGGAATCGAACGCCTTTTCGTAGTCGATGAATGTAATGATGACAGGGATCTGGTATTCATTACACTTCTCGATCAGTGTCTTCAGAGCTTGAAGGTGATCGCATGTGTTAAAGCCACTCCGGAACCCAGCCTGTTCTCTCGGCTGATAATTATCCAGCTTGTTCTTCAATCTATTTACAATTATCCGTGTAAAAAGCTTATAAATGTGTGACAACAAGCTGATTGGTCGGTAGTTGTCCAGCCGACGTATATCACCCTTTTTATGTATTAAGGTAATGACAGCATCATTCCAGGACTGTGGTACTTTAGATTCCATCAGGCACTTCGTGAATAAAGTAGCTAGAGCAGATTTAAAAGTGTCCGTTGTGCTCTTTATCATCTCTGGGATGACTCCGTCCCCACCAGGGGCTTTGCGGTTTTTCAATTGGCGTAGCGCTAGATGTACTTCGTCTAAAGTGATGTCAGGGATTTCCTCGGAGCCAACATTTGTAATCGGTGCTCTTTCTCGATGTTCTGGTCTGGAGCTTGAACTCAGCACTTTGGTTTTGTAAAGGTTTTCATAGAACTTTCGAACCACCTCTAAAAGTTCGTTACGATTGGTGACGATATCGCCTTCTTCATTGAAGAGTTTAAAAATTTGCTTCCGTCCTATACTCAACGTGGCTTTCATTACTCCTCTACTTTTATTCTTCTCTATGGTATCTTCGATAACCCTTTCTTCATGGTTTCTTAAGTCCCGTTTTAGGAGTTTCTTTATTTGCCGTTGTATATGCATGTATTCAGGTGTATCGATTCTACCTTCAGTTCTTAATAGTCTTCCTTGCTCTATAAGTGCTAATGTTTCTGCAGTTAGTTTTTGGTTTTTTGCACACGGAGTATTTGGGGTTACTTTTTCTGTAGCCAGTGTCATCGTTTCGATCAGATGGTCGTTTAGTTCCTCTATAGACATGTGTTCAATTGAGTTTATTTGGAGCTGCGTATTGACATGATCCTTGTAGAGATCGGTGTTGTGTCTTAATATCTCTATTTTGTCCTCGTTTGGTGACCTTTTCTTAAGGACAAGATTTTGTCTCTCTTTTTTAGTATTAAAGGAGCATAATGCTCGGACTAGTCGATGGTCGCTGCCGGTGGAAAATTGGTTTAGTACTGACACATCCTTAGTTATTCCCATTTTATCTGTAATTATGTAGTCGTACTCATTTTTATTTACACCATTTGGGTGTCTCCAGGTCCACTTACGTTGTGTCTTCTTAGCATAAAAGGTGTTCATTGCAAACAAATTATTGTCCTGAAGGAAATTTAACAATGTTTCCCCACGAGGGTTTCTTACTCCCAAACCAAAGTTCCCAATACTCGTTTCCTGATCACACATCTTCCTCCCTAACCTAGCGTTGAAGTCTCCAATCAAAATTGTGTAATGTGTTTTTACTTTACGTAATACACTGGATATGTCCTCGTAGAAGGATTCTACTTCCTCATCATTGTCCTTTTTCTTAGTAGGTGCATAAACCTGAATGACTTTCAATTCGTGTTTAGCTGATAAACGTATCTTCAGATACGCGACACGATCCGATACACTATTCATTTCTACGACCTGGTCTACTATTCTCTTGTTGACAAGGAATCCTATGCCTCCCACTCCAGCTTTATGACCTTCTCTATAGTAAAGTAAGTTCCCGGACTTTAATTTTATTGTTTCTTCACCTTTTCTCCTTGTTTCGCAGATGCCGAGAATGTCCCATTTGATTTTATCTAACTCATACTCTAGATAGTCTAGTACGTCATCCTTCGACAGCGATTGGATATTGTAAGTTGCGACATATAATTGTTTACGGCAGTTGGTCATCTCCCAGTGATTACTTTTCGCACCCCTGCTCCATTTCACCTGGTTACTGCTCGAACCAGGGAGTGACAGAGCGCTGGGAACTCGGGGTCGATTGTTTTGTTTGTGAGTCATTGGAGTTTGAAGTTTGAAGGGTTTATAGCATATAATCACCACGACAGCAACGACGGGTTGGTGATCGCAGCGCCACAGCCGGTAGTAACGGTTTCCGTTGCCGCCCATGGGTGTTCTCTTTCTTCAGCCATTCTCCTCACCGCGAGGTCTGCCCGATGAAAGGCTGGCAGGCTGCTTCCCTCTGCCAGGGCCAAGCACCTATTTAATGGCGGTGCTAACTCGCCATGTCACAAGGGTCGTCGTTGGATATGTGCGAGGTTTCTAAGGAGGTACCTGTGCCACCAGGTACCCCACCCGCATCCTGATAACCCTGCCATAGTATATATCTATCTATCTATATTCAATTTATATAATTGCCAAAGTATATATCTATCTATCTATATTCAATTTTACATAGTTATGGAACGTACATTTTTTTTCTAATTTGATATCTTCGTAATCTCTCTTTGTTGCAAATATTAATTATTCTATTTTCAAAATGTTAAAGAAATATTCATCATTTCATTTCTATTTTAATATTCTTAATTTTCCTATTCTATTCTACTTTTCAATAAATTTCTTTCTCATGGGATTTGAAGCCACAACCCCTGCTTCACCGTAGCAGTTTACCAACTCAGTTACGGATGTCTCATTGAGTCGAAATTACGGAAGCTTTCGTATACCTTATGAAACTTTTTATTACATTAAATAACGTTGTCTTTATAAAACAACGTTGATTCTTCTCTTGTCATGTTAGCCGTGAAATAAGAAGAAAATTTGATTTCACACTTTTCCCCCAAAATCCAATGCCATTACGGGATGAACTGAATTTTTCACGCGAAACTCAGATGTAACTTGTTTAGGTTGTATTATATAGAATGTTGAGTGATACTGACAGTTTTCAGGCTCGTACTTTTTAAAACTTTACTGTAATAAAATATTTGTTTAGTGATAAATATGAATATAGATAGGTACTTCCACAATGATGTCTACCCAAATACCCACTGATTTATTTTTTAGTAAAAACACTAAATCCCTCATTAAAATGCTAGCAGTAGCAGCAAAGACTAGGAAATCTCATCTTATGATAACAATCAATGCTACACAAATCTATGACTTAGAAGATGACAAACATCTCTATATGACTACATCGCGTTAAAGTTATCATTGCTTTTGGACTAGTTAGCGTTCGCCACATAGCGTAACAACTAAGTAGTCGTTTGTTTTCTAATGAACAAACATCTTTACTATCTCTACTACGAAGCATATAGCTGAAGCCCATATTGTGACCATTATCTATAGATACTGAAAGCGAAGCTTTCATTTCGAATATTAACTTACCGTATTATACTTACTTTGAAGAAAAAAATAGTGATGAAACCCGGGGCTTAGTTGGCTCTATTGACGTATTGACGCGTTCCTCTGAGTAGACTAAGCCGAGAAGGTATTGAAGGTTCTGGGCAAGGCTACTCCATATAATACATTTTCTAGGCACTATAACGTACGGAATAGCACGAATAAAACTTTCTGACGCTATATAAATTATAAATAAATATTACAAGACATTCAACACATCGCCATCTATCCCCAAGCTAAGTAACTAGACTTGTGTTGTGGGTGCTAGACAACGGATATACTACTTATATACTTTTTTTTGTAAATACCTATTATACAATATTAACAACCAGACCACAGACAAATATCTAAGCATAAATACTTGTCTGAGGTGGAAATCGAAACCGCAACCCTATGTTTGGCAGTCCGGCATGGTGACCACTGTGCCAACTGGGTCGTTAAAAAAAATGGAGATTATATTAAGGTGAAAGGGTACCTGCGCTCTCTCCATACAAACGTAGTCGACTGTTTCCTCCCTGGATAATGACACTAGCACAAATATTTTTGTGCCATAAAACTTATAACTGCCATGAGTATGCCCCTATGTTTTGGTTTTTTTCATTTTCTAATTATGATAGAAATTAAGATGAAAAATTAAAAAAAAATAGGGGCATGGACATGGCAGTTATAAGTTTTATGCACCAAAAATATTTGCTCTTGTGTCATAATCCAGGGAGAAAACAGTCGACTACGTTTGTAATAGTTTGAATGGAAAGAACCCCCCGTACCCTTTCCTCTTAAAGGCCATTATTAATGCCTATGTATGTCACCTCATTCCTTACGATAAAACATTGCCCGGGCAATCACCAGCTCCATTCAATCTTCATTGTTTTGTTTCTCGTAATATTGATACCGTCACTCAACATGATGAATACGGAGTCCCATAGATCATTCTCCATTGCTACTACGATCCCACTTTTTATGTAAATTCATTTATGAATTTACAAAGGAAATGTGTGTATTACTTAATTAATATTAGGTATGTTTTCTTGTCGCTAATCGTGTGATTAATTGTCTAGCCTTAACGTAATAAAATTTATTTTTTACCTTTATTGTCATGACCATTGCTCTTTCAAATACCTGTATTTAGAAATCTACGGGTCATTTTCCATCTATACATATAAAATTCAAAGGTCCGGCTGACTGACTGACTGATACCTCAACGCATACCCGATACAAAATTAAGAGTACGTTAAATATAGCCAAGAAGCTCACTGGCCTACCAATTGCCTAAGCCTTTAACACAGCCGAGGACAGAAAAACTTGGAAGGGCATAGTGCACCGAGTGATTGACAACAATTCATCCCAGACACGTCTTTCAGCAATGAAAATTATGACTAAGAAGAAGAAGTATAGGTATCCAAATTTCACAAAGAATGCTTTCTTCATTTTTTAACTCTAGGACCAGCGGTGATGAAAGTATTGCAATGAGAAAGTTTTTTTTTTAATTTCACCCCAAAGAGGGAAAATCTAAATACATGAAGTCGTAGGCAACAACTAGTTGTATCATAAAGATACCTACACTTTCAGTAACTTTCCTTTGGTTAAGTGGAAATAATACGCTACGTGTGGTTCTTTTATTAAATTTTCCAATATTTTACGATCTCATAAAATACTCTCGTGATTGTGATAGTAAGTCACGTAAAGAGATGGAATGATGCCCTAAAACAACTTTAAATTCTACTTCTCTATTATTTTCGCATTGTTTGTTTGTTTGCTGTTATTCATGGTGAAACAGCTTAACCGATTTGACTTTAAATCTAACTTATCCTAAGTTTAACATTTTTTTTTTATTTTTTTTTATTGATGAACATAGAATCAACAGCACTTAAATCACTACATAGTATAAAACAAAGTCGCTTTTTCTGTCCCTATTTCCCTTTGACCGCTTAGATCTTTAAAACTACGCAACGGATTTTGATGCGGTTTTTTTTTAATAGATAGAGTGATTCAAGAGGAAGGTTTATATGTATAATACATGCATAATATAGCCGTGCGAAACCGAAGCGGGTCGCTAGTTAAATTATAAACGAAAAACTATTCAACTAAACATACTGCCAATTACAGATTCTTAGTTTTTAAAATTAATTCAATTAGCTATAATATGCGTCCCACGCGCTAAGATGTGCACTAGAAGAATAAGGTGAAAAGCTCGAGATTAATGGTTTTGTTTGTTTCTTGTTATTCTTGGTGAAATGTCTTAACCGATTTGGATATCAAATTGAACCTAATCTAAGTAATATCGGTTTAATCACTACATAGTATAAAATAAAGTAACTTATCGCCGTCCCTATTTCCCTTTGTATGCTTAGATCTTTAAAACTACGCAACGGATTTAGATGCGGTTTTTTTAATAGATAGAGTGGTTCAAGAGGAAGGTTTATATGTATAATACATGCATAATATAGCCGTGCGAAGCCGGAGCGGGTCGATAGTATAAGCCTTTGCAACGATGTAAATATCAACATCAAAGAAAAAAATCTATATAAGCGGTACAATGCAGAAAATATCAGTCGAAAAAATAAAGGGCTCTAACCAAACTCCGTCACCAATGTTAGCATAGGACGTTGACAGCGTACCAAATTGCTATGAAACACAATCCGAAGCAAACATAGTTTATTGAGGTAATGGATATTTGTACCTATTTATTACCTGTATATTCTCTTGACATACATATCTAATATGTACAGTATGCGTCATAAGTACACTATCAGTTTGCTACAATAATACTATAAACAAGTATTGGACTTACGACCTTCATATAAAAGACGTTACACACAAACATAAATACTTGAATTAAAAGTACTCAGTGTGATGATTATTTTCAACATGTTAACTATGTTTTTCCACAATGGCCCTAATGATGAGGCGTAGTGCGGAAACAGCCCCGTAAAACTAAATTAACTATGTTTTAGTTGGCCGAGTATTATAAGCCTCCACCCGCTACACCAACCGACGTGGGATCGATTTACAGATTACGTTGTTATAATGTTCAAATAGTGCTGCACAGGATTATAAACGTTACGGTGGGCAGAGAATTTTGACCGTTGATTGTACCTATTTAACGTACGTATATCAATAACTACGGTAGTGTCAGTTTTGTGGAACTTTATTGATAGAAAGCAGACTGTGTTTTGATTACTATTAAACCCAGGCTCTACTGAGCCTGGGATTTTGTGCCTCAGTAGTAAGTAGCAATACTACTGAAATTATTTACGACTAGCAGCGTTCCGTGGTTTCACCCGCGTAACTCCCGATCCCGTGGGAATATCAGGATAAAAGGTAGCCTATGTTATTCCCAATAAATCAATGTATCTTCACACCAAGTTGCATCAAAATCGGTTCAATAGTTTCGGAGCCTATTCGTTACAAACAAACAGAAAAAAAAAACCATAGTAACGATAATACGTTGCTATGGTTACCTACCTTGTCAATAACAGAACATGAACGATGACGTTATACTTTTTTTGTGAATGCCAGTGTTCGTCGATTTATAAGACGTTATCACATCAAAAAATCTTTCCTCTTTATAATATTAACAACTGGCAGCGCGACCTTGAAAAGGTTGATTCATACATTTTCATTATGGCGCCATCTGTTTGCCAGTTGATGAATTAATTAGTGTAGATGTACACGTAGTTTTATCCTTGAATTCTCCCAAAGATTGACGACTTACGCGAGTAAAACCGCAGGTCGCAATTAATGCATAAAATCTAAGCTTTAAAGCTTTTCATTTCAGTTCGTTATTAAGTTCATAATCAGTGAGCAACACTTTCTGGCTAATCTTTCTCTGGCAACATTCAGAACTCTGTTGGTAAGATGTTGGTACTCGAATAATCGCATCTAAGCCTGCCTTTTGCACCTGACAGAACACGAAATGCGAACACTCGTGGGACCGTCTCACAGTTCATATTGTTGATGGTTTATAGGTATAACTAACGTGCCCATACGTCCCGCTTTGGGCGGGACAGTCCCACATTCAAACTGTGTATCCCGCTGTCCCCGCCAAGGTTAAAAATGTTACGCTTTTATATTCAAGTAAAGTGTCCTTGAAAGTTGTAATTACCATAAAGAAGTCAATGAAGAACTGACGATCTACACCCATTTTATCCGATGGAAACATGAAACAAAAAATTGGCGATTGCTATGCTCACGCGTGTCCACTTTCTTGGGCTAATAAGTAACATCATTTCCGGCAATTAAATTGGCATATGATTCCTACTAATATCACAATATTTTTTCGTAGATCAAAATCTAACCCATTTTTTGACACAATTTTCATTTGTTCCGCCAAAAATTATGGTCACGTTAGGTATAACACAACTCACGTAGGTAACTCCTTATAACATCAACACGTTCTTGACGTATATTGGTGAATGATCGGAAAATAGATTTATAATAAAACTTCTTATAACTTTCACATAATGCTTGAAAAAAGTCAGCGAAGTTCGATCTGCAATCGGGTGTCAGAAAAAATTATGAATAATGAGGATCTCTACCATGAGTAAGCACTTTTGCCTAGATTCTACTCCGTAAAGCTCGATAATATTTTTTTGTAGAATTCAAATAATAAATGGTTATCGTTTTTCAAATGCTTTAAAGCGTGGGAATTTTGGCCTTTAGATTTTAATAATAATTTTATACCTATCATTTTATTGCCAATTTATTATTGGTTTTAAAATCAAGCCGCTCTTTAGTTAGTTTGGTTGTTTGTCTGTATAAGTTGACTACTTTTACTTGTTAATAATAACTCACTACTCAGTAGAATGGTCTACAGTGACTTGTCTGCCTATATAATAATAAAAATAACACCACGATAGAAAAGCTTTTTCCATAGCATTTATAAATACGTTAATACAGATCTGCGAGTGTCAGTTGATGAAGGAGTATTACGATGAATAATTATTTGAATGAGTAATAGACAGTAATAATCTGTCATTTAAGTACCCGAGAGCTGGGTAAATGATGCCGGCCATTTAACTTAGCGCCTACTTTGAGTAATGTTTCTTGGATCTTACGCTAACGTTTTCATGCAAAGTTCTCGATTCAAAACGTTTGAAAACTTCTACGGTTCCGACTGGGAATAGCTTTTTTAAACAAGTTTGACTCTCCGAGGTTTTATTTGGAGAAAATAAAAAAACCAACTACAAAACTTTTTTATTTATTCCACACGCGGACACTTTATGCCCGTCAAAGGAAAAATAAACAAGGTATTAAATGTCCAATAGTCGGCGAGCTATCGATCGTTTTAAAAGTCTGTTAGTCTAATTATTTCAAATATATATTACTAGCTGCGCCCCGCGGTTTCACCCGCGCAAGTCCGAGTCTCGTAGGAATATCGGAATAAGAAGTAGCTTATTTGTTAGGGTCTCTAGCTACCTGCTACAGACTTTCATCACAATTCGTATAGTAGTTTTTGTGTTTAGCAATGCCAGTATTAAGGGAAAGCGGTGTTATAGGAAAGCGAGACGTTAAGGGAAGGAACGTCAGGTCAAGGTAACGTGAGGTCTTAGATTTCTAGGAGTCCAGACAGACCCAGAATGCTTTTCTGACACGGAACCGTCGCGGATGGAGTAGGTAATGTTAGTTATTGTGACCAAACACGTGCGAGCGAAGCGAGCGGTTATATTTTTAGGAGTCCAGACAGACCCAGAATGCTTTTCTGACACGAAACCGTCGCGGATGGAGTAGCAAACACGTGCGAGCGAAGCGAGCGGTTATATTTTAAGGAGTCCAGACAGACCCACAATGCTTTACTGACACGAAATCGTCGCGGAATGAGTAGCAAACACGTGCGAGCGAAGCGAGCGGTTAGATTTTTAGGAGTCTAGACAGACCCAGAATGCTTTTCTGACACGGAACCGTCGCGGATGGAGTAGGTAACGTTAGTTATTGTGACCAAACACGTGCGAGCGAAGCGAGCGGTTATATTTTTAGGAGTCCAGACAGACCCAGAATGCTTTTCTGACACGGAACCGTCGCGGATGGAGTAGGTAACGTTAGTTATTGTGACCAAACACGTGCGAGCGAAGCGAGCGGTTATATTTTTAGGAGTCCAGACAGACCCAGAATGCTTTTCTGACACGAAACCGTTGCGGATGGAGTAGCAAACACGTGCGAGCGAAGCGAGCGGTTATATTTTAAGGAGTCCAGACAGACCCACAATGCTTTACTGACACGAAATCGTCGCGGAATGATTAGCAAACACGTGCGAGCGAAGCGAGCGGTTATGTTTTTAGGAGTCCAGACAGACCCAGAATGCTTTTCTGACACGAAACCGTCGCGGATGGAGTAGCAAACACGTGCGAGCGAAGCGAGCGGTTATATTTTAAGGAGTCCAGACAGACCCAGAATGCTTTTCTGACACGAAACCGTCGCGGAATGAGTAGCAAACACGTGCGAGCGAAGCGAGCGGTTATATTTAAATGAGTCCAGACAGACCCAGAATGCTTTTCTGACATGGAACCGTCGCGGATGGAGTAGGTAACGTTAGTTATTGTGCTCAAACACGTGCGAGCGAAGCGAGCGGTTATATTTTAAGGAGTCCAGACAGACCCAGAATGCTTTTCTGATACGAAACCGTCGCGGATGGAGTAGCAAGCACGTGCGAGCGAAGCGAGCGGTTATATTTTAAGGAGTCCAGACAGACCCAGAATGCTTTTCTGACACGAAACCGTCGCGGATGGAGTAGCAAACACGTGCGAGCAAAGTGAGCGGTTATATTTTAAGGAGTTCAGACAGACCCAGAATGCTTTTCTGACACGAAATCGTCGCGGATGGAGTAGCAAACACGTGCGAGCGAAGCGAGCGGTTATATTTTAAGGAGTCCAGACAGACCCAGAATGCTTTTCTGACACGAAACAGTCGCGGATGGAGTAGCAAACACGTGCGAGCGCAGTGAGCGGTTATAATTTAAGGAGTCCAGACAGACCCAGAATGCTTTTCTGACACGAAACCGTCGCGGATGGAGTAGCAAACACGTTCGAGCGAAGTGAGCGGTTATATTTTAAGGAGTCCAGACAGACCCAGAATGCTTTTCTGACACGAAACCGTCGCGGATGGAGTAGCAAACACGTGCGAGCGAAGTGAGCGGTTATATTTTAAGGAGTCCAGACAGACCCAGAATGCTTTTCTGACACAGAACCGTCGCAGAATGAGTAGCAAACACGTGCGAGCGAAGCGAGCGCTTACATTTCTAGGAGTCCAGATAGGCTCGAAATGTTTTTTTGACAAATTACCGTCACGGATGGAGAAGGTTAGGTTAGGTCCCCTCCCCCTTTCCTCTCCTCCGCTTTTCCTCTCCTCCCCCTTTCCTTTCCTCTTCCTTTCCTCTTCTCCCCATTTCTACCCCTCCCTCTTTCATACCCTTTCTCTTTCCTGTCTTCCCCTTTCCTCTCCTCCCCCTTTCCTCTTCTCCCCATTTCGTCTCTTCCCTCTTACATCCTCTTTCTCTTTCCTATCCTCCCTCTTTCCTGTGCTCCCTCTTTTTATTTTTCTTACCCTTCTCCCCTTCATCACTCTCTCCGCCTCCGCCCAACTATAACCTTTTAAAATATATTTTGAGTCCTGATCCCGTAAGTCCAGATCCCGTGGGAATATCGGGAAAAAAGTAGCCTTTGTGTTAATTCAGGTCTCCAGCTATCTACTTACTGATTTTCACCGCAATCTGTTCGGTAGTTTTTGCGTAAAGGAGTAATCCCGTAAGTCCCGATCCCGTAGGAATATCGGGATTAAAAATAGCCTTTGTGTTAATCCAGGTCTTTGGCTATCTACATACCGAGTTTCAACGCATTCGGCCCAGAAGTTTTTTGTGTGAAAGAATAATCCCGTAAGTCCTGATCCCGTGGGAATATCGGGATAAAAAGTAGCCTATGTGTTAATCCAGGTACTCAGCTATCTTTATACCGAGTTTCAACGCAATCGGTCCAGTAGTTTTTGCGTGAAGGAGTAACAAACATACACACACACACACACACACATACACACATACACACAAACTTTCACATTTATAATATTAGTAGGATTGAGGTAAACCTATTAAATGAAGTTTAATAGGTGTGTGCCCTTAATCCGAAGATTGCCTAAAGTTTCCTTCGATCTGTCTCCAAAGTTTCGATATTCATTTAAGTTAATTAATTTTGCTAACACATAAGTTTTAGCTAAATTATAAAGGTAGCTACACAGGTATGAACCTACCTTCATTAATTAATATATAGAACAAAATTGACATACTTACGTAAGTTTTATTTGTGCGCAAAGTAATAGTAAGTCCTTTCAGCTGCACGCAGTTTAGTAATTACACGCATAGGTACTAAATAAAAGTAGATACCTACATTAGATGGTCTACAGATTCAAGAATCTCAAATGCTCCATCATAGCTAACTAGGTATGTGTTATACAGGTAACATAGTTAAATATTTGCCCACATTCAGTTCAACTGAACTTGGCACCAAAACTTCATTGTAATACAGTTCTTGCAATTCACGAGTGCGCTCGACCTGTGTTTGTGTGAGTGACCAATCTGTATATTATGTGTCGCTCGCTACTGACCATTCCGTCGGGTACACACACCTACGAACATGTGTAGTTACTGTATATTTACGATTACAACTACAAACAAAGGCTGAGCGCACTCATGAATTGCAAGAACTGTACAATGCTTATCACGCCACACCGCTTGGGCACATTGCCAAAACTTTGTTCAACTAAATAGATGTCAATCTGTGCATGTTCTTTATTCCTTCTAAGGTTTTCGATTCAAGTCAATATTGGCTCATTTTTTATTCAAACAGAAGTTTACTGATATTCACACATTCAATACTTTATCCCGAGAGAATGACGTAGAGAAATAGGGAAATGGAAAACTCGTACTAATAAATCAAAGCAGAACAAGAAACTTGGATAGAGCTTGGTTGAAAACATTTAATATATCCTCCAGGCGATCGTTATTTTTAATTAACATGACATTTTAGTACACATTTTCTAGACGTTAAATAGAGATTAAGAAATAGTTAGCTTACGATTTCTCTAAATTAAGTAATATGTAGTGGAGGTGCTATCACAAAATCCCCCGAAGCTTTATCCAGAAGCTGAACTCTTTTTGTGCTGGTTTATTGTGCTTCTACAAAATTAAAGTAGCTCAACCGAGAGTTTCCAAAGAGCAAATTCTATTATTCCGCTTGAAAGCATTGCAAACACGGTAGGGCTGCAAACAGTGTCCATCGGAGACGTCTCATTCGAACCACGTTTCCAATTTCTCGGCATGTTCCCGTTGTCACGATTGTCTGAGCCTTCGGCGCCCGCCGTCGTGTCTCCAGTTATCGTCAGCCCTATTCAAAAGTCACGTCGTGTGTAATGTACTTATCTCGATACGGAACTAATGGCCCCGTGACCCGTCCTGGTTCCCGCAAAGATTCATCTCGTACAGTTTCTAATTACTAACTAATCTATACATATAAAATTCTTTTGTCCTGACTGACTGACGGATCAACGCACCGCCTAAACCGCTGATGGTAGAGACTTGAAACTTGGAGGGTGTGTTCTTTGTATGACGTAGGCATCCGATAAGAAAGGATTTTCTGAAATTATACCCCTAAGGGGGTGAAAAAGGGGGGCAAAGTTTGTATGGGACAATGCGATTCCTGGGTCCATTTTCGACTTCTACGCGGACGAAGTCGCGGGCAAAGCTAGTAGCTTATATTATTATAGCTCATGCTAGGTATTGTTACATTTTGTGGTAATATAATATTGTAACATCGCTTCGATGCTTTATTCACTTATTAGTAAACACAGAATTGATTGGAACAGGCTTTTGATTATAATCTAGAGTTAATTTTAATCAAATTTTCAGTACCTACGTAGGTATTTATTTAATGGTTGAAGTAGACTTATTTCAACGCCCTCGAAAATATGTAAACTCGATTACAAAGGATCTGTATTAGCCAGTGTTTGAGTTCAATGGAATGGAACGCCACGAAGTTTGAAGCGTTAATCAGTCTTCACTCTATTCAAGTATCTGACAAAGACCAGAACAGAATCCATTTTATTGTTATTTTATTGTTCTTAATGATACCAACTTCTTGAAAATTTAGATTAGTGTATTAACCATAAGGAAGCTTAGTGATTTTAAAGTCATACATTAAATTTTTAGTCTTCAGTTGTAAAGGCATATAGCTAAAACTATGGATGGGCAGGCGCCTTTAGAGCCTGCCCATCCATAGTTTGGATGGACAGGCGCATTTAGATGGTTAGCGAGGTGTCGCATTAAAATAGTCATTTACTTTAGAGCACAAGTCATTTAAGGAAATTCTGAATCGACGTACTTATATAAAACTGTAGAGCACAACTAAGCACCTATGTAAAAAAACGTTTAGGCGCATAATGACAAAAGCGCAAAATGATATTTAACGCAAAATGGTAAAAGAGCAAAATGTTAATAGAGCAAAGTGATAGAGGAGCAAAATGGTAAATGCGCACAAAGTTAAAAGAGCAAAATGGTAAATCGCAGAATGGTAAAAATTTCAGTTGTATAGTACCTATAATACTAGCTCCGCCCCGCGGTGTCACCCGCGTTGGTAACTATCCCGTGAAAATATATGACGAAAATTAAGTAGCTTTTGCGGAAATCCAGCTATCTATCTACAAATTGAGGGGAGCCCTGTCGGTCGCATAATGTCGTTTGTACAATTTTAGCATAAAGTTTTTTCGCATAAATTATGTTAAGGAACACTTATCATAATTATTATTCTGATAAACGCATACTTAATGGTTTCTTTGGCATAATAATAACTTACTACAATTTTCTTTATAAAAACACTAGCTGCGCCCCGCGGTTTCACCCGCGCAAGTCCGAGTCTCGTAGGAATATCGGAATAAGAAGTAGCTTATTTGTTAGGGTCTCTAGCTACCTGCTACAGACTTTCATCACAATTCGTATAGTAGTTTTTGTGTTTAGCAATGCCAGTATTAAGGGAAAGCGGTGTTATAGGAAAGCGAGACGTTAAGGGAAGGAACGTCAGGTCAAGGTAACGTGAGGTCTTAGATTTCTAGGAGTCCAGACAGAGCGGTTATATTTTAAGGAGTCCAGACAGACCCAGAATGCTTTTCTGACACGAAACCGTCGCGGATGGAGTAGCAAACACGTGCGAGCAAAGTGAGCGGTTATATTTTAAGGAGTTCAGACAGACCCAGAATGCTTTTCTGACACGAAATCGTCGCGGATGGAGTAGCAAACACGTGCGAGCGAAGCGAGCGGTTATATTTTAAGGAGTCCAGACAGACCCAGAATGCTTTTCTGACACGAAACAGTCGCGGATGGAGTAGCAAACACGTGCGAGCGCAGTGAGCGGTTATAATTTAAGGAGTCCAGACAGACCCAGAATGCTTTTCTGACACGAAACCGTCGCGGATGGAGTAGCAAACACGTTCGAGCGAAGTGAGCGGTTATATTTTAAGGAGTCCAGACAGACCCAGAATGCTTTTCTGACACGAAACCGTCGCGGATGGAGTAGCAAACACGTGCGAGCGAAGTGAGCGGTTATATTTTAAGGAGTCCAGACAGACCCAGAATGCTTTTCTGACACAGAACCGTCGCAGAATGAGTAGCAAACACGTGCGAGCGAAGCGAGCGCTTACATTTCTAGGAGTCCAGATAGGCTCGAAATGTTTTTTTGACAAATTACCGTCACGGATGGAGAAGGTTAGGTTAGGTCCCCTCCCCCTTTTCTCTCCTCCGCTTTTTCTCTCCTCCCCCTTTCCTTTCCTCTTCCTTTCCTCTTCTCCCCATTTCGTCCCCTCCCTCTTTCATACCCTTTCTCTTTCCTGTCTTCCCCTTTCCTCTCCTCCCCCTTTCCTCTTCTCCCCATTTCGTCTCTTCCCTCTTACATCCTCTTTCTCTTTCCTATCCTCCCCCTTTCCTGTGCTCCCTCTTTTTATTTTTCTTACCCTTCTCCCCTTCATCACTCTCTCCGCCTCCGCCCAACTATAACCTTTTAAAATATATTTTGAGTCCTGATCCCGTAAGTCCAGATCCCGTGGGAATATCGGGAAAAAAGTAGCCTTTGTGTTAATTCAGGTCTCCAGCTATCTACTTACTGATTTTCACCGCAATCTGTTCGGTAGTTTTTGCGTAAAGGAGTAATCCCGTAAGTCCCGATCCCGTAGGAATATCGGGATTAAAAATAGCCTTTGTGTTAATCCAGGTCTTTGGCTATCTACATACCGAGTTTCAACGCATTCGGCCCAGAAGTTTTTTGTGTGAAAGAATAATCCCGTAAGTCCTGATCCCGTGGGAATATCGGGATAAAAAGTAGCCTATGTGTTAATCCAGGTACTCAGCTATCTTTATACCGAGTTTCAACGCAATCGGTCCAGTAGTTTTTGCGTGAAGGAGTAACAAACATACACACACACACACACACACATACACACATACACACAAACTTTCACATTTATAATATTAGTAGGAAGTAGGATTTTGCTCTTTTAACATTTTGCTCTTTTACCATTTTGCGAGTCGTTATAATCTTGCGCTTTTGTCTTTATGAGCCTAAGCGTTCAAAAAATGATCCTAAAATTATGCTCGATAAAATATACCCACCAGTAAAATATACCAAAAACTTACCTATACCTACGTTTGAAGGAAAACTGAAAACACATTATCTCCGAAGTTCCATACATCAATAATGTCTACCTTGAGAGCAAGCCGATGTCAAATCGATGAATCATTCACGGTTATCTGATACTCTCTAATTTGAAAATAGCTTCAATGGGATCTAAAAATGTTACCTTTATGATGAAGTGAGTTACAAGTCGAATGATTTTGGACGATTTAACCTCAGTTTTATTAAAAATACACCTTTAAAACCGCTTAGATACCAGAAACCTCTTGGTTTACTGATTAATCAGAAAAAATATCTGGTAAATGTTTACAAAACACTATTCTTTCTTGGATACCAAAACACGATTAGAAAAAGTTGGCTCGATAGAAATCAATCTTAAACCATTCGTTTTTTTTTAAATTACACACTTTGAGATGGTCGTCAAATCAACCTCATTTAGTTTTGTTTATAGATATTGCCACAATACAACATGTAATGTAATGCAAATGATATTTTCTATCCTTTCTTGGAAGTATTTTGTTGAAAATACTAAGAATGATTAGTATAATAAACAACTGAAATAATATTTTATCTAAATTTATCTGATCTCGCATCTCACTTATTACTATTCAATCCGACAAAGATCGACGATTAGGAACGAGTAGCACCGTAAGTACCTACTTATATCTTTATTATTATGAAATAATTGACACTCTTTGACTGATCGTGTTTCATTATATCATAAATTCGCTTCTAACCTTGTAATTCCAAAAAATAAATCATTGTCAAAAATATAAGAAACAGTTAATCGTATTTGCATTAATTGTAAATCGAGAATGCGAATCTTAAAGTTCAGCTATAGTTTGTATAAAGTGGCTCAGAACTATTAAGAACATCGCCGAAGTATAATACAAAGTATAATTGACTTCCACAACGATGCGACACTCGAAGTTTTCTAACTGAACGCCAATAGTGTTAACTACTTCAGCAAAATCGGATAAAACACTTTGAAAGTTATACCGAAATGTTCATTTTGACGGCGGCTATTTAAATTATTTCTTGTTTAAAGCATCTACTTAGGCAAAGGTATTTCAAATTGGGGAAACTGAGATTGTACATAGGTATGCTACTGAATTCCTTAAATAATGGAGACGACCTTTCCCTGGTTACAGAATTTGGATAAATTGTAATTCTGTTTTTATATGTTACCTACATATAAAAACAGAATTACTTACTTAGTATAAAGTGACTTTTAGGCAAGGAATCCGGAATTTTCAAATAAAAATGGTATACATACAGTATTAGCTTTACCGTAGTTGGATGCCAACATCACAATAGCTAACTTATACAAAATATTAGATTATTTCTTTAGTTTGAGTCAGGACTTTAAATTTTATCTTTATAGATACAGTTAATTGAAAATTAATCTATTACAAGTTAGAGAATTAAATTTCGTAGCTAACATGTTCACTCATGCGAGAATGACACGGTAAGCTCGAAGCTTTAGGGCGGGCGGGTGTCACGGCGAGCTTCCCCGATAACGGTGCAGACCTAACACGACTTGGGGTTTCATTAATACTAGACACGTGACATTATGTTGCTACTTACGTAGTTACCTACAAACGTAATCTAATATTGACATTAAATTTGAAATTAAAACATAGTTATTATAGTTATTTTAAAGTCCAAAAGATTCGATGACTTTGTTTAAAACTGAGCTGCAGTTAGATGTTATATTGCGATGCTTTTTGCGGGTAAAAATACTTGCATTTGCTGAGGCATGGTGGCTATGGCTAAAAACCTAAGCCCTTATTAATTCCGCAGTTGACCTTTAATGGGATGTTTTACCGATTTATTAGCATGTCTATGCTAATGTTATTTAGTTAGTCGCAATAATTTAAAAGTAAAAAATGTAACCAACATCGAAATTACAGTACCTACTTTTAGAATGATAAACAAAGTTAAATGTCGACAAAAGCACAAAATCTCGTTTCGGCAAATAATGTATCAGACGTTAGCGCCGACAAGACGCCGTGTTTAGGCGATACACACTCTAAAATCCTATTGTTTATTTAGAACGAAAACGTCTAATGGAAACTCTGCTATCATTGACTACATAATATATGTATGATGTTCGCAAGAAACCAGAGAGACGTTGACACGTTACGTGAATTGTTAAAGTACATCTTAAAAGTTTATTTCTTTTTTCACTTGAAATATTGAAGAAACTACGTTGTGTGTAGGTATATCTTAATATTATTTAGAGTAGGCAAATAGAAAAATTGTAAATTCGGAAAAATACAATTTCCGAATGTCCAATTTCTATACGAAAGTTTTAAAAGTTTTTGAGTGATCTATCGATAGGTGTTAGATACCGCATAAACAAGATTTCCAAAAGTTTCGTATAATACTTTCGAATAAAATAGATATGATTTTTATTTCTACTTGGCAGATCGCCACAGATCCGGTTCTTTGGACGAAGCGGCAGAAGACAGTAGCGACAACGGTGGAAGCACGCCAAAGAAGAAAACAGCCATCGAAGAGCAGTGGGAAAGATCTGGTGGCTTCGAACTCACATCCGTCGAGCAAGAAACCTATGAGAAATATTTCTACGGATCCGAACACTGGAACTACTTTACAAATGATGAAGACTTAGGTCCGGTTATATTGTCCATCAAACAAGAAACGCTTAACTCTAGAGATCAGTTCAGGTAAGTTAAACACAGTGCCCAAAGATCGTAATGAACTTGACCAAATGGGAAGGATTAATGTGCTGCTATTTTGGCTCAAATTTATGTTGACTTAAATCTAATTTCGTTGCTTAAACTGGGATCACCCAAGTTTATTAAGATCTTTGTAACGCTTACACCTAAACTTTGCTTTTAAAGTAGGGGTTCAGAACGTCACAAATGGAGACTCCACGCAAAGGCAGATAGATCGATATATTCAAAATTTCGAACACATTCGCGCACCAGTCCACCACCAGTATCGAGCTCATAAAACATAGAATTATCTACTCAAAATATAAATGTGGACCACATTAATTATTGTTACACCAATTTTATTGTATCGTAACTTTCAATGTTCGGGTTATCTAATAAAGTTATATTTTGCTGATGAAAGTAGAAATTGGACCGTCATAATGTGTGACGACCGCTAGATGACCAGCCAGTTTATTTAATGCTAATATCTATGCTACCCTAATTTATCAAGCTGGAAGAGTTAATAATACCTTAGTTCTATAGTATTTTTATACAGGACTACCTGTCCCGGCAAACGTTGTTTTGCCATATAAAAAAAATTTAATAAATGAGGAACGCTCGTACGATTTTGTGCAAACTTCACATAAACCATCTACTAAATAGTCCGAACAAAGCTTAAACATTTGGTTTGGATAGGTGAGCCCGTTCTTGAGTTATAGAACCTTTTCCTTTCTTTGAAGTCGGTTTAAAATTACAACGAAAAGTGGCATTGATTTTTATATATATAGATAGATAAATATTTAAAACAGGGTTATAAGGCGAAATTCTCAAAGTCACGAGGTCGATTTTGGCAAACACTAAAACTCAATCTCTAGATTTTTGGAGAAGTAATTATTATAGCCAGGAATCGAACTTTGTGTTTAAGTAACCGACAACAAACACCAATTAGTTAATACAAGGGTGAAGCCCCGAGAAAATACCAATTAACTCTTAAATCAATAAGGTATTCATGAATTTGTGTGTATAGAATTGGTTTCAATATCCCAATCATAACTTACTTGTGGAACGAAAACTGACGGCAACGGAATTTAATTAAATTAGGTAAGCGTGGATACCTATGAATAACTTTTATTTATACCTTAACATGATGCGGTTAAAATATGTGAAATTCCAAAACTGAAAAGCTTTGGTTACTTAACAATTTAAGAGAAACGGATTACGCGACGATTTATGTTACACTAGCGACCCGCTCCGGTTTCGCACGGCTATATTATGCATGTATTATACACTAGCGATCCGCCCCGGCTTCGCACGGCTATATTATGCATGTATTATACATATAACCTTCCTCTTGAATAGCACTATCTATTAAAAAATCGCATCAAAATCTGTTGCGTAGTTTTAAAGATTTAAGCATACAAAGGGTTATAGGGACATAGGGACAGAGAAAGCGACTTTGTTTTATACTATGTAGTGACGATAATAAACCTTCCTCTTGAATCACTCAATCTATTAAAAAACCGCATCGATTTTTTCAAAATCCTTTCTTATCGGATGCCTACGTCATACAAAGAACACACCCTCCAAGTTTTAGGTCTCTATGATCAACTGTTTTGGCTGTGCGTTGATCCGTCAGTCAGTCATTCAGAACAAAGCATTTTATATGTATAGATGAGTATTGCCGTCGATGGAAAACTGGAATATACAGTACAAGGTATTTATTATATTCCATAACACAATTAAAAAGTAATTATACATTGTTGAAGGAAACTACGCAACTATTGCTAGACCCAAAATTTGTCTGGGTAGGTCCAGTTCTCAAAGCAAGTTATAATCACACAGTAGACGGTGTGGTCTCTACTTAGATCCCTATCTAGTTGGGTGGATCGTATTTTAATTAAAAATGGCAAAATAGGGATGTGCCTATTGTAAAACTGAATAGGCCTTTGTAAACTGTTTGTAAGTGCCATAATTAACTGGCCTCTAACAGCGATGACCTCATCGAGTTTACTTTCGCGTCCCTCTCGTAAAGTAAGAATTCAATTTGCATAATGTCACATACAAACAAGGTGTCTTTGAACCCTTGCGTTTAGAAAAGTATTGGTATTTATGTAGAAATGTTATTGTGAACGTGATCATTTTGTGGAAAACTAAGTTTGCATTCAGATCAAAGGAAAGTACGACAGGTGACTTGCTTTTATTTTTCTACTTTACTCACCAATTTAAAAGCTAAGCGGCATATTTAAGCGTTCCAAAGCGAGGGTCATGTGAAGGAAAATAGTAACTGAAAATTAAATTGTTTTCAAAAACGTCGCACAATTTCAAATCTAACCGCTTGGTGAATCCATTGTTTTTGCGTTAATTGTAAATCTAGTACTTATTCAAGGGATTCATAATTTTAGAAAACGTTACCACATTACTGAATCGCCATGATCAAGCAGAGAAGCTCAAGCATTAAATAGCTGAACATTTCATTGAGGCCAACGTTAGTAAGCAACAAACTATCAACCGTTGACCATTCCCTGCATTAAGCAACTAACCACCACATTGTTTTCAAGCATTCAAAACTTCTGTTGAATGTACCTTGATATTTTAATTTGATCATGACGGAGGCCCTTTAAAAGCTAGTACCCGTACTTTAATACTTCAATATTGTTATCATAGAACATATATGAGCCAATATTTGATCAGTTTACAATGTTACGAACATCAATTACCTAATCGAAAAGATACAGTGTTATAGATAGATATTTTAGCATAAACATAGTTAACGATATGATAATGTTAGTTTTCTATTGGGAACATGGAAAGTGTTTCTAATAGATGCTTAGTTTGTATTAAAAGCACACGAAATTGAAATGTTCAAATATCCGAGTTTATTACAGTTACTTCATTATCCAGTCTTCAGTCTTTTGCTAACATCTTATTTGTAGGTTGTAAGCTACATTTTATTGGCCGTTTCGTATAAAGTTTATAGGGCCTTAATGATTAAAGCAAACTAATGAAACTCGTTAAAAAGACAAATTGCCCAACCTTGCCTTTAAATTAATTGAAGATTTTTGTTCTCTCTGCCTTCTTTCGTTATGCTAATCGAAATATCTGTCGTTAAGGTTTTTCTAGTAGAAGGAAACTCAACTAACGACTTCCAACCACGAGGGAACAAGTATGATAATTTTCTTATTAACTAGTTGTGAAGGTTAATTTGTTTTTGAAAGAGCTTAGGTTTATTTGCGCTGTGATGAAACCCGCAGCTTACATAGGCTTAGAACGTATTGCCATTTGCCTCTGTTGATGTTTCATTGGATTCTTTACTGGATAGGTGCTGATAGATGTGACAGTTGTAAAGTCAGAGAGATTATTACTTTAATACAAATTACATGGTCCATGACGTGTGTCTTTGTTACAAAAAAAGTTAAAAAGAAATAAATTTTGAGAAACAAATGGACTTATCTGTACTAATATTATAAAGCTGAAGAGTTTGTTTGTTTGATTAATTGTTTGTTTGAACGCGCTAATCTCAGGAACTACTGGTTCGAATTAAAAAAATTGTTGGGTAGTCCATTTGTTGAGGAGGGCTATAGGCTACTTTTTATCCCGATATTCCCCCGGGATCGGGAGTTACGCAGGTGTAAGCGCTGTTAGTTTATATTATTTTGGTAAGTTAATAAAACACCATTCTCACAGGAAAGTTACTTTCGTCCAGTAGGCGGTTAAGTCTTAAACATGTTCCCTCATGAAATTTTATTATACCTCTCGCCATCAATCGTGAGTAGGTACCAGTCCAATTTTGATAGAACATAAAAAATAACAATACACTCGTAAGAACTTGGTAATAAATTTCCACGTGAATGCCCAGTGATAGTGGAAAGATAACTTTACTAGCTGTGCCTCGCGAATTTACCCGCATAAGTATCGATCCGGGAACGATATCGAGATAAATAGCCTAGTATATCTTATTCTAAGGGCCTATCGCCAGCTATCTCATCCTAATCTATTTACATGACGTGTTAGCGTGGAGGCTTACGTAGCAACTCAGTCAACTGCAGTCTAGCTAGTTTCCACTTAACAATCTTTTATATATATAATATCCTCTATATATATAAAAGGCAAAAGTTGACTGATGTATCAAGGCACAGGCTAAACCCTTAGGGCTAGAAACTTAAAATTTGGCAGACGTATTTCTATATACATAAAAGGCAAAAGTGATTGACTGATGTATCAAGACACAGGCTAAACCCTTAGGGCTAGAAACTTAAAATTTGCCAGACGTATTCCTCTTATGACGTAGGCATCCACTAAGGAAGGATTTTTAAAGAATTTATAGAGTAACTAGCTGTCCCGACAAACGTTGTTTTGCCATTTACAAAAAAAAACTGAAAGAAACAAAATAAAAAATAGATGTTGGCCGATTCTCAGACCTACTGAATATGCTCACAAAAATTCATGAGAATCGGTCAAGCCGTTTCGGAGGAGTTCAAGTTCGAACCCCGTGACACGAGAATTTTATATATATAGGGATTGTGCGCAAGCAAAGCCGCGAGTAAGAGCTAGTTTAGTATAAAGTCACGTTATTTTTTAACTTAGGACACCTCAAAAATGTCGTTGGATTCTCGCGCGTTCCCGTGAATTCCAACATTTTCATTACTTACCTACCTACTCTGTCATAGGATAACTGAAACGCGACGGGACACCGACAGAATTTAATTAAAACACCTGGATGGACATTTTAACATTCGTTCTGAAAAAGCTAACGAATTCGCCAATGTGTATGAAATTGGCTTCATTTGTAAATCAATGATGAGTATTCATTCAAATTCAAAATCTATAGTTTTAAAGACACAGCAACCAATAATCACTACATAGTATAAAACAAAGTCGCTTTTTCTGTCCCTATTTCCCTATGTATGCTTAAATCTTTAAAACTACGCAACGGGTTTTTGATGCGGTTTTTTTTAATAGATAGATTGATTCAAGAGGAAGGTTTATATGTATAATACATGCATAATATAGCCGTGCGAAGCCGGGTCGATAGTAAAAAAATATAATGTAAAAAAGTGAGGGCATTACCTAGAATCAATCAAAATTATCTAATACCAATTTCATATCGATCCGAAACGATTACGAACCGAAAACCAATCCACCAAAAAAAATCTGCATTAATCAGGTCATCAGTGAACTGGCAATAATTGTTTAGATATTTCCATCGCCGCCATTTTAGAGCTTCCGCAGGTTAAAGGCTTTTCGTCAGCCGACAGTCCTCCAATAATTTTCATTTTCATCAGCCGCTTCAAACGGAGACTATGCACTCTATTGGCAGACAAAAAATATAAAGTGTGCAAGAGCTTTTACGTTTGAGGCGACAATTTTACCAAATTGCTAATGTCGAGGCAATATTCTCTCACTTTTTTGGTTGTTGACAATACTTTTTCATGCGTCCTCTTTTCAAATAGGTAGGTACCTAATATCTGCTGTTATACGAATAAACAATATGTAAATTAAAGGTTCCGATTTAATTTAACTGGCAATCGTCTGGCTTGGTACTAGTATTGGTTTCCAACTCAATGGTCTGCAACACAATTATTGGAACGCTTCTAGTTATGCTAAGTTATTGAATAACTGTTTGTGGTTGACTTGTGAATTTCAAAAATCAAGAATATTTATTTCAGAGAATATTGTACAAAATTCAGCTTTTTGTTTTAATTAGTTCAGCTAAGAAGGCAGTTTGACTAAGTATAAACAAGCAGTTCGACCTTTAGTAGATTCAAAGATGTTGGTTTGGCACACTTAAGTCTTAGATTCAAGTCTGCTATAGATAAAATACTTCTTCAAGTTCATCAAAATGTTAAATATTGTGGCGTTCAGGGGCAACTAAGATTTAAACACGTGATCATCTAGAACTATTTATTCTTGAAATGTAGGGTTTTTCATTATCGAATAACAGACAAAATCGCACAGACCTGCCAGCATCAAGTTGATATTATTTTAAGGATAGTCCGATTGATAGAACCACAGCCAATACAATTTGACGTTATTATAACGACGGTTGCTTTGATAGAACTGCGGACTGTTTGATTTGCCCGTGGTTCGATTGATAGAACTCCGGCGATCAGACCATGACCAATAAACGGGAAATAGGTTCTACTTCTGGCACAATGAAGTTCATATTGCAAGCTGCTTTAGTTGAAAATCGGTAATAAAACTTCGTGACGACTTAATCCCTATTCTTGGTCAGATTTAGCTACATCTTCTACTGTAGTTCGTGTTTACAAATACGCAAGTGTTACAATACGTGTTATTTTCACCCAGGATTCTAGTCCGGGCAATAAGCTACACAGTCCATGGCCTCATCCCGGCGTCTTGCGTGTTCGCTGACCGCTACAACCGTGAAGAGGTTGTCCGGTCGCTCGGCAAGGAGGTCAACATCAACCCGCCTCTGATGCTCGGCCAGTTGCCTGACACGCCTGAGGAACTACTTAAACTAGACCAGGTATTATTTCTTACTTACTTACTCCGCTGGCTCAGCGACCCAAAGTGGATCTTGGCCTCCGAAACAAGAGTCTTCCATCGCTCCCTGTTCTGCGCTATTTCTTGCCAATTGTTGACTTGAAGTTCACTCAGGTCAGCTTCCGCCAGCAGGTATTATTTCTAGTAATATTATTTCTTAGAATTATTATGAAAAATAAAAATATATGTCTCCGCCAGAAACATTTACAAATCTTACTTGTATGTTACCACATAAGAGCTTTGGAAATGACAGGTAATTTTTGATTGAATTTAATATACTAAGTTTTAAATTAAGTTCTCTATGAATTTAAGTACGATATATACAAACTCCAAGTAATACCTAATCATGTTAACTAGGTAGTGAAAGAAAAAACTAATTTAGTTGCTATAAAAATTCCTTCCTGAAATCTACAGAAGCCTTTTAAACATTCAAAAAGTAACAGATCCAATAAATACGAATACTTTAGCTTTAGAGTTAAGCGTATCGCGTAAAGAAATATACCTACACGGTAAAAGTAGGAATAAAACGTACCCCCAAACTGAAACAAATTCCAGGATCTCATTTAGTATTCGACTGGAGGTGAATACGGAAATCACAATTGAATTAGCAGTAAAACCTTTTCTCGTTTCTGCGATTGTTTTTTTTTTCAGTTCTCAATTAGGAATAAACGACGCCGCTTACAACCATGAAACATTGATGAGCCGCGTGACTCGTGAGGGCTTCGCTCGAACTACGAACTAATCGGCGTAATGGACTAATGACAAGTCTCCTTCGAACGTCTCTCGACGTCTACAAACTTATAGCAGTCTATAAACTTTCTATCGGCTGATAGTTTGCCGACCAGGGGCCTTATTCTGCTATTTGGCCAAACATTGTCATTATATCGAGACTCTATTGATATTATATCGAGATTGTGACTTTATTTGGTATTCTGCTAAAGTTTTAATAACATCGTAATAAAATCACTATGGAGTCTCAATGGAATGGTAATAGATAAGTCGCAGGTGTTGCTTAGCAACATGGTATATGTTGCTAAGCGATATACCGTTTTGACAACTATCGAGATTCCATTGAGCCACGATTCTAGAGCAGAATACCGAAGTGAGTCAGTGGTGTTTCGATAGAATAGTTAACGTTAGGAGAATACCAATTTGACATGTAATGTCATATTTTTGACATTAAATTTCTGTTACGATTATATCGACACTCTATTGAAACACAATTGTGTTAGAAGACTTAGGCCCCAGCTGTACCTATAATTTGCAATATTTCGAAAACTAAATCAAGCAAGCTTTTGCTAACTCTTTCACCCTAACATATACAGCATGGCTTGTTCCATGTATCTTAATATTCGATTATTTTAACTTTCAATGAATTTAGAATCATTCAGCAGTTCAGTTTGATGGAAATCGTTAATTTATTTATCGGTGGCATCATACTATCGTCCGATAGAAAGTCTTAACTCTGCTAAGGCCCTTACAGTATCAAATCTTGTTTCAAACCTTACCCGTAAAATATCGCGTAATGGTTGCACAGAACTTTGTAGGAATAGGTATACCTATGTAATTAAAACTGAGTTTGTTTGAATATGAATAAGTTATAATGCAATTTAAACATATTCTAATTTTCAACCGGGTTTGGATTATTAAATTACTGAGTATGATCAGTAGGTAATATGTTTCACCGCCCCGATTGTGGTTACTTAGTCGAGTGTTACAATTTGATTACAATTGTGTTTAGCAAGTTTTTACTGTTTTCCACGATTACGTCGTCGTATTTACGACGCTTAAAGGATTACAGTATTTTAAGACGAACACTAGAGGCACAACGTATCAGCTAGATGGATTAATTAATTTAGCTTTTATGTTTACGACACAGGTATCTCCAACTAGGTAGGTACTACTTCCTTTTACAATTCTTAAACCTTCCTTGACATCAACTACGATTTTAGAATGTTACAATTATAAAAAATGGTTGTCTGTCTGTGAAGTCGGTTTACAGACGATAGTTTAACGTGATAACGTCCTAAGAAACATGAAAAATTGTTTCTTTTTTAATTTTTGTCCCTTTATATGTATAAGTCACTCGTCAGCATAACACAAGCCCAGATGCTGCTGCTGCTGGCTGCGTGCTGTGTGACGTCACCGGAACGTGACAATGACGTTCTGGTCACGTCACTTAATGGGAACGTGACAATGAAGTTACACTTCAGGAACGTGATGACGTCAATGACGTCATCTTTTTTGTGAATGCATGTGTGTTCCATCAATTTACTAGACGTTATCAAGTCAAAAAACCTTCATTCAAGTTACTCAGGGGTAAACAATCTAAGCGAAACACGGCCAAATATTCAACACCGTACGTTTCAGTTCAGCGCATCCGTGTTCCTTTTGCGGAGAACTTTATTCGATCCAGCGAGCTGCCAATTTTCATTAGGCGCCATCAGAGGTACGCTTATAAGTCGAAACTTTGTTGAGAGAGTCCATCCCTATCCGTCCTTTGCATTTCGAATTCAGTAAAATGTCGGATTTCATGAATACAACACTGGGAAGGCTTACGTAAGCGAATTAATTCACACAAATGTAATGGTGGAAGCTGCGAGTATACTGTTTCAACATGTAACTTAAGGCTATTTATGCTGCCAAACGCAACGCGCCAGATATACCCGACAGACATACGAGACATACTTACAACTAACATTGTTGTATGTCGTGTGTTTTGTTTTTCTCAAAAAAGCTCAGATGGAACTGTAGGTGAAATCTTTACCGATATCTTGGGGTAATTTGAGACGAAAATTCCTTGTCATTTTAAAGCTAGACTAGTTTAAATTCCTAATTTAAGGATAACTTCAAAACTATAAGGAATTTTTCCTCAAACTCACACTAAAATGTCGGTAAAAATATAGCCTACAATTCCATCTCAGCACTTTTGAGAAAAACAAAATGTATTCGTAACAATCAACAATTTTCACCAACGAAGGCGACCGGTGCCGGTAGAAACTATTTAGTAGGCTGTTTAGCAGATCGTTGGCGTATGGAATCCTCTTAACATTGTTTTAAAGCCTCTTCTCCCATAAAAGCGGAAATTCTGAACACAATAATATGGAAACCAAATATTTGTTCACCTAAATAAAAAAAACAATCTCTACCCACTTACCCACCCATGTCACAGGAAGTTAATTAAAAACTCAGTTTAAAGCTTTTATACAACTTTCTGAAAAATCGCTTCGGAGCTTAATCGCCAATTAAATTAATTTCCTGTTTTAACTTTATTGTCTTAACTCTGCATTACCTAATTACTGAGTTCCAAAAACCAATTAATTAATTATTTACAAATGACGTCAACAAACCTGGAGATAATAAAAAAATTAACGTGTCGCGGAACTCGCGTTTTAAACTAAATCTTAATTTTTTATTTTATTTTTTGTTATTTTTTTCATATACCTATAATAACATGTGTGTTTAAATGTTTTCTTATATGGGAGATATAATTTAGGTATATGTGGGAGATTTTTTTCTCTTACGGCTTTTCGTTTCACATTTTCGAGGTCCCCTCGCCAACTCGCGATAAGGAACTTCGTTCCAACATACGGTTTCTTTATACAAATTCGCAAATCAATTTCCGAACTTAGAGTACCACTTCATTTAATTGAATGTAGAAAATGTGTGGGTCTATTTTTCTCTATCAAATGAACACTAACAACATCTGACTGCGAACACAACATCATGATTCGCATGATTTGATATAACGATTTAATAGTGAGGTACACTGAAGATATGATACGGATCACAAAGAAAGTCAGTAACAATATAGTTAGCACAATGGTCACCATGCCGGACAGGGCTGCGGGTTCGATTCCCGCCTCAGACAAGTATTTATATGCTTAGATATTTGTCTGTGGTCTGATTGTTTTTTTATGTATCATAAGTATCTATTTACAGAAGAAAAAGTATATTAAGTAGTATATCTGTTGTCTAGTACCCTTAGCACAAGTCTAGTTACTTGGCTTGGGGCTAGATGGCGATGTGTGGAATATACTGCAATATTTAAAAAAACAAATGAAGACCTAAAGTCAGCACACGTTACACTTAGTTCTTTTTTGTATGACGTTCATGAAGTTCGTTGTCACAGTGTAGTAGTTTCTACAGGAAAGGTACGTAAATCATAATCACTTCACTATCATCATCACTATCACTATCATCACTATTACTATCACTACATAGTATAAAACAAAGTCGCTTTCTCTGTCCCTATATCCCTTGTATGCTTAAATCTTTAAAACTACGTAACGGATTTTGATGCAGTTTTTTTAATAGATAGTGTGATTTAAGAGGAAGGTTTATATGTATAATACATGCATAATATAGCCGTGCGAAGCCGGGGTGGGCCGCTAGTACTGCAATATTAAAAAAACACAGTATAGTTGTTTCTACAGGAAAGGTACGTAAAACATAAGAATAAGAAAGTTACCTATTGCGTGTTGTCGTTGACGCTTTATCCCTCTGAGATTTTGATTGAGATTTTTCCGGTGTAAAATTTTTCTTTGTTCGTTTATTCCCTCGTCATGTTAGAAACAGAGTATTTATGTAAGTACCAAAATAAAAATTGGTACCTTATCGGTATTTACTTTAAGATTTTTACTTCCTTCAAGCTTTTTTGCCTGTAGGTAGGTACCTACCAAGCTGCTAGTCACAACTACTACGATAGCTACTAACATAGTTCTAAGCTACCTATTAACACATTCAATTATTATTATAAAATATGTATGTTAGCCTATAAGGTATTTATCTATGGGCCTTTGTAGCCTGAAATAAATGATTTTATTTATTTATTTAATTAGATATTTGCCACAAAACTTCAAGACTAGAATCGGCCATAGTAATTATTTTTCCGGGTCTTAATCGCGTATTTTTTATTTTTATTTCTCTTACCTCGACGTTTCGACTATGTTACAATAGTCATGGTCGCGATTAAGACCCGGGAAAATAATTACTATGAATACAAATTGTGTGAGTTTAAAAGTTTATAAGAATCGGCCAATACACGAGCTGTGAATTAGAATGCTTTAAGAGAATCATGAGTTTTCGATACGCGGCGCGAGTAGGTTTTTTCAAAAATTACCTATATCGTGCTATAGAGAGAATTTAATTTCGGACGTAATTGCCTTCATTTTGCTTTCAAATAATGTTGCGGACCATAACGTTTTTACCCCCTTTATCCTTCACAAAATGAAATAAATTTGGTCTCATTTAATTCACTGCATCTTATTCTAGGTTTATACGTCTTTTTTGGTACATCAGTTTAGTCTATTAAAAAACAATTGAAACGCTCGATGAAGTTATAAAGTCAAAAATATAGATATTCAGATAACAATATAAATTTTATCTTAGACAATATTTCTTTAAAATAAAAACGGTCAAACCTAGTTTTCCATTAGATCTAGAACATTTTCAAAAATCGGACTTCGTTTATGGGAGGGAAAACGTTACCGCTTCTTGTATGGAAATTTACAGCCTCACACTGGTCTTAAACCGTAAGTATCTCTGCGCGCCGGCTATTTTAGCTATCTACACAAAATCATGTTTAGTTACCCTTAGCAGATATATTGTTTTAAGCTATCTATCTCAGCTGGCGTATAAAGTTTATCTCAATATGGTATGTTTGATGAAGTGCATAAACAGCTCGTGGTAAGGGTACTGTAGTTGCCACTCTTTGGCGGTAAAATTTTTACAAGGTGGTGTTTTGCATTTGTAAAATTGTGCGTAGTTGGTATTTTACGTTATTATTACTTACTATTACTAATCTGCAAAACACCACAAAATCTCGAGTTGGTGTTTCGTGTATAGGTATAGCATAAAACCAACTACGCATAACACAACCTCTACGCAAAACGCATAACTCGTAAAATACCACTTACGCAAAATACCAACTTCGCATAACACCAACTTCAATTTACAACAGTAGGGAAGAATTCAATATTTGATAAGGGAACATCTCTGAGATATGAAATTACTTGGTAGTGTAGCTCCATAAAAATGTTATTCTTTTGTTGAAAAGTTTTTCGATATAATCAAATTAGTCTTTTCAAAATAAAGAGAGTGGTCGGCCAAACTCGTAGATAAAGTTGGGTGAACGCTCGAAACTTTATTAATATTAATGAAACGTATCAATATTTAAGACATTGGGAGTACCCAATGGTATGTCCATTATTAATACGACCTATCGAGGTTGCATAAATATTAAATTATTGTTTTGAGGCGAGAAAAATTGATGTGAGAAATAATAAATAAATTGTACCATAAAAACTAAATACAAATATACATATCTACTAAAGAATCAAAGTGGCACACGGGCAGACAGACAGACAGACGGACAAGAGAGTGATCTCTTAAAGGTTCCTTTTTTACATTTTAGGGTACGGATCCCTAAAATGAATATAGGTAAACTAAAATTACAGTATGGCACAATGGGCGGGCTTAGCGCTAAAAGCGATCTCTTTCAGGCAACCTTTGGACGGACAAGAATTAAAGAAGGGGATATAACGTGATAGGAATAAGTATAATAAGTTTTAAACTTATCATTGAACTTTTAATATTAATCTTGATTGAATTAAAGTGGGTATCTTTTCACTTTCTAAAATGTAATAAAAATAAAAAAGCAACTACCTCGCGCAGCGAATGGTGACCTCTGCGGTAAGTGGAAGGGGTATGCGCAGAACTCGATATTTATATGAGAATTGAGTTCTGCGCATACCCCTTCTACTTTCCATCAGAGGCCGACATTCGCTGTGCTACGTTATACCTGTATATCCGTACATTTCGCTACACCAGCGTATCTTTATCTTCTGAAGTTAATGTTGCAATAAAGTGTTTTTTTAATTGTCACAATCATTGTACAGGGACGCGTAAAACGCCCACGAAGATTTTTAATTGTGTCCTTTTCAGACACATTTTAATAAAACCTTTTCCTGTTTGTACCATTTACCGACATTAGCATTTAAGGTTAGTGGAGACGAAAATTTTATAACTTCATAAATCAATATTTTTCGCATCTACAAGCCGATCTACTTTTTATTGGTGATCCTTGTAGATTGATAAAATACCAGAATACGATGGTTGAGAGCATCAAGCACAAAGCGAAACTGTGTATTTATTTAATGCTATGATATTTCTATTGGTAAATAATAATTGTTGAGCTCGTTTAGCACCACCCAGAGGACACGTTCAAGGGAACTCGCTCACATCAAGGTGGTTGTCATCAGCCGCCTTGATTAGCTTGATCGAAATGCAGCAGTTAATTTAATAATTTACATCATTATATTACTCATTTTAATGTTTTAAAACAGCTATAGAATAGCAACCAAGTTTAATTTGGAGTTCCTTTTGAGCGATTGAACTTTGTTTTTGAAGAACTTTTCAATTTGTAATGCGGGAAATTAGACTTGACACGTTACGAGAGATTTAAAAGGTTTAGATTTAAGTTAAATGTATTACCAACACACGTGAAACTGGTCCCTTAAATTATTGAGAAATAGGCAACAAGCCTAAACTTTAGACTTCATGTAAGGTAGGTATATCTGTTTAATTGGGTAGCAGTCAGTAAACTCTGCTCTAATTAAACAAGACGCCCTGGACCAATATTGGCTTTGTTTGCTCTAAACAGATGAAACATTGCAAGACACGTGATCTTAGTACATAACCTACTCTTTCCACTTTATAATTGATTAACACTATTCTCGATTCATTTTTATTGTACATTGGTTTGATATAAAGTTCGTACCTAGTCTGTTTGTCCCAAAAGTCAACTAAATTTAATATATGTTATGGGTTTGTTAGAGATCTTTCCCAAGAATGAAGCTTTCCATTTTAATCAAAAGTTAAGTGGATTGTCATGTCATTTGACTTGGGTTTTTGACGTTGCGTCTTGCTTTAATATTCCAGTAGTTTATCCCGTTGATTGAAATATTAATTAACCACTAAAGTACTTGTTGAATAAAATAGACTTAGATTGAGTAGGATCAGTCTGCGCTGTCATTGTCTTTGCGTTTAGCTTTTACAGTTATTAAATTAAAGAAAAATCAGGTGGGTCTTTATCACATTTAGAAAGCGGTAAATACCTAAATTTAATTCTATTTCACCAAATATGATCTACTTACCTATTTACTGGGGAATAATTTAATTACCATAAGAATACCATGATATTTTATTTAACTCTTTCCGTATAGTAAAACAATTTAATGCCTGCTCCCAAATAGGGGAAAATGGAAAATTGCACGGTATCTTCCCCCAAACTCCATAAAATTTACATTGAAAATAATTCACATAATCAAACATGAGCTCCTATATATAAACCCAGTGTCATTAATTTAATAAATAATGGTAGAATTGCTTCTGTTATTAGAATCCCTGTAGCGCGCAGGGAAAGAGATTTCAATTACAATGGAGTAGAGAGAGCAAATTTTCTTTATCGAAACCTCGATGCCGATTCAAGTGCCAGTAATGCATCAATAGAATTAGATTTAACATATTTCAAAACGAATTGTTACATTAATGAAACAGTTTTTCACCAACCGAACAATATCAATCGTTTTGTATTTTAACGGACCCTATGACCAATCATAATAAAGTTATTCATCTATTTTATGCTTGGTATTTCCTTACGCGACCGGAAGAAGAATACTTGGATTACATCAAAGACCAAGACCAAGGGACATGGTTAAGGTGATTGCTAAGCGTAAGGAGAGATGGGCGGGATATATTGCACGAATGAGCAATGAAAGGTGGACTCCAAGACTACTAGAGTGGCGCCCGCGAGCACTTACTAGGCCGCGCGGTAGACCACCAATGAGAAGGAAAGACGATAACAAACGACACGCAGGTCATGATTGGATGACAACGGCTCTAGACCGTCAGGAGTTGAAGAGGATGGAGGCGTCCCGGATTGGGCAAACAAAGGGTGAGATAGATCTATCTTATGAGCGATCGATCCCTCTGGAAGCTTTGGGGGAGGGCTATGTTCGGGAGTGGACGTCCTGTGACTCATATGATGAGTAGGTACAAATTCTACCACCATATATTACACCGTACTGTTGCTGGATAACCTTGGACAACCACATAATCATCTATGATTAGCTTATTGGCTAAATTGTGTCTTTTTGCGCGCAGAAGCCAATAAAGAACAAGCAGTACTTACTCTTTATTTCACAGTGTTTTAAGTCTCTTTGTTCACTGATCGATATGTAGATAATTAAGCAACTCCCAGGAGCGTTTCTGATCGGAACAGTTAGCTACCTCTAGATAAAGGTTTTTGTGCCTAATTAACGAAAAATTACCAAGTAACTTATCTCAATTAACTTTTAATTGATCCATAGGCACCTACACTGAAGCTTGGGAATAACGAGTAAGTTACCTATAGTAATGACAGAAAAATAAATAAAAACATATGTTTGGCTGTTACGGGATATTATACCTAGTTACCAGTAATGGTGGGTGAAATTTTCTTAAAGGTAAACTGAAAAATCACCAATGGATAAAAACACGCAAGAGTTTTACTGAATTATTTGACTTTATTTTATTTCTTGAATTGTAACTAGTTCATTTAATACAATTCATATTAATTGTCTATCACTCCTTTTTTACAAGTTGGTTGAAAAAAGAAATCGTTAGGCAGACTCAAGCAAGTCACCGGCAAAGATTTACGATGAAATACAGAAAAATATTATTTTTGGTGGAGACACACCAAAAATTCTGGCTCCAATTACTTTTTTATTCAATTCAATTCAATTAATTTATTACAGACTTTTACATCCATAGTGTTGTTAGTATGACTTATAAACTAGAAGTTAGTAAAAAACATAGACATACATTATAGAGGTAGGTACAATCGACGCTCAAAAGTCCACCGCCACCGTGACGTTTACAATCCTGTGCAGCACTATTTGAACATTATAACAACGTAACCTGTGCATCGAACCCACGTCGGTTGTTGTATCGGGTGACGGCTTATACCACTTGGTCAACTAAAGACATAGCTTACACGTTGAAAATAATAATCACACTGAGTACTTTTAATTCAAATATTTGTTTGTGTGCAACGTCGATTAGAAGGAGGTCGTAAGTCCAATACTTGTTTATAGTATTATCGTAGCAAACTGATAGTGGACTTATGACACATACCTACTCATACCTTGAGAAGAATCAAGGTAGAAATATTTGTGAAATACCAATGTATTTCACAAATATTTCTACCTGTACACGTCAATACGTGAGAGAAAAAAAATTATCAAAGGGCGTACCACAAATGATTTAGGTAAACATAGTATAATCTAATTGGTGAAGACTTTATACCGATATTAAGGTATAGGGACCTACCTACAACCTATCTGGGTACGATAGTGCGGTGTCTAGCCCGATCGCCGTCAAAGCTCGGCTCTCGGCTCTACATGATAAATAATTTACTAAATGAATGAATAATTAATCATTCTATACCTAACAGAAAAGTAATGAACAATGAATAAATTTTACGCCCATGACATGACGGTAGCCAAACGACCAAGCCACATATTTTGACTAAGGCGTAGAGTCGGTGAAATTAGGACTTGTAGAGTCAGTGCGAGTACCTCTAGAGTTAGAAGCTTGGCTCTACATGACATCTGATTTATTTTTCATTGCGAGCTATACAGGGTTATTGGTAATTATACAAGCAAGCCGTTGGGGGCTACTTCTGTGCACCTTAACAAACAACTTTTGAAAATTTGAACATTTTTTTTTATTTTTTTAGGTTAGGTTTACCTGAAAATCAGCTGTTCCTTACACGGAGAGGTCATTAACCTTAAAATTTTACTTATGTTTTAAGTTTTATTTACTGTTCTTAGTCTTAATGACCTTGTTTTAAAAAATCTGCTGTATTTCGAATTTACATAAACACCTTCAAAAAAACGTTTTTTTTTATTCCAAAAGTCATAGAACAAAAGTTGTTTGTTACAGTGCACAGAAGTAGCCCTCAACGGATTGCTAGTATAATTACAAATAACATGTATATGTTCTAGCAACATTTTACGTGCAAGTATTTGTGGTGGGTCTCACATTACTAAAATAATATCCTAATAATGCCTGACCTACAAAGTAAGAAGTGGTGAGGCACTACACTTATAAATAACATTAACTACTTCTAATAAATTCCCTACCTATAACTACAAAGTAATAAGTATTACCAAAGTAATTATGTGCCCGAATTTGAACTAACAAGATAATTGTATTAAACTCCCATTTTGTAGGTACTTACTACTTAACAAATGCGTAACATCTCAACAACAAATTACATGTATTAAGTTGGTACCGCACCTTTGCCGCGAAACCTCTATTAAGCCAAAATTGCCCAGAATACACGAAAGGCTTTAGAAGCCTACCTACCTCACCGACAATCAGGGGAAGGCTAATGGTGAAAACGTTTTTTTAATTAGCAATTATTCAATAGAATTTCGGTTTTTTAATGTTAACATTAGTAGGGTAAATGGGGATAGTCGTTTACAAAAAGGGGCTCGGATATTAATACTCGTAGTACTATACCTACCTCAATTCGTTGCTAAGTTAAAAAGTTAAAGAGGTCATTACTTACCTCATACCACCACTTAGACATAATAACTTTATTAATATGTAATATTTTGGTATGAATATGAGATCGTTTCAAATTAATATCGCTAATTCAGGTAGGTAAGTTCTTGGTAGGTATAGGTATTACTAAAGGTGGACGCAGATCGATCAGAGTCGAACGAATCGAATTTTTGCCGTCCACGGGAAAAAGAACCTTATCGTAATAGAGATAAGGTACATTTATATTTCAGAGTCGGCCGCCTCTGACGATGCGGTCGACTCTGATGACGTCATCGGAAATATAAATGTAGGTACCTTATCTCTATTACAATAAGGTACCTTTTCCCGTGGACGGCAAAAATTCGATTCGTTCTGCTCTGATCAATGTGTGACCACCAAATAACGGGCGAGAACCAAATAAGTAGGTACATTATAGAATACTAGCAGCGCTCCGCGGTTTCACCCGTGTAACCCCCGATCCCGAGTAGCCTATGTGTTAATCCAGGTCTCCAGCTATCTACATACCAAATTTCATCTAAATCCGGTCCAGTAGTTTCAGAGCCTATTCGTTACAAACAAACAAAAAAATATTTCCTTTTTATAATATTACTAACTGTGCCCCGCGGTTTCACACGCGTAAGTCCCGATCCTTTAGAAATTCAAAATGAAAAGTAGCCTATAGCCTTCCTCGATAAATGGACTATCAAATAGACATGGGGCGGGTACCCGGTTTGGATCCGGTACCCGGCGGATCCGGCACTTTTTTTAGGATCCGGCCGGGTACCGGGTAATGGTGCCGGGTATCCGGCTCTGCCGGGTAAATTGATAGACCAAAAATAATGAAACATATTACACTTTTTAAATTATTTATTATGCTGAACACAAACGGTAATCATTATAATTATGTTTTGCTTACTAATTTATCAGGAAGAACTAAAAAAACTAAATATATATTTTATTTTAATATTGGTAATTTAAGATGGGTAAGTTGTGATGTAAAAACGCCAATTTTTCTGCGCGGTTAGCATTTAGGCGACTGCGTTTCTTGTCATAAATTAGCCCTGCTTCTGAGAACAGGCGTTCGCTGTATACAGAACTAGATGGTGTGCATAGATATTCCGCCGATACGTACCCGCCGGGTACCCACGAGTACCCGGCGCAGAATGTGTCGGGTACCCGTTCAGCGAGTACCCGGCAAAACCACTACCCGCCCCATGTCTACTATCAAACACAAAAAGATATTTAAATTCGAACCAAGTAGTTCCTAAGATTAGCGCGTCCAAACAAACTCTTCAGTTTTATAATATTATTAAGTATAGATTAGTGAAGATGTAGTCATAGAAAGCAATATAGGTACATGTTGATTTTTTTATGTGGGCCTTCAGAGCTATATCCTAAACTATAAGAGATAGCAAAAAATGCTGAAAGAAGTTGCGTGCCCAATTTTAACAAAAACTAAAACTGCATCATTACATTTTTGAAAAAGTCATTACCCTAGCCAGGAATCGAACGTGTTGATTTTGCAAAAAAAAAAATACATCCTATATTTTTATACCAATGGATAGTCTTGCTAAAAGAGATCAATTCTTTGAAACCAACATAGTATGGCAAATCAAAGGAAATAGCTAATTTTTGTAGTCTTCTGTAATTTTCATATCTACCTACTCCCTGAAAAAATGTAGTGAGGAGGTATAACATAAAAAAAACTGGTTGCCTGTAAAGTCGGTATACGGGCGAAAGTTTTACGTGACAACAACTGTGCTCGAGTGGAAGGGACGCGTGCCTTTCACTTTTTATGTCTGTCTCTCTCGCTCTTAGGCGGGCTAACCATGCCCGCGTGCCTCTCACTCGCTCTCATTGTGAGCGCATAACGTCAGCGGAGCGTAACGCAGTTTCTTGAAGTGTCACCCGGCAAACCAATTTATAAGACGTTGTCACGTCAAAAAATGCTTCACAAAAAACAAAAACTGTTTCTTTACGAATTTTAAGTTATGTAGATATTGAACATTAAAAAAAAATATTAAAAAAATACTTCCCCTCTATGCTTCATACGCTATTATTTTGCTAGAGACGGAAAGCTGCAAATTGTAGAAAACCATAAAAATGAGCTATTTCCTTTGATTTGCCATACTATGTTTGTTTCCAGGAATTAATCTCTATTGGCAATACTATTAATTGGTACAAAAATATAATTTTTTTTTTTTTTTTGCAAAATCAATAGGTTAGATTCCTGGGTAAGGTAATTACTTTTTCAAAAATCTATTGATGCAGTTTTAGTTTTTGTCAAAATCGGGCATGCAACTCCTTTCAGCATTTTTCGCTATCTCTTATAGTTTAGGATATAGCCCTGAAGGCCCAGATAAAAAATTCACCCTGTATAAGTAGGTAAATAAAAATCTTACCTAGATCTAGGTAATTGGGTCATTGGGATCAAATAACAAAGAAATCTTTTGTTCCAGGTTTTTATAAAATCAGAACTAAAAGTTGGCGTAATTTACGTAAAAGAAAACCAATACACAGAGGAGGAAATTCTGGACAATAATGAAAATTCGCCAATGTTTGATGAATTTCTACAAGTCTTAGGAGAAAAAGTTAGACTCAAAGGTAAAAATAGAGGCTCTCGCAGACTAAAGATTTTCAAAGGCAATTGTCAGATCGTCGTTTACCGGTCGCTAATACCTACTGATCCAAACTGTCGGCTGATAGAAAGTCTGTAGGTTGCGAGGGCTTTAATAAATTTAAAAGGCTCTAGATTATAGGTAGGTACCTACAGTATGACTTCTTAATAAAGTCTGTGGAATATTGGTTTAATCATCCGTTCATGGAGATGTTCAGGAAAAAGATTTTCCTTTTTGCGTTTTTATATCGTATAAAAGCTGGAAAGCAAGGGTGAAATTCTTAACTGATTTTTATGTAAATCACGGTCCCATTTTACTGTCGTTACGTACATAGAGAAGCCATTTTCCTATGGCGTAAGTAGGAATAATGGTGATTTGAACTATTTTGTGATAAAACTACTGAGCCGAAATAGATTAAACGTACCTAAACGAGTAAAAAGGGAACAAATCAGTATTTTTAAATCTCAGTAAGTTTAGCCCAACAGTAGAAGAATAGTAGGTATAATAAAAAGTGACCCTAACAAAATAAAAGAATCAAACGTGTAAGTAAATCTTAGTCCCGTTAGGAATTTTCAAAACCCCTTCATAAGTGATCCTGATAATTAAGCATTTCATGTTTTAGATCCAGCTGTGCGTTGTCTGTTAGCTCAACAGATAATATCAACAAACAAAGAACTAGTACTAATAAAATGTGTAATATTATGTAATATACCTTTAGGTTTTGACAAATACAAAGGCGGTTTGGACACAGTACACGACTTGACTGGCCTCTACTCCGTCTACACGAACTGGAGAGGCATCGAGATCATGTTCCACGTCTCTACCCTACTACCTTACGAGAGACATGACCCTCAGAAGCTGCAAAGGAAACGGCATATTGGGAATGATATAGTATGTGTGGTGTTCTTGGAGGCGGATAATACGGCATTTTCGCCAGCTTGCATCAAGAGTCATTTCTTACATACTTTTATACTAGGTAAGAATGTAAAAAAATTGATTTACCTACTCGTAATATCGTAGGTGCTTAGGTAAGCAAGATTAAATTTCATTCATTCAAGGTAAACAACTTCTACAATGAATTTTCTGTTACATCTTTTTCATTGGAATTTTCACATTCCAACGAAGCTCAGTTTATCTAGTCATTGGTTTTTGTAAGGTCCTCTTTTTTACTTGCTATGTTGATTTTCGCTTAATCATTAACTGTTAAATTTTTGTTTTCAGTTCGAGTTTCGGCAAAAATAAAACGGAGACCAACTCGATATGAAGTTTCAGTTGTGACTCGCGATGAAGTCGGGGCATACAAGCCTTATCTTTGGGAGCAGAGTGTTTTCGATAAAGGACCTATGTTCAGGTAATATCTACCTACATAAATACAGGTTAAGGTGAACATAAAACTACAAACTTTTCTTAACTGATTACTCTAGAACGTTATAATTATGTTTCAGAGAATGGCTTCTAACAAAAATAGTGAACGGGGAACGGGCATCATACTCTGCACCGAAATTCGCTAGAATGCAAGAAAGAACGCGAAGTCAAATGCTAGAAGACATAGTTGCTAATCTTCAGAATCATGCTGAAACTGGTCAAATACCTAAACCTTACAGGAGAGGTATGAAATTCGCGATAATATCTACTTGCAATTCCTATTATATTAATTTATCCTTCAATAAAATTAATAAAAGAAAATTATTAATAAGTAATTATGCCCCAAAAATGAAATTAAAACTTGAACTGTAAACTTTCAGAAGGCAATGAAGAATTATTCGATTTATTGTGAGTTGACGATATCGTTGTGTTATTTTCCAGGATCATGGCGTCCAATCGGCCATATGCGACCTTCGTCCCCCCTCTTGGACTCTGTACGAGATCAGTTCGAAGACTACGACCAATTAGCCAAAGACTTCACTAGAGTTTTCCTTAACAGTGAGCTGAATTGCGCCACAAATGCTCAGCTATTTGATGTAGTTTTTCTGGTGGGGCAGTCGAAACAGAAGACCAAGTTTATTGGTGTTAGAGCTATATTGGGAGTAAGAAGCAGGTAAGTAAAAAAAAGTATACACTAATATTATGACAGAATAGAAATGCTTGGGATAATCTACTTTAGATAAATATGTCTATCTCCTTTTAACAGACAGATTTACCACAATCTCTTTGCGGTTGCATGGTTCTAATTACCTATAGGTACCTACTACACCAACAAAGTCAGAATCTTATTTTCTCCAAATCAAATATTTTTGTTCGGCACTTTTATCTCGATGCTAATCGATCCTCCAACTGTATTTTCAGAGTATTCCAAGAGATGCTATATGGTATCCAGACAGGGTTCGGTTCCCCACAAGTACCAGTAGCTGAGCTGCTATCGCGACCGGCACCTACGCTATTGTCACCGACGCCCAAACAGAAGAGCAGTAACTTCTTGCAAGTGCCAGATATTGAGTCCCCGAGGTAAGTTGCTATAAACCTTCGATTTTCTTGACTGGACTCTATGGAAATGCACTTTAAAGGGACGATTTGTATGTGTATCATAACTGGTATAGTTCAGACTGGTATTTCTATGATTATCATCATCAGCCTTGGAAAAAATTGATAACAAACACTGAAGAAAGGTTTTTAAAATACTTATTCCCAGACCAAAAAGCGTGCCGAGTTCCCCGATGGTAAAACGAGCGTTCTCCCGCCTGGGCACGATCACAGCTGGCTGGGGACGCTCCATTCGCAAGCAACACTCGCAGCTCAACGCGGACGACAAAAAAAAGTGGGCCAGCTCGCAAGACTGTTCTAGTAAGTTTCTTTACTTTTTTCTTCCTCTCGTAACTCACTGTGCGGTCGGCACGTGTTTTCTTCCACCATTCCGTTTCAGTGTCAACTTTCAAGCATATCGTAGATAGATGTACAAAACAATTACCAGTGTAAAGCTTTGTTTGATTTCAATACTTTAACGCCTGGTAAAATAATGTGAGCAATGTATGATTTGGATGTTATTAACAAACTATTTTTTCAAAATAAATTTCCTTTTTTCTTTTTACAGATAAAGAAGGAAAAGATAAAGATAAAGACAAGAACGCATCATTAGCAGTTCCAAGATTGTCCGTCTGCGCCGACGCACAGAAAGTCGACCGAGCCAAGCTGGCTCAAACTGAAGTAAGTGTTAAAGCTACTGAATTACACGAGAATGCGACGTCGGTATTGTTACAAATTTAGATTAATCTTGATACAAATCTTTAATAATTTGTTACCAGTTAATCTGTTCCTCACATTTATGTCAGCGCCCTTGACAAGAGAGTTTTGTAATTTTGGCGCTGTGGTGTTTTTACAGTTCTCAATAATAGAGTTTGATCCGGAGACGTTCAGGATCCTGCTGGACTACCTGCACACGGGCAGCTGTCCGCTGACCTGTGCCTCTATACCAGGCCTCATCTGCGCGGCTGAGCACTATGACCTGCCCGAGCTGCTGCAGGCCTGCTTCCATCATGCCAAGCAATTCCTTAGGATAGAAGTGGTAAGTTTTACTGCATCTTTGTGGATCTAAGCAAAGAGATTATCTTTCTTTTTCCATTTCCATTGGATTTAGTCGGATCCTCTTTGCGTGATGATTAGTTATCAATCAGTCACTTACATAACAGTTAACAGGATTAGCTGGTAGATATGGCGTAGATGTTAACCCAATCTTATATATAGAGAAAAGGGATGATGGCGGGTTGATGGGCATTTTTTTTTTCAGGTTTGCACAATGCTCATATCATTAGAAAATTACTACTGGCGGTACACATCAGCTTCGGAATTGGTGAATATGATACTAGCTTTCATAGAACAGCGAGCCTATGCCCTCTTTCAAACAGCAGAGTTCCTAAATCTATCAGAGTCCATGGTCCAGATGATCATGTGCAGAAACCTTGAGGTCCCCGAAGTGAGGAAATTCGAAGCCATGCTCAGCTGGGCTAGAAACAAAATCAAAGCAAAATCCGCCGCCAATAAGACTGATGCTAAAAATGAATTTAAATGCATTATGGAGCGATTAGCGAGGGACTTAAAGCTGTATAGGATTTCACCTCAGGAATTGATCAAGGTGGTACTTCCATCAAAGGCTATAAAGAACGAGAGGATCCTGGAGACGCTGATGTACCAGGCCAACTCAGGCATGTACAGGATCCAAGACAGCTACATCGAGGCGTGTCAGCAGCGCTTACAGAAACAGGATTCTAGATTTTCAGAGTTCGAGAGCTTCGACTATGGCATATAAATGGCGCTGTGAGGTATATCAGTGTATTAGATAGATTTCCAAGTGTGATCGGACCGGGTCCTTCTTAGTGTATGTTGAAGCCTTCTAAAGTATTATTGTTATAGATGTACTCGAGTACAGTAGAGGTTCGAGAATATTTGTACACTTCTCGATAACCTATTTCTTGTTGTTGTTCATTGATACCTATATTTTTTACAACTAGCTAGACGTGTTCAGCATAATCATCTATATTTTTGGTACCAAAAAGAACGCGAATTAACGCACATAACATTAATATAAATAAACAGGTACAAATATATCCCCTTTCTGTGATTGAATATAAGAATACATCAAATTGTAAAATGAATTATGGCTATATAGAAACAGTCATATCTTTTGATTCTATGGAGTCGTTTGAAACTGATTCATAAATATTTGTTATACCTTCTATCGAATCCACGTTTATAAAACGACTGATACATTAAACCTGTTACTTATAATTCTAAAATATAAATGTTTTAGATTATTGAAAATGTATATGTAATATAAACTAGACTTCGATATTGAAAATGTTTGTCACTAATGTTTGTACAAACTGCGAACGTCATAATATATTATTATTGTAGAATGTACCTATTTATATATGATATATCATATTGACGTTATGTATAGCGAATCTCATTGTGGAGATCTCCCTTTCTTGTATTGAACACGATGTTATTGCCTTCTTAATGTAAACTGTAGTTTATATGATACTGTTATTAGTACATATTTGGCAGTTAATTTGCTAATATGACCGAGTTAGAACCTAACTTCAGTCCGGTTAAGCTTTCATTAAACGACGGAAGTAAGATTTTCAGTTATGACATCACTAAAAGGTACAAGGGCGGCTATTAGCAAATCAATTGGATTGTATCTACTTATTTTATTTCAAATTTCGTTTAAAATAATATATCTACATATATTGTAAAATAAACCCTGTTCTTGGTACGTGCTCAATTTTAGATTCGGATCTAAATGAAGAGATTTACCTACAATGATACCTAATATTTTAAGAATGTTGTTATCGGTGTTCTAATAGTCTAGGAATATAAGAATAGACAATGACTTTTTATTTTTTCCAACTGGCTCTGAGTGTCTAGTGCGAGTTTCTTCGAGCATTTTAACTTAGTGATGAACTGAACATTCTTCTTAGCAAATCTTTGAACCCTACTGTCAGTATTGTGACGTAAGTATTGCACTTTCCACTATAGTATTTTATGTCACGTCTATAACTAAAGTAGGTAAATATTAAATGTCTTAGGAAAGCCCTTTGATTATTCGTACAAAATTCAGTAGTCATTGCAATCAAAAAAACTCGCACTAGACTTGTTATTCTGTCTTTTATAAGGAGTCTAATGTACAAACTATCCTTGTTCGATTTATCAATGGCTATGCATAAACCCATCCTTTTTAAGGATGGCTCAGCACCAAATGTATCTATCACTTTCTTCTACAAATACTTGGCTAATGATTAATTGTGTCAACCATGTGTTTTAATAAATCCCAAGTGGACGTTATACATCTTACAGTCAGTTATTTATGAATTATCTACATGCACAATAGTTTATGTGCTTTAAACTATTATTGGTGGGATCACCTTGAAATATTCTTCTTATTTTAAGCATACAGTCACAAGTCATAAAACAAAATTTGTTGTCAGTTGCCAGTTATATGTTTCATCCAAATATAAATACATTTATTATGTCCAAGTAATACTATAATATATTGGATGTGGAAAGGTATAAAGTATAAAGCGCCACATATCCTGAAAATGATTCAATATGGCTATCGCTAAACTTAGTATTTTGCGTTGATTTTATGTTATCTTGGTCGGAGCACATTTTGGAACTTTATAAATGGAAATGTAAAAATATGCTTCTGTGCTTTTTTAACCATTTTTTCTTAAACTTTGTAATGGCCTCTTATAGAGTTTCTGTACCGCTTTAAACTTTTTACCTTTCTACTAACTGACGACATTTTAATCCAAATGTCTGACCAGTGGTAATTGAATTGCATCTTTGATTTTAACTAATTTTATTTCATAACTTTGATAATGCAATAAAACGTAGTGTTCATTATTATGAAATTATACCTTGCCTTCTTAGTAAATGTTTTGTCTATAATATAATTTATAGATGTACTTATAAATACTATATAATTAGGTAAATGTTATAATTATGTGCTATTCGTTGATTGGAGAAGCGACCCAAATATAGAAACTTATTTGTGCATGTTGTTGTTAAAGTATCTACGTATATTATTTCTTCGTCCATATTAATGTAACATATCTGCCAAAATATTTACAATAAAGTACTTATGATATAATTTAAATGAAAAAGAAACCATTTTCAGTAGGTATCAATTTTGATACACGTAGCTATGACATAATTAAACACATCCGTTTTTAAATTGGTATGATTTGATGATAAAATTAACTAAGTACGACAGTAGGTAAATTATGAGAAAAATATTTCTCATCTAATTTGGCTGTTTTATTAAATAAAAATAATAAATGTTCGATGTTAAAAGACGAGTGACACTTGGCAACACTAATATTTATATTTTTAGCCAACAATTTATTATTATTAGAGAAAATATTTCCTGTAGGTAATCGTTAGTTACAGTAAAATACAGATAGACGAATGTGTTTTTAGGTAAACGTCCGTTTATTGTTGACGTATAGCGTACAGCCTAATTTTATTCACAACTGGATTGCATTAGGTAAATTGTATGTAAACTGTTTGGTATTTAGATTTATGTTTTGGTAATTATTATTGTATTATAGAATCTGTGTTCATCGCTTTTAAGTTACATTGTTTTACTGTCTGCTCAAAACTTTGCCGTCTTAATATATTTTTAATGTTGATATTTATGCTAAAATAATAACAGAAACTTTTAAATTAAGTTACTTACTTAATTACGTTTAAAAATTGATTTTCGGCATTGGTATTGTACCTAATTATCCTGATTTTATGGATATTTTTTCTACCTATTTATACTTAGATTGTGTATTTTGTAACACTTGACTTTCAATACTCAAAAAAGTTTAATTTGTAAACTTTATGTAACTATGTTGATAAGTTTTTCTATTCCAAACTTTTTACCTTCCTGTGATCGTGAAAATTGCTGTAAAGTATGTTGATTAGTAATCATTGGAATTTCCAAAGTATAAATACTTCAATTATTTTGCTTGGGCAAGATTATTATTATCCAATGAAATTTTATGTGGTGAATAAATTTTTGTGTATTTTATTGGTCTGTTATTACCTTCCTTTTCGTTGTGTAGCTACATAAGCCTACACAAGATTTAATAAGTACCTACTTAAAGCCTAAAATAAAATAATTCACAAAAAGTACCTAAATTAAACTTGGTTTTCACTTATTGCTCTTTCACTGGTCCCGCCCACCTACACCCAACTTGTGGCTATATTCGCTCTGTACTGTGCCGCGTCAGACACGCATTCGGTGACGTTTTTGTCATTTGATTGTGACAGCTGCGTGGTTGCGTCGTCGCCCTCCGCGCGTAGAACGGAACGTTCTCGGTGAAAGGTTCCGAGTTTTGCCGTCCGCAGCGCTCGTGCGGTAGTGTTCTAGCAGCAGGCGCGCGGCCGGCTGCCTGTTGCAGTGCGCGGTACGATCCAACACACGCGAGCTCGCGGTCACAGGCTCGAACGAACATCGAATCGACGGTCAGTGCGGTGACCATGATGATGGAGAACGGGATGTTAAGTAATAACTATGATGGGGGTTTCGGGGGGGACGGATATATGGAACAGGAGGAGGAGTGGGAGCGTGAGGGTCTCCTAGACCCGGCTTGGGAGAAGCAACAGAAAAAGGTCAGTTCCACATGACACACCTCACATCTGTTGACACATTATTTACTGGAGGTAGGTAAATAACGAACAAAACTCAACATAAAATTACAAAACCACCATCAGGAAAGCGTTATCTCACTTCGTGACTCATGTTTATGTGCCGATCGGAAATATTTTTTTATGTTATCAACAAAATATAAAAATCTACATCGTCCTTTATCAAAACATCCGTCGGCTACTACACCAAATACTACATCTGATTCGACTCCTGTTTATAAATTGGCAACGTTAGCTAATTGATTAGATTAAGATCTAATAATAGTACCTAAAGAATCTAAAACAAAATCTTAAGAGACTAATCAAATTATTTGATAAACGAGATCAGTGACACAACAACTCAAAACATAATAAAATAAATGAAATGACTAGAAATCCCTTCAAATATTCTGAAGAAGGCACAGATTTTGAAAAATCTAAAAATCTTGCACATTTCCCGCCGCTAGTTGAAAGTAGATCGCGGCCGTGGACACTATTAAAAGATTTCTTGAAGCTTTTCGCGCGAGCGAGACAGACGAATGCCGCTTCCCGCGGGAGGGAACGGGTCAGAGAGAGGAGTCGAATTTCCGTTAGTCATGTCCTAAAATGGGTTCAGCGCAGGCGCCGCTGAAAGCGCGGGCGTCGGACTGCGTCACTGAAAGCCGTATTTCAGGAAATTATCGAACCTCCAGCCTTTACGTAGAATGCACCAATAACGTCTGCTTATGCTTGGACACCTAGTGACGTGTTCTCTGACGCAACCTGTGACTCTGAACGCAACATTAGACGTGTCATTTAACAATCTGCGATACAACTCTCAACTCACTGCAAGCTTTTAAGCAGTCTAAACGATCCTTTAACTAACCTTCTGCCTATTTATACCAGAAAAATAAATTCTAAGTTTTTGTGAATTTCAATAAAAAAATATTACAATACTTTCAATAAATAAGTTATATTGGACTGAAGATAAATTTATAGGAAGTTAGGGCAAATGCAATGAAATAGTAAAAAAGGGAATGTAATATATAAAAGATATGAATACCTAACGTTACCGACAGAATAACAGCAAATGATGAACTCTATTCCTTCCCAATTTATTTCAATTTAAAATAGGCCCCCGATAATATTTACGTATTTCAACGAAGGTTTTCTAATTTCTATACAGAACAAAGTCCGCCGTCAATCACCGGATAGTTAAAATCTAAACAATATTTTATAGTTGGTTGTGAAAGCTAGATGAGTTAGCGGTGCGGAGGACAATGACAGTAGGCCTCACAGGATATAAACAAAGAGGCTGCGACACACGGTGCAATGGCCGATCATGTATGGCGGGTCAATGTCGCGGCCAAACGACTTGAGATGCGTCTGTGCGGAAAAGTCACCCGACAAGTCGCAAACCTACCAACCTACCATCCGCTGGAATTAGTCTCCAACAAGGAGGTCACTGGCACACTAGTGTATCCACCAAACATCCTTAGAAACCAAACAACAAGATAAATCGCTTTCTAATACCAATTAATTAGAATCATTACGTCACTATAAAAACAAAATCGTAGAATCCGAAACCAACAGTTTCGGTCGTTGGTCAAACCTCATTTATCACCAGCATCTGGTCACACTAGAAATCGTGCGTGAAAGTGGCGAGGACGACCTCGGAACTGGTTATAGAATATTCATTTACATGAATCCAGTAATTTATTCAATAACCATCATTTTGAGCGTTCGCGCTTATGAAGAAGTAATTCGATCTATTGCAATCTTTATTAATCATTTTTAGAAAGAAAATAGATAGATAGATAAAAGCTTCATTCAGTACAAAGGCAATCGACAAACACAAAGTGGAAAGAACAGTTAAAAGTAAATAATAAAGACAAACTGTAGATAAGTTTTTTTAATTAACAATTTCGTATTGTTAATTTTAATTGATCGGAATTAATTGCGGCAGCATCTAAATGTTAGTTCCAATTTCAAGTTGAAATAAAATGTTTAAAATGCACATAAACGTTCACCTTGTGACTGTCACCTTGGCATACCTTTCGCGCACCTAATTTCTAAGGGCCCGAGGACATTGACACTCGATAAGAAACTAAACCGTCTCGACATGACACTAGTATTTTAAGTGCGGTTAACACTTAATTAAAAGGAAACAATATCAACGCAGAACATAATTTTCCTGGTACCTAAGGAACGTGAACAATGTTTACACGAAAACAAACGTACTAAACTAAGTAGGTAAATGTAACTGGGAATATTTCAATCTCAAGGAATAAGTAAAACACAATTGAAATTTCAATGCATATAAATAAGATGTTCTTAAGCCTTTTAGGATATTGGGAAAAATATAAAAGAATTTACATCAGTATCGTCAACTAAGCGCCTAATGCGTTGTAGTAGGTTGATACCATACCTACCGTATCTACTTAGTTAAGTATTCTTAATATTACTATTTCTTATTATAACTAGGACAACCAGTTTGATATACCTACTTATTTATAAAAAATCTTTTCTAGGAGTATGATATTAGTTACATAACATTTGACAAGGTTATTTTTTCTCTGTCGTTGTTAGCTCGACTTTGGCTCGCATTCAAGAATTGGGGCAGAAAATTGCCGGTTTCGACCCTCGGATAATCATTCAGAATTACTATTTCGATTTATTTACTAGGTAACTAGCAGAATTATAAACTTATTATGAGGTCAGTGACATTGTTATTTTATCACAGTATCCGTGGGCTCAATAACGCCCACATTTCAACATGTACCTACGCTACACACATCCTTTTTTTGGAACCATCGTGACATATCCCTAAGAGGATCATGATCACGTTTCTAATAAATAACCTCTGCTACCTTCATAGAACTTAAAAGTTTAGACGTAGAGTCGATTCTCGGTAAAGTGAATCAGTAATGGGTAAAGTGGGTTATATTACAATGACTCTTGACATCCTGTGAGCCGTGACCGCATCTTGACTTCCTTTATTATGGTCTAAAAGCTTTTGTTTCCGTTTTGTGTTTAACAACATCGAAAGTATATTAGTAGCTATTCCAAGACATGCAAATCGTCTGGAAATAACACTTATTCTTCGTATAGTGAGTGTGGCTCACTATACGAAGAATAAAAATAATAATTATGTCCGTTTGGGTAGGACGTATTGCAAAGAATTAAAGAAGCGTTAACACGGGCAATTTTTATTATACACTACGGGTTTTCCGACTTGTTTACACAGCACAGAGGTGGTGGTACGTTTATAAGAAGTGTGAAGTTACGGATCGTCAGTTTTATAACTTAATTTCTTTTAACGTATTTTGAGAGAACTATAGGAAACAATCTACAGTCTATTAATTGCCTATTTAGAAATAATAGGTGATGTTAGAATAACACCGTCTAGATCAGATTATAACAGAAAGTATTCAAGTATTAAAGAAGCATTCAGAATTAAAGTAGTCAAGGATATATAATTTAGAAACGAAACCGTATTGATCGATAACAATGCTAATTCGTCGTAAGAATAGGTGTCCCTGAGTTTGTATCCGAATACACATTAAAACATAAAATGTTCTATTCAATTCTACTTTCTAAAGCACGATAAGAATTTGACTAATGGTCGGTCCCGTAAACTCGATGTTATTCATTTGTGAACTATACAGGAGTTCAAATCAATATGGATTTCAACTCTTGTATAGTTTAACACAGGAAAATATGTATTTTTCTATCAATCAATCCAAACAATCAGTGTCCAGTACCTATGTCAGTTTGGGTATTGGAAATAGTTAAATAAGCGTTAACGCATGGTTAACGCAGGCAATTTTTAATGTACTACAGTTTGTCCGAATTTTATAACTTAATTTCTTTTAACGAATGCGACATTAACTATTCAAAGAACTATTACAACCTACAGTTTTAGCAAAAATATATTTGTTTATAAATTACCTATTTAGAAAGTTGGTGGCAACTAATAAAATGGATAATGTTCTTATAAAAAAAATGTGCTCTTCAAACTAATTTAAAGGTTAAGTTTTTGTATCCGGTGCATTGACACTTTGATAGATTAAATTCATTATTTAGATTAAATTCATTATTTAGATTAAATTCATTATTTACATTAAATTCATTATTTACATTAAATTCATTAGTTAGATTAATATCATTAGTCACTATTAATTAACACAATTTCCTACTTTTAACTATATTTCATTTGTGATTTTATATAGTTTCATTATTTTGATTTTTATCTTTTGAATTATATTATTACTAGCGACCCGCCCCGGCTTCGCACGGTTATTTTATGCATGTATTATCTATAATATAAAAATGAATCGCAAAATGTGTTGGTAAGCGCATAACTCAACAACGCCTGGACCAATTTGGCCAATTTTTTTTTTGTTGTGTTTGTTTTTGTCAGGAGAAGGTTCTTATGAAAGAAAAAAATTAGAAAGTTGCGCAGAAAATTATTACGCGGGTGAAACCGCGGGGCGCAGCTAGTACATAATAAACCTTCCTCTTGAATCACTCTATCCAAAATAGAGATATTTAAAACCGCATCAAAATCCGTTGCGTAGTTTTAAAGATCTAAGCATACAAAGGGAAATAGGGACATAGGGACGGCGAAAAGTGACTTTATTTTATATACTATGTAGTGATTCTGATTATTTCCCGAAAGTATTTCATGAGTATGCTTGTTAATTAATATTACTATATTGACCTATCGAGCAATTTTAAGTAAGTACTTACCTACTTAATTGAAGTCATTTAAAATGTGTGATTTAGTAGCAAAAAAACATGCATCATATGATTTCATTTTAGAAACAAACAAGGTTTCGCCTTTCAAACCACAATGTGATCTTTTAAATGAAGAATTTTTGGCACACATCGCAAAAATAAAACGGTGCATTAATGCAACCTGCAATGAATGGGAATTCCTTCGTTGAATCATTTGTGAAAGTTGCCAACAACTTTACAATAAATTTTAAAAATTCTTAGTCACGATTTACGCGGGTTTTTATTAAATACGTTCTCTAATACATAAAATGATACTAAAGTTTGAAGGTACCGTAGTAAATATTAATTTTTAAGAGGAACGGGTACCGGCGCTCTCTCCATACAAACGTACTCGACTGTTTCCTCCCAGGATAATGACACTAGAGCAAATATTTTTGTTGCATAAAACCTATAACTGCCTAATATGCTCTAATTATCATAAATAATAAAGATTTAAAAAACTTAGGGTCATGATCATGGCAGTTATAAGTTTTATCCAACAAAAATATTTGCCCTAGTGCCATTATCCAGGGAGGAAACAGTCGACTACGTTTGTATGGAGAGAGCGTCGGTACCCTTTCCTCTTGAGTAGGTAAACCGGTCCTCCCATGCTCTGCATATTACTATGTAAACATATTTTATGTGGTTTAAAGCTTTCTTATTGATTGATGACTTGCATCGTTAATTAAGGTACCTACTTATTTTCCACATTGTAACATGGAGATAAACAATAATATGGAAGATTCGATAGAGAAAAGCTAAATTAAAGATGAATAATTTCAGGAACAATGAAATTTACATCGGCCTGTTTTTCTTTATCTTTAACTAGCCACCCGCCCCGGCTTCGCACGGCTATATTATGCATGTATTATACATATAAACCTTCCTCTTGAATCACTCTATCTATTAAAAACCTCATCAAAATCCGTTGCGTAGTTTTAAAGATTTAAGCATACATAGGGATATAGGGACAGAGAAAGCGACTTTATTTTATACTATGTAGTGATGACAAGAATTTCAAAGCGCTTAGAAAAAGTGACAAATGTAATAAATTATGCTTAAGATGTATTATACGATGTCCGGTTTGCCTTGAACTCCGGTTTGTAAGACACATCTGACCTTTAGAAATTAGCAGAATGAAAGTGAAAGTGATATCTGATGAAGATCATTAGGTAAAACTAAGCCGAAGTAAATATCAGATTCAAATTACTTTAATATAACATTTAGAATCAATGACGTATAATATTAAATAGTCATAGATGACTTGAGAAATTTTAAGAATGATGGAATATACTGCACCAGCGGGGATCGTGGGTTCACATCCGACCGGGGATAAATATTTTTTAAGAAATTTCAATTTCTAAATACCCTTGTATTACTTTATGATAACACTAGCTGCGCCCCACAGTTTCACCCGCGTAAGTCTCGATCCCGTGGGAATATCGGGATAAAAAGTAGCCTACGTGTTAATCCAGATCTCCAGCTATCTAGATACCGAGCTATCATCGCAATCGGTCCAGTAGTTTTTGCGTGAAGAAGTATCAAACATACATACGAACACACACACACAAACTTTCACATTTATAATAGTAGTAGGATTTTGTAAAACTGTAGGTACTAGCTCTTTGTGAGAAAATAAGTGTAGAAAACAAATCAGTTATTTTTTGTCAAAACATAAGGAGTTAAAAATGTCGTTGGCTAAAACATATTTGAACAAATTAGAGTAAACACCGAAGCCAAACAGATATCTAACTAGCCAGAAACTCTATTGTCAATATTTATACGGAATAGGTGAGTAAGACTGAAACTGCTTTTATTAAATTACGTTTAAATCCAGAGATCATCAAGAAATTCATCTATATATTATACTACTAGCGACCAGCCACGGCTTCGCACGGCTATATTATGCATGTATAAACCTTCTTCATGAATCACTCTATCTATTTAAAAAAACCGCATCAAAATTCGTGGTGTAGTATTAAAGATATAAGCATACATAGGGACAGACAGTGGGAAGCGACTTTGTTTTATACTATGTAGTAATGATATTATACTAATACTAGCGACCCGCCCCGGCTTCGCACGGCTATATTATGTATGTTTTATACATATAAACCTTCCTCTTGAATCACTCTATCTATTAAAAATACCGCATCAAAATCCGTTGCGTAGTTTTTAAAGATATAAGCATGATGATGATGATAATTGTTTTATACTACGAGTATGAAGTGATGATATACTAATATTACAAAGGTTGTAACAAATAGGCTACTAAACTACTGGATTGATTTTGATGAAATTTGGTATGAGGATACATTGATTTATTCGGAATAACATAAGGTACTTTTTATTCCGATATTCCGGAGTTACGCGAGACCGAGATGCGCTGATAGTGTTGTTATACGAGTAAAGATGCTTCTCATTTATGGGCTCTAAAATATAACTCACACATAGGCAAGCTGCTAGGTATGTAGGTGCAACGTATACCTTTCTTTCTACGTATACGTAGGCGCGACACCCACACACTGCACCCAGGTGCGTCCAATAGAATAGATAATAACCCGAACTTTGTCAACGTTAGTCGTTATCGCTCAAGCGACTTTGCCTGTTTCCTGCAGTTCAACTAAATGGTAAAACTCTCTTCTGTGGCAGTGTAGTTCAAGTTTTTTTAAACGATGATTAATGCGAAAGTAATTTGATGACGATAAAAATTATACGGTCGACCTCCAAGAATGTATTATAGCTAACACATACGTTATCCATTTAGACTCGAGACATAAGAAAACGGGAGAATTTTGTAAAGAAGTCAGCTCGACAGACTGCAGCCGGTACGATGCCAACAATATCTATTTTCAACTATGTCCAATCGCCCACGCGAAATGCTTACACACTCATATGATTTTAAAATTAGAAAATCCTATATACCTACCTACTAAATACATTGATATGTCTTTTGGCTGCGTTAGCCCGTTTCATACATTCCGTGAGCCTAATTGATTTAATTTTTAATTGTCTTCATAAAATTGGCCTTCTTCTATACTGGCACGTTGGACGCGATCATGCTTCCAGAATAAATGTTATGATACTGGCCTCCAAAAGCTTGTTAATTAGATACAAAGAGTTTCTAGGTACCTATTCTGCTCCTATCAAACACAATAAAATCATAATCACGTGGTTATTGACCAAGATTATTTGAGCAGATAAATCCCGCACAACTCGACGAGGGGACACGGTCTTTCAATTTATTACTGTTATTCCGTCGGACCCCATTCGTTTACAATAGGAGGGTTTATATGTAGGTAGAAACCGCCAGCTGCATCTACGTATGAATAATTTTCGTGATTCTTGCTAAAATTACTAAGCCGTGCTAATTTGCTCCGAATGCGTTCGTCAATGTCGTCATTGTAAACTTATATGTACTACTGTCTCATTCCAAACGGTATTAAAAGAGGATACCTTTGCGTAGGTCGCTTCCGTTACGATATGGCATCGAAACATGTTATCAACAATTCTGTTCGCCAAATAAACCTACATCGTATAGAAGACATGGACTCTGTCCACTGTTACAAAATTCATTCGACTCAGGCGATACGGTTCCTTGTATCATCTAAACTAGTATGTACTGAGTAACTGTTGTAGTTTAACCTTGCGGATTTGTCGAGCTTTTTATGGAAGAGAATGTGTGGAATTCAAATAATATTATCGGATAACAGTTCCTTTTAGGTGCATCTAGGTACTCGAGGTTAAAGACTGGATCTTTGTTTTCATCATACACATGTGAATCTATAGATTGATAGGTAGGATTAACTGTAGGTAGGTACTCTGATGTTATGGTTTACTAACGTTATATCTAGATGAATGTCACTTACAAAGAGTTGTTACTAATCATAATCCATGATAGGTGCCGTTTTTCATTCAATATTATTCTTTTGTTAGTTTAAACACAGAGTACTTTAGATGATGTAAACCAGATTATCTTGCCTTTATCTCTTATCTCTATCAAAAGACAACGTCATCAGAAGCCACGCAGTGTCTTATCTTTTGCCACTTGTAGACAAAGTTACCTCATTCATTGCTTTAGATATCTTCCAATTTTAACAACTTCTAATGTTTATTTGATTAAATGTAATGTTATTATTTGTATTATTGTTTACTTATAACAATTTATAGCGAAAAAGATTCGATATCGGTGTTATTTAAATGTATTTATCTGGATACTTAACTAGTGATAACTTGATTGATAAGATAAACTTGTATTGCAACTCAGTTAGATTTCAGATCCCGATTTTTAAATTACAGCTTTAACTACAATTCCGTAATAATATAAGAAATAACTCATTATGAAATAGAAATCCTGTTTTCGATTAATCAGGATCACATTTATTTTTCGACTGTTTTATATTTATTGATATATCTTATTTCTTACGAGACATAAATAATAGTTCACCTTGAAAACTGTTAGGTGAACATATCAGTGCTTCTACCTTTAGACATCGTGACCTTTCAAGTGTGAACAACAATTAGTGACATCTCAAAACAACAAACAATGTGGGAGCAAAAACTACTGTCGATTGCCAAAATCTAAAACTAACTAAACGAATGCTTTCGCAAAGCTATTACCAATTAATCACTAATCAGACGAAATAAAATGAAGTTAGGTATTTAGAGAAAGGCAATAGATGTTACGAACGTTCAATGTTCAATCAAGTGTAAAATTAATTTATTTTATTAGTTTTATTCTATGGCCTATGGTATATAGTATGGTTAGCAATAAGCTTTTATTAGCAACTCACAATAAAAATATGATAATTTGAATTAAGTAATTGTTGCTCAATTACTTACTTGTTACTGAAAACAATCGCAATTTAACCGTGATTCCACTGTTCCGTGTTTACTGGTTTTTTTTCACGGTAGACACAATTGCATTTATTAATATTAACTTAACCGTTCTCTTATATATTGGTACATAATCATATTTTGAGATTTTTTTGAGAACAGAAAGCTGTTGCGGGCTACCTGCTTCGCGCACCTTAACAATCTACTTTTCTTCCACGACTTTTTAAAATATGTACCAACCTTTTTTTATTAAAACATTAGATAGATAGATAGAAAGATATTCATTTATTGCACCACATGAAGCATACAACATATTCATATAACAAACAAACAGATATAAATTGCGAGATGAGTTGTGTGCTGAAGTGGTGCAGATGGGATACTGCTCAGTGATGTATTTGCATAATTAATGCAAAACACTGATTTTCAGCAGCACCTAAACCAAGTGCGAGGACGCCGCATTGTGCACACCAGCATAAAGTAAAATAACAAAATAAAATAAAACAATTAAATAAATGGAAAATCAAATCAGTAGACAAATAAACGTAATACTTGGTAAATAAGAAACAACCAAATGTACAGAGATAAATAAATATATGAACATTTATGTAAAATAGATATATTTTAAAATAGAATAAGTCATCAAACGAGAGTATAGTATAGAAATAATCAAAGCAAAAGTAGAGGTTATGTTATTAAAATCAGCTGTTCAATAAAGAGGTAATTAATCTCAAAATTACAGTTATTTTTAAATAGGTCCTGTAGGTACAGTCGGCTGCATAATTGCAGCCCTCGGTAGAGTTCGAAAATTACGATTATTGGAATGTTTACATTCTAATAATTTTTGTTTAAATTTTACCTAAAGCAGGTGTCTAGAATCTTACTCGTGTTGAAAACATTCTTTTAACAGCCGTTTTGGAGCTCTACGGTGGGTCTGCAATTATGCAGCCGACCGTACCTCTCTTAATATATATAAATCTCGTGTCACAATGTTTGTCCTCAATGGACTCCTAAACCACTTAACCGATTATAATAAAATTCGCACACCATGTGCAGTTCGATCCAACTTGAGAGATAGGATAGCTTACATCCCGATATTCCCACGGGATCGGGAGTTACGCGGGTGAAACCGCGGAGGGCAGCTAGTAACTTATATAAACTGTACCTAACATTTTAGTTGGTGTGCTTAATATTACATTGTATTGATGAAGAACGCGTCAGTCATAACAACTCAGCCTATTGTTACCACGAGTGATCAAACTTTTTGTTTCGTACAAACAAAATAACATAATAAATAAACGTCCACAAAAGGTGTTACTACCAAACATAGGCTGTTTTATCAGGTTACATTCTCCTGTTACAGACGACGACGGCCTTTTGTTCCTTTAAATACGAGCGAGCTATGTTGAATGTCAGGTATTTTCATTCATTTGTTCGTCGTAGCGAGTCTTTAGTTATGTTAAACCCATAACACCAGTCATACTATACTACAAATATAGAACTTAACAGGTGAAAGCAGACATAGTTCACAAACCAGTAAATTGTAATCCTACACAAATATAAAAATCTTTAGACAGTACAAATCTTATTCTGAGTCGTTGCGTAATTTTGTGCTTTTAGTTTAACAGGTCTATTATCTATTTTGTGGTTTTTAAAGTAAAAAACTGGAATATGTGTTGAAACCAAGGTTAAAACTGTGTCTAAATGACATCTTTAAAACGGCAGCACCGACTGACAAGCCTCATAATTCCCTGATGGTCAACACATTATTTAAATACTCATAGCAATAAATTCTTCTAAACCAATGCCAGATTCAATGGTCAGTAATGAAGATCGATGTTCCAGACACCGAAGTTGACAACTAGGTATGTTTGTACTTAGCCAATGTCGAGAGATTTAAAATCGATTGCCCCGTCTGGGTCTCGTCTGCTACTGCTTCAAGTACAAGTTTCTACAGGGATCTATGGTTCAAGCAACACGAAATCGCATTCAATCAAAATGACTCGGTCGATGGCATCGAAACAATAGGTTAATATTAATAGGTACAGGTTTAATGCAAATAAAATATAGGTAACTTGTACCTATCTACTTTAACAGTGTTTCTATTTATGGATTTTTTTTAAGATAAGGCCTCTATCTTAAAATCATATTTTCAAATTGTCAAATAGGAATATTATGATAAATAAAACTGTAGGATTAGAAACTAAATACCAAAGCGGGGAATTTTAAGACGATTAAGATTAGACTTAACCGTCTAATCTTTTCGTTTCCTTCTATAAGTAAGAATATAATCAATATTTTAAACTAAAATTTAACTCAAAACACGCACGCACGAATGGTATTCTACTGCTAATAGAAGCAACAAAATAATTAAAATCAGGCAATAGTTATATGTACCTACTCATGAAATTTTTTGTGTAGGTATATTCGTTAGGTCTGAGAATTGAACATCTATTTCTTTTTTTGAAGTCGGTTAAAAATACATACAATTTAGTTGCAATAAATAAATACTTGAATCCTATAGGTATGAGAGACTGAGAAGTGAAACGTCGCACTTCAACCGCATAGCTTTCAACGACACATTCACACGATTGCACGCAATAAATGTAACAATAGAGTTCAACTAATGAGTAATGACTAATGATTACTACAAATGACTACAAAGTTGCGAAGCATATATGATTAATTTGCAACATTCGTACCATATACGGTACGAATAAAATAGAGTTAGGACTTGCAAGCTTTCTTTTGGTGCAACACTTCTGTTTCATAATAAAATTCCTGCCATGCCAACTTACTTAACTTTACCAGAATTTCGTTCATGTAAGCCTTCTTTATTACAATGCCATCATTTTTCATCATTTTGATGTAGTTTGTTTGTCGCCAATAAAAAGAAAACACGAAATATTTCTTTGAAAATAAAATAAAATAGGTTAACGTTTTTTTTTTTAAGTATAATTTTAAGAAATTGTTATTTTTAGAAAACTTATTCTTAGTTAGGTAATATTTTAAAATGGCTCAAAGCTTATTTCTATACTTAATTAGTTATTTAATTATAAACTTTCGAAATTCACCGTCAAATGTCATTGAGTAATCGTTTTTCCATAGGTTCAGTTTTAATCGCAACTAGGTTAACTTACCTAAATTATCAATGATTATTCGTAAAGGTAATTATTAGAACAAATTTTCATAGAGACAGAATCACGACAATATTAAGTACCTACCTACCCACTTCTAGCCAAAAACACCCGCCATGACCAAAACAAAATTGCCTCCTCTCTCTTATTATGTACTCCCAGTTATTGTTATAATCATACTTATAAGTGTCAAAATAAACACCATTCATTAGTCAGTCCCAAATCTGAATGGCAGCCAGTATTTATAATAGTAGGTATGATGCATCAACGATCCAAAATCGGTCATCAATAAAGGTTCAATATAAACAGTGACGATACTCTCATATTACATCATTATTTACATAAGGAAGCTACCACACTGCAACATAGTTAGACTGTTACGAAAGACACGGTATTTATAGTGAAAAGCATGGTGTGCGGTACGAGTAACTAGGTTTATTAGCTAAAGAGATATTTTGGTTCTATTCTCCGCCCATATCACTGCTACAACAGCATAAATACTTCCGTATTAAGAGCCTTTATCTCCCGTAACTCACGTTTCAAATCCTCGCATCCAATAAAGCTTTAGATAAACACCAATCGTCTTTAGGATTCCAGAATGGATTAGTTTATGCGCATACTTTACGGTTTTAATTTCCCAACTGCTATTACTGTAGGATAAAAATATCTGTGACTGCGGATCCGTACGCCCACGGTTCAAATATAGGATATACATAATTTTACGTCATAAATGATTTGTCAGTTTCCATGGCACCGAAATTATACGTTTAGGTACTAAAATCTAAGTAGATGTTCTACGTTGTCTGCTCATTACTCATGATTTCTTCTCGTCTTTTCCAGGTATTGGATCACAGTTATCAGGATAGGTCAGTCAGGTCAGTCGGCATGACACGTCATACATGTGAGTGTGTACTTAGCTTAACCTCGATAATATCTGCGCAAAAATTTGGCTACATATTTGCGGTCATTAATCTCTACATTTCGCTATCAGTCATCGCGATAAGGTTGAGCAAAACTCTGACTCTGACGGGTTACTCCCATTCGGACCAAATCGCACTGGATTAGCCTTTTCGAAGACATGATGATGTCAGTAGAAACATCATCATAATTATATTATATCTATATTATAAAATGATGTGTGTCTAGGCCTACCTCCTACTTAGAAAAGTATATCGGATAACGGTTTCATTACTGTGTATCGAAATATTAGTAGGCGGGTTGGTGGCACAGATTTTGAGCGCCATAACATAACCACACCATCTTACAGGTGTGCCATTACTACTACATATATTAAAATCCTGGTTATTATAATGACCTAATTAAATACTAATTCAGTATCAGTCCTCAATTGAACAAATAGAGACCAATCGTTCTGTTTGTATTGCCTCATTTGGCATTGAAATTAATAAATTGAATTGAATTATTGATTAAACAACGTCTTGTTTAATACAAGAATTATTTATCTACAACAGCTGCTCGTTTTCGATATTTCTTTCAAAGAACTTCATTTTAAATCAAGTTATGCAACAAACCATAAGTTGGTTTGGAATTCGTGTCCGTCAGCCGGGCAAAAAAAGTGCTTCTAGAGCGAATTGGTTCGGTGAATAATTAGTGCTCAGTCTGCTGTAAATGTGCGCGAAATAAAAAATTAGTGCATGAAGGCATTGAGGAAAAAAACGGGAAAAACACATTCTGCTGGAATGACGGTGCTCCAGCAGGAAGATTTTTAAACGAATGACCGGAGAGGTATATAATGTATATCGGCGGATAGCTTATATTTGTGCATAATTGTGCGTGAATAATTAAATTTGTGCGTCTTAGGGTTTTCGAGATATTTCATTTCCTGCTGGGCTGACGTTTTGCAAAAACTTGTATCTCCGAAACCATTGAATGTGCGACCTTGGATTAAACATATATAAGTAGCTCTTAATTTGTGCGTATTTGTGCGCTAATTTGTTTTTCATAAATATCTACTGTTTAAGAGAAATCATGCAACCCTGAAAATTCGAAAGAAACTCCTTGCGCTTAAATGAGAACACGCAGAGGTTCACTGAAAGCGGTATTTGGCTCGTTTTGTTATTCTTTACATGTATAATAAGTTTCAAGACAGTACATACGCGCATTTTTCAATAATAACACTTCAAGTCAAATCTGAAAATGTCATAGCTTTGCAAGAAACCTATTCAACTAAAGATATGTGCGCATATACCAAAAATTAGAGTGCCTTTTGAAATACATATCCTGAAAATTTCAGCTTCAAATGTCGCATATTTAAGTAGATATAAACGAAAAACAAATCATAACTTCAGTTCTTGGCTAACCGACCAAATTCGAATGGTCACGAAAAAGCGACGGTTTCATACATTTTGATGACTTCTTAAATGGACTGTATTATACTGAAGCTGTTGTCCGTACAGTCGCGCTTAGAACGTTTATAGAGGTTTTAGTGCATTATCATTTTTTCAATAGGTAGTAGGTACATTAGAGAAATATTAATGCATGTATTTCTAAAATGACACGTTTATCTATAGGTACTTCTATACTAACCTTCTATACCTACTCTATAATATTATAAAGAGGTAACGTTGGTAACATGTTTGTATGTGTGTATGTTGGTATCTCCAGATTCCAGAACCACTGGACTAATTTGGATGAAATTTTGCACAGAGATAGTTTGAAGATAACTGAGTGTTATTGGCTATTTTTTATTCCGGCAGTGCCACGGAATAGGTAATATAAATCAATTGTAGCGCGTTTATCTCCCAAAACGAGTGACCTGATTTTGATATTTTTTTAATACTGAGGTATAGTTAAGATCACAGTAGGACCTTGTGGGTAGTGCTAGGATCACATTAAATTACAAATCAAATAGTTTAAGACAGGTAATTGATTGTAATTAGAACACTTAAGAAGGTATTTATGCTTATACCTAAATTATTATACTATTATGTTTAAACTTAAAATAAAATATTAAAGAAATACAAAAAAAACACATTTTTTTAAAATATAATATGTATTTCTATATAGTTTTGATCAATACAATAGTTCTCAAAACTTTAATAGTCTCATAAATACCTCTTTTTACACGTAAGTATCTCGAGACTGTTTTAAATAGGGTTTTATAACATAATGGCTTACATCCTACTATACAATATGTAAAGAAACTGGTGTCCGGCCATGAACGGGGCTATTTGGTACCGTATTACGAACATAATTGACGGGTTTTTATTTTATTTGGAAACTATTTTTTTTCCCCAATTACTTTAATCAATATTAGGGAAAAAATAAAAACCTGACCTATGGTTACACTAGCTGTAGGAGCGGTGAACTAGGTATAGCAACAAAAGAAGCCGACCGAGGGCGGCGCCTTTACTTTGTACAAGCCGCCCGCCCGTGCCGCGCCGCCCGCGCCGATACCTACGCGAATTAGGTATAATATCAGCTGATATTTCGGAAATACTACGAAATTGACCTCTCATTTTTTGTTGTCAAGAAACAGATAATTGTATGTAGCTCTGAAAAGAGCTGTTTTTATCTTGAAATTACACCAAAATGTAGTGTCTGTCACCTACAAATGAAACAAAAACTTTTTTACAACATTTTTTCATGAAATACTGGTAATCAACAAAGACTTTTTAGATAGGTAGGCACTTACTTAAGAAATAAGCACGTCAATTTGTCGAAGGCTTCGATGGTCATGTTCCACGTGCCTGCCACCAACACGGATACACAACTGCGATCTCTTCACCAAGTCCAAATGAACACTCATCGGAAAAAAGGACAAACTTTAAAAAAATCTCATTCTCTTCAACTTTGTTCAGAATCCACTTGCAGTATTCTGTCCTTAAGTCATAATCAGCAGGTAAGAGACTTTGAACGCGGCGATAATGGAATGGGTGTTGACCGTCTTCTTTCAGCACCTTCCAAATTCTCATATGGTTCGTGTTCAATGTCCGCGCTACGGAACGCGTACTTTCTGTGGGGTTTGCATCGAACATGTCCAGCACTTGCTCTTCGATTGTATCGCGCAATCGTGGCCTTCCCGAATCACTGTGCGATACGTGAACACTACCGGTAGTAAAAACTCTGTTATGAAGGCGTTGAAACGCACGCTCCGACGGCACTGGAGCACCAAACCGCGTTTCATACTCTCTGCGCGCAACTGCGTAATTACACTCACTCCTCCCCAAACACATCAACATGTTAAAGTATTGTGGATTAGTGTAAGACATTTCGCATCGATAACACCGGACGTCCGACCGAGATCAGTTTCTACGCGGAACTAAATCGCGAATAATGCAGCGCGGGCGACGCCCGCCCGGTACACGTGCCGTTTGCCTAATCAAAGGATGCCGCCAATGGTGCGATGCACCGCGCGAGTCCTTTGACAAATGCCGAAAAAAGGAATAAAGGTGAGCGCACACCTAGCCGCACCGCACACGCCGAAGTCGCCGCAGTCATCGTTTTTGTTAATATCCTCGCACACCTGTCCGCGCAGCAATCACTGAACTGGTCGCAGCGTACGGCGCGGATGACGTCATCAGTATCAACCGCAGCTTGCGGTGTGTGCGTCGCGAAGGACGTCATCAGCAACGGCTGGGGAATTTTGTCGATGCGGTTGATGCGGCGCGGGTAGGTGTGCGAGGTTGCATACAGCTTCATACAAAGAATACAAATGCGGCGACTTCAGCGCTTGCGGTGCGACTAGGTGTGCGCTCACCTTAATCATTATCAAAGACACCGCTCGACAGGTGAAATGTTGTAAGAATGGGAAAAATTGCCGAATTTTAGGGTAAATTTAATTTTTTTCTTAAAACTAAAAAATTCATAACTTTAGTTTTTTTTCATTAACCTTTTTTATTATATTTTTCCCGGTATCTATAATGAGGTCGCAATACGCCCACGACTGGTCGGACACCAATTTCTTTACATATTGTATATGTATATCCTATCCTACTAATATTATAAATGTGAACGTTTGTGTGTGTGTGTATCTGTATGTTTGTTACTCCTTCACGCAAAAATTATTAATGACATTATTAATGACAAAAAATATTAATGACAAACTTATTACTACGTGGAATTGAAACTTAAAATGCCAAATCGAGCATAAGATTATGCTAAATTGGCAACACTAGATATACCCCGGACACTATTGGAGCGGGGTGAGCGAACCGAGAGCACACCGAGAGCGGAGAGCGGTGCGGGAGGCAAGGAGCGAAATACGTCTTAACTAGCGTCTGACTCTTTCCCACTAATGCCGCATTCTGTGTAACTGTTTCACACAGAGCGAGTTACAACCACCCGGCGCGCGGCGGCCGGAGATTTGAACCTACACAATCGTCTTTTTATGCAATTTTAAAATCAATGCAATGGTGCCCGCACATTGATACGCGCCGAATTGTTTGCCGTCCACCTTATAATAATAGAGATAAGGTACATACCTACATTTATTCATTTATTTATTTCAGTGTCGGCCGCCTCTGATGACGTCATCGGAAATATAAATGTAGATACATTATCTCTATTATTATAAGGTACCTTTTTCCGTGGACGGCAAAAATTCGGCGCGCTCGGCGCGTATCAATCTGCGTCCACCTTTAAGCACAAAACCGACATTTTTGTTTAACTTGGTATTGCGAACTTAGTAAAATGAAGTAGATACTTACCTACCTGAGCTATCAATAATCTATAATAGGTAAGGAAGATAAAAGCGTACTTACTAGTTTCTACTATCTTAATCTCAAAATAAAACTTTTGCAACTTCCCATAACACTTTTCCAATTCACAGTACCTAAACCCAATTAACTGCTTCAGTATAATACAGTCCATTTAAGAAGTCATCAAAATGTATGAAACCGTCGCTTTTTCGTGACCATTCGAATTTGGTCGGTTAGCCAAGAACTGAAGTTATGATTTGTTTTTCGTTTATATCTACTTAAATACGCGACATTTGAAGCTGAAATTTTCAGGATATGTATTTCAAAAGGCACTCTAATTTTTGGTATATACGCACATATCTTTAGTTGAATAGGTTTCTTGCAAAGCTATGACATTTTCAGATTTGACTTGAAGTGTTATTATTGAAAAATGCGCGTATGTACTGTCTTGAAACTTATTATACATGTAAAGAATAACAAAACGAGCCAAATACCGCTTTCAGTGAACCTCTGCGTGTTCTCATTTAAGCGCAAGGAGTTTCTTTCGAATTTTCAGGGTTGCATGATTTCTCTTAAACAGTAGATATTTATGAAAAACAAATTAGCGCACAAATACGCACAAATTAAGAGCTACTTATATATGTTTAATCCAAGGTCGCACATTCAATGGTTTCGGAGATACAAGTTTTTGCAAAACGTCAGCCCAGCAGGAAATGAAATATCTCGAAAACCCTAAGACGCACAAATTTAATTATTCGCGCACAATTATGCACAAATATAAGCTATCCGCCGATATACATTATATACCTCTCCGGTCATTCGTTTAAAAATCTTCCTGCTGGAGCACCGTCATTCCAGCAGAATTTGTTTTTCCCGTATTTTTCCTCAATGCCTACATGCACTAATTTTTTATTTCGCGCACATTTACAGCAGACTGAGCACTAATTATTCACCGAACCAATTCGCTCTAGAAGCACTTTTTTTGCCCGGCTGACGGACACTTGGAATTCTCTCGTACAACGCAATAGTGACGAAGTATTTCATTCTTTGTCTAAGCACAAAGAAATCTCTGAAGTCTAGCCAGAGATATGTCAACCAGAGGTAGATACGTCTTTGCAAAATAAAGTTGGCTACATGAACGGAAGGTAATTGACAACCGTTGATTCAGTCGGGTTCCCGACTCCTTTATGATCACCCACAAGACGTCATTTTAATAATTTTCACAGTTTTTCGCGAGATAACATGCCTTTGTGCGTATTCAGGACATGTACAAATTATACTGGAAACACATGAGGCAAAAACATAATCATTTCATTCGTAATTAACAGTGTAATTTATTTAAAATTATTTTTCAACAACAAAATTTTCAACATGTATTTTAGTTGTTTGCTAGGGGAGAATGGGGTAAAAAAATCTACAAAATTTATTTATAAAAAAAATGCAGGACAATCCACACATCGCCATTTAGCCCCAAGCTAAGTAACTAGACTTGTGTTATGGGTACTTAGACAACGGATATACTGCTTAAATACTTTTCTTTTGTAAATACATACATAAAAAACATAGAAACAACCAGACCACAGACAAATATCTAAGCATAAATACTTGTTTGAAGCGGGAATCGAACCCGCAACCCTGTGTTTGGCAGTCCGGTAGTCCGGGTGACCAATGAGCCAACTGGGTCGTTATTTGTTGGTAATTATTTGTTTCATTATTATTATTATTTATTAATGCAAAGATTCGTATGTGAGTAGGTATGTAAATGTGTGTGTATCTAAGTACGTATATTAATATACGTATATATTATGAAGTAGATAAGCTACTACTCATCCCGATATACTCGCGGAATAGGGCATGACTACGCGGATAAAATGGGGTAGGTACACCTAGGGATTAATATTGTTCATATTCGATTACATTTTACCTAGTGACGGTTTAATGAAACAAAAATGGGTTAAAATAATTAGGACTCAAAGATACGAGGATGATTGGATGCCGAATAGATATTCAAAAACGTGCTCGATGTAATTAAAAATCAATTAGTTTCATTTTAAAATAAGGTACGTAAATGAGTAAAAATTTATTTGTTATATTATTTTATTAAAAATAAATGCTAAGAATAAAAAAGTTTTGATTTAACTAATTATTTATTATTTTTATTATTCCTAATACAATTAATTTACACAATCAATTTGGTTTATGTCGAACTTCTGCCTTCCCAAATCTGAAAAATGTTCAGATTAATTGAAAAAATAAACCACCGGTCCACTGATTGCCCCATATCCCCTCAGGTACTTTCTGACATGCACGATGACGCGCATTCTAATTATAGTGACATCTCTTTCTAACATTGCTCAAGTCCCATTGTCGTGGACATTATAGAAAGAGATAACCTTCTTTTCGTTCAATTTTTTCTAGCATAAATGTAGATTTGTATATGTCATAGTTTGTGTCACATTAAAGTACTGCGAAGTTCGAACATAACCACTCTATAACTGTTACATTCTCTCTGAGTCTAGCAAACGATTTTATGATTGCACTGGCATTCCTTTTGATCTTATTCATCGAAACATCGTTCAAAGGCCCCATTTAAAAATTACCCGTTGCAGTAGCTGATCATCAATCACGGTAATCACCGATTGTCCTGTCTACGCTCCATATAATCTGATGAATTGTCCTCATTTGAAACAATAACTATGAAAAAAATCAAGTCTAATTCATTAAAGTAGAGAAATATTCCTAGGAATTTAGAATTTACTACTAGAATGTCGATAAATAGATGAGAATTATTATCCACATTAGAAATTCACCTCACAACACATTAGATTCATCGTTTTATTCTCCAGTTAAAAGCAAAATTTTAATCCCAGCTAATGCACCATCAATACATTGGATTTAGAATTGCAAAGTGAAAGTCTAGCTTTATAGAAATCGTTAACAGATATATAAAATATATATTGAGTAGATAGCTCTAAGCAAGAGGTCACAAGACATCAAATAAATTGAATACCTACCTACTTCGCAAAGATCATGATCTAAAGCTAAACAAAGTTCCATTTATTTTAAAATATTTGTACCTATAACATGGGTATCCCTGAGTAATATATACTTGTCTTAGTTTAGATAATACAAAACAATAATAACGTAAACCATTAAGAATAATGTGATACATAATTTAAAAATCTCAGTACCAATATTGCATTAAGAGCACGATAATAAAATTTACTTCAATGGCACCACATTGGATATTTCAAGCTTTCAAGCACAACTGATTTCAAATTCTTAATACTGCAAAGTTGCCACAACAAACTACAACACAGCTTTCAAATGCCATCACGTTTGAAGAAAACTTGTAACGTTTTATTCTTACATATTGAATGCGGAAGTAATTAGTTAAAAATATAAATGAACGAATGTTAGTTGATTTAAGTAGGTAGGAATCTCTAACTTACTAAATGCACTTAAAAGTATAAACTTCTGGTATCAGAAGTTAGAATGGAATGTTTTTTTTAGGGTGGAGAATCAACTGTCAACTTAGCGCATGTTCACCACAAATTACAGTTTTATTGCGTTGTATAAAAGGGTCAATCAATTATACCTGTTGTTCTTAGATCCTGTTTTATAACTATAGATCTAACCAAATGTCTGTTAGAAGCCGTTGAAACTTGTTTGCAATGCTTAAACTCGGTAACCCAAACAACAGATTTGCATTTTATAGCCTACCTATACCCCCTAGGCATTTTAGCTCTCTATTTTGCATAATAAATCAAAGTTACGTTTTAATCGTTGGATTTGTTGACAATTTGTAGTTAAAATCAATAAGTATGTAAAATAAAAAAGACGGTTCATGCATATTTTATGCGTTTCTCTGTTGAATTATGCATTAGCTTTAAATCCTTAAAGAGTTTTATGTTTGAAATATTTAGACCATCCATGTGTTAAATGACAAGGAATACGAGTACCTTACTTTGATGCTAATGAGGCTTGCCTTTTGTGTGGTTTTCTAGTCTGCATACTATTATATCAAATTCTATTGCATAATCCATAGTCGCTGAATGGCATCAAATGTCTCTATATGGTTTAAAATTGAGTCTATAGTCTGTATTTCTTTTCCTTTACTATTTTTATCATTACCAGTATATTCAAGGCCACCAAGTTGTTTCTGATCTAAATGAGCAGCTCTTGATTTCATCTTTTTTTTTGTCGATAGAATTTCAATCATTAGGTAGCTATTTATTTAAGATTTTTTTTATGATGTGTAACCCGCCCCTGTAGTGATGAAATACAAATATGAAAAATCTTAAAATCTATTGTTCAAATAGGTACTGTACTCTAGGTCAAATCTAATGAATCATATAGAATCTTGGCAAATTCACTTTCAGAAGCATGTGACGTTTAATATACAATTTGGCAATCAATACTGCCCATTGCCTGCACATTTATCATAACAGTAAGACGTTGTTATTTATTAGAGACAAATAGGGATGGCCTGCAAATGGCCCCTCATTAAGACTTCCAAGGAAAGGCGCGTGTTCCACAAAAAGATATTGGCTTGCGGACCCTGGAAGATTATAACTGGATACAACATTAATGCCACCTCATTAAGTTAATGGTGTAGCCAGGAAGATGAGTAGGTACTCGCGGAACAGGTTTAGAGAATGTCTTGACATTAAACGACAACCTTGAGTTTTGCCTTCTTATCGAGAGAAGAAAGTTTTCAAAATTTTCCAATGATAAATTTAATATTAATAGATTCTGAGGCTTGTTCTGTGTTAACGTAAACATATAACAGGATTTATTTGCCTACATTTCATCGAAAAATTATGACTTGCAGTTGTCTTACCCAGTGGTTTGTCATTTCTATGAATTTACATTTGTACCTACTAAAGTACCTAATCATCAACATGATCATTATTAATGATTGAACTCAATGACTTGAATAGCTTCTTGTAATTGATCACGATTATTTCTTTATCAAGGCCGCTAACTACAATAATTGTTTCTATTGCTTGTTCATATTATTCAAATATCACAACGCAATAGAACGTTAAATAATAAACGAAAGCCCTATTATTAATTAATCGATAGCAATGTTTAAATGTTATGTTCTCATAGTCATACATATTAAAGTGTAGCTATTTTAGCTAAAATCTAGATTCTAATTCAGGTGTTAGTTATTAAAAATACCTATGTGACGTTAATTGGCGTAATTGAACGGCAAAGTTATTACTTGCCAGCAGAAGTAATAATTGAAGAATTTTAGAAATGGCTAAAATGTTGCTATTCTATATCGTAGTTAGATAGATAGGTACTAATTTTATGTTTAATGTGTCTACTCTAACCTACTTTACCATCGATAGACATAACAGAAAGTGAAACATCAAACATTTCGAATACCTACCTCATCGAATTTGAACAATAATCATTATTGTGCGACCTAGAAATCGACACGAGTCGCCTTGTTATGTTTGCAATGAAATTTTACACGTTTAGCCTTCTAGTTTGACACATTTGAATTTGTGTTGACAGCAATAAAAGTGTACGATGCAGTGCAGCGACGATGATCTCTTTACTACTCTTATTCTCACTCGGTAACTAGTTCGCACATTACTGTCTACACCTGCGTACCTTATTTTAGAACTGACTCGGCCGTGGCTAGAGCAGCAAGGTGATTCTGGATTATTTTCATATTCTGGGTCACTAGGAGTGTGTTGTCTCAAGGACGTTATTATTCCAGTGTTCGCGGGGTCATTGCATATTTCTAATTCAAAATATGATATGACATTTGACAGTTAACATTCCCAGTTTACGTGATTGCCTATTTTTACTTTCAGAAGTTTGAACGATGACAATCGGCTTCTTCATTGTGGCACACTTTTCAGTTAGATATATGTTAGTGAAGGTTTATTAATGCAGTTGAAAGTCTGCTAAATCGTTTAAAAACAAAAGCATTTATGTCTCCTTATAGTTCAAAATTGGAATAAACGTATGCTTTCTCCTACTTGTAAATCATAAGGGCTATCAATAATCGTAAAACTTTCTTTCCGTCATAAATAAGTTATAAAAGTAATGGTTATCTCGTCTTGACAAACGAGTGGCCGTTAACTTTGGCTAATAAATTAGTGGTATTACTGTAACAACCATGTAGGTATAGTTAGGTAGGTCGTATGTCCAGGTATAGAAATTACGTGGATACATGGGATCGTTGTAGGTCATGCGGTAAAGTTATCATATTTTGTCTTGTGCCAAGAGACGTGTTTAAAAGATGATTCATTCCCAACGGCCAGAATGCAGTTTGGCCACTTTTATGTTCCGCAGATACGACATATTTGCAAACTCAACCCATAGGTACACTTAATTAGAACAGCATAACTAAACAGAACAACATCGAAATGCCGTAAGGCAATAACTGAATGAGAATGCGCAGGTTGGTATATTTTTTGCTCATGTCTCTCATACCTTTGTTTATGCCTACTACGTATGTGAACTGTACAACAATGCCATTTCATGTCAGAGTTTAATTAGATCTTTCGATTTGAACCGTTGAATTTTCTAATTCATCTTACTGGGTCTAATTTTAAAATGAACAGTGATGCGGTTTGTATTAATTATCCAACTGTAGGCACGGTTGTATTATGTGGAGACAGCACGCAAGCTATTGAATGGATTCTATTTATGAGATACGACCTTGCCGCCTCCGGAACCGATCATTAGCAGGAATTGTAGTCGAAGGAGTGCCTTTTGCAATAGAACCATTGCAAAGTCGCTATTAGTTGACGTTATAAATTGTCTCGTAGGTTGAAATGTCTATACATTATCATAGCTGTTTGAATTACTTATTCGTACTGTAAATATAGAGCGAACTCTGCATTATTTCAATGTTACAAAACATAATAAAAATCCAAAAGCAATGTTAATTTTTGAATTCCCTAAAAATAAAAATTCGTGCAAATACGATATCCTTGGTTACGGATGACAAATATCTAGACACCTATTCGCAAAACATTGACCAATTGTCAAACTTAATGCTCTGAAAATAGAGATGAAATCGATGTTTTAAGTTTGTCGGTATTAAACTGGCTAACCCACTCGCAAATTTGACAGTACACAAGGGTCGCACCCTAGCTGAATTCTCCCCTACCTTAGCTGCAACTGCAGTATTGATTAACGGCACTTGTACACATTAGAATTGTATTTCCGACACTTTTCTTGGTTAAATCTATCCTTAAAATATCTCAACTCACACTCATAGCTACATAACAAAAAGAACAATTATGTTAATCTTTGCGACCCAGATTTCTGAATGTTCACAGTTAATTAGGGTTTCCTGAATCTCGGCCAAGTGCACCCATAACAAATCTTGCTGTGACTCAAAATATTTGGAGCATATTATCCAAACAACAATATAACCACTACCTCATCTGTCACGCAAGAAATGTCGTGCCAGATGATGTATAATATTTACAGCATAATAAAAAAGATATTATTATTTTGTTAGAGACGATTATCGTAAATCAGACATATTTTTTTATCTTCCAGACTTTCACAGCTTGGTGCAACAGTCACTTGAGAAAAGCTGGCACTGGTATTGAAAACATCGACGAAGACTTCCGCAATGGCTTGAAACTCATGTTGCTGCTGGAGGTCATCTCCGGCGAAACACTGCCCAAACCCGACCGCGGCAAAATGCGTTTCCACAAGATCGCCAACGTTAACAAGGCTTTGGACTTCATTGCCTCAAAAGGTAATAATGCTAACTAAAGTTATTAAATTTTATGACATTTTTAACAAAAAAAACTTAATATCACTTTATTTTAACTTTCAGGCGTGAAATTAGTGTCCATTGGTGCCGAAGAAATTGTTGACGGCAACCTTAAGATGACTCTGGGTATGATCTGGACAATCATTCTGCGCTTCGCTATCCAAGACATCTCAGTTGAAGAAATGACCGCTAAGGTACAATTCAGTGATAAAAACAAAATAATAAGTATAAAAATTTAATTTTTCAAAGCGCTTTTCTTTCTAACCGTTCTATTATCTACATTACAGGAAGGTCTCCTTCTGTGGTGCCAGCGTAAGACCGCGCCATACAAGAACGTGAACGTCCAGAACTTCCATCTGTCGTTCAAGGATGGTCTGGCCTTCTGTGCCCTCATTCACAGGCACAGGCCTGACTTGATCGACTACAGTAAACTATCCAAGGACAACCCTCTCGAAAACTTGAACACCGCTTTCGATGTCGCCGAGAAGTACTTGGACATCCCCCGCATGTTGGACCCCGACGGTAAACGATTATTTTTACCTACAATTCTAGTATTTCAATAAAACCAGTAATTCTGCCTCGTGTAGGCGTATGTATTTAAAGATTCCAGATAAAGATAAACAATTTAAAAATATTGCAGACCTTATAAACACCCCAAAGCCGGACGAGCGCGCCATTATGACCTATGTGTCATGTTACTACCACGCCTTCCAAGGCGCGCAACAGGTATAAACAAAGAAAATGATCGATAAGAGATCGCTACCGCCGATTTAAGTGTTTGCCCCTGAAATCTTAATGCCAGGCCTTTGTGTGTCACTTATAGCATGATTCGAGTGCCTCCTCTGCTTTCCAGGATATTAGCTTCCCTGATTCACATACATCCTAGATGACGGAGTCAATATTTCAAAATATATCCAGTCATGGACCCACTTTATATTTTACTGGGGTATAATATGAAACGTATCTATGTTGTCGCAGTGATATTGTCTAGTTTAAACTAACCGATATGTAGTTTTAAGCTTTATGTTATTAACCTATTTAAGTTAAATGTTCAAATTGAAATGCTAGTGTTTTAGATCCACGCGATTAAATTATCTAGACTCACAATGGATGACCATTATAAATATTATGAATTCAGGGTAATTTATTTTAGTGTTCTAAAATAACAATAACAATTTGAGTCACAGTTTTCGGCTTCTTTATCTGAATTCTAAGCCTCAAGCTGGATCATGAACACAAGTATTTGGTAGGTTAATTGAAACATCGCATGGAAACTAACCCAATGTCGCTTGCGTACGGCTTGTCAGATCTGCAGAACACTGCGATGCCGGACGAACGGGCCGTCATGACATACGTCTCGTCATACTACCATTGCTTCTCTGGTGCTCAGAAGGTTTGTACCAACAAACATTCTTAATGCTATTTTTAAAAAAATTGTAAAGCAAAATATTCATTAAACGTCTCCATTTGTGTCGTCTCCATGTACCTAAAGAGTTGAAGCTTTAAACGATGAACTAGCTTTTTTAGTATACCCCGCTACAAACTAGAGAAATGGTCTGTAAAATGTCTAATGAACACTTTTATTTAGGCTGAAACGGCCGCGAACCGCATCTGCAAAGTTCTCAAAGTCAACCAAGAGAACGAACGCCTCATGGAAGAGTACGAACGTCTTGCCAGCGATGTAAGTAAATAAAAAATGAACTTAATCTCAATCTATTTAAACTATAATCAAATTATATTCCATAACTATAACTGATATTCATATTTTAGCTTTTGGAATGGATTCGCCGCACCATGCCGTGGTTAAACAGCCGCCAGACCGACAACTCTCTTGCTGGCTGCCAAAAGAAGCTGGAAGATTACCGTACTTACAGGTAGATTCCTCATCTAGTTTTAGTTTTACGGGGCTGTTTCCGCACTTAGCCTCATTATTTGGGCCATTAATTCCTCGTCTAATAAACTTTATTGACGTATTGAGTGTAAGTTATAAGTACCTAAACTTGTTTTAAATTTTTCTTCAGGCGTAAGCACAAGCCGCCACGTGTCGAGCAAAAAGCCAAGCTCGAAACCAACTTCAACACTCTGCAGACCAAATTGCGTCTAAGCAATCGCCCTGCCTACATGCCAACTGAAGGTAAAATGGTGTCTGTAAGTATCTATTATATTCTTTCCATCTATTACGAAAGTAAATTCAACTGACGCCACACAAGTATGCCACACACTGATGCATAAATCACTGGTCAAACAGTAATGCCTTAGTCACGTTCTTATTAAAGGTCAGACAGTTAAGAGTAAATTATTTAGACATTTAAATGGCGGAGCAAAAACGTCTTGAATTGATCTAAGTTTGTTGGTAATGCCATAATTATTTAGATACTTAGTATGGCAGTTCGAGTAAAAAACCATCAAGGTAAATTAATAAGAATTTGATTACCTGAAATATTTTGTTTTAGGACATTGCCGGTGCATGGAAGGGCCTGGAAATAGCCGAAAAGGCATTCGAAGAATGGCTTCTAAGTGAGATGATGCGCCTTGAGCGTCTTGAGTACCTGGCCCAGAAATTCAAGCACAAAGCTGACATCCACGAGGACTGGACCAGAGGTAAAAATATTGACCACAGCAACATCATTCTAATTAGCCAATCAACCGTAGGTATTACATACTATTGTTAATGCCACAGGCAAAGAAGAGATGCTTCAATCACAGGACTTCCGTCAATGCAAGCTGAATGACATCAAAGCTCTGAAGAAGAAGCACGAGGCCTTCGAATCTGACCTTGCTGCGCACCAAGACCGCGTTGAGCAAATCGCAGCTATTGCACAGGAGTTGAAGTAAGAATCAGATCACAACTTGAAATACGCTGAAAGGAATTCGCTTAGCAGCTATTTATCACTTATCCCATTGCATTTTACAGCACCCTGGAGTACCATGATGTGGCGACCGTCAACGCGCGTTGCCAACGTATCTGCTCACAATGGGACAGACTAGGCGCGCTAACCCAGCGCCGGCGCCACGCTCTCGACGACGCTGAACGAGTGCTGGAGCAAATCGACCTGCTTCACCTCGAATTCGCAAAACGTGCCGCTCCTTTCAACAACTGGTAAGTAGTAAACCGCACAAAAATCGGTTTAGGAACACGATACTACGTACAAATATGCAACCAACTTAAAACATCCCTCTAAAAGCAAAAACCTTTTTAAAGGTTGGACGGCACCCGCGAGGACCTCGTGGATATGTTTATTGTCCACACCATCGAAGAAATTTCCGGCCTCATGGACGCACACGCTCGCTTCAAGGCGACTCTCGGCGAGGCTGACAAGGAATACCAGGTAAATATTGAAAGCCAATCGCTAAATGAGACTTCCTGCTCTTTTCCCCTTGTGGAGTCTTTGTCGTTCATTCCACTCTGCCTGGACCTGCTTTTTCGCAATCCTAATGACTAATTACTATTTCCAGGCGATAGTTAACCTGGTCCACCAAGTCGAGTCGATTGTCAAGCAGCACCAGATTCCTGGAGGTTTGGAAAACCCTTACACTACTCTTACAGCTCACGTAAGTTTTAAAATTATTATCAAATTAGTTGGCAATTATACCTATCTACTTAAAAATCTAAAACTATGTTTTATTTCTCCAGGAACTGAACCGCAAGTGGTCCGACGTAAGGCAGTTGGTGCCTCAGCGCGACGGCACTTTGGCTGCGGAACTCCGCAAGCAACAGAACAACGAAAACCTGAGGCGTCAATTCGCCGAGAAGGCTAACGCTGTCGGACCTTGGATCGAAAGGCAAATGGACGCCGTCACCGCCATCGGAATGGGTCTCCAGGTCAGGAACAAAACTGACTTTAAATTAATATATAATAGGAAGATTAAACTATGCCGATGGTATCTTTATAATTCTAATTTCTTTGCAGGGATCTCTGGAAGATCAACTCCGTCGTCTCAAAGAGTACGAAACAGGCGTCTACGCTTACAAACCACACATCGAGGAACTTGAACGCATTCACCAGGCAGTACAAGAGGGCATGATCTTTGAGAACAGGTTACACAATGATGCAAATAATAGTAAAAATTGCGTAGGCTTTCCAGAATACTAAGTGACATGTTATTTATTCAGGTATTCACAATACACAATGGAAACACTTCGCGTGGGCTGGGAACAGCTGCTCACCTCAATCAACCGCACAATCAACGAGGTCGAGAACCAGATTCTTACACGTGACTCCAAGGGCATCACGCAGGAACAGCTCACCGAGTTCCGTGGCTCCTTCAACCACTTCGACAAGAACCGCACCGGTAAGCTTTCCCATAAAACTAATAAATTTTAATTTGCACTTCTGTTAGATTTGCCAAGTGCATAGAAATCATCGCATCTCTCGTATCACTCGCTCGCTGTTTCAAAAACTTTCTTATACAATTTTAAATAATTATAATGATAGAATTTTCCGCCACAAGCACTTAAGTAAAGATATTGTTTTGTACTGCAGGCCGCTTAGCACCTGAAGAGCTGAAATCGTGCCTGGTATCACTCGGCTACAGCATCGGTAAAGACAGACAAGGAGAACTTGACTTCCAACGCATTTTGGCTGTTGTAGACCCCAACAATACAGGTAAATCAGTCTAAACTATTTGATTAGACTGTGCTTTATGGTATTCTCTGGTGCTTCTCTTATCCGTGTGTTTTCGTATTTTCAGGTTACGTATCGTTTGACTCGTTCTTGGACTTCATGACTAGGGAATCGACAGACACTGACACAGCTGAACAAGTCATCGACAGCTTTAGGATCTTAGCTGGTGACAAGGTAAATGATGCTCATTTCATGTAGATTTAAATCATTGTTGTATCCGCATGATGACAAGTGTCCAGATGCAAAAACAAACAAGCTTGACCACCATGACTCCAGAACTAAAAGCTTCGTTAAAACATGACCTTCTGTATTCCAGCCCTACATAACCGCAGAGGAGCTAAGACGTGAACTGCCTCCTGACCAGGCGGAATACTGCGTGGCGCGTATGCCTCCATTCAGAGGCGTCGGAGCGCCTGCGGGTGCTCTGGACTACATGGCCTTCTCTACCGCATTATACGGCGAAACCGATCTTTAAGGTAACGCAAATCAAATTTTATATTACACAAATTAAATCCCTCCAAAAGAAAATCACTGTAAATGATAACAATGTTTTTTCTGTTTGGCCTACACCCAACCTGTATTGGACAAATGCCCATTGAACTTCTGTTTTGCTATTAATAGATGAAATACTAAACCACATTTTACTCAGATGTAGGTCACAGGATCTCTACTCTAAAGTCGAACTGAGGGAATCTACTGAAGGAAGGAAGATCAGCGTTCGGTCACTGCGCTCAATACTAACATAGGCCAGAGACACTGAGCAGGATCGACGCTACACATTCAAAGATTGTTTATCTTACATTTATCTCGCCCTAAACATTAGATCAATGTCAATTAAACAATCTTTGCTTAGTTATAATGAAATAGTAATTTTTTATGTGCAATTTTCAAACCAAAAAATGCCATTAACTTTCGTACAATAAACTATTTATTGGCTCAAATAAAAACACCATGTTTTTACCACAACACTACTATTATTAGGTATTTTTAACTTTTTATATAAAATTCTCAGGGAAGTCACAAAAATATTATTTATAAGATATAAAATGGTGCTAATATTAGGCTTGACTAATGTCTGACACCAAATTAAGACTCATTCAGATTATGAGAATGTTTTTTTTTTGTTATATTTTTTATTTATAAGCATATTTATAAAAATATCAATGTTTAATTTACTGCCATTAGTAAATAGTATATCAATGGTAGATATATTTTTTTCTAAATCTAATTTTCTATGCAGGTAGGTGTCACTTTAAATTATTTTCTATTAATAGATGCCATAGCTTGCCTGCAACTATTTATTTATCATTTTTTTTATAATTTATCGTTTTTAAGAGTATTTTAAAGTGAGTACTCAAAATAAATGATCTGCCATAATAATGTTGTCTTTTAATATTGACTGTGTTGTTAATTCATACAATTATGGTGAAGAATCGAGGTACGTAGAGTAAGCATAGAACAAGTTCCCAAAAGTATGATACTTTGATACTTATACTAACTCGAATGTACAGCTAATTTAATAAAGAGCTATTAAATTATTAAATTGCTTTTATTATACAACCCTTATAACTATAAATAGCTATTTGAGAGGGGTTATCACCATATGAGTGCACTCAGGATTCATCAACTCGGATGCTCGTAATTTATTCACTCAGACATTGTAATTCCATCTGAGTGGGCTCAGATGCACTTCAACTCACATGGTGATAACCCCTTAAAACAAATTACTTTTTTAAACCAAGCCTATTCTAATAAAGCTATCTACAGAGATTTGAAATGCCAAAACTATCTCATTGGAAACAATTTTTTTAAACCCAGTAGGTCTAATAAAAATGACTATTAAATTAGACAAATAACAAACATTTTCATAATATCATTATAATGAAAAAATAAATGATCATTTCATAGATCATACAACAAATTGAATTGAAACAACTAAATAAAAATTAAATTAAATTATGTACCTATTTTTTTTCTTCTTTCTTCTCTTCAGTTGTTAGAAGTGCACTTTTGATACCGACCTTCTTTAGTTCCTCGACTAGTTCACCGTTTTGATGCATTTGTAACATAATGTCGCAACCACCGACAAACTCACCGTTTATGAATACTTGAGGTATTGTAGGCCAGTTCGAATAATCTTTGATACCTGGAATTAATAAATTACAGATTTAATAACAGCATTGCTAAAATTAAATATATAATATTGTATGTCATTATGCCAGCTGCCTGGTGGAAAGACGACATTGTAGCGGTTGTACATAGTCAGTGGATGGAGGCGGCTCAGAACCGTCGTTGTGGCGTCGTTTGGGGGAAGCCTGTGTTTAGAAGTGGACGTGTATGAGCTGATATGATGATTGTATGTCATTGCACACAACATTATCTAGCCACAATCTAAGCAACTGCACATGTAATATGGGTGCCAGACAATAGATAGAATACTTTTTAGCATTCCATACCCAAAGGGTATGGCCCGTCTGACTGTCACCAGGCTGTATCTTATGAACCGGCTAGACAGTTGACATTTTCACGGATGTTGTATTTCTGTTGCCGCGATAACAACAAATACTAAAAACTAATAGTACAGAACATTTCGAGCACAAGTCCGACTCACACTTGGCCTGTTTTTCTACTCTTTTATCTTTATAATCTTTCGACTACAGACAGGCAAAGTGTGTACACTGCCGAAGGGGGTATTAGTATTTGTGAAGCTAACGGGTGTTTGCCCACTGCACTAAAGTGTGTTAAACTTAGATTAGTGGGAGACTGCGAAATCATAACCGAAACTTTTAGTATAGTAAGTAAAAATAATACTATACCGCATCAATTCCAAGTGGAAAAAGTGAGATGATGATTTATAAAGACAAATTATGTAACAATCTCTACTAGAATGATAATAGATTACATTTATGACAACCATAATAGAAACATCCTTTAGGATGTATGGCGTATTTAGGTCTCTTGAATGTAAGGCATAGTGATATTAATTTGACTGTTGTGACATAAGCAACGGTGATCATTTCACAAAGAGGTTATTCGACTCATAAGCGATAACCGAGGGTTTTTAGAAATGCACATAGCATTGGGATCTTCGTAGATTAAAACATAGACTGCTTAATAAAATAAACAAAGGCTTTATCAAGGAATTACAAAGATTTGATAGATACCTTGTCGGAGGGTTTCGTCCGATAAAACGTCATGACTTTCATAGGGAACCGCATGCATTCTCATGATCTGAACAACGGCATTACTGAAGCCACATCTTGGAGCGTCTGGAACACCCTTCATAAACACTACCACCTTTTTACTTTTCACAATAGTGTCAATTTTATCTTTGATAGGAGCCTCGGCGAAAGTGCGGCATGATAGTTTGAAAGTATTGTTGTAAATTGGTAGCAAACTTCTCAAGATATTGTTCATTATGACTGCCGGTTATCAGGTCAGCTGCAGTTGAAGATTTGATCTTTTCTTCTGAGTTTCTTCTATTTCTTTATTTATAACGAAAAATTTTACTCGACAAAAATCGTCAAAAATTTTTTTTTGTTTCATCGAACTTTTACCACAGATTAAAAAACCATTCATTCGTTCATTCAACAAACTTTTGCGGTCGCACACTGGTGATTTAATTATTTACGACTACTTTGGCCAGTTGGCCACCGGAAGTTCAGCGAAATAGTTTTATAATCGTTTTTATGTTGTCATGTTGCTCAAACAACGATCAATATCTTTTTAATCTGTGAAGGGACTCACTCACTAAAAACAAAAAATAAAAAAGTTTGCTTTTTGCTTGCTTGTAGATTTTCAATTCTCGTTGTGATTCCTTTCTTTTCTGAAGCTGTATCAAAGAATGGAGAATGCTGAAGAAATATTCCACTTTCTCGAAGACTTCTCAAACCGAAAACCCAAGACCATTCCGCAAGAACTAAACGATTACTTGGCATACGTTGCTCGAACCGGGGACCCTGTCTACCAATGGTGTCATGTGAAGAGTTTATTCAAAGAAAAGTTGATAAATGTGATCACCGACTTCTATGAAACGACTCCAGGTATCGATATTCCACCTTATCCTAACGTAGACCCTTTCAATTACGACGTAATGAAGAACAGTTTGATAGAGAGGCTAGATTCTTTTACTTCGGCACCATTCACTGTTCAGAGAATATGCGAGCTGCTGACGTACCCTCGGAAGCAGTACAATCGCGTCGATAAGTTCATGAGGGCCATAGAGAAGAACATCTTAGTTGTAAGCACTAGGGAGCCTGGAATACAAAGACATTCTGAAACAGAAAATGGAGAAACGAACGAGCCAATCGTGAATGGCTCGGATAGTAATTCTGAATATAATGTTGATGTAGAGATGGAAGACATGTCTTGGAAAGAGAATCATGACAAACAGACAACCAGCGAACCACAGCCTGGATCATCGGAAAAAATATCAGATGATGAAATGAAAAGAATGATTATTTTGAATGACAATATTAAAGCCCGGCTCAAAGCTAAACAGGAGACTTCTATGGAGGTTCAAGATAAAAGTGTCACCGAGTATGAATCAGTAACTCCACCAGAATTGAATGTGACGTCAGATGACTCACCTGACCCTAAACCACACAGTGACTCACCAACTCATGAACCAGAAGTCTCAGAAGTCAAGCCACTCACTGAAAATGAGGAAAAACCCGAGCCTCCTGAAGAGACTCCACCAGCAGACACTGTACCGATAGCTGAAACTAAAACAGAATCAGATGTAGAGATGAAGACTGAAACTAACACTCTAGTTATACCAGAGATCAAAGTTGACGATGCAGAGATGACAGAACAAAAGTTACTTGAACAGGCAAATTCAGAGAACATCGCTAAAACCTCCGAAACAGTAACGCCTGTTGAAACCAAGCCAGACCCAGAACCAGAGATACCGAAAAGTCCACAAGAAGTACCACAAGTCATTGATGAAAGCAGTTCAGACTCAAAGGAGGAACATGAAAGTAAACCCCTCCTCATATCTGAAGTTTCCACATCGAGTGAGGAAAGTTCTTCGTCAAGTGACAACACTGATGGTAACAGCAATTCACCTAAAACAGACGAAAGTCACGTAGAAATTCAAGAAGTTGACACAAATGTTCCAGAAAAAACAGACCCCAAACTTCCCGAACCAAATACAACTGAAGTAAAAGAAGAAACTAAACCTATTGAAGAAACGGAAACACCAAAAATAGAGTCTGAAAACTATTCTATATCAGATGTCAGTTCTGAACTACCGCAGCCAAGTGAACCAGTTACATCCACAGATGTCGCTGTTGAAGAGAAACCAACAGAAAAAATAGATGAGACTCCTAAACCTGTAGATGAGACAATTAAAGTGGAAGATAAGGCTGAAACTCCTGAGATAAGTACGGAAAGTAAGGAATCTTAATTGTATTCAATATGTAATTCAATTAGTAATGTTGTAAGCTGTAATTTTGAAGGTCTTGATGACTTGCTACTGATTATTATCAATTTAGATTGATAAGATGTCCAAATGTATTATGAAAAACTGGATATAGCTGACTAACAGTCAAAAACAATAACCCTATCTTACTTGTCCCAGTCAGTCACTAATATCATTTCTATCACTTAGGCTGCAGTTCGAAATGGACATATAGATAGCATTTATTAGTACCCTTGTGCTAGTTAGTACTGGAAACGCTGGTCATTCAATACTCATTCACGTTCCCATTGTGTGACGTCATTGTCACGTTCCCGAAGTGTGACGTCATTGTCACGTTCCCGAAGTGTGACGTCATTGTCACGTTCCGGTGACATAAACGTGAAAATGACAGAAATCATATCAGCAACTGATTGGAGCAAGTTGGATAGGGTTATTGATTTGGACTGTAGGCTGAGCAAGTCATAATATCGATAGATTATTTGAGTAAGTAGCTGGTTCTATGACAGGCCTTAAAACCAACTAGTATAATATTTAAAGATAACTAAGGACAATTTAATCGATAAACTGTGTTGCATTTAAATTATTATTTCCAAAACAGTACTTATTGCATTCGCTTCTTTATTGTATTTCTGACCATTGAGGACATTTAAGAAATAGGTTTGTGCTGATAAATGTGTGTGTAGTGTAGTGTACACCTACCATTGTTTTATCATTGTAGAACATGCTAGATGTGGTCGTGGAATGGTGATTTATCTAACAGGAATTAATTTTATAAAAACACATCAGAAGGCTCTTCGGCAATTCTCGTAAATGTAATTGTTCAAATTACATTGCTATATCATTGCGATTGCATTTCGATTACAAAAAATTGCATTTCGATTAAATAAAAGTATTCTTGAGAACACCAAAACATGACTTTAAGGGTATTTTTAAGCTATTTTGTGTTTTTTGTAATTGAAATGCAATCGTATTGAAATGCAATGTAATTTTAACGATGTTATTTACGAGAATTGGCCTTCTGTCCATTTTCCACTTTGAATTTTATAGTGGTTAACTGGACAGAAGATTCCATATGCCCGACTTTCTATATTTTAAAATAAATTCCAGAACCTAATCTACCTAGTTTGACCACAAGTAGGCATGTAACAGTAGGAAATTATATAAAATGATCATAATTTGTCGTATTTTTTTATAAGTAGATGAGTATCTAAGTTTAATGTGAAATAAAACAATGAATTTAAACGATTTTCGTCTTTTATCATAATCAAAAAACAATTCTATAAGTAACAATATTTCGAAAATTAAAGCACCTATTTTACAAAATTAGACTTAAATTTTAATACAGTTCTGTACTAAACTAATTTATCACAAATACCTTACAAACATCCCCTACTAGAATTTACTTAAGTAAGTATTAGTTTTTTTAAACAAATTATTTAAATTCTATACGTATTTGTTATTTATGTTTATACGTCTTTTTCAAAAATGATTCTCAGATTTAGAGAGAATTTAATTTATTGCTTGTTAAAAAACTAAACGATCTAGTAGGGGCCTAGGTACAATCTTAAACTATATATACAAACCTACATAGCTATATTAAAACCTACAATAAAAACCTAATAACAAATTAAGTACCTTACCTACCACCTACAGTGAATCATTAACGTCGTGACCTAAAAAAGGATCTAATGAGCATAAAAAGATTAACTCTAGGAATAGAGCTAATAAGGAACTATTGGATTAGTGACAACTCACGTTCATTATAATCCAAGTCTGTACTCTGTAGAATCCAGTTAATTAGCTAATAGGACTGACCTTGCGCCATTTTGTGACGCAAAAGGAATTAAGTTAGACTACCCTCCGAAAAAAATCACGCTATTTACCGCAGTTCTGTAACACAGGGTTTCTTTACGTAGGTGTACACTCACTCATAATTAAAATTCTGCGTCTATAATAGGGCTTACTAAAAAAAGACTAGTTTTTGTGTCTCAAAAATGGCAGCATCTATCTATCTTTCTCAACTATCTCATACCACTGAAAGTTGTTCTATGAGGAGTACAAATTAATTTTGTAATGGTGTAAAAATTCTATTTCATTGATTATTTCTTTGGTCCGCATTATTTTGACCCAGAGGGTAGTACGAGAACGCGCCAAGGCGCTAGCGATTCTGAACACGTTTAGAAAAAAAAGCTTATTTAGTCAGGCCCATTCCCATTTGTATCAAACCCACATAATAATTTTTAATTACAATGCGGCCTCGGTCTTAGTTTTTCAGTTGTGACTTCACAAGATGGCGCTAGCTCAATTCCATTATTAATTCAAATGGCATTATACTTATTACCTAAACAACACAATCAATGTTTCTTCGAACCCAACACTTTGAGTTCATTCCTCATAATTTTACCAGCTACGTTCCTAGGTATAGAATCAACAAACACTACGCCTCCTTCGAGATGTTTGTACCTCGTCAGTTTCTCTGCTACTTGGTCGTAGACCTGCTTCTCAGTTAGTTTATGGTTAGGTTTTAATACGACGAAGGCTTTGGGTAGCTCGCCGGCGAGGGCGTCTGGTACGCCTACAACGGCAACGTCTGCTACTTCTGGCCGCTCCATTATAACGCTTTCTAATTCAGTTGGTGACACCTGTAAACATTTAATTACTTAGGTAAATATTAGCTACTACCATTTATCTAAGTATAGGATTAGGCTGAAAATCTATCCACCTCACTCTAAAATTAGGTTTAAGTACTACGAAAAAAAAGACTTGTTTCAGATACCTACCTCAATAGATGGCAGCAGTAAGTATTAAAGTTAAGTAAAAAAACCAAATGGTTGTCTGTATAAAGTTGGTTTATGGACGCATTAATAACGTCATAAGAAAACGATGAAAAATCGAGTTTTTTTTTTTGTTATTACTTTATATATCTTTTTCTTTTTTTCTTAATATTTATAAGTCTTCTATTCGTCACTCGTCACCATAACACAAGCCCAGATGAGCGATATCATTATTAAATACTCTGTTTCCTGACGCGTCATGGTCATGTTGCCATGACGCAATGACGTCACGCGTTTAGAACGACGCGACGTCCACCTTTTTTTATTTTTTTAACGTTTTTTTTTTCGTTTTTTTTTACAATAAAATATATTCCCCATTAACATACCTGGTTACCCTTAACCTTGATAAGTTCCTTAGTTCTATCGACAATGTAGAAGTAATGCTCCTCATCGTAGTAAGCCACGTCGCCAGTGTGAAGCCAACCTTCACTGTCTACAGTCTCTTTAGTGGCTGCTTCGTTGTTCCAATATCCTTTCATTACCTGAAACATTACAAGATAAGATGATGAAGATTTTACTATGAACTCCCAAATTGCACAAGGACGATTCGTCTTTTTTATCCTATTGTAATTTTTACCCGGTTTTACGGTTGGTGATTTTTTTTACGGCGGCAATGGTTTTTAATGGCTGTGTTCACACGAATCACGTAAAATTACGGATACTACACGTCTTAGTTGCCTAACGTCATTAAAACACGACTTTATTTAGGTATTTATTGCATGCCCGCAATAGGTAAATTGTTGTTACTTAATTTTAAAACTACCTACCATCGATTGTAGCAAAATATAAGCAATAAATAAACATTCTTATTCTTGGGAGTTAAGTTCGCGGGAAGCCGTTAGACGCAGAGGGCATCGCATGCGACTGAAACCATTGTTAAATAATACTACGTAATTTTTATCTCAATGACTGAAACTCTGTCTTTGGGGGACGCCTATGTTCAGTAGACGATATCGCATTCGTGAAGTTTGCACACGAATGCGATATCGTCACATCGACACTGTTGTCGTTTACATCCATTGCATCCATTCGTACGAACGCGTATCAAAATCCCAACAAGTTCGGATTGTGTTCGGAAGTCGTAAGTAAACGTACGTTCACGTACGACTAATTCGTATGCAGTCTGCGCGCTTCCATAGTACTTAAAAGGATGGGATTGTTCGTACGTCTTCGTACGTTGACGCACGAATGAAATTCGAACGAAAACGTATCCAAAGTGCGCGTGGCCTTATGCTAGTGATGATGGGGGTAGGTACCTAATTTTAGCGGGCTGTTTTTTCACGGTAGGTACGTGAAAGGAGTGCTTTCCTCCCAAAAGCATTTTGAAGACTAGCAAAGGTAAGACCGATGCTTAAATTTTATAAGGGATTTTATATGTACCTATAGAAAGGAAATTAAAAAAAAAAAACAGCGCACTCCGGGAGTGAAGGCAGAAGTAAAAACTGTATATCTGTGTAAAATCTCATCTATCGTCGTCGTCGTATTTGTCGTCCGTCAATAGTCGTCCGACATTTGTCGTCCGTCAATAGTCGTCCGACATTTGTCGTCCGTCAATAGTCGTCCGTTAAAAAATACCATATGTACGTCTTAATACACTCACAGCCAAATTAAAAAACTGTATATCTGTGTAAAATCTCATCTGTCGCGAGAAAATCTGTCGTCTGTCGCGAGAACGGCTGAAAATGCTCACCCACAAAAGTGCCCAACGCGCCATAAGAAGTTTTCACTTCAAAAAAAACAATTGACAACCAATTTCCCGCCATTTTTTTTTCGATTTTAACCAATGACAATATTAGAACTTTTACTTTTAAAAATAGAACTTTCGCATTTTAAACATTTATTAGCGGTGCAAAACTTTCCGTATGCCTCTACCTAACTTCGTAAATTGGTAAAAATGCAGAGTCGCGGGCAATATTATGCATGTACGGCTATATTATGCATGTATTATACATATAAACCTTCCTCTTGAATCACTCTATCTATTAAAAACAACCGCATCAAAATCCGTTGCGTAGTTTTAAAGATCTAAGCATACATAGGGACGGCGAAAAGTGACTTTATTTTATACTATGTAGTGAAGTGATTCTACGTGTGTGTATGTCACTGAACTCCTCTTATACAGCTGGACAGATTTGAATGATTTTTTTTTGAATGCGTTTTCGTAGCGCCCTGGGCCTATATTCACTAAGGTTCAAATCGTTGGGCGCGCGTGATTAGGGGCGGAGGGGGGGCGGATTAGATTCACAAATCAGCCCGGTTTTTTTTCTTAGATGAAGTAGGACCTGAAAACGCCTATCCCTTTCCCACGCGCGTTCCGCGCGATGACTCTATCCCTTCTCCACGCGCGCCGCGAAAAGGCCATTTTAGTTGTTTTATGTAGGTACTTACCACCCTCTGGTACCCAAGAGATGGGAAACGAAGTAGAGGTCGCCAAATCAAGAGATGGGAGGATGACCTAAAACTGACAGTCGGCCCTTTCTGGTCCAGAGTGGCTAGAGATAGGACACATTGGAAGGAGTTGGAGGAGGCCTATGCCAAAAGGCACACCGAACTTAGGGATTTTCTATAACAAAATTACCTATTTAAAACATCAATAATTGTACAACCTAAGTTGGGAATAAAAGGCTTATATATATATATATATATATATATACCTAATTAAAAGACTAACATCTATTTTAGTGAAAAATCATCTGTAGGTACTACCTACCTTATGGAATTTGATGTAAAGTTTATGAAAATATTGTACTTGTTTTTTCTTTACAAATGCTCAAATAAATGACGATTTTTTGTCTATCAAGGCAAATCCCTCTAATCGTGTTTCGAAGTGTATGACAATACAAAGTATTTCTTCACCTTTACGACAGAAGGAATAACATTCTATGGATTTTAGCGATTGATACCCAAAAACTGATTCTAAGACACCTCTATCGCGCTTTGCCGTGACGATTAATATTACCATAGAATTAATACAAACCTGAGGCCCCCTCAACTGCAGCTCCCCAGATTGATGTACTCCCAACGAATCGCCTGTTGTAAGCGAAACGATCCGGGCCTGCGTACTCGATACCAGCTGTCCCACTGACCCGATTTTGTTGTACGGGTATACGTACGGGGTCATCAGGGTCACGGGAGAACTCTCCGTCATGCCGTACCCTGGAAACGAAAGGGAAAGTCGAATATCAAAAAGTAGCTGCGCCCCGCGGTTTCACCCGCGTAAGTCCCGATCCCGTGGGAATATCGGGATAAAAAGTAGACTACCTATAGCCTTCGTCGATAAATGGACTATGCAACACAAAAATAATTTTTCAATTCGAACCAGTAGTTCCTGAGATAAGCGCGTTCAAACAAACAAAAAAAACTCTTCAGTTTTATAATATAAGTATTATATACCTAGTATAGATAGATCCTTCTTGTCATTGTGTGCATTCTGAATTTATGAACTCTACGTTATTTTAACTATCTATTTTTCGATACGCTGTCTTTTGTAGTTAGGTATTTTTAGTATAGTTTCACTTGAACGGTATTCAAGGGATTCAAGTCTCGTCTCAGTTGCAATTTTTGAAACCGCATTTTTCCTTTAAAATATTTTCAGATAGCCCAGTGCAGGCCATGCACTTTAAAAAATACAAAAACACAGACAATAATGATACGGAACCCATCATGCGCGAGTTGGACTCGCAGAGTCTGAGTAGGTAATAGGGTTCCGTTTATACCCTTAACAAATAGTAAAAACAGAATAAAATATAATATTACTACGGAACCCTTCGTGCATGAGTCAGACTCGCCCTTGGTCGATATTTTAATTTATTGACCTACAATTTTAACCTAAGTAGGTAATTGAATTTATTTATTTATTTTAAAATATTTTTATATGACGTACTGTTCTTGTGGGTTAATGGTTGCCTGAACAAATAATTATTTTATTATCTTTGTATTACAAGTTTCTATAAATAGGTATCTATTGTAGTAGTATGTCAGAAATATAGATTATTTATTGTTTTTCTAATTCATTTTATTTTTCTAAGGTAAATATTTTTATAAAAACAAACTGAAACAAAATAGGTAAGTATATATAGGTACTTACCACTTTAGAAAATTATAAAAAAAAACAAATCTAATCACTACATAGTATAAAATAAAGTCGCTTTCTCTGTCCCTATTTCCCTTTGTATGCTTAAATCTTTAAAACTACGCGGTTTTTTTAATAGATAGAGTGATTCAAGAGGAAGGTTTATATTATGTATATCATCATCTTCCTGCCCTTATCCCAATTTATTTGGGGTCGGCGCAGTATGTCTTTTTCTTCCATTCACTCCTATTAGTCGTCATCTCATCGTTCACATTCATCTCTCTCATGTCTTGTCTCACGCAGTCCATCCATCTTTTCTTCGGTCGTCCTCTTCCTCTCCATCCCTCTACATTCATATTCATCACTCTTCTTGTCACATGCGTCTCCTCTCTTCTCATCACATGTCCATACCAACTTAAACGGTTCCCTTTTACTTTTTCAGTAATCGGTGCTACTTTCAGGCTTCCTCTAATATACTCATTCCTTATTTTATCCATCCTCGTTACTCCACACATCCATCTCAACATTCTCATCTCCGCTGCATGCAATCTTCTCTCATCCTTCTTCTTCACGGCCCAGCATTCCGATCCATACATGACGACAGGTCTTATCACGGTTTTATAGATTTTACCCTTCAGTTTAAGGGGCATCCGTGGATCACAGGTGGTTGCTGTGACCTGTCGCCATTTCAACCATCCAGAGTTAATCCGATGTACAACGTCCCGGTCAATATCACCATCGCCTTGCACGAGTGACCCGAGATACCGAAAGTCGGAGCAGACCGGTAATGGCATTCCCGTAAGGGTTACAGGCATAGGACTGGAGAGACCGCCGAAGTCACAGAATAGATATTCTGTTTTGCTTCTACTGACTTTCAGGCCAACATTCTCCAGTCGTTGCCGCCATTCCTCCAATCTACTCTGAACCTCTAGGCCACTCTCAGCGGCCAGCACAATGTCATCGGCGAACAGCATGCACCAGGGTGCCTCCTCCTGAATGTCCAACGTTAGAGCGTCCAATATCATCAGGAAGAGGTACGGACTGAGAGCCGACCCTTGGTGCAAGCCTACAGCCACATTGAAGCTGGCCGTGGTACCAACTGCGGATCGGATTTGGGTACTGCATCTGTTGTACATCGCTCGGACCAGCCTCACATACTTCTCTGGCATTCCTTTCGCTCTAAGGGCCCACCACAAAACCTCACGGGGTACCCGGTCGTATGCTTTCTCAAGGTCGATAAACACCATATGCAAGTTTTTGTGTGCATTTTTGTATTTTTCGCACAGCTGGCGTATTGTGAAAATAGCATCAGTTGTTCCCCGACCAGGCATAAACCCGAATTGGTTTTGCGAAATTTCACTCTCTTCTCTCATTCTTTTCTCAATTACTCTCTCCCACGCTTTCATACTATGTGACATTAGCTTTATTCCTCTATAATTGTTGCACTCTAGCACATCCCCTTTGTTTTTGAAGATGGGCACCAATAAGCTGTTGCACCATTCATCAGGTACTGCTTCTTCTTGCAACAACTTATTGAAAAATAAAGCCAACCACTTCCATCCATCCTCTCGTAATAGCTTCCATACTTCTACTGGTATTCCATCAGGTCCTACTGCTTTTCCATTCTTCATTCCGTTTATAGCTCCTTTCACCTCATCCATACTAATATTTCTCACCAACCCCAAATCTCTGGGTTTTTGGTCAAGCACGCCACTCCAGTCATTTTCTTCATTCATCAATCTTTCAAAATAACTTTTCCATCTGTTCTTAATTTGGACATCGTCTGACAAAACTTCACCTGCTTCATCCCGCACACATTTTATTTGAGTTACATCCCTCGTCTTTCTTTCTCTTGCCTTAGTGAGTCGGTAGAGCTGTTTCTGACCGGCTGGGGTATCCAAGGTGTCATATAAGTGGTCCTGTACTTTTGCCTTTGCTACAGCCACGGCTTTTTTGGCTTTTTTCTTCCATACGTCGTATTCTGCTTTCTTTGCTGTTCTCAGACTTACATTCTCTTCTTTCACATTCTGCCACTCTTTGAATTTCATCTTCTTTTCTTTGAGTACACTTTGTACTTCTTCCGACCACCACCATGTATCTCTATCTATCACTCCTTTCCCTTTCGACTCTCCCAATACATTCCTTGCCACATCTCTGATACATTCGGCCATGTCATTCCAACATTCATTCACACTTCGCTCTTCCATGTCACCCATTTCCATAATTTTCTCTACTACCTGCTTCCTAAATTCTCCCGCACACTCTTCTTTATCCAATGTATGCCACTTTATTTTAGGAGGAGGGCGTTCCTTATATCCGCTGGTTTTTATCTTGTTGGGACACTAAGGCTTCTCCTGGTAGCACCTTGCAATCCTTTACGCAGTTCAGATTGTTGCGCCTGACAAGTAGATAGTCAATTTGCGTAGTGTGCTGACCACTTTTGTAGGTTATTAAATGACTATTTTTTTTCTGGAACCACGTATTCGCTATAGCCAGGTCGAAAGCTAAAGCCGATTGCAAAAGGGTTTCGCCCTCGTCGTTCTGGACACCAAACCCCCATCCTCCATGCACTCTTTCGTAATTATCTCTCACTCTTCCCACATGCCCATTAAAATCAGCCCCAATATATACTTCTTCATGTGCTGGAATATCCATCATCATACTGTCAAAATCCTCCCAAAACGTTTCTTTCAAACTATCATCACAGCCTGCCTGCGGTGCATATGCACTTATAACATTCATCACCACATTCTCCATCATTATCTTCACACATATCAGTCTATCACACCTTCTTTTAACGTCCATCACACATTCTTTCAATTTACTATCTAAGATGATTCCAACACCATTCTTCTTACCATCACTTCCACAATAGAAAAATTTGTATCCCTCGCCAATCTCTCTAGCCTTCGTTCCTTTCCACCTTGTTTCCTGCAGACATGCTACATTTATTCTTCGTCTCTTCAATACATCCGCTAACTCTCTGGCTTTTCCAGTCATAGTCCCTACATTCCAACTAGCATACCTCAATCTCACTTCCCGAGCTCGCTTCTTACGTTGCCCCCGCCCGTGGTGGTGCAACAACCCTCGTCCATTTCCCACAGAGGCCGGGTGCTGCCCCCGCGCGTCGCCTGCGGGGTACGCCCTAGCCCAAACGCGCTTCCTTATATCTTTATCCATACTACAAAATGTTTTGGCAATCTTTTTATGGCCGGCCGCCTGCCTGACACCCACCCTCCTTGGGAATGCTATTGTTGCGATGGTTTACCCGCCACCGCGCGGAGGACCCCAGGTACGATGGTCTGCTTAAGGTCTTTCAATCCCTTAGTCGCCTTCTACGACACCCATGGGAAGATATGGGGTAGCCCTATTCTATGCCGAGGCTACGCGGCTATTAAGGCGGAAGGTTTATATGTATAATACATGCATAATATAGCCGTGCGAAGCCGGGACGGGTCGCTAGTTAATTATATTAAAAAGTACCTACTTAAATAAAAATAAAAACCTAGGTATTCAAATTATTACAAAAACCTAAACCTAGAAGACTCGTTATCCACTAACGGCGGCGGTAGGCGACGGTAGGGTTAGGGCCTCAGAGAAAGAAGGAATCTAATGACGATTTATTATTTAATATTTATTATTTATTTATGAATGTTTATTTATTATTGTATCTAACAGTCGGTTATACCGAAATGTTCCTAAACAGGAACTAAATCTCTGACATAATTTGGCAAAGAATAGAAAATTGTTACCTTCCACTGGCCACTGCTCTACCTATATTAATAAGTACCTACTCATAAAATTTATTAAAGTACACAAGTTTTTGGCATCAACTTATCCAATCCGCTTTGTGTTAAATTATCGATCTATTTACCTACCTACTACGCAAAGGGCCAAGGGCATCCAAGGAGGTTGACCGACCAAGGATTGACCTACTTAGATAAATAATATATGTTAAAGACAAAGGGATTTCCCGTTTCTCGTTTCAAAAATCCGAAAGGCTGTATCATTCGAAGTAGAAACATGGAATCGTCTTATTTAAACCAAAGAGTTTTCATTATAATGAACTCCGCGGTTACGCGAGTAAAAGTCCCGATTTCGTGGGAATATCGATATAAAAATTCAATGCGTTAATCTAAGGTTTAGCTATCTACCTTATCAAGTTTCATCGAAATCTATATAGTAGATTTTGCGTGAAGAGATTACAAATTTACATCAAACGCAACGATAAAGTTTGATACCCCATAAGACCCCTTACTCTTAAGAATTAGGAACTAGGTCAACGGGAACTACCAAATAGGTTTTCGAGCTAAAACCTATAGGATACTTCCGGTTGACCTGGAATTGTCAAGTTAAAAGCTAGGTCTTACAGCACAGATAAAGGGAAAATCCTAAATATAAAAAAGTAGGTTGGTACTTACAAGTTTTCGGGAAAATATAAATTTGCCTATATCTTTTTATCGTGTTGACTTAGGACCTTGATTTTTATACACCTAATAGGGACTATAGACCTCAGTATCTGGTATGAATTTCAACTTGCTAGGTCCACCCGTTCCTGAGAAAATCGCTGGTGACACACGGACAAGAAAGTGCATGAAGGGTTCCTTTTTTTGACGTACGGAACCTTACAAATCTGGTAAAGATACCAAGTCTAAACAAACTTACCTTGCAACAATTTGATCTGATCTTTTGTCTTCTCACATTTAAGTAAGAACTTCTCGAATATGCTGTCTGTGGTGGGAGCAGCACCCACCATGATGGTATCTACTGATTGTAAATGTTCCTTCTTCACGAACGGATGGGTTGCAAGGAAAGCAAGAAGTGAAGGCACGACAAATAGAGTTGTAGGCTGGTATTCTACTAGACATTTTAGGTATTCTTCTGGAGCGAATCTGGAAAAGATTTAGAGGAAAAAGTTTATAAAGATTGAAAATCAAACTATGGTTTCAGCGAGAAGACTAAGGCGGTACTAGTAGCCTTTTAACCTGGTAATATTTGAGTTTCTATGCATCATGCCACACAAAAACCAACCGGTCAGTATGTATAGTGCATATTAGAAACTTAAACGTTCCAGGAGCGGAATGCCACCAGTCGGTGTATGGTGCATAGAAACTCAAACGTTCCAGGGGCGGAATGCCACACAGAGACCGGGCCGCTTGGTGTGTATGGTGCTTAGAAACTTAGTGTGACATGGTGCATTAAACTCAAACATTATAAAATTCCCGCCCTTGGAATTTTCCCGGTAACGCCTCAGCGACTCGGGGATCGACAAACTGGGATAGGAAATAAGGATGGGGCAAAACGGATGTAAAATACGAATATGGGGTGGATAGAACATATTATTAAGTTAAACTTACCTAGGCATTGTAACGACATGGTATCCAAGTGTGAGGTTGTAGTTAAGGATACCATTGAAACCATAAATGTGGAAGAAGGGTGGCACAGTCAGTATCGTATCTCCTTTACCTTTGAATAGAGAAAATTGATGAAACAAAGTTAGTAAAGTTACTTCTTTAGTGAGGAAACGATGTGACTATGTTCCGATGGTTGGTTCACTGGTTCACTTTAGCATAGACACCTATATGGTGTGACTAATCGTTAATGCATAGGAATAACCCCCTTCAAATAACCATCAACCTTGTAGTTACTCGAATTAAACCTGAACGAAAATGTAAAACTGTTCCAGGTGCCATTTCACAATAAAACTAATAAAAATTGATATGTAATGTATGTAACCTCGGTATTAAAGACAAAATAACAAGAAAATAAACCAATGACCTTTCCATAGTTTTTACGAAATATTTCATTTTTAGTTAAGGTGGTGGTAGGTTGCCCGTAGAGGTGGGAACCTACCTACCTTATTAGATAAGTAGACAGTCCTGAACCAAAAATCACTATCATACAAATTCAACACTTTGAAAACTATGGAAACGACACCCCTGATTATTTTGCTATTTTTGGATACCTACCTACTTAAATTTTTTATTTAGTCATAATTAAGTATACCTAGTCTTTTTCTATGTTCAGCAGTGGACGTTCTGCGGCTTATATGATGACTAGCTTTTGCCCGTGACTTCGTCCGCATAAAAGTCGAAAGTGGACCAAGACATCACGTTGTCCTATACAAACTTTGCCCTCCTTTTCCACCCCCCAAAGAGTAGAAATTTGGAAAATCCTTTCTTATCTGATGCCTACGTCATACAAAGAACACACCCTCCAAGTTTCAGGTTTCTACGATCAGCGGTTTAGGCTGTGCGTTGATCCGTCAGTCAGTCAGGACAAAGCATTTTATATGCATAGATGATGATGATGATTGAAACTCACCTTTCTCCCCTTCATACTTCATCATCTTAGGTACTTGCACTTGTTTAAGATTAGAGACGAGATTCTTATGGGTTAACATAACTCCTTTAGGCATGCCAGTTGTGCCGCTCGAGTATGGTATTAGGCAGACATCGTCGCAGCTGACAGTGGGAAGGTCGGTTTGGTGGTCTGCCATTAGGAGGGATCGGAGGCCGAAAATATCTAGAAAATTATATTGATTTTAAAAACTCTGTAATGCCTTTTTGGTAATTGAAGGTAGCCCCAGGGCAATACTAAAAATAAAATGAAAATAATTATCATAAAAATAAAAGTTTTTTTTTTTTTTAATTTCTAAAGTTTTATTAAAAATTTTAGAAATTTAGGAAAATGATTTTAGCTTTTTTATTTTTATATCGAGACTCAATTTTTATTTAAATTCTTTCTTTTGACATGTTAATTTGCCGATCGATAAGGCGAAACATGGCTGTAACTAGGTACTTAATTTAATCAACACCACTATAGTAGCCATGTTTTGAGAAATAAATGAATATTAAATTACCCTTTACTGAAAATGTTAGGCATCTTCAAGATCTAGCAACAATATCATAGGCAACGGGCCCTTAAGAAGTAAATAGGTTAATGAAGTTCTTACAATTATTGGCAATTTCATAAAATCTGCGGGGTCTATTTTTTTAATGTAGGTAATTAGGTAACTATATATTATATTCTTTTTGACGTAACTTACTTTGATCTTTATCATCATCTCCTCCAACCCAGATGGTTCCAGCGTAGTCCTTTAAAGCCTTACTGACTTCCTTCGCCACAGGCATAAACATTTCTATAGTTGCGATGCATTTTACATTGCAGTCTGCGAATTGGCGTTTCACCTCCTCTGTTGGTAGGAAAAACCAAATTATGTACTTACCTAATAATAAATGTAGCATAACGAAGTTTATAATCAACTAGCTGCGATCCGCGTAAGTCTCGATCCCGTGGGAATATCGAAATATATAATAGCCTTATAGCCTTCCTCGACAAATGGATTATCCAACACAAAAATATTTTTTAGTTTCTTTAAATTATTAGAGCGTTCAAACAAACAAACTCTTCAGCTTTATAATATTAGTATAGAAAAACTGCCCTCCGCAGTTTCGCCTGTATAAAAAGTAACTATTAATTCTCCGCGCTATGGATTTACCCATAACTTAGATATCCCCTAGATATACAATAGAAAACCCACCCTAGATAGAGTTTCTTTTCTTCTTTCGCATTTGTAATAATACTAGCTGCACCTCTCGATTTTACCCGTGTTAGTCGCGATCCGGAATTAGTGGTAGGTCGGTATTAGTGGTAGCCGCAGAGCGCATTTTCGTCCTACAAACTTTTTATCTACCCCTTTATATGAATATTTAGAGTAAAAATCGGCGTAGAACTTATACCACGCTGGTTTTATAAATAGGAATTCGTCGTAATCGCTAGAGATATTGATAATGTCACTTACTATCACTTCATGGCTTAAAAAGATAAACAATTTATAGACAAAGATCACAAGTTATCAACCTACGTTATGTCAAGATTTATCTGTCTACTGCGTATCTTAATTTAACTCTCTCTAGCAATTAATTAAATTAGTCATATCTTTCTAATAACACTTGAACTCGATTCTGAGCCAGATGATAATAATAGCTAACTCCGTCTGCTGTGAGTCTAGGCAATCAGAATATTGTGCTAGACATTTATTTACAACTTAGGTACATACCTAGTGTAAGTATTTTAAGTAAATTATATTTGAAGTACCTACTAATTGATAAATAGGTAGGTACTGAGATATCGTAATTTCTCTCCTAGATATCAGTCTGTAGTGCTAGACAAATAAATTCATACGATTTTATTGAGCTCCACAAATTTAACGAAATATCATTTACGATACAAAACATGGTAAATATCATTTTTAAATAACTTTATTAGACTAATTAATGTCTGTCTAGATATCACTAGAATTAAAAGATGCAGGAGACTGTTGCACTTCCGTGGTTTCAAAAATTAAGCAGGCTTGAACTACCTCGCCGTTCTTTTCAACGCATCGAGACAACGCATGCTATAAACGTAACTATATTAAAATATATCTAGTTGTTTTTGTGCTACAATTAGGCAGGTAATCTTTCTTCTATCTTTTCTTTTAACATAAATTACGTGTCACGTTGTTGTTTGTGTGCAATGGACTCCTAAACTACATAACCGATTTTAATCAAATTTGTACACCGTGTGCAGTTTGATCCAACTTGAAAGATTGGATAGCTTACATCTTAATTTATCCCGATATTCCCACGGGATCGGGGGTTACAAGGGTGAAACCGCGGAGCGCAGCTAGTAAACTTATAAGATGTAGTAGATACGTAGGTATTCACGTCTTTCTAATTTAGATTTCATTGTGGTCATTCTTTAAAAACCAATAGAATTAATATTGCGATGCTATAAAATGCCATTGAATTCACTCAATTTAGGTACTTACCTGCAGTATAAAGTGGGTTAGCAAAGGTAACAGTAAGTCCGGCTCTCATTGCTCCGTGTACGACAACCGTGAATTCAGGAATGTTTGGCAGGATAAGACCTATTCTGTCACCCGGCTTCATTCGCAGGGGACCGGCGAGTGCGCTCGCGCAACGTTCGATCATTAGCCGCATCATTCCGTAGTCGTATGACCTGCCTGATGAGCCGCATGTCTAGGGAATAAAATGGCAGAGATATATTTAGATAAATATAATAATAAAATTTAAAATATGTAAATATACCTACTGCATTTAAAAATATAGATCTAAAAATTCGCGCACCAAGGGTTTTGTATCATTATATTATTCTGTTTTAGTATTTGTTGTTATAGTAGATCATCTGTGAAAATTTCAACTGTCTAGCTATAGGTACCATCACGGTTCACGAGATAGGTACAGGCTGGAGACAGACAGACAGACGGATGGATAATGGAGTCTGAGTAAGAGGGTTTTTACCCTGTTGGTACGGAAACCTAAAAATTGCCAAAGAATATTTCCTATTGAAAGTTTTTTAATCAAACTGGATAAGGCCTTCCTTGTTTTCGCTGTGAAGCTATCTAGTTACTAAGAATCAAGTTGCTTTTTGAACCGTAACTTGCTTATTATGTCGTGTACTTAGTAAGTATCAATTTACAAAAAAGAAATTCATATTTGAATCACTTTCTTAATGTAGGTTCCTAATTCTATCAAATTTTTGAGGTTTGCATCTAATACCCAAGGATGATACGTTCAAAGCCTACAATCAAATTCAATTTGATTAAAATATCGAAGTTATCGAATGGAAGGTCAATGTTCTTGAATCTAAAATAACCATAGTGTAAAGTCCAGGATTTGATATTGAAATACACACAAACTTCTAAAAGATAAAATATTTTGGCACGAGATTACCTACGCATCGTCACTTCTCTCTCTATACGATATTCTAATTTATTGCTACTTGTAAAAACGTAAACAAGATTGCAGACCGGCATTTTTTTATAAAGTTAAACATGATAAAGGGCATAAGATAAATGAACTTGTCCTACTTTATTTCAACAATTAGATACCTATTTTATTTATTGTTAGTGTTGCCTAATTAATTTCAATGTTTTATTATGCACTGAAGAAAAAAATGCGTTTATCTTATACCTACATCATTAGCAGTTTTGTCGTAGACCAGTAGTCAGTGGCCCTTAAAATTATAATTATAGCTACTAACCGAGCTGTTAGCCTACTTCAACTTATTTAGTTTAGTAATTAATTCCGTCCGCAACATAGGATCGCGAAACTCGCAAAAGGGCTTGGCTTGTGCATTTAGTTAGAAACATTTTATGCATGACAGGAAATACTTAATATTAAGGGATATATTACCGGATATACATATGTGATGTAAAATGAAATATCTATTACTTCACTACATAGTATAAAATAAAGTCACTTTTCGCCGTCCCTATTTCCCTTTGTACGCTTAGATCTTTAAAACTACGCAACGGATTTTGATGCGGTTTTTTTAATAAATAGAGTAATTCAATAGGAAGGTTTATATGTATAACACATGCATAATATAGCCGTGCGAAGCCGGGACGGGTCGCTAGTCTATACTAATATTATAAAGCTGAAGAGTTTGTTTGTTTGAACGCGCTAATCTCAGGAACTACTGGTTCGAATTGAAAAATTATTTTTGTGCTGGATAGTCCATTTATCGAGAAAGGATATAGGCTACTTTTTATCCCGATATTCCCACGGGATCGGGAGTTACGCGGGTGAAACCGCGAGGCGCAGCTTGTATATTATAAAGCTGAAGAGTTTGTTTGTTTGTTTGAACGCGCTAACCTCAGGAACTACTTGTTCGAATTGAAAAAATATTTTTGTATTTGATAGTCCATTTATCGAGGAAGACTATAGGCTAATTTTAATTTTGATATTCTCACGGGATCGGAACTTACGCGGGTGAAACCGGTGAGCTTAGCTATAGTACATAATATTAACACGGATATATTACCGGTTAAATGTTAAGTAAAATAATAAAATAACATTTAGCAATAATATCTACACTTACCTAAGTCTACTTTTTAAATATTTATTAAAAAAAAAAAAACAATTCCATCGACTTGATAGAAAGATCATAGTTCAAGGAATTATAGTTTAGTAACAAATAAACAACCAATTACCTACTTACCTACTGCCTAATTTATTTTCAGTATTAAATTCTAAATTTCAGTAGGTATACCTATGACCTATAAAAACAGTAAATAAGGCAGAAATTACATAATGCATGCAAAACCGATTAACATTAAACTCCGATACCAGGTTTCTAATAACATTGGTTCAATACTGTAGAATTCAGTACCTAACATAGCGTAGCATTGATTTTATTATGCCTACATAGCATAGTAACAGAGTTCTACGTATTCAATTATGATTTGAAGTTGCAATTTCCCCATATTTTCAATGCAACACGTTGCCAAACATTCAATACCTTAACCTTCAAATGTGAACTATTTATAACCCCTATCCATTCTACGTCCGCATTAAAAAGGTACGTAATAGTACCTACCTATCAACTAAAAGTGAACTTTGTACCCAACATTATTGTACTTCAGTGCATTTATCTATAAATGGCTTTTAATTGAGTGCAATACGGTGTTTCTCGAGGTTAATTTCAGTTATTTACTAGCGTAGATGTATGTTGGTATAGGTACATAATTAATTTCAATGGGCTTTCAGGGCTATTTTCTATACTTAGGTACTATAAAAAGCTGATCGGCCTCATTTATACCTCACTGGCAGTTGACAGGTTAAGTACCTACCTACTGTGAAAATGAAATGTTGAATATTGAAATATTTTAATTACAGAAAACTACAAAAAAACCTGTACCTACCTACCTAATCCCCCGAACAAAAAATGCATGAAAATAAAAATAATTAAGTATTATAATTTGCAGTTTGGGAAAATTACCCTAATTGACTGAAAATTTAAGGATTTTTTAATATGTGCATGGCAACACAATAATTATTAGCAGCAAGTCCTTAGGTTAATAATGGTCACATTTTGTATAAGTTAGGCAAAAAAAAACGTAATTTTCTTTTTTTTCTGGGTAAGGTCTGAGGCCTACATCTCTCTAAAAGGCATTACTTACATGGTTCACTTTACACACTGATTACCTTTTTAAAAAGATAAAAGTACTAACACCAATCTTGATAAAAAAGATAATTTTGATATCCGTTCCAAAGTACGCTAGACTATAAATTGTAATCAGTCATGATTATTTTTCAAAAAAATATCACTAAGTATAGGTAATTAGGTACATCTATCTATTCCACGTTGAGTCAATGAGTGATCATAAATGAGTGATTGAAAATTAAGATAGGCCTATCTTGTCGGTACTTATTTTGAACATTATTACTTACCAATTGTCTTGTATACGATAAAATTTATAAATATATCCGATATTTTTGTACTATGATAAAGCATTTTTAATTCTACTTAGGTACAATTACGTCTATTATAGGCCCTGGACTTTGTTCGATTCATAAATTATGTAGATTGTAGTTCATTGTTTGTAATAAGTAACTTTCAATTAATGGGAAACCTCAATATTTATAGTAGGTATCCATAGATACAGTGGCTCATAACACTAAACTTATCGAAGAAAAAAAAGTACAATAAAACATCTTTTAAAATATATCTGGAGTTTACTCCTTAAGTACGAGTATCTAACCATACGCAAAAAGAGTTTTAGATAAAAAAAAAAAAATAGTCGTCCGACATTTGTCGTCCGTTAAAAAATACCATATGTACGTCTTAATACACTCACAGCCAAATTAAATAAAAAACTGTAGGTATATCTGTGTAAAATCTCATCTGTCGCGAGAATCTGTCGCGAGAACGGCTGAAAATGCTCACCCACAAAAGTGCCCAACGCGCCATAAGAAGTTTTCACTTCAAAAATAAGAGAAGTAACGAACTGCGTTGATGTCAAAAAATTATTTAATGTAAAAGAAAATAATAATAAAAATCATATTTATAAATATAATTATGAGTTCAAGTCGCGAAAACCTTATAAAATACTATTTTAAAAAGAATTATAAGTCCTGGACTATTTTTACAATATTTTTCTATCGAATAAACAAGTTAAAAACTAACACAGAGTTCTACTTAATTTTTAATTTATAAAAATTTATTAATGTGTAACTAATGAATACGTCTGAAATAAAAGCAACAACAACTTACCACCGAAGGTTTATCTGCCCACAATTCAATATCCGAAAACACATACTCCGTAAGGGTTTCTTTTGTTATTTGTATTTCACCCCATGGCGAGTTCAATAAATTATTCTCTAGTGCTGGAGCGGTCTGGGTAGCTAAAAATCTACTCAAAACTCCACTAGTAGCACATTTTTTCTGTTCATTTTTCGCACAATTTATAATTTGGCGCGCTATATTCCCGCGTAAAACTTTGGTAGACATTCTGTGTTGTTTCGATCGGTGTTGTAGCGCGAGTGACGTTCCGTAGCCGCTTACGATCTAGTTTTGTTTTGGCGCGCAACCGCGGCAGGGCAAGGTCCAACTCGCGTTTCTTCAAATGTAAATAATGAAAAACTCGACAACAAACAAACCAATATGATTGCGTGGAGCGATATTTAAATGACAGTGGAATAGAAACAACCTTTATAAACTACTAGCTGCGCCCGCGGTTTTTCCCGCGGCAGTGTCTCTTCAAAAGTAATATTAATTTCCTACAAACACAGAATACCAATATTCAAAAAATTACTAGGTACAATCAATGGTCAAAACTCTCTGCCCACCGTAACGTTTACAATCCTGGGCAACACTATTTGAACATTATAACAACGTAACCTGTGGATCGCACCCACATCGGTTGGTGTAGCGGGTGGCGGCTTATACCACTCACACAACTAAAGACATAGCTAACACGTTGAAAATAATAATCACACTGAGTACTTTTAATTCAACTATTTATATGTTTGTGTGTAACGTCTATTAGAAGAATGCCGTTAGTCCAATACTTGTTGATAGTAGGTATTATTGTAGCAAACTGATAATTTATTTATGACCCAAACTGTACTTCCTAAAAGGAGCCCCATGCGAAGTTTATTCGTAGCTATTGTAGTTTTTCTCCTATTTAAATTTTACCTGAATTTTTTGACAATATTTTGCCTTGAAATGCGAAAAATGACGACGAATACTATGGTGGCATCCGCTAAGAAATTTCTAAAATCCAACCTCTCTACGCGTAGGGAAAATCAGATAATTAACTTTTAAAATTAATTAATAAGATGGTATTTCAATTTCATTTCACCTTGAAACAAGTCACTTGCGGGATCAAAGCTATGGCAAATATTCAGATGTGCATTCTATTCCAGTAGATATTAAATATCTTTGATTGCGCGACGTTCTATAATCAGACGGACACATAGTAGGTATATTCTAATGATAATGAATGAAGCATGTGCCCCACTTAGTAGCAGGTCTAGCGAGCGATAGTAACTGTTATCTAATCTGCATAAGGGCTGACCTTGCTTGTTGAAATTAATTGTTCTGGGTTTACTTATTGTTCTGAAGTTCGTGACTGAGTAGGTACACAATAAAATGTTATTTTTAAAATTATTGACATTGAACGTAAGTATAAATAATATTATATGTAATAAAATATATTATACTAGCTGTGGCCCGCGTGGTAGTTTTGTTTTTTATACTAAACGACCCACCCCGGCTTCGCACGGCTGTATTATGCATGTATTATATCTAAACCTTCCTCTTTAATCACTCTATCTATTAAAAAAACCGCATCAAAATCCGTTGCGTAGTTTTAAAGATCTAAGCATACATAGGGACGGCGAAAAGTGACTTTATTTTATACTATGTAGTGATCCTCTTGAATCACTGTATTATAAAAAACCGGATCAAAATCCGTTGCTTGGTTTTAAAGATCTAAGCATACATAGGGACAGACAGACAGCGGGAGGCGACTTTGTTTTATACTATGTAGTGTAGTGACGTGACGAATTAACAGACTCCTTTTTTTTAAATCAGTTAAAAATTACTAGAGCCCCGCTACTTCGCCCGCGTAAGTTGTGACAACCTACCAAACAAGCACCCTTCTCCATCCAAAGGTTGCCTGAAAGAAATATCTTTAAGCGATAAAACTGCCTATTTGAGCAACTTTTACCTACCAAACAAGCACCCTTCTCCATCCAAAAGTTGCCTGAAAGTAATCTCTTTTAGCGATAAAACCGCCCATTTGTGCCACTTTTACCTATACTTATAGTTTTCTGTGTTTTTTCCTTATGTATTTTCTATGTTTTGTTTGCAAATAAAGTGTTTATCTATCTATTTATCATGATGGAAGGTGCTGGGCCAGCCTACTCCATCCCCACGCAAAAAAAGGGTCTAATTGCGGAAAACACCCTGTATACAAGTACAATCCACGGTCAAAAGTTATTGCCCACCGTAACGTTTACAATCCTGTGCAGCACTATTTAAACATTATAAAAACGTAACCTGTTGATCGAACCCAGCTTATTAGTGCCGGCTTATACCACTCACACAACTAAAGACATAGCAAACATGTTGAAAATAATAATCACACTGAGTACTTTTAATTCAAGTATTTAAGTTTGTGTGTAACGTCTATTAGAAGAAGGTCGTAAGTCCAATACTTGTTGATAGTATTATTGTAGCAAACTGATCATTTACTTATGACCCATACTGTACAAGTAAATAAAACTTCCGTAATAAAAATAACAACAATTATCTAATATATTTGTCACGACTGAACACTTCACTCCATGATTTCACCTTAGATATCGCAAACAATTTTCTACGATTAATTTACTGTCATTAATTATATATAAAACAATAGTAAATTACTATTTTGTTCCATGGCATCATCACTATTATTATCACAAAATATTTTATGTAACATACTTACCTAATATATACATACATGTACATAATTTTCACTTTAAATAAATAATGGAAGCAAATACATTAAGCATCTTAATAAATACTACTGAACATATTTTTTTTTATAAATAATATGTAGAATCTTGGAATATAAATACCGGGTGCACGCGAAATTCAATTAGTTTTCCTGTACTGTAAAATTAATTTGCAATCCAATAATAAATATTAAATAAAAATGTTTATTTCAATTTCTTTTTCTAAATGTACAAGTTTATACTTATGAAAGCACTTTTTAAGCACCTAATGAGGTGACTTGTAACAAATGCTTCCGCCCTTCTGCGACTCTAGAACGTTAGTCTACAATATACATGACGGTTAAAACCTTTATTCACGCTTTAAAACTATGAGAAATTTAAATAATGTCATTTATAATTTACTGCCAATTATTGTAAACTGCATTTTTATTTGAATTTGGGATAGTTTTAAAGCACAATAAAATCTTAGTAGTTAGAATATTGTGTTCTGACAGGCTGCTAAAATCGAAATGTATAGTAATAATAAAAATTGTTATTGGAAAGGGCCTCTACGTGTTGGCTTCGGCCCCACGCATGCCTTCCAAAGGTCCAGGACTCCATAGTCCCGTGATATAGGACATATAACAAACAATTGTTGTTATATGTCCAATTGGGGTGGGACCAGGTGATCTGTATCACAGGTTTAGTGCCTATTTCAGACACCTGCTTCCCACTATCATCTTTCTTGTTTATCTTTAATTCTTGTGTTCTTTGTTATAAGTGGGAAGAAATAAACGATTTATTATTATTATAATTATTAATTATAGTAATAATAACTTTACATTTCGATTTTAAAGTGGTTCATATTTTTGTGAAAAAAGTTTTAAAATAAAACAAACTTTGAATTTCGCGCGCATCCTGGCAACAATCCTCTTTTAGTAGCGACATCTTGTGCAACAGACTTTTCTAAACATAATTTTATCGTCACTATTCGAACCGTGACATAACCCATACTTAAATAGAATTTAAAAAAACAATTCCCGTTTTTACGTAGAGGTGTACCCATAACAACAATAATTTAAACATTAAATAAATTAACCTTGTCAATTTGATTAACAATTTAAGCTAAAAAGCTCGGTCGAAGCGATGCGTTGAATCAGATACAATTTAAGAGACAGTGTGTGGACTCTTATGTGTTATGCATGTCCCGCTTTTTTCCTTTAGATGTGAAAGTTTGATGCGTAATTAACTCTTTGAAAAAGCCATCCTGTTTTGCTATTAGATCGGAATATGTACCCTTTTCGACTACTATACCATTTTCAAGTACCGCAACTTCGTCGGCAGATTGTATTGTGCTTAACCTATGAGCTATTGTTAGAACTGTGCGATCTTTACTTATCTCTTTTAGCGCTTTGTCGACTAGATATTCTGAATACGCGTCTAGCGCTGATGTCGCTTCGTCTAAGATCAGAATTTTTGGGTTCTGTAACAAAAAAAATGGTTTTATAAAATGGTTATCTGTAGTCGGTTTACGGACGATAATTTTACGTGATAACGTCATAAGAAAACGATACAAAAATTGAGATTATTTTCCTCTTTCCCCCTTAATATAAGTCTTCTATTCGTCTCGTCACCATAACACAAGCCCATATGAGCGATATTATTATTAAACAAACACGAGACGCGTGACGTTTATTAAGAAGCCATCATGACATGACACATGACATTTTTTTGTGAATGCAGATGTTCCATCAATTGATTAGACGTTATTACGTCAATATTATGTTTTTATTATTATATACTGGCAACGCCCCGCAATTCTCATGAAATGTATTCTCATACCAAGTTTTATCAAAATCGGTTTAATAGTTTTAGAACCTATAAAAACAAAAAATAACCGCAGCGACGCAGTCACATCCGCGTAAGCACCGATTACGCAGAATTTTCGAGATAAATATTTAGCTATCACACTTCGATAATGTAACTGACTATCTAATAATTATCGAAATCTATGACTAGATAGGGCTTTTTTGGGACAATCAGTACGGTACTGAATAAGGCTTGAGTCCTGTGGACTATGATCACGAAGTCATTGTCATGTGGTCATACGAAACACCACTGCGGGAGTTTAAGAGAAAAGGGTACCGGGGGTTCTCTCCATACAAACTATTACAAACGAAGTCGACTGCCATGACCATGCCCCTATTTTTTTAATCTATGATAATTAGAAAATGAAAAAAAAAATAGGGGCATAGTCATGGCAGTTATAGGTTTTATGGCACAAAAATATTTGCTTTAGTGTCATTATCCAGGGAGGAAACAGTCGACTACGTTTGTATGGAGAGAGCGCAGGTACCCTTTCACCTTAATGGTCCCGGCGACTAATAGGGGGTTGATATGACTACTACTTGGTTGCAGTTTCCATAAGTAAATTGAGGGATGGTTGCTCAAACTTTTTACCTTATTCAAACATTCATCCAAACTTTACCTCTTTACGAATGTCTTTAAGTGTAAGATAAATTCACCTTAACAACAGCTCTAGCGATAGCAACCCTCTGTTTCTGCCCTCCGCTAAGTTGTCCGCCGCGAGCGCCAACTTCCCGCTCCCAGCCTTCGTTCGAAGCCATCACTAATTCGTGTAGGTGCGCCGTTTTAGCCGCCCGCAGCCATGCCGGTTCTTTCTACAAAGAAAAAGTAAAAAAACTATATAAGTACAATGCTATGGAAGTATCCAGTTTAGAATTTACTAACCTATGACACAATATAATAAGGAACTCCTGTAAAAAATACAACTTTGTAGACTCAGTGAATAAGGTTTTTTTTTTTTGCTTGATAACAACCTTATAATTTACAGTAATCATCACTACATAGTATAAAATAAAGTCACTTTTCGCCGTCCCTATTCCCTTTGTATGCTTATATCTTTAAAACTACGCAACGGATTTTGATGCGGTTTTTTTAATAGATAGAGTGGTTGAAGAGGAAGGTTTATATGTATAATACATGCATAATATAGCCGTGCGAAGCCGGAGCGGGTCGCTAGTATTATTATAAAGAGGAAATATTTTTTTGTTTGTTTGTAACGAATAGGCTCCGAGACTACTGGAGCGATTTTGATTAAACATAGTATGAGGATCCATCGATTCATTGGGAGTGTCATAAGCTACTTTTCATCCCGATATTCCCACAGCATCGTGAGTTACGCGGGTGAATCCGCGGAGCACTGCTATGTATGTACGGTCGGCTGCATAATTGCAGAACCACCGTGGAGCTCCAAAACGGATGTTATAAGAATGTTTTCAACACGAGCAAGATTCTAGACACCTGCTTTAGGTCAAGTTTAAAGACTTCTAACTCATCAATTAATCAAACAAAAATTTTAGAATGCAAACATTCCAATAATAGTAATTTTCTAACTCTACCGAGGGCTGCAATTATGCAGCCGACTATATATTGGCTTTTGGTGTTACAACTTCCAAAGTAATAAACGATATTCTCATAACATATTTCGATACATAATTATAAATTTAAGTATATGTTTCACATAAAAAATAAACGTTTTATTACTGTAGATAATCTGGAGTCGTGGTAACAAATTTTTCTATAATATAAAGTTAATGTCCAAAGTCCATGACACGACTAAATGGTTAAATTGTTTAATTTATAAGACATCTAAGATAGCTAATATGAGTTTGTACTTTGGACAATGGCATCATTTTATTGTATTTATCAATTGAACTTAAGACTTTGCACTAAGTCCAAAGTCCAATAGATTAAGTACACTTTGTTTAAAATCAATTTTCCAGTTTCTATGCACATTTCCACACAGAGACTATCCGGTGTGTATGTGGCATGGTTGAATCCCGAACATTACAAAAATGCCTGTCCTTGGCTGCATTTTTATATAGTGCAGATAGGGATAAATAAAGGTTTGATGTCCACATCATACTTTGCTATTAAAATTGATATTGTAATGGGCCTTTACTAGTTGGCTCCACACACGCCTTCCAAAGGTCCGGGGCTCCATAGACCCGTAGGTAATATGGGACATAAATAAATAAATAATAAATTCTTTGTATTTAGACAAATCCAAATAAGTACAAGCAAAATATATGGCAAAGAAATATATAAAAAAAACAATAAGTAGGAATACAGGGTCAACTTTTTACACGGGCCTTCAGGGCTATATCTTGAATGAGATACCTACAAGAGATAGCGAAAAAAACCTGAAATGATGCGCTTTTAGTTTTTGTCAAATCGGGCACGCAATTCCTTTCAGCATTTTTCGCAATCTGTAATAGAAATAACCCCAAAGGCCCATATAAAAAATTTAACCTGTAATAGTACTTAAAACAACACATTATTGATATGTACTTTATTATTGTCAACTGTCAATTTTTGGTCAGTCTTTATACATGTTTGATGTCAAGAGTCTGCTAATCAACTCCCTCACAATATCGTTACTTACACCTGGCACCTCTGTCCTAAAAAAAACGCTATTTCTCAAAACATCAACAAACCTGTTGCCCTGCGCTCCCAGGAACATTTAAATGGCACTACAATAGCGCGACAGACCCATTAGCTGCCTGAATGTGTTGTATTGCACACGTATGCTGTTGTGAAAATAATACGAAATTAATTAAAAATAACTTATATACTTACACTTTTCTCATCCTTTTCTTCCAATTCACTATAATCATCAGATGCACCGTATAATATATTCTCCTTTATCGTACCACTAAATAGTACCGGTTCCTAAAACATAATAATATTTATAATGAGTTAAAGTCTGCTAATAATCCTAAGTATGCAGGGTATTTTTTAATAGGCTTTCAGGGCTATATTCTAAACTAGCTGCGCTCCGCGGTTTCACCCGCGTAACTCCCAATCCCGTGGGAATATCGGGATAAAAGTAGCCTATAACCTTCCTCGATAAATGGACTATCCAACACAAAAAGAATTTTTCAATTCGAACCAGCAGTTCCTGAGATTAGCGCGTTCAAACAAACAAATAAACAAACAAACTCTTAAGATTTATAATATGAGTATAGATTATAAGAGATAGCGAAATCTGTTCAAAGGAGTCGCGCACCCTATTTTGACAAAAACAAAAATGCATCAATAGATTGTTGGAGTCATACCCTACCCAGGAATCGAACCCTTAAAAAAATTCCATTACTTTGTAACAATCGATAGTGTTGCTGATAGAGATCAATTCCTGGAAACATGATAAATTAAACTAAATAGCTTATTTTTGTATTCTTCTATAAGTATTTTATCCGTTGTCTAGCTACCATAACACAAATCTAGTTGCTAAGAAATATCTTACAATATTTAAGTCTGAGCGGTGTTGGCCTAGTGGTAGATACCTCTACTTTAATTCTGAAGGTTTTTGGTTCGAATCCCGGCCGGCCAATGGATATTTTTTAGGGATGGGCCGAACGTGATTTGAACCGAATACGAACTTCGGTTATTTTTACTGCACTTTCTTGAGAATGACAGGTGGAATCTTGTTTAGAATCTTTCTAGCAAAATATGTAAGAAGAAGCGTAGAGAATGAAAGCTCAAGTAGTCCAGACCACACAGTCATTCTCACAATCTAACGAAGACATACATAAATCGTTTTGGAGCTGCTACGAGGAACTGGCAGCAGCAAAGCTTCCCAATATAGGTAGAGGAAATCAGAAGTCCGATAGCAACAGAACTAGATAGATATCTGAATGAGGCTTTGCTGCCTAAAGGTCAATGTCCATATGGCTGGTGGGCCAAGAATAATCATAAGTTCCCTTGCATAAGTTTTTTGGCACGAATATTTTTATCTCCTCGAAGCTCCGTATATTCTGAGCAACTTTTCTCAAAGGCAGGAAATGTGTATGAAGAAAAACGCAACAGACTCCTGCCTGATAAAGCCGAATCCTTGGTGTTTTTGCACCATAGCCTTCCCTTGGTAAATTTTAAATACCAATTAATACGGTTTCAATCAACAAACCACTTTCATAAACATTGAAAATTGAAAGTTCCTATGTAGTGATTTATGGCGATAAATATTTAAATGTTTCGATATCAAAATTAAGATAAGTATTTTATTTAGAAATTAGAATTTAGATTTATTTGTTAAACTAGCTTTTGCCCGCGACTTCGTCCGCATAGAAGTCGAAAATGGCTTTAACAGGATTTTTAATTGGTTTTATCACTAATATATTTCTGTGGGTTTTAATATTACCAAAATCGGTAGGTTATTTTAAACATTCTTTTGTATTATCATGTATTTTCGTATGTCGTATTTTACATGTTTTCTCTATACGCATAATAAAGAAAGAAAGGACAAAAGTGTGTACTTGGAAGCAAATTAAAAAAATGGGTTGTGGGAAAAAGTAGTAGAACGAAAATATATAGTATTTAAATTCAATTGAAATCTGGTTTACAATATTAGATAGCTCTATTTTGAGGAAGGTCGTGGTATAGGCACATTTTAGGAACATCAAAATCCAATTAGTAGGTCCTGAGTAAACAACAAAAAACTGCAGCCGCTTAGCCGAACGCGTTCCAGCAAACACGAACGTCACAGAATACTTAATAGTGTAGCATACATTTTATCCCGATATTCCCACGGTAACGGGACTTACGCGGGTTTGTTTAGGGAATAATTCGTAAACATAACCAAAATGTTCTAGCACAGTTCTAGTCCTCACCATTTTAAATTTCGAATACTACGTTCCTATGAGGCCGTGTTCTAAAAGTGCAACCTCTTTTGAATAAAATCGGATTGTGTTTTCAAACATGTGTCAAAATACAATGTAGGTAAGTTAAAAGGAGTATTGATATCAACTTCGGAGGAAATCACCCCCAATATAACTTCCTACCCCTTTTTAATCCCGTTAGAGGATGAATTTTAATAAAATACGAAACACGTGTTTCATCAATTCTGTTAAAGAATGTTTATGCAAAATTTGAAGTAGATTGGACCAAGGAATCACGTTGTCCCATACAAACTTCGTCCCCCTTTTTCACCCCCTTAGGGGTAGAATTTCGGAAAATCCTTTCTTATCGGCTGCCTACGTCATACAAAGAACACACCCTCCAAGTTTCAGATCTCTACGATCAGCGGTTTAGGCTGTGCGTTGATCCGTCAGTCAGTCATTCAGGACAAAGCATTTTATATGTATAAGAGAAGAGATACTGCATAATAGCCGTGCAAAGCCGGGGCGGGTCGCTAGTACTTTGATAAAAGAAATCCAATCAAAGAGTATTTAAGTTTTTAATAACCCCAGCACGCCGCTTCATACACATGTTCTAACAAAAATTGCTGGAGCGTTGTAATGTTCCAAATTCAAAACACGCTCCTGCATTAGATTTAATTTTCTTTGACCGCGACACTGGCTATATGCACGATAGTGGTAATGCGAAGCCATAATAAAATTATAAATAAAAAAGAGATGGCGCTAGATGCTTCTTTCCGTATGTCAAAATGACAATTTTGACATCATCCCTACGTTCTGTACGTTTTCATGCAAAAATATTATGGTTTATTTTTTACGCCAAGAAATATCAAATTTTAATTAGTAACATAAATCTACTTGAAATACCTAAACCTCTTCTGATATTTTCTGAACACATTCGTGAAGATTATGTTAAAATCTGTTTCCTAGTTCCCGAAATTAGACTGCACAAACAAAGGTAAACAAACCAAATCAACATTTTCTGAGATGAATGGTAGTTTCGCGAAAACGAAGAGATGGCGCTAGTTACTTGAAATTAAAAAAAATATCTTATTAAATTAATTACTTTATTTTTTAGTTAAAAAATGTGTATATTGCTATGTATTCTTAAAATACATAAGTGTACAAAATTTTTAAGCAGAACAAAAAGAATAATCAACTAATTTGTGATTTTCTAAATTTAAGAAAACCTGAATCGCGCATGCAAGATTTTTTTCTACCGGAGCTATATAAGGTTAGCGAATTCTATAGTGCTAAGATCATTATGGGCGTAGAACGCTTACTTCCAAAACTTCGAATTTATTATATGTAGAGATAGAGATAAGTGACAAAAAATAAAAGAATCGGGATAAAAAGTAGCCTGTGTTTTTATTTATTTTTCTGGATATGATCAAATACCGAATGTTCGGCATTTTAGCAGAATTTCGGCCGAATGCCGAAGTTCTGCTTAAACTGCCGAAGTTCGGTTAAACCGAAACGAATTTCGGCCCATCCCTAATATTTTTACAAAAATGTATGTGCTACATTGCTCTTACGGTGAAGGAAAACATCGTGAAACCCGTGGCTTAATTGGCTCCTGACGTATTGAGTTCTTTTCTCTGGACATGGTCGATTAAGCTGAGAGGTTAGTTGTGTTAGGCAAGCCTACTACATCCTCACGGATCCAACTTAAGATTTAAAATGCCCGTATACAAGTGCCTAGTCAATAAAGAAAATGAAATATGTCTATGCTTAGCGAAAAACCATTTTGTAATGATGTATTTGAAGTAATCAAGAACTAAAGATTATAATGGTTATTAAAAAATATATATTGCAGGAAATGTCCTGCAATATATATTTTTTAATAACTAGCTAGGGGCTAGGAGGCGATGTTTGGAATGCCAAACATCGCCTCCTAGCCCCAAGCTAAGTACCTAGACTTGTGTTATGGGTGCTAGACAACGGATATACTACTTTTAAACTTTTCTTTTGTAAATCATCATCATCATCTTCCTGCCCTTATCCCAATTTATTTGGGGTCGGCGCAGTATGTTTTCTTCTTCCATTCACTCCTATTAGTCGTCATCTCATCGCTGACATTCATCTCTTTCATGTCTTGTCTTACGCAGTCCATCCATCTTTTCTTAGGTCGTCCTCTTCCTCTCCATCCCTCTACATTCATACTCATCACTCTTCTAGTCACATGCGTCTCTTCTCTTCTCATCACATGTCCATACCAACTTAACCGGTTCCCTTTTACTTTTTCAGTAACCGGTGCTACTTTCAGGCTTCCTCTAATATACTCATTCCTTATTTTATCCATCCTCGTTACTCCACACATCCATCTTAACATTCTCATCTCCGCTGCATGCAATCTTCTCTCATCCTTCTTTTTCACGGCCCAGCATTCTGATCCATACATGACGACAGGTCTTATCACGGTTTTATAGATTTTACCCTTCAGTTTAAGGGGCATCCGTGGATCACAGATGGTTGCTGTGACCTGTCGCCATTTCAACCATCCAGAGTTAATCCGATGTACGACGTCCCGATCAATATCACCATCGCCTTGCACGAATGACCTTTCTTTTGTAAATATATACTTATAATACATAAAAACAACCAGACCACAGACAAATATCTAAGTATAAATAGTTAGTTGTCTGACACGGGAATCGAACCCGCAATCGTGTGTGTAATACAACCGTAGAATCGAACCCGCAATCGTGTGTGTAATACAACCGTAGAATCTAACCCGCAATCGTGTGTGTAATACAACCGTAGAAACGAACCCGCAATCGTGTGTGTAATACAACCGTAGAAACGAACCCGCAATCGTGTGTGTAATACAACCGTAGAATCGAACCCGCAATCGTGTGTGTAATACAACCGTAGAAACGAACCCGCAATCGTGTGTGTAATACAACCGTAGAAACGAACCCGCAATCGTGTGTGTAATACAACCGTAGAAACGAACCCGCAATCGTGTGTGTAATACAACCGTAGAAACGAACCCGCAATCGTGTGTGTAATACAACCGTAGAAACGAACCCGCAATCGTGTGTGTAATACAACCGTAGAAACGAACCCGCAATCGTGTGTGTAATACAACCGTAGAAACGCTCTATTTAGATAACCAAGATTTTTTTGACGTGACAACGTCTTATAAATTGGTTTGCCGGGTGACACTTCAAGAAACTGCGTTACGCTCCGCTCACGTTATGCGCTCACAATGAGAGCGAGTGAGAGGCACGCGGGCATGGTTAGCCCGCCTAAGAGCGAGAGAGACAGACATAAAAAGTGAAAGGCACGCGTCCCTTCCACTCGAGCACAGTTGTTGTCACGTAAAACTTTCGCCCGTATACCGACTTTACAGGCAACCAGTTTTTTCACTTACTTGACTGACAAATCCGATATGACTTCTCAACCAAACGGGATCCAAATCCTTAATATCGACTCCATCCAACATTATTTTACCCTTTTCCGGATCATATAGCCTTAGTATAAGGGCTGCTATTGTACTTTTACCACACCCTGATCGTCCTAAGGGGTAAAAAGATAACATTCAGTGTAAACTCTTTACAGGGTTATTGGTAACTAGCTGCGCTCCGCGGTTCCACCCGCGTAACTCCCGATCCCGTGGGAATATCGGGATAAAAAGTAGCCTATAACCTTCCTCGATAAATGGACTATCCAACACAAAAAGAATTTTTCAATTCGAACCAGTAGTTCCTGAGATTAGCGCGTTCAAACAAAAACAAACAAACAAACTCTTCAGCTTTATAATATTAGTATAGATTTTACTAGCAAGCCATTGAGGGCTACTTCTGTGCACCTAAACAAACGACTTTTGGAATTTCGATTTTTTTTTTAATTTTTTGTGGTTAGGTTTACCTGAAAATCAGCTGTTCCATACACGGAGGTCATTAACCTTAAAATTTTACTTCTGTTTTTAAGTTTTACCTACTGGTTTTAGTGTGAATGACATTTGTTTTAAAAAATCTGATGTTTTCGAATTTACATAACCTCAAAATTTTCATATTTTTTTCGAATATCCAAAAGTTGTTTGTTAAGGTGCACAGAATTAGCCCTCAACGGCTTGCTAGTATAATTACCAATAACCCTGTATAACGACACTCAAGGAACTTTGCATATTATGACGTTATAGAGTTGTCGTTAAATGAAGAGAACAAAAATATGTATTAGAAAAAGTTTATTTCCGACTAGTGCCAGTCTGCCAACATCACTTATCTACTCTCCCGCCTCTTTTGCGCGTATCAGTAAAACTTTTTCGTCAATACGGCGCGGCGAAAGCGATTAATATAAAACAGAAGTGAAAACTGTATATCTGTGTAAAATCTCATATGTCGCGAGAACATACGCAAAAAGAGTTTTAGATGAAAAAAAAAAAATAGTCGGACGACAAATAGTCGTCCGTCAATAGTCGTCCGACAAATAGTCGTCCGACATTTGTCGTCCGTCAATAGTCGTCCGACAATTGTCGTCCGTCAATAGTCGTCCGACAAATAGTCGTCCGACATTTGTCGTCCGACATTTGTCGTCCGTCAATAGTCGTCCGTTAAAAAATACCATATGTACGTCTTAATACACTCACAGCCAAATTAAAAACAGTAGGCCCAGGCATACATTTTCGCCGCGCCGCCGCGCCGTAGAGAGGGGATAGCTGTCTACTCTCCATCCGTCTTACGCTTTTTCGATCAGGTCACGTGTCCTGACGCGAGTTTAAGATTTTATACCCATTACAGAAAAAGTGCTCAACGCCGCTAAAGAAGTTTTCACTTCAAAAACTTTATACTGACCTACTAAAGCTATTGACTTTCCAGGGTAGAGATGTAGCGATAATCCTTTGATTAGAGGTGCGTTGTTGTATGAGTAGTGAATGTTGTCTAATATTATCTCGCCTTTTGGTCGATCAGACGGCGTTAGACCACCTGCAAAAATAATTAAGGGAGTTTTAAGTTTGTTTGCAATGTCATAAATGTGGAAAATAAATGGTTTAAATAAAATCCATATTTTTTATATATAAAATTCTCGTGTCGCGGTGTTAGTCTACTAATTTAAATCTACTTAGCATAATTAAAAACCTTAATGGTTTCGCTGTGCTAGGTTAGAAGGCGCTCTCATCAATGTCATAGTTTTATAAAAAAAATTATACTAAAGACGTTTTAGAATATCAGCGCTGTTAACACTTTGCATGAGCAGTTTTTTGGCCAAGTTGTGTCTTTATTTAATAACTACTAGCTGCCCTCCGCGGTTTCACCCGCGTAACTCCCGATCCCGTGGGAATATCGGGATGTAAGCTATCCTATCTCTCAAGTTGGATCGAACTGCACATGGTGTGCGAATTTTATTATAATCGGTTAAGTGGTTTAGGAGTCCATTGAGGACAAACATTGTGACACGAGATTTATATATATTAAGATTAGGTTACATTTTAGGTATTAATTAACAACAGGTTATGTTTGACGCTTTGACAGTCAACGGGAGCTCTCTTCATACAAACTATGACAAACGTAGTCAACTGTTTTCTCCCTGGATATAACACTAAAGCAAATATATTGGTTGCATACTTCGATCATAAATACTATTTAGTATTTATGATATAAATAGTATTTATGATCGAAGGTTGCATAAAACTTATAACTGCCATGACCATGCCCCAATTTTATTTTTAATTTTTTTAATCTTAATTTCTATGATAATTAGAAACTGAAAAATAATAATAATAGGGGCATGGTCATGGCAGTTATAGGTTTTATGGCACAAAAATATTTGTGCTAGTGTCATTATCCAGGGAGGAAACAGCCGACTACGTTTGTATGGAGAGAGCGCCCGCTACACTTCCCTCTTAAGAGCTTAAATAAAATAGTTTTTGTTGTGCAAGCGAACCTTAATTATCTTTCTGTCCCTGAATGAACTAAGTGCTAAAAATAACTAAAAATAAAATCACCTGCGACCGGAATAGCTGGTACTCTATCAATAATCTCCCATAACCTCGTCGCAGCTCCCATACCCTTGTTCATCTCCGTGTAGAAACTGCTCAAGCCACCGATACTGATTCCAACGTACGCGGCGTAAAGTAGAAACGATGTTAGGTTGCCGACTGACAGTTGTTCGGTTGCAACCATGCCGCCTCCGTAGTATAGGACTAGAATTATTATAGTGTTGCCAGCTAGACCTGTCTGTAATAATAAAACATTTTTAAGTGGGAACATAGCATTGAAATAAACAGCGGCGTAGGACTAGCATTATTATAGTGTTGCCAGCTAGACCTGTCTGTAATAATAAAACATTTTTAGGTTGGCAACACGGAAGTATTGGCCTTTACAGCAAGTTTAATCCATGCTATTTAGGGTGGTGTAATGATTGGGACACCAAAAAAATGGAGAAAATGGCATGTTAAAAATGGTATGTGTTATTATGCTATTATACGTGCTATTAATTCGTCTTAATTCCATTTTGGTGGTTTTCGTTTACTTTGTTTCCTTTAGGTCCACAAGAAATGAATGGAAAATACCACGATAATACCATGGGTCATCTCATATCGTGTTCATGTTCACGTTAAGTTCGGAAAAAACTGTCAAATGGGCAAAAAAATACTAATGGAAACATGTTCATGTATTTTCGTCCTAATAGGGGCTACAAGTGTGTATTTAAAAGATGTACGAAGCCATTATTTGAAAATGTGTTACAACAACGCCTTGGCATTCTCCTGTACTCATAATATTAAATACACATGTATGCAAAATTTCAGCGCAAGCGGTAACCGGGAAGTGGATGAAATTTAATTTTCAAGATTTGATGACAAACATTGGGACAGGTGAAGCTAAATAAATGCTTGTAAAAATGGAAGTATAGTTTTTGGTGCCATTCCATGAAATAAGCAAAATTATCTGCTAAAATATGTACTTAAATTTAACATGCAATAATGTATTTCATTCATTTTTTCATTTCATTCATTTATAAACTACTAATAAAACAATACAAACCAGTCCATAAAAACTGCCAACAGCCAAAGATTCCTTATATGCTAATTTCAATAAGTTCTCTATTCGTTGTCCGTATGATTCACATTCTTTTTCTTCTTTACTAAATGCTTTCACAGTCTTTATGTTCGATATTTTTTCTTCTGCTAGCTGAAAACATTAATGACTGAAATCTCAACTCAAAATTATCTATATTAATATTACTAGCTGCGCCCCGCGGTTTCACCCATGTAAGTCCCGATGCCATGGGAATAACAAAATAAAAAGTAGCCAATAGCCTTCCTCGATATATAAACTATCCAACACAAAACAATTTTTTCAATTCCAACCTGAGATTATCGCGTTCAAATAAACAAACAAACAAACTCTTGAGCTTTATAATATTAGTATAGATAAAGCTAAGAAGATTATTTGTTTGCTTATACGCGCTAATCTCAGGAACTACTGGTTCGAATAGAAAAAATATTTTTGTGAAACCGCGGAGCGCTATTAGTAATTTTTATCGATATTTATGTCGACGACCCAGTTGGCACAATGGTCACCATGCCGGACTGCCAAACACAGGGTTGCGGGTTCGATTCCCGCCTCAGATAAGTATTTATGCTTAGATATTTGTCTGTGGTTTGGTTGTTTCTATGTATTATAAGTATATATTTACAAAAGAAAAAGTATATAAGTAGTTTATCCGTTGTCTAGCACCCATAACACAAGTCTAGTTACTTAGCTTGGGGCTAGATGGCGATGTGTGGAATGTCCTGCAATATTTATTTATTATTATATATAGAAACTAGCGACCCGCTCCGGCTTCGCACGCCTATATTATGCATATATTATACATAAATACCTTACTCTTGAATCACTCTATCTATTAAAAAAAACCGCATCAAAATCCGTTGCGTAGTTTTAAAGATTTAAGCATACATAGGGATATAGGGACAGAGAAAGCGACTTTGTTTTATACTACGTAGTGACTTGGCATACTTAACACCTTTTTAATTTTTAACATACTTTAAAAAAGGAGAAAATTCTCAAATGATGTATTAGGGTTCCATAACCAAAGGGTATAAACGGGACCCTATTACTAAGACTTCGCTTTCTGTCTATCACCAGGCTGTATTTCATGAACCGTGTTAGCTACAGTTAAAATTTTCACAGATGATGTATTTCTGTTGCCGCTATAACAACAAATACTAAAAATAGAAAATAAAAAATTTATGTGGGGCTCCCATACAACACGGTACGGCGCCCTACGTGGTTTAGTCTGACTCGCACTTGACCGGTTTTTTTGATAGGATGAACCTAAAATCAAAAGTCAAAATCCGGTTTGAGCTTACCTCACTGGTTTCAGCTAAAGTATCCTGCAGTTGCCTGGTGATACCTCGAACGAATCTGCCATAAACTACCGCTAGCAATGAAACTGGGGGTACCACGCAAAGTCCGACCAAAGCCAGGGACGGCGACATGTATATCTGAAACATAAATTGATAGTAATACAGCACTTAGGTATTCAAAACAGCAGCTGGATTTCAATGCAATTTACAAAAGAAAAGTGTAAGTATTCTATCCGTTTCTGGTCACCATTACCTAGCCTAGTTTGCTTAGCTCGCGGCTAGATGGCGTGCAATGTCCTGCAATATTTATAAACATATTACCACTACTTTTCGTCGCGCACTCGAGTAATTATTAAAATGTATTGCATTGCACGGGATGGACATGGAGGTGGTTTATAGATTTTTGAATTCCAATGCAATGTATTTCCGCAAAGCATCTAGCTAGGCTATTATTGCTCTATAACTTTTGGAAATTCGAACGTTGTTTTCGATATATCTGAGGAAATCTTTTATAGAAAATCAGCTGTTTCATACAAAAACATCGAAAAACAGTACGAATTTCCCAAAAGTTGTGAAATAAAAGTTGTTCGTCTTAAATAACCCTCTTTTGTGTTAAAAGCCCTTGTCGAAGACTCGTTGTATATAAAAATACTAGGACGAAAATCTTGTTGATGGATCCAGCAATTTTCTTTTAAATGTTTCATATCATACCAGTTCATCGTATTTTTGGCTTCTTTTTCACTTGACTCTCGACTAAGCCAACAATATATCTAAGAAAAAAGAAGTATAATATATCCTCACCATCATGCCAGTTCCAGCTCCGACCATGAACAGCGACCGCAGTCCATCGCTCACGTTCTGACTAAGGTTACGTCCGACAAGCTGCGTATCAGCTGATAACCTGTTCACCAACTCGCCAGTCGATGTTTTACCGAACCAAGCTGCTTCTTGACGAAGTATAGCGCCGTAAACTTGTTTGCGAAGATTCTGGGTCATCCTTTGACCTGTAATAAGCGTAATGAGACTACCATGTATTTTCTTTCCTTAAGTTCTTTAGAGAATAAATCTTTTATCATTATTCTATGCTACGAAATTAAAGTTATGTATAACGGGATGCTCGTAACAGCATCGAAACATTACAAAAAAACTAGCAGCATAATTTTTCAATTCGAACCAGTAGTTCCTGAGATTAAGACGTTCAAACAAACAAACTCTCCAGCTTTATAATTGACCGAACGAGCGAAGCGAGTGAGGTCTAGTGGCGAGACGGTCGGTCGGTTGTACCTATGTATCTATATATCTATGTATCTATGTATGTTTGTTCGACGATAACTTGAGTACCGTTGCTCTGATCTTAATGATTTTTGGTACACGTGTAGTTGAGGTCCATAAAATTTTTAAGTTCGAACATGAGCAGGATCGGTCGGGGGGTTACGGAGACAGGGGGTGCAAAAGGGGATCTACATATATGGCAGGCAGACTATGGGGCAAATATACCCGAGTGGGGTATCAAATGAAAGGGCGTAACTTCGGTGACAATAATATGGTACCATGGAACTGATATGATGATGGAGCTGGAAGGAATCCACAGGAATTAATCATCTCAGCGGTCATGTTTATATCAAACTCATTTGTATCAAAAAGGAAAAAAACGCTTAGACCTTCTTTTATGATTCAAAAATGACAATGTCAGGTTTTCTTTCTGTCATTGTCGTAAAACATAATATTATGATTTCCAATTTTCAAAACCATTACATGATAACTTAACTTCGTGATATTATATGATTAAAATGAATGATCCATATTAGGTACCTACATAATAATATTATGGTTATCCTAAATTCAAATAATTCGCAAAGGTTTATAGTGCAAAGTCATGCACTCTTGGGTTCGTTCCCGATGGTCTTTGAAGGAGATGCTTGAACCAGCTATTAATCAGCAAAACTGAAGCCGAGGCGAAAATTGGTCGAAACTTCTATGGTTGACGTTGTCTGGGCCACTCAACCTACCTTGGGTGAAGACTGTACTTTAAAAGCGTCTATTCTACTTTCCCTTAAATCGTCAGACCTCTTTTTGCTTCATAACCAGCTGCGCCCCGCGGCTTCACCCGCGTAAGTCCTGATCCCGTGAGAATATCAAAATAAAAAGTAGCCTATGGCTTTCCTCCATAAATTGACTATTCAACACACAAATAATTTTTCAATTCGAACCAGTAGTTCCTGAGATTAGCGCGTTCAAACAAACAAACAAACAAACAAACTCTTCAGCTTTATAATATTAGTAGGTATAGATTATTCATTTATTTCATAATCAAGGGTTGCTTAACAATTGTTGTGGATAATATTAAATAGTATAGCTAGCCGATCTAGAGATTCTAATTAAAAAACTTGTGACTTGTGACTCTTTTTATTATTTTTATTTACTAATAGATAGGGACATATTAATATAGGTATAGGACATAATAGTTCAACCGGTAATATAGGTCTCAAACTTCAGTAATATATTTCTATCGAGGTAGGAGCCTCTCTCCTCTTTTCTTCGTTCGTTACGTTATGATGAGTACATAGGTACAAAAAATTTGACAATAAGAACTCGCAATTATCTTGATAGCAAGATTTATCTTTCGAAAAGTAAGGTCTATCGTGTTCACTTCATGAGTAGGTAGGTACTCCAGGTACTGACGATATGGTGATATAGACGGAAGGAGGCTTTAGGAGCGTTTTAATCTCACGCGATTTACATTCATAGTAGGCAGATAGTAGGTGCTTATTCCCCCGAGTATCAATAAAACGCGAAATAAAAAATACGTGATTGAGACCAAGCAAATTAGGCTATGGAACTCATTTTCTAGACAGGATATGCCTAACGCGATTAGATTCGTGAAAAATATGTTTTGAAAGTATAATAGAGTCAGCGATGTCCAGGGTCTGATGATAGCGGTACTAGATAAGACACCTATCATTTAAATAAGATACACCGAAGTATTTGGAGTCTTTCGTCGTTATATCATACTTTACGCTGAAAACTAAAAATCAGTTAAAAAAACTCGTGAGGTCTCAGTTCGGGGCGAACTACTAGTATTATAGTGTAGACTAGCAGCGCTCCGCGGTTTCGCCCACGTAAGTCTCGATCCCGTGGGAATATCAAAATGAAAAGTAGCCTATCCTATATTCTTCCTCGATAAATGGACTATCCAACACAAAAAAAAATTCAATTCGAACCAGTAGTTCCTGAGATTAGCGCGTTCAAACAAACAAACTCTTCAGCTTTATAATAATAGTATAGATATAATGTCATTGCCGAAGGAATGGACAACCTACCTCGTAGGTGCCTAACCAATCATACAAATAAACGAAAATTACTATGCAAGCAGCTGAATACATGTACTCTGTAAATAATTATTTAATACAAAATTATTCTACAGCTATCTTGTTATACCTAAGTATGTACATGATAGCACTAATAAATTATTTTTAACTGAAAAAACTATGTAAGAAGTAAGCAATTACCTAGTGAAATTTTAATAGCAATATGCTTAATTATTAAAGTCAAGGCTGAAAAGGAAATCAATTTTTTGCTCAATGTGCAATTGGCTCTTTTGAATAAATAAAAATCGTTTATTTCGGACAACGAAAATCCATAGGTAGGCAATAAAATTCACACAATAATTTTCATTTTTATGAAACTATTTTTCTAAGATATTTATTAAACTTTTTCGATTGCCGAAATCAGCCGGAATGGGCGAATATTATACACGTCCATTTTTTTTATTATAAAAAAGGATTTAAACTAAATTTTTTAAGTTAGGTCATCTATCCAGTTAATTAATTAAGTATCTTTGTATCTTTTTTATGAAATGCTTTTTTTCTCTCAAATGGTTTCGAGATGATTATAGCTCATTAGGTTATCAGAATCGATGTTAAGGGAATTTTGCATTTTAATATAACTAGGTACCTATCTCTCATTAACTCTCATATGAATATGAGATAAGAAAGTAATTTTTGTGTATGTCGTAAGTGGTATTATTATACTTATCAGTTAATAAATGGGTTCTACTTTACTTTGTGTTCCAATTCCGATTACATTACCTAATATCCTATACTTTTCATTGATGAATTACACCACATTGAATATTTTTTGCAACAGATATTGTTGGGGAAAGTTCTACATTATCAGTAGGGTTGCCATACCTACTTATTAATATTTTTATTACCTACTTATTACATACTAGCGACCCGCCCCGGCTTCGCACGGCTATATTATGCATGAATTATACATATAAACCTTCCTCTTGAATCACTTTATCTATTAAAAAAACCGCATCAAAATCTGTTGCGTAGTTTTAAAGATTTAAGCATACAAAGGGATAATTATAGGGACAGAGAAAGTGACTTTGTTTTATACTATGTAGTGATTATCACTGGGTAAAACTTACTATTGCAAAAAAAGCATTTAATTTCTATTTTTTTAAGGTTCCATACCTCAAAAGGTAATAAACAAGAGGAACCCTTATAAGATCACTTTCTTGTCCGTCTGTCTGTCTATATGTCTGTTACCGGCTGTATGTTAAAATGTATAAACTCAAAATACATAACGTTATAATTCATAAAGTTAAAATACCAAAAATCAAAATACATAATGATTCAAAATACATAAAGTTAAATAGCATAAGTTTGAAATTCATAAACTGTAAATTCATAAAGTTTTAAATAGGTATATACCTATAATAATAAAAAATTATAATGCTTATAACACATAATAATCAACAAGCCTAACTTTAAAATGTATAACTATCAGAATATATAAGTTGTAGGTTCATGTCATCGACCACTACCAATAGACTCCTAATGAAGGGTCTATGATGTTCACCACGCTTAGAAGATTTGGACTCTATCTCAAAGGACCCTTTCGAATACAACTTTAGTGGGAACCAAGGAGTGGTGCAGTCCGTTACTCGCAGTTTTTTATTTTTTTAGCTGTTGTCGTCGCGAGAATCGGTTTAGAAATGGTGTCATGTTCAATAAAATAATATGGGAAAAATAATAAAACATCCAGCAACCAGAAAGATGGGATAACTTTCCGTCAGTAAGAGATTTAAACTTTCATTTTGACTGTCCCAACTACAAAAGATATCTTGGTAGAACTTGTTCGTCAAATAAAACAGGCTCGCGTTGAAGTCTTTTTGCAGTAAAACCAAGATTTTTTTGCGTGTAACAAAACAAAAACTAACCAAATTTCGGTGCGAAAATTCGGTTTAGTACAGACACTAGCGCCTCCACTCAACTGCACAAATAAGTTTTTTAAAACAATTTTATTTTTTTGATGCGGTATACAGGCAAACTAATTGGTAAGGAACAAATTTGTTTGGTACCTAGTTATATCGATACAGCGCCCTCACTCAATGGAAAACTAATTAAGCACGTGTCAGTAGTGGTGGGGTATAAATGAAAAAAATAATATCGATTCGATAAAACTTAGAACTGACATGTTTTGTATTTTACATTAATGAATTTATTTGTCAAAAAGTATTTTAACTGACTTAAAAAAGAAAGGGTTTGCGTATATTCGTCGATTACTCGAAGACAGCTTGAGGATAAGGTGGGTCCATAATAAAATTAAATGATGTAAGTCGGCTCAGTGGTTAATTATTTATATTTATTTTAAAATAATACATTCATTGCAGTTTTTTTTTCCAAAAATTTATTAATACAAATATCGATAAAATCTATAGTATCGATATTTAGTAATTACTTATTACCAACACTATGACATCGGCAGTTACGCCCCCCGCTACCTCATGGTTTGGTGAACTACGTCCTAAACGAAAACGAAGCGATGTTGTATCTATTCGGTTATATGATCGATGGTTCATGTAAACAAACACCAGAAATTGGTAAGTAAGTACATAATTTGTTTATTAAAATAAGAAAGTTCCAAATACCGAAGTACAAAGTAAATATCGAGTATTTATTAAGTAGGTAAGTACCAGTCATTCTTTTTTCCAAAAAAATACACCGTGCCCTAACCAAGTTAAATAGGTAGGTAGAATTCGGTACTGGCAGTTCTGACGGTTAATTTTACTACAATTAATTCGGGTGTACGTTAAAATGTATAAACTCAAAATACATAACGTTGTAATTCATAAAGTTAAAATACCGAAAATCAAAATACATAATGATTCAAAATATATAAAATTAAATGACATAAGTTTTAAATTCATAAACTGTAAATTCATAACGTTCTAAATATATAATAATTAAAAATTATAATGCTTAAACCACATAATAATCAACAAGCCTAACTTTAAAATGTATAACTATCAAAATATATAAGTTGTAGGTTCAGGTAAACAAAAACCAGAAATTGGTACATAATTTGTTTATTAAAATTAGAAAGTTCCAAATATCGAAGTACAAAGTAAATATCGAGTATTTATTATGTAGATAAGTACCAGTCATTCTTTTTTTCAAAAAAATGACAGCTCGCTGCGCTCGCACGGATAGGTTATGACTGCGACCACAACGCACGAGCCGAGCAAGCGAAACGGCCGGCCGGTGCGTGCTGCGGTAGCGGCCGGCAAGTTTTAGAACCTACCTATCCTAAAATTCTACCTATTTTACTTGGTTAGCGAGGGCGTAATTAATAAAAAAAAATTAAAACCCTCGGTGAATTAATCGTAGTCATAGAATTTGACGTTCGTCGTACCTTATTGTAGTAAAATTAACCGTCAGAACTGCCAGAACCGAATTCTACCTACCTATTTATGCTTAAAATGCCCATGCGCTGCCATACAGCGTGTATTGTATATATGGGCATTTTTACTTAGATAAGTATACAGGGTTATTGGAAATTATAATAGCAAGCCGTTGAGGGCTACTTCTGTGCACCTTAACAAACAACTTTTGTTCTACGACTTTTGGAAATTCAAAAAAAAAAATGAAAATTTTGAGGTTATGTAAATTCGAAAAACAGCTGATTTTTTAAAACAAAGGTCAATTAGACTAAGAACAGTAGATAAAACTTAAAAAATTAATAATAATTTTAATGACCTCTCCGCTGATTTTCAAGTAAACCTAACCTCAAAATTTTCGAAAAAATGTTCGAATTTCCAAAAGTCGTAGAACAAAAGTTGTTTGTTAAGGTGCACAGAAGTAACCCTCAACGGCTTCACTACATAGTATAAAACAAAGTCGCTTTCTCTGTCCCTAAATCCCTATGTATGCTTAAATCTTTAAAACTACGCAACGGATTTTGATGCGGTTTTTTTAATAGATAGAGTGATTCAAGAGGAAGGTTTATATGTATAATACATGCATAAATAGCCGTGCGAAGCCGGGACGCGCGGACGGGTCGCTAGTGCTAGTATAATTTCCAATAACCCTGTATTGAACATAGTATGTGTAATCAATGTAAACATTATGAACATAGATATTATGACTATCGATATTTTGAACTTTTTGCTGTAATAGTTTGATTCGCTCGTAGGGTTTTATTATTTATTTCAATTATTATTCATTTAAATCTTTATTTGTTTTGGATATATGTTATTTGAACTAATGTATTTTAAATTTATACGTTTTGTCATTATGTATTTCGTATATTATTTGAAACAAATTTTATTTATTTCGATTTTATGTATTTTGATTATTATGTATTTTGATTTTCGGTATTTTAACTTTATGAATTACAACGTTATGTATTTTGAGTTTATACATTTTAACATACACCCATTAATTCACCTGCGGCTTTACTTTTTTTATAAATTACGCCCTCACTAGATAACCAAGTAAAATAGGTAGAATTCGGTTCTAAAACTACTACTACTAAAGATTAGGGCAGCGTGTATTTTGTATACTGACATTTACGTAGATATATTGAACATATTATATGTAATAAATGTTAACATTTTGAACATAGGTGTCGATATACCGATATTTTGACTATCGATATTTTGAACTTTTTGCTGTAATAGTTTACTTCGTTCGTAGGGTTTTTTTTTTATAAGTAAAGTCAATTTTTCATTTAAATCTTTATTTGTTTTAATATGTTATTTGAATTAATGTATTTTAAATTTATACGTTTTGTCATTATGTATTTCGTATATTATTTGAAACAAATTTTATTTATTTCGATTTTATGTATTTTGATTATTATGTATTTTGATTTTCGGTATTTTAACTTTATGAATTACAACGTTATGTATTTTGAGTTTATACATTTTAACATACACCCATTAATTCACCTGCGGCTTTACTTTTTTTATAAATTACGCCCTCACTAGGTAACCAAGTAAAATAGGTAGAATTCGGTTCTAAAACTACTACTACTAAAGATTAGGGCAGCGTGTATTTTATATACTGACATTTACGTAGATATATTGAACATATTATATGTAATAAATGTTAACATTTTGAACATAGGTATCGAAATACCGATATGTTGACTATCGATATTTTGGACTTTTTGCTGTAATAGTTTACTTCGTTCGTAGGGTTTTTTTTATAAGTAAAGTCAATTTTTCATTTAAATCTTTATTTGTTTTAGATATATGTTATTTGAATTAATGTATTTTAAATTTATACGTTTTGTCATTATGTATTTCGTATATTATTTGAAACAAATTTTATTTATTTCGATTTTATGTATTTTGATCATTATGTATTTTGATTTTCGGTATTTTAACTTTATGAATTATAACGATATGTATTTTGAGTTTATACATTTTAACATACACCCCTGTTACCACCGATTTTCACAGGAACGGGTGGACCTAGCAAGTTGAAATTCATACCAGAAACTGGCGTCTATTTTTCCTGAACACTGCTGCAAATTTTTTTTTTCCTTCCAACTAAGTTAAAAAATGCCAGATTAGCACGCGATTTTAATGCTGTGTTTCAGCATTAAAATATTACAATGTTCCATTATGATTTCAATCAAAAGTTATGACAATTATACTAGCAGAACTGTGGTAGTTTCATTTGTGCAAGTCTCAAATGCAGGGATAAAAACCTAAGTTACTCCCAAGTTTTATTATATCCGTTCAGTAATTTCAGAGAGGTTTTAATTACAAATATAATAATATTGCAGGACATTCAACACATCGCCATCTAGCCCCAAGCTAAGTAACTAGACTTGTGTTATGGGTGTTAGACAACGGATATACTACTTATATACTTTTCTTTTGTAAATATATACTTATAGTACATAGAAACAACCAGACCACAGACAAATATCTTAGCATAAATACTTGTCTGAGGCGGGAATCGAACCCGCAACCCTGTGGTTGGCAGTCCGTCATGGTGACCATTGTGCCAACTGGGTCGTCATGACACAGGACAGCCAGACGGACAAGACAGTGATCTTTTCAGGGTTCTTTTTTACCTTCTGAGGTATGGATCCCTAAAAAGGCCTCTTTATAATATTAGTATAAATAATAAACATACCTACTTTTCTGATGCAATATTATGATCTACATATACCTATATACCTACCTGCAAGAAACAAAATAATCTACTTCATATTCATCGTGAATTTAATTAATTAAGATTTTGATTATGCACTAATTTTACCCAATGACCAAAATAAATAAAAAAGTGGAGATAAGACAAGCAAAACAATCTATGTTGAAAAATAACATGTCGGTAGGTAGCCTAATCAATGCTACATAATATTTTCTTGTAAGAATATTATCAGATTACTTATTTATGTTTTTATTTATCATCTTAAAACTCTAATGAGCATTATTGGTATTTCATTGCACAGTGCATCCAACGTCTCTCTGGTCACATGTTGCCCAGTGAATTCTACAGTTTTTTTTTTAAATGTGTTTGCTTTGGGCTTATACCCGCCTGCGAAGCAAGAGGTTGTGGGTGCGATTCCTGCCTCTGGGTTTGGGTATTTCTGTATGTATAATATCTATACTAATATTTTTTTGTTTGTAATAAATAGGCTCCAAAACTACTGGACCTATTTTGATGAAACTTGGTATAAGGATACATTGAGGCATTGAGAATAACATAGGCTACTTTTTATCCTGATATCCCCACGGACTGGGAGTTATGTGGTTGAAACCACAGAGCGTTGCTAGTTAAGTATTTATTTACAAAAGAAAAGTATAATTACTTATTCACCCACGAAATAATTTTCTTTTTTCACAACTTTCTTAATTGTTTCTTTTATAAGAACCTTCTCCAGACAATAATTATAACAAACACAACAAAAAATAATAAGCGAAATCGGTTAAGCTGTTCTCGAGATTTGCGCCTAGCAACACTTCGGCGATTCATTTTTATATCATAGACTAGTAGAAAGAATGTTTATGCAAAATTTGAAGTAGATTGGACCAAGGAATCACATTGTCCCATACAAACTTTGCTCCCCTTTTTAACCCCCTTTGGGGTAGAATTTCGGAAAATCCTTTCTTACCTGACGCCTATGTTACACAAAGAACACACCCTCCAAGTTTCAGGTCTCTACGATCAGCGGTTTAGGCTGAGTGTTGATCTGTCAGTCAGTCAGGACAAAGGATTTTATATGTATAGATACCACCATAACACAAGGCTAGTTGCTTAGCTATGGGCTGGATGTATAGTATTCTTACCAGATATAGACATCAGGTACACTCGTCCAAAGTTACAAAGTCCTCCGATCAGGAACACGCCACACAGCATAAGACAGAGTGCATCCAGCTTCTCTCTGGCCACTGCCAAGTCACTTGTACTACTGTATATTATGTCTAGCACCTTGCCTAGTGAGAATGGTATGGCCATAGTTACTCCTGACGATATGATTAGGAAACCGATAGCACCTGAAAATTATTTAACAAGTTAAGGATTTTTATCGGGATTTTTTTATGTTATTTTTTTAGTTTTGGGTATTAAAAAACAACAGTAAGTAAAAGTTATTATTTAAAATAACATGGTAGGTAGTAACTTAAAAATATAATATTATTCCAATAAGATTCTTATTAAAATATTGTTTTAAGCTTTTAATTTTTAAATAAAATGTAATGAGTATATTTAAACTACTTAGTATTTATTGTTAAAAAAATATTACCAGTTAGGGTCCACTTTTCAGGCTCAGCTAGGCTTAGAAGTCGTTTCATTTCCGAAGTCTTAAGTTTAACGTTTATTTTTTTAGAGGTAGACAAAGGTTCCTTAGCTTTTATATTGTCGATATGGTCGTTCTTTTTCTGTGCATCCACTTGGCTAGTGTAATATCTGATTGTAAGTAAACCATTTTTATTTGAAAAGCTTCTATCGTACTCAAAAAACCTCGAGGTTCTTTGGTGAGATAGTCTGAATCCGCACTGATAACACAAATTTCGTTTTGATAACGCTCTGAGTAATAAATTCGACTTTCTGCATGCTTTTAATATGAAGGTACTGTGAAGAACTCGCTGCAACATATTGGAGAATTTAAAGTTTTTATTTAAAACAAAAGTAAAAATATGACCTACGCGCCTGACATGACAACTTGTAAAGATAAAAAAATTGTCTGTGGTGATTAAAAATCAGCTGTCAATTGGCTGTCAATAAAATTATTTTCCTCTTCCAGCTGTCACTTTTTTTTAAAGTATGTAATGGCTCCGTACGACTTTTGCATATAGCCAGAATCAAGTTATAATAATAATAATAATAATAATAATAAAACATTTATTTCGAATAACAAAGATTCATATTATGTTAGTAACAAAAATTGGACTTACATGCTAGTGTTAGTTAAACGTACTATAAAAAAAAAAACAACAAATAAATATGATACAGCCTACTTAATTGCATGGAGTGTTATCCAGCGTGCCAGCATCGGCGAATCCCACCGCTCCATCAATGTGCTCAGGATGGTGTTGGGGCTACCACGCATGCGGTGGAGTAGAGATGCGCAACGTTTGCGCATAATGGCAGCAAAACCGTCTATGCGAGATTCCGCGAACATCTGTGACGCGCTACAATAACGCGGCAACCCCATCAACACCCTGAATGCATTGTTGTACTGTATTCGGAGGTCGCTGTATGTCCTCTTGGTGTAATTCACCCACAGTCCGCAGGTATAAAATGACTGGCAATAAGCTTTAAACAGCGTTACCTTAACTACCGATGTACACTTAGCAAATCTGCGTGCCAGCATGTTGCAGCGGACAGTCAACGACCTCCGTTCCCTCTCTATGTCTTGCATATCCTTCATATCCTCAGAAACCCAGTGGCCCAAATACTTAAAGCTCTCAACTTTTTTCAGAGACATACCTTCGAGCATTATATTAGGTACATTGGTATACCGTTTTGCGTCTGGTCTAAACATCATAATTTCGCTTTTGGCTCCATTATATTTAAGCCCCTGAGCCCTCGAATATGACTCACAGATGCCAATCAGTCTTCTCAGTGCACCGCTAGATGGGCTCAGCAGCACCATATCATCTGCATAACTGATATTGTTCATACAGATTCCATCTATATGACAACCGATACCGGTACTGCTGAGCTCATCAAGCAGGCCGTTTATGTATAAATTAAACAGTGTTGGAGAGCTCAAACCTCCCTGCCTTACACCACACTCCAGCCTGTACTCATCAGAAAAGGTACCGGCCCACCTTACATTGTTTTTCTGATGACCATACCAGTACTTAAAGAGTGATAGAATTTCGTCGGGCACGGAAGTTTCACATTTAATTTTTTTCCATAAGATGTTATATGACACAAGATCGAATGCTTTCGATAAATCTAAAAAACACGCATACACTGGAGTTTTTCGCGCAGTATAATATTGGACAGTCTGCTTAAGGCATAGTATGGCGCTTTCGGTGGAAAGCCCAGATCTAAATCCAAACTGTCTATCATTAAGTGATATGTGCTCATCCAACTGCTTATTGAGCAGACTGTCCAACACTTTTGCGATCACCGTTGCCAGTGATATCGGCCTATAATTAGATATATCAGATGGGTCACCGGTTTTATTTTTTTGAATAGGTACAACTACAGTACGCATTAAGTTTTCCGGTAGATAAGCATGACTAATACACATACTATAGAACAAGGCTAATACTCTTGGAAGATGAGCACCGGCATGACGCAAGTGCTCGATACTAAGGTTGTCGTGTCCCGGCGACTTGCCACTTACCATGCCTTTAATCGCTTTTTTCACCTCTATGGCAGCAAATGAAATTATACGCTTCCCACTATTACCATCAGTATCGAACACCTGCGGCTGCGCCGACTTTCCAGACTCAACTTTAAATTGTTGCTTAAATAAATTAGCTATATCTCTAGCGTCGTGAGCCCCAGCCACGCTTACGGGAATGCATGACCTATGGTTCAATTTATTAGTATTTTTCCAAAACTGATCAAATCTTTTGTTTTTATGGTTTTCAGCTATAATGTCCATCTTAATTTGATGCTGATTGTTTTGACACCATTTTAACTTTGACTTGAACACACGTTTTGATTCCCACATATCATTATAAATTGGGCCCGAGCTGGGTTTGTTATTGAGTAACCAATACCTATAACAACAGCGAGCCCTCTCATGCGCACTGCGAACATGTCTATTCCACCCGGCTATGAATTTACGCTTACGTTTGACTCCGACACCAGAAGTATAGGTATTTATAGCAGCCTCTGAGAGTATATTTACAATATTATCATACATTTTATCTAACAATATTTTGTGAGAGTCGTTACAACACAGACCGACACTACATTCTGTAAATTCAACAGGAAAGTCTATGTTTCTAAGACTTGAGTGACACTCACTATGATACTTAGATATCTGTTCCGTATCACGATCTCCCCACTTAATTTTACTTACACAGGTGTTCGGTAGACTTATTTTAGATTTAACTACATTTAGATTACATTTTATTAACAAAGGGTAATGATCGGACCAGTAAGTATCGTATATTATAGAAACGGACGAAACGGAAGCTAGGGCAGCACTAGTCACCAGGCAGTGATCAAGCCAACGGCGGCAACCGTATACGTCACTGACGAAAGTATGACTGTCCGACGACAGCAAGTTTATATCTACACACGACCATAATTGTTCAGAACAGAATGAGGAAAGTTCTTTTTCAAAATGCTCACCCGGATGCGCGTTATAGTCTCCTACCATAAACACGGACTCCACATTATGGCTCTCAATAATGGCTGTCATCTCACTCAAACATTCAGTGAATTCCACTAAATTATCACTCGAGTCTGTCGGCATATACACTGAGAAACACATGATACAACGATCACCAAGCGCGATTTTTATCGCAGCTAACCGTACACTATTACACTTCACAATCGTAACGGTGTGAAATGTAGCTTTCCGCCAGAGCAGAGCCACACCACCGTATGGTCTTCCACGAAGCACACCTGACGCTGTATCTACTGCAGAGGTACCGGTGTACGCGAAGTCGCTGTCAATAGTCCCCAGGTAGGCGAGATCGTGGGGCAGTAACCACGTTTCTTGCAGTGCTACTATATCGGCCGAGCGACACAGGCGACGAATACACTCAACAGATCTAGTTACATTTTTGCAATTAAATGTTATTATTTTAACATCGCTAATCATTGAGCTTTTTGATAGTTTTCACCAGCCTTTGGGGCACTTCCTTTACCACGATACTTGAAATCCACAAACCGCCTGTAGGCAACCCCTTCAGGCCAAAAATCGTCCATCATAAATATGTCTATTTTATGTTTAGGTATAAATATCTTATACGATTCATAGTCTTTACTAGTTCTCATTATCATTTTTTCCATAGTAACGACGATGCTAGTCTTTTTCTTAATATAATCAACGATGTCACACACAGACACTCCCTTCGCCACGTTGTAAATATAGATGGGAATTTTGGTATCAGCCGCTCTAAAATTACTCTCCGCGTTCAACACTGCAGTTCCTCGATTTCCTACAAATCGATTACGAGTCTTTCGTTTTTGTACTCGAGTCCACTCATCGCTTTGTGTCTGAGGTTTCCATTCCCCTTCCCGAACAATCTCCGCTAATGATTTATTTATTGAGGGCGCAAGTTTGCCATTCTCGGTGACCGTGTGTATCGCATTCTTATCGGACTGGTTTACGATAGCGGCGGGCATCGGTAGCTGGCCAGTCAGCTGTGTCGGGTGAATCATCGCGTCATTATCCGTTTCTCGACACTTGCTTTGTTCGAGTTGCAGCGAGGACTGACTACCCTCAGTTGCGAGAATTGTTTGTCCGATATCACGATATGTTGTATTCGTCTGCGAGATATCGCATTGATCTTTATTCGTAGTGCACATTCCCATGGGACCACTGTTACACTCGAAACTACTTAGTAAATAAGCTCCACGTCTATGGTTCACGTTATTTCCGAAATTATTTACAACTGACATATGTTTTAATGTTTCTACTTCCGAATTTAATCTGCATACGTCATCCACCGTCGCGTATTCCTTCTTAATCAAACCAACCTCCTGCTGCAATTTGACAATGTCTTTGAGGAGTCTTGTTACATCTACATGGTCGAAAAGTACCGGGGGTAGTTTTTCAAGATCCCGGGCCACAAATACAGGAATATCCTCGGCGTCGGCATCTCGTAACAGGCAGATTATATCATCGATGTCCCTGTGCGATTTTCCTTCTTTTTTACGGTTTATTTTGCGCTTCTTCGTCGGCATTGAAGAAAATAACAAGTTCTTAGCTGTAGTTATATCATTTTCTGAGAAAGCACTGGTACAAATCTTACTAATACTCTCATCATCCATCACTGACATTTTGTTATTCACGAAAGCAAGGAGCTCATTAATCACCACGTTGCAATTGATGCATTTTACCACGTTTGAGGACATTATGACTTCAAATTAACACACGTATAACGCACGGCACGACCTTACGTAAACGCGTGCGCCGCCGAACTGATAATATGTAAAATCAAATAGCTAAAAAAAATACATACAACCGAATTGAAAACCTCCTCCTTTTTTTGAAGTCGGTTAATTACAAGAGACCTACGAATAAAACGTAATAAATACAAGAGACATGTTTTATTCTCATTTCCACCGAAACTTCCTACATTTTGTTTGGTGATAACTCTACGAATCTGGGTGTAAAAAATACTACGGAGTACTACTTTACTCATGACGTGGTAGTTGTGGTACTATATCTAGGTCTTGGGATCTAGGTGGCTATTACTTGGTCTATTCCACTTTTTGGGCTTTTGCCCATGAGTGGAATAGATGAGTGATGAATGTTTTTAAAACCGTTTACACGAGAACAGAAACAGCTAATACTTCTGACGCTATGTGTTAGATGGCGTTAAGCCCTTATTTTGGGCGAAATTGTGCTAATTCTGCGAATCTGTCCAGTTGCGAATCCGTCCAGTTGCGATGGAGGGATATTTTTTATATTGCCTGCATTAAGTACCTACCTAGGTAGTAGTTAAATAAATTGCAAAGGGGGTTTATTGCAATTTTTATATGTAGGACATTTGGCTTTTAGGTGCTTCTGATATGTAAGAAAAATAAACACACAGACGTTTAAAATGTTTAATTAAAAACTAACAGTAATATACTTACTTTAAATGCTACCAGTAATACTTCCATAGACATATAATCACATAATATAACAAAAATTATTCTATTTTTTCCGTATTTACGTACATTTTCCTACACACAAATTATATGTATTATGTCCATAGCATAATATAACTATAATATAATGACATAACATACATTTAGACTAAGAAATGAACAACGAATCAAACGTTTATATTACTCTATAAGTTAAAAGAACACTGGACACAACATAATTATTAATTTTTAAGTACGGTGACAGCAGAGAAGTTAAATCTAATGGCACAATTTAAAATAAAACTATGTACATACTATAGAATATAATTGCATATTAAATAATCTAAAGGTGTAATGTATTTCTCTTAGTGAATAAACTATAGACAAGGTAGAATATTTATGAGACATCTAATACATATTTAACTAACAAATATAAAGGCCACATCGGCAGAAGGCAGGGCAGCGACATTTTAAAATGACCAACGTTAGTACATTCGTACTTATCAAATTATGCGGCATCAAAGAGTTTATAATGCTCCATGTAAGTTTTAGGATATTCATTTTATTAGACGTTGTTAAGGTTTATTTTATAGTTTAAAAATGCACGTACGATCACTAAATAAAAGAAAAAAAGACGAATGAAGAAAAAAATCTTTACCCAGTATATCTGTGATCGGGTAGGCAGCCGCAGCTGCAGTGGAATTCGTAAAACATCTGATCTTACCTGAAGTCGACACAATTATAACGCATGTAGGTAATCCCACCTCTCTGTTAGAAAGTCAAGGCAAGTCTATCCACTTCGCTCTTTGAATACCTTGTTAAAATGAGGTAAAAATAGCTACATGAAACCTCATTTCGTTACCAGTTATGGCGCATTTTTTTTTTTTTTTTCGGATTTTCGTTTCACGTTTTTGTAACGCGTAATATTTTTTCTCAGGTAGGTCCCCTTGCGAACCCGCGATAAGAAACTTCGTTCAAAAAATGTATTATTAGATACCAACTGATTTAGGTTGGTGTTTTAAAGTGCCTTGCCCTGCTTTCCGCCACATGATGAAGCGCGCTGGCCTTTATTCCATAAACTATTAAAACAATATCGTTTTGTATTGTTTTAATGACACAAATATTAGAACTTTAAAACATTGATTACTATTAAGCGACAATTATTAGATTAAAATAGTAATTATATTACAAAAGTTATTTAAAACATAATTTTTAACAGGTTTTTAATTTAACTCTCATGAAAATGTTGTCAGCATCGAAATATTAAGTTTCACAGAATAAAAACAAAAAACATTTAAATATCCCGTTTTGAATAACTTTAGTATTAAAAAATAACTATAAGTAAATATTAATAATTATTTTTAATTCTATTGCACATTATTTACCCAAAGCTGTAATTATTCACCGTATTATTTTTATTTACCAGTCTTAAGACCGTGATAAGATAGTTATTTTAATATAAGAAATACATAATTTTACGAAGCATACATATTACATACCATTATATAGTTTTCTAGATTAATACCCAATACTTTTAGTATACTTAGCTATCAGTTTTCTATACTTACAATAAAGAGAGGTCAAAAAAGTCTATACTTAAAGAAAACCAATAAAAAACAGTAAAGGGGTTGTTACATTCTGACTTAGTAAACAGTCGGCCATTTCTGAAAATTGGCCATCTTTCAAACCTATGGCCATGTCATATAAGACATTAATACAAATAAATGCCAAGTAAAATAACACAAATGTTAAGTAAAATAATACAATAACAGAGAGAAAGGGTCAGGCTAAAACCAGCGCTGTGCAGCTGCGTCTCACAGCATATGCTGAGCCTGCTCCTTTTGCCAAGCTTATTATTGTTTGTTTACTGTATAAAAATTGTAATTTTATGGCAATAAACTATTATTTATTTATTTAAGTAACAATAAATCTTTGTTTAGGATATTTAAAGAAAATGGTAGTCTGTAAAGTCGGTTTACGGACGAAAATTTTACGTGATAACGTTGTAAGAAAACATTGAGACTGGACACTCGAGACTTGACAAATGGTTGTCTGTAAATAATCTTGTCAGTAACGGAACGTGAGCTGTAACGTGAGCGTAACGTGATACTTTTTTGTGAGTGCAGTGCGGTGTTCATCGATAGACGTTATCACGTCAAAAACTTTGTTATATTTATTAACAATCAAATAACACGCAAACCTGACATTTTACTTGATTTTGTTCTAAGGCATTTGTTGTTTGTAATAATGTCACACTCCATAGGTTGGTAAGGTGGCGCGCAAAAAAATACAAGAGATCAAGACGACTGCGATGGCTATGCTCTGCATATTTACCCGAGAATATTATTATGTTACTACCCCTTTTCCGGATTTTTAGTGATTTCACTTTTCGGGATTACAATGCGTAACCATCCCGATATCCCCACAGAATCGGAACTGACTAACGGGTGAAACTGCGGGTCATAGCTAGTTTTTTAAGTCTATACATATAAAACAAAGTCGTTGCAGTTACATCATTTATAACTCAAAAACGGATGGACAGTTTGCTACGAAAATCAGTATGTAGATAGCTGTAAACCAGGATTAACACATACCTACTTTTTACCCGGATATTTCCACGGGATTTGGAGAAAACGCAGGTCTCAGCTAGTACGAAATAAATATATTTTAACGTGTCATGGCTTAATAAAACGGCGTAGTACAATTAATACATGACTATTGAGTGTAATAGACTTTATAATAAAGAGTTTTGGATCGCCATAAACTGTATGTATTATCGAATTTTAATAAATATACTCCTTCACCGGGATATGTGTGCGAACCAGCGTACACCTGGAAAAAAATAATATAGGTATGTATTAAATTTTTTTCTGAAAGAATTTCAACAGAACACTGCAGAGGGGGTCAAGCTGCTTGCGTTCGGTGCGACCACTGTCTTTCCTGGCGTAAGTCTTTAAGAGGAAAGCGTACCGTGGGCTCTCTCCATACAAACGTAGTCGACTGTTTTCTCCCTAGGAGAGTAAATATTTTTGTTGCATAAAACTTATAACTGCCATGATTTATGCCATAGGTTTTGTGGCACAAAAATATTTGTGCTAGTGTCATTATCCAGGGAGGAAACAGTCGACTACGTTTATATGGAGAGCGTCGGTACCCTTTCACCTTAAGTCACGAGTGAATAGGTATCTTTTAGGTAAACGTGCTAAATCTTATACCACTTCGTCACTTAACTTTCACTTGTTAGAAAAAAAACTGAATGGATTTTCCTCTATTAACCATGCGAAGCCGTGGCGGGTCGCTAGTACAGTATAAACTATTATCTAAAAATTCAAAATGTAGATTCAATTTGGTCTAAGTTCTGTGTATAATGACTGTAGAGCAGGTGTGGTCTGGTACCTCGAATTTCATCAGTCGTGGGTTCGAATCAATGGATTTTTCTTACGCGGCTTAGTTGGCTCTAGCCATATTGACAAGCTCTTTCTTCTTGACACGGTCGATTAAGTTGAGAGGTAGTATATATATAGGTGCTGGGCAAGGCTACTCCTTCCTCACGCAAAAAGGACCCAAAAGAAGAGGTTTAGTTGCGGAAAACAGCCCATATACAAGTATATGACTGTAGAATCTTAGTCTATACTAATGTTTTAAAAGGAAAGATTTTGGTTTTTGTGTTTTTTATTTGTAACGAATAGGCTCCGAAGCCACTGGACCGATTTTGATGAAACTTGGTATGAGGATACATTGATTCATTGACAGTAACATAGGCTACTTTTTATCCCGATATTCCCACGGGATCGGGACCTACGCAGGTGAAACCACGTGCGCAGCTAGTAAATAAAATAAAGAAATGTTACCTCAGTATGACAATCTCGACGGTATATCGGTACAACAAGACTGAGCAGCGGTCGGTTGGTGCTCAACGCGCGTCTCTCGTTGCCTATCTCGGGGTCTCCTCTGCCGTCTACTGTGTACTCTATAAGAAACGAACAAATATATATTATTAACCTTTATTAAATAAATAAATAATAAATAAATATTTCAGGACATTTCACACATCGCCATCTAGCCCCAAGCTAAGTTACTAGACTTGTGTTATGGGTGCTAGACAACGGATATACTACTTATATACGTTCCTTTTGTAAATACATACTTAGAATACATAGAAACAACCAGACCACAGACAAATATCTAAGCATAAATACTTGTCTGAGGCGGGAATCGAACCCACAACCCTGTGTTTAACAGTCCGGCGTGGTGACCATTGTGCCAACTAGGTCGTTATTGATAGGGAGTTCCTCATATTTTTAAGTTACTGGTGATGGTACGTCTGCTTGGTCTGAAATATCATAAAGTAGTGAAGGAATTCTCAACTTGGGGCACTAACATGGTTAGAGAATATTATTAACATTTATTGTTAGAGATCTCCTCATATTTTTAAGTTACTGGTGATGGTAAGGTTTGCTTGGCATGAAATATCATAAAGTAGTAAAGGAATTCTCATCTTCTCAACATAACTTGGGGCACTCAGATGGTTAGAGAATTTCTTTAGGTCACAGTTCGGGACCTACAGAAATTCTCTACCCTGTCTTTAACTGTATTTAAACACCTTCCTCCTGGAGTTTGACGATCCTCCAAGAGCAGCCAGGTTATGGTTTCCGAATTACTTCAGGTCAAAGCCCGGGAGGATGGCCACTGCACATTCGACAACTTTTACGAGGAGGATTCTGCCATCCCTATTCCAAGCTATAGTTCTAACAAAATTTAATTTAGCTGAACCTCGAAAAATAATACATACCAGTATCTGCATATTCATCCTCATCAGGTTCATCTTCTTCATCGCTCTCGGAAACGTGAACGGTCACTTCTGTGGTCGCAGACTTGCTCCATTCGAAATACAAGCCAAAACCTTAAAAATATAAATAAATAAATATTGCAGGCAGTAGAAAAGCAAGGGGGGGGGGCGGAGGGGCGGACCGCCCCGGGCTCGTGATTGACAGTGATTTTGTGCGATCACTGGTGGCCTCGTAATTAACATTGTTCAAATTACATTTCAATATAATTTCGATTGCATTTCGATCACAAATAATACCCTCAAAGTAGCTCAAAATACCCTCAAAGTTCGCTTTTTGTAAAAAATAAACTGACTTTAAGGGTATCTTTTGCAATCGAAATGCAATCGGAATGATATTGAAATGTAATTTAAACCATATTATTTACGAGAATTGGCCTTCTGATTATTTTTCAAGAAATTAGCTCTTACCCACTTGCACATATTGGATGTCCCTCCCGCCCAATACAGTTGTTGCAAATCACAAGTGGCCTCGCATCCTTACATGGTTTTGAAATAAATATTTTTCGCTCAATTCCTTCATATCGTGACGTTTTTTCTGACACTAACATTATTATTTTTATGGTGTCAAAAGGGCGGCATATTACGACTCCGCCCCGGGCGATAGTGACACCACTGATTGCAGGACATTCAACGCATTGCCATCTAGCCACAAGCTTAGTAACTAGACTTGTGTAATGTGTGCTAGACAACGGATATACTACTTAAATACTTTTATTTTGTAAATATATACTTATAATACATATAAACAACTAGACCACAGACAATTATCTAAGCATAAATATTTGTCTGAGGCGAGAATCGAACCCGCAATCCTGTGTTGGTCACCATGCCGTACTGTCAAACTCGCAAAACACAGGGTTTTACTGGGTCGTTAATAACAGTGTAAGTAACGCGTTTAATACCGTTATTGTACGGTATTATAAAGGGTTACTAATTAACGTTTTTGATAACGTTATCGGAAAAACCATAAAATCGTTTGTGAAGCAGATTTCAATTAAGCGCTCCATGGTTTCACCCGCGTAACACCCGATCCCGTATGAATATCGGGATACATTAAGATGTAAGTTATCCTATCTTTCAAGTTGGATCTAACTGCACACGGTGTGCAAATTTGATTAAAATCGGTTAAGTAGTTTAGGAGTCCATCGCGCACAAACGTGACACGTAATTATTAGAAATTGTAGATGAGAAACTGCGGCGTAATATTTAACAACTCCTTACCTATGTCATAGCCGTCGGTAGCAAACTCCCAGCACAGACAACGAGCTCTATGATGCGTGGGTACTCTAACAGTGACAGTCTCACCGTGTCCCACTGTCAGTTTACCACCCGATGCTTTGGCAGAGTCTTTGAAAGCGACTATGTCTGGACGAGTCCACATACGAGCCTCTTCTACAGCTGGAAACACATCTGTGAAGTAATTAATTGTTTAACTAATTGATAAAACCTCGCTCCGTCTATGCGATTCAGTTACGAATGATGTTTCTTCGGTTGTTTCGGAGCCAATGCAAAGAAACTATCACATCTTTCCCCTTTATATCTTTACTAGCTGCACCCCGCGGTTTCACCCGCGTAAGTCCCACTCCCGTGGGAATATCAAAAGTAAAAGTAGCCTTTATCGACAAATGGACTATCCAACACAAAAATAATTTTTCAATTCGAACCAGTAGTTCCTGAGATTAGCGCGTTCAAACAAACAAACTCTTCAGCTTTATAATATTAGTATAGATTTAAATAATTCTACTGTACGTGTGTATGTCACTGAACTCCTAAACGGCTGGACCGATATGCGCTTGGGTGGCGCCCTGGATGGTTTAGATCCAAAAATCAGCCCGGTTTTATTTTATTGTATAACTAGCGACCCGCCCCGGCTTCGCACGGCTATATTATGCATGTTTTATACATATAAACCTTCCTCTTGAATCACTCTATCTATTAAAAAAACCGCATCAAAATCCGTTGCGCAGTTTTAAAGATTTAAGCATACATAGGGATATAGGGACAGAGAAAGCTACTATTAGTATAGATAGATAGAAAAGTATGTCTGTTACCTCTTCACGGAAAAATAACTAAACTGATTATGATGAGCCTTGGTATTTAGATTTCAGCCCTAGAATAACACATAGCCTTTTGGCCTCTGATCGGAATTCTAGGACATTGGGACTTATGAGGGTAAAAGCGAAGGCGAAGGAAGGATACATTAAAAGTTAGTAGGAAGGATTAAAATATGTAACAACAGTTGTTGTAGGGTTCCGTACCGAAAGGGTAAAAACGGAACCCTTTTACTAAGACTTCACTGTCCGTCTGGCTGTCTGTCACCAGGCTGTATTTCATGAACCGCGATAGCTAGACAGTTGAAATACTTGCAGTTGAATTTTTTGCTGAGGCTGGACGTTTTTGGAGGGACACGGCTCCTTAGATCTTTTTTTTGAGTTCTTTTGTAATTTTTCTTATTGTTATCACTCTTACAATTATTATGTTTATTTTATATTTTTTTCGTTTTTTTATTTTGTGTTTTTATGTCAGTGCTTTTATGTTTGTTACTTATTACTATTCTAATTGTTTTGTATCGATGCTTGTCCAAATAAATGTTTTCTTTTTCACAGATGATGTATTTCTGTTGCCACTATAACTAAAAACAGAATATGTATAATGGTATTTAAATCAATCTTACCATCGCCTTCGGATTCCTCTTCCCCTCGAGACTCCTCAGCACATTCAGGATCAGTTTTCTCTGATGTTTGCAATGATCTAGAACACAATAAAGTATTATGTTGATCCACCGACTAGCAACTGTCTTATAAATACATAATGAGAGTTTAAGGTGAAAGGGTACCAGCGCTCTCTCCATACAAACGTAGTCGACTGTTTCTTCCCTGGATAATGACACTAGCATAAATATTTTTGTTGCATAAAACTTATAACTGCCATGACTATGCCCCTATGTTTTGTTTTTTTTTCATTTTCTAATTATCATAGAAATTAAAATTAAAAAAACAAAAAACAAACAAAACATAGGGCCATGGTCATGGAAGTTATAAGTTTTATGCACCAAAAATATTTGTGCTAATGTCATTATCCAGAGAGGAAACAGTCGACTATGTTTGTATGGAGAGAGTGCTAGGTACTCTTTCCTCTTAAAGGCATTGTGTAGGATAGTGTGCCACTGGGGACACTAAGGTTCATTTGCATGTTTCTACATAGATAAGTTATTGTTTGATTACCATTATTTTGTATTTATTACTAGTTACTAGACTGGAATTTGCTCAGCAAAGATGTTATTTCTTGTTACATAGTGAAACAAAAGAAGCCATATAAGATCACTCTCTTCCGTCTGTCTGTCTTTGAAAATTGGTTAAAACTACAAAAAATTTGCTAAGTATTTCCTTATTATGTTTGTTTCCAAGAATTGATATTTTTTAAGCAATACTATTCATTAGTTTAAAAATATAGGATTATTATTTTTCTGCAAAATCAACAGGTTCGACTCCTGGGTAATGACTTTTTCAAAAATCTGATGCAGTTTTAGTTTTTGTCATAATCGGGCACGCAACTTCTTTCAGGATTTTTCGCTATCTCGTATAGTTTAGGATATAGCCCTGAAGGCACAGGTTAAAATCTCAGTTACCAATCTCCACCTAAACGGCTGAACCGATTTGTATGAAATTTTTTGTGTTTCGTTAGATCTGAAAATCCAACATCTATTTTTTTTGAAATGGCAAAACAACCTTTGCAGGGAGCGCTACTATTTTATATACAACTTACTTATTATTATCAATAAGAGCAATCTCCTCATTCCGATTACAATCCGTGACAATTTCTTCCTTCTCCATCACTTCAGTATCCTTCAACGTTGAATTGGCCAACTTCTGGTCAACAGCCAACTGCTGGATGTACTGCTGATAATGCTGGTCTTGCAGCTGTCGTATCAGTACGGCTTGCTGGTCGAAGTTTCCAGGGTACTGTTGCTGGGCGTACTGGAGGAATTGGTCGTAGGTTTGGGCGTTGAGAGCGTCCTTTATCCTTTGACTGAAATTAATGGAAATATTATCTACTAGCGACCCGCTCCGGCTTCGCACGGCTATATTATACATGTATTATACATATAAACCTTCCTCTTAAATCACTCTATCTATTAAAAAAAAACCGCATCAAAATCCGTTGCGTAGTTTTAAAGATCATACAAAAGGACATAGGGATATAGGGACGGCGAAAAGTGACTTTATTTTATACTATGTAGTGATAATGTCCCATATTATCACGGGGCTATTACAAAAAGCCTTTTACAATGTCAATCGCAAAGTGTGATGTGAGCACCAAACCGGCGCTTATCGCTGTCTGGACTATGAAATGCAACCAAGGACAATAGATAATTGGATAGAAGTATTGATAAACTACAGGAAACAACTGCTTGGGTACTGTGATGGGATGGCAGTGGACTGACTACTGGGAAACTATGAATACTATAGCTATACTATCTTTACTTCAACACACGACTCCTCAGATACTTATTTTTTACCTATTCTTTGTGTATTTATTGTATTTTTTTTCTCTGTAACTATTTCTTCTGTACCTACTGTTTCTCATTTTATATTGTAGGTATTCTACTTCTTATAAAGAGTTTTTCCCCTGGATACAGACGACTAAGCCGAGAAGATGTATAGGTATTATAGGCAAGCCAATTCCATCCAAAAGAACTCACAAGTTGCGAATAAACAGCCATTAAACAAGTAACAGTACTTATTATAAAACAAAATCTCCACGACACGTCTGCCTGCCTGTCTGAACGCGATAAACTCAAAAACTTCCTCTTGGGCGGGTCTAGTCTAAATATATAAAAGGAAAACGTGACTTAATTAAGTGATCTATCTGGCCGCCCCGGTATTTATAATTTACTAGCTGCTCAAATAAGTTTATTTACTAAGGCAAATTTGTAAGACAAACCAATTCAATCTATGTGTTACAAAACAGTGCCGAACAACCTTATATTAATAGAGATAAGGTACATTTATATTTCAGAGTCGGCCGCCTCTGACGATGCGGTCGACTCTGATAACGTCATCGGAAATAAAAATGTAGGTACCTTATCTCTATCACTATAAGGTACCTTTTCCCGGCAAAAATCGATTCTTTCTTCTCTGATCAATCTGCGACCACCTTAATCCTACTAATATTATAAACGCAAAAGTTTTTATGTATAAATGAATGTTTGTTACTCTTTCACACAGCAACTACAGGACCGATTGCGATGAAATTCGGTATGTAGATGGCTTGAGACCTGGATTAACACCTAAGCTACCTCAGCTACTTTATACCCCGATATTACCGCGGAGCGCTGCTAGTAAAATAAACATATTTAAGAAAATTCGAAAAATAATAAGCAAGAAAATATTCTAAGAGAACAAGTCAATACAATGAAATTTAAATTATTTATTGTTGAGTAGTTGCTCTTTTGACCTAACAGTTGATACCTTGACTTACAAAGTATCAAAATAAACATTATTTTTGTAGTGGCTTTGGCAAGTAAATTTTTAGGGTTCCGTACCCAAAGGGTTAAAACGGGGTCCTTTTACTAAGAATCCACTGTCCATCCGTCTGTCTGTCACCAGGCTGTATCTCATGAACCGTGATAGCTAGACAGAAATTATCACAGATGATGTATTTCTGTTGCCGTTACAACAAATAATAAAAACAGAATGTAATGGTACGGAACCCTTCGGGCGCGAAACCGACTCACACTTGGCCGGTTTTTTACCCGACTACGGCGAATGTATGTTCATCTGTTCCCACATAATTTCAAAACTATTTATGTATTACAATTTAACAATTGAGGTATCGTTAGAAGCGTCTCAATGGTCCGCTGGTTATAGGCTATGTGACGTCACAATAAATTAAATGTGGCCTACATAAAAATCGCACTCTAAAAAGTATGAAACAAGAAAAATACAGAGAGCTAATTCTGTAGGCAATCTCAAAGTGTCGTGTCTCGTGTCGTTCAGTGGATAGCCGTCGTCGGATGCCACCTTGCAATGCATCAGTACTAAGGGATTCTTATAGGACAAGGTGGCATCCGACGACGGCTATCCACTGAACGACACGAGACAAGACACTTTGAGATTGCCTACAGAATTAGCTCTCTGTATTTTTCTTGTTTCATACTTTTTAGAGTGCGATTTTTATGTAGGTACATACTGTAACGGAACAACCTTCTTCCGTTGGGTTATAAAATTAAAATTCTCAAACATATTATAAAACCTTTTTGAAGATTCTGATCTTTTTAGAAAACAATTAGTATTTTAAAATAAAAAGGTATTCTTGACAGCATTGGAACATTGTCAGAGAAAAGTCAGGTGATAAAAAAATTAGAAAAGAACCAGAGAAATGTTATAAACTAGAAATGTTCAAGATATGTATGGTTGAATGAGCACACATGGATTTACATGTGCTAGGATAATGCATCATCCGACTTATGGATAGTTTGAGGTAGGTGGTACTTTAGTACTTTCCTACTGAGCATTTTACATAATATCTTTATTTTCACAGATTAATAAATTATATAAATCGGTTTATAGTTCTGTTATAAAATCGTATTCCTGTTCAGTTAATTGTTCTGTATGACCAATATGTAGTGGATTGCTATTGTAGTGGCTTGCTTTTTTAGATTAGAACTAGAGGATGTAGAGATCATAGGTAGAACAGTAGCATCTGTGCTGTGTGCACACGAGCGGAACGGAGCGCGGGTGTGTTTTAGTTTACTTACCCTACATTACATTAGGCGATATAACTTTACAGGAGACATGTCTATTATCGTCTGGATATAATGTTATAATGTACAATATGGAATATGTGATAGTTCCATAACTAGTTTATCTATTTGCCCTGTGTTAGGGATGTTATGATGAAATGCTCACACTGTTTTTCTTTACAGACTAAAATGACAATGATGGTCTACCTATAAATGCGAAGCAGAACCTAAATATATACACATGTGCAAATGAACCAAGCTTATGAACCAACACTTATGAACCAGGCTTGTATATTGTAAAACTTGGGAAACGTCAGGTATAAGCAGAACCTAAATATATACACATGTGCAAGTGAACCAAGCTTGTGAACCAACACTTATGAACCAGGCTTGTATATTGTAAAACTTGGGGAACGTCAGGTATAAACAGATCCTAATTATATTGACATGTGCAAGTGAACCACGCTAGTAAACCAAGACCTATGAACCAAACTTGTATATTGTAAACTTAGGGAACGTCAAGTTTCCAACGCCGCGATGAGAGGGATAAGTGTTAACCAGTGTCTACCAATCATAATATTTTTATATTATAAAATTATTATGTGGCTTATATTAAATTGTCTATATCTTGACTTATCACTATCATTATCATTACATAGTATAAAACAAAGTTGCTTTCTCTGTTCCTATGTCCCTATGTATGCTTAAATCTTTAAAACTTCGCAACGGATTTCAATGCGGTTTCTTTTAATAGATAGAGTGATTCAAGAGGAAGGTTTATATGTATAATACATGCATAATATAACCGAGAGAAGCCGGAGCGGGTCGCTAGTGATTGAATATATAGTAGACGCAGTTATATCTTCTATATCAGCTCTTTCCCATTTCCCCCCCTTCGCGACAATAGCTCTTTCCTATCTTCCCCCCTTCGCGACAATCTACATACATCAAATTAACCTTCCGTCCGTCCGTCCATACCCGACTTCACTTACGAATTTTCAATTTTCTAATTATTTTCTTAAATCATAGGATATCCACATACACGATATTTACCCGTCTTTGCTTAAGAACTTTTTGGTTTTTAGACTATTTAAAAATATTTTGCTAAGGATCTCGAGTCACTAGGACCTGGTTACTACACCTCATATCTAGGGTTTATTTCCACTAGACGTCACGTGCCATATTTAACTACAACTCCCCATATTTGGTAAATATTAAATTTCTATATTTTAAAATAAATAAATCGAATTAAGTTAAGTGATTTTACATTGTAAATAGGAGGGGGGGTTCTTTACAATTGGTGCCGTGACCAGGATTTGACTTTTCGTTTAAATTGGGGTCATGATCACCAGGATTGGGTTTTTACGTTTAGGTCTTTTTATTTTTTATTGGTCACTTACCTTTTGGAAATAAAAAACAATTCTGTTTTTTATTTGGTCTTTGGCAATTTATTAGGGATATATTTTAAACGGTTCACTTTGCATTAAGTCTACTTCGCATTTGGACTAACAAAAAAATAACAAATAATTTATTTATTTATTTGGTCTTTCACAATATTAGGGATTTATTTTAAACGGTTCACTGCACATTAGGTCTACTTCGCATTTGGTTCACTTCACATTAGGTCTACTTCGCATTTGGACTAACTTCGCATTTGGTCCAAATTTTAAAAGGTTTCTTGCAGACATGGTCTACATTACATTTGGTCCACTTTACAAATGGTCCACATCTCAAATCTCAATTCGACATTTTGCAAATTCGACTTAATGTTGTTAAGGGATTGGTCTTTTAGACGATTTTGACTCACTAGATCGGTGGTTGGTAATGTCAGGCTTTTTGCAGAAATTATTAAACCAAAGGTATTATATTTGATAATGGAACTCACATTAAGATACATTAAGACAGTTACATATTAAACCGATCCTAATCTTATAAAGATTAACGACTGATAGAAATCCTAGGCCAAATACAGTAGAGAGAGTAAATAGGGAGTTAAAGGAGCCTGAGAAAAATGAAGTTTAAAATTTAATGGGAGTTATAGTGTCACGATCCACATATTTCGTTAAAAACAACTAATTAACCAATACACATACATGCATATAATAATATCTTGATATTCTTTATTTTAAACTTTGAAACTTACTACAAATGAAATCGATGTTTTTAATATCATTTCAAAACCATCAAATGCTTTTAATATTATCAAGTTTTCAATTCATAATTTATTTAACTGATCCTTTTACGCTCAAAAGGGTGTATAGGTTTTATTAATTATTGGCTTATGCCTGTGACCTTGTTCGAGTTCAACTTTTGTATGCTTAATAAAATGATTTCTGTTGAGATGAGGAAATCTGAGGGATGTTTGTGGAGGGTTTATAATACTCCTTTATATTTTTACATCTCCGGTAGTGAGATTTGTGTTGAATTCTAGGTTCTATGATCTGGGTCTGTAGTACCTTCTGCTCTATCCAAGTGACAACGGAGAAAGCATCGACAGAGATCATGACACGATAGTTGTCGAACCTGATATTCAATGCGATAAACTTTATACCTATTTACTTTGAGTATTAATAATCTTTCATGGATTGACTTTGGAGATCTGAATTTTGATAGACTTCATGATTTAGTTTCTAAACGGTTTATTTATTTGAGTACAAAATTACAAAACATTTAGTTAACAAATACAAGAATATATAAATGAGAAATTGTGCAAATACAACAAAAAAAAAAAAAAACACTGAAACAAAACATTGTCTCACATCTAGTTTCTAAACTAGTTTTACGGTATATTGTGATTTCTGTTGAGATGAGGAAATCTGAGGGACATGTTTGTGGAGGATTTATAGTACACCTTTATATTTTTATATCTCCGGTAGTGAGATTTGTGTTGAATTCTAGATTCTATGATCTGGGTCTGTAGTACCTTCTGCCCTATCCAAGTGACAACGGAGAAAGCATCGACAGAGATCATGACACGATAGTTGTCGAATCTGATATTCAATACGATAAACTTTATACTTATTTACTTTGAATATTAATAATCTTTCATGAATTGACCTTGGAGATCTGAATTTTGATAGACTTCATGATTTAGATTCTATACCAGTTTTACGTTCACTTGGTCACGGCATAATCACGCGTGAATGGTTAGAGCAATTTCGCTAATCCTTTTTTGTTGTGTTTGTTTTTGTCAGGAGAGGGTTCTTATGAAAGAAACAAATTGGAAAGTTGCGCAGAAAATTATTACGCGAGTGAAACCGCGGAACGCAGTTAATTAATAATAAAAAGTAGTTTGAACTATTTTAAGTTGTTTAAAGATTCACTACTGTCGTAAGTTCCGGGGGGCGAGTGATACAAAACGCCGAAGTCATTCTCAGGTTTCTTTCAAAAACTCATTACTATCGTAAGTTCCGGGGGGCGCGTGATACAAATCGCTGAAGTCATTCTCAGGTTTCTTCATAATGAATTATAATAGTAGGTCACTATAGTGGTAATAATAGAGATATACTGAATTTAAATTTTAGAACTTTTCAATGAAGTTAATTTTGGGAAAAATTACTTTGGCTTAGAATCTTAATCGCCGTCATAATTTTTGGGGGGCGATTGTAACGGAACATCCTTTATCCATTAGGTTATAAAATTAAAATTATCAGGGCGCAGCTAGTTATTAATAAAAAGTAGTTTGAATTATTTTACGTTGTTTAAAGATTCACTACTGTCGTAAGTTCCGGGGGGCGAGTGATACAAATCGCAGAAGTCATTCTCAGGTTTCCTTATAATGAATTATAATAGTAGGACACTATAGTAGTAATAATAGAGATATACTGAATTTAAATTTTAGAACTTTTCAATGAAGTTAATTTTGGAAAAATTACTTTGGCTTAGAGTCTTAATCGCCGTCATAATTTTTGGGGGGCGATTGTAACGGAACAACCTTCTTCCGTTGGGTTATAAAATTAAAATTCTCAAACATATTATAAAACCTTTTTGAAGATTCTGATCTTTTTAGAAAACAATTAGTATTTTAAAATAAAAAGGTATTCTTGACAGCATTGGAACATTGTCAGAGAAAAGTCAGGTGATAAAAAATTAGAAAAGAACCAGAGAAATGTTATAAACTAGAAATGTTCAAGATATGTATGGTTGAATGAGCACACATGGATTTACATGTGCTAGGATAATGCATCATCCGACTTATGGATAGTTTGAGGTAGGTGGTACTTTAGTACTTTCCTACTGAGCATTTTACATAATATCTTTATTTTCACAGATTAATAAATTATATAAATCGGTTTATAGTTCTGTTATAAAATCGTATTCCTGTTCAGTTAATTGTTCTGTATGACCAATATGTAGTGGATTGCTATTGTAGTGGCTTGCTTTTTTAGATTAGAACTAGAGGATGTAGAGATCATAGGTAGAACAGTAGCATCTGTGCTGTGTGCACACGAGCGGAACGGAGCGCGGGTGTGTTTTAGTTTACTTACCCTACATTACATTAGGCGATATAACTTTACAGGAGACATGTCTATTATCGTCTGGATATAATGTTATAATATACAATATGGAATATGTGATAGTTCCATAACTAGTTTATCTATTTGCCCTGTGTTAGGGATGTTATGATGAAATGCTCACACTGTTTTTCTTTACAGACTAAAATGACAATGATGGTCTACCTATAAATGCGAAGCAGAACCTAAATATATACACATGTGCAAATGAACCAAGCTTATGAACCAACACTTATGAACCAGGCTTGTATATTGTAAAACTTGGGAAACGTCAGGTATAAGCAGAACCTAAATATATACACATGTGCAAGTGAACCAAGCTTGTGAACCAACACTTATGAACCAGGCTTGTATATTGTAAAACTTGGGGAACGTCAGGTATAAACAGATCCTAATTATATTGACATGTGCAAGTGAACCACGCTAGTAAACCAAGACCTATGAACCAAACTTGTATATTGTAAACTTAGGGAACGTCAAGTTTCCAACGCCGCGATGAGAGGGATAAGTGTTAACCAGTGTCTACCAATCATAATATTTTTATATTATAAAATTATTATGTGGCTTATATTAAATTGTCTATATCTTGACTTATCACTATCATTATCATTACATAGTATAAAACAAAGTTGCTTTCTCTGTTCCTATGTCCCTATGTATGCTTAAATCTTTAAAACTTCGCAACGGATTTCAATGCGGTTTCTTTTAATAGATAGAGTGATTCAAGAGGAAGGTTTATATGTATAATACATGCATAATATAACCGAGAGAAGCCGGAGCGGGTCGCTAGTGATTGAATATATAGTAGACGCAGTTATATCTTCTATATCAGCTCTTTCCCATTTTCCCCCCTTCGCGACAATAGCTCTTTCCTATCTTCCCCCCTTCGCGACAATCTACATACATCAAATTAACCTTCCGTCCGTCCGTCCATACCCGACTTCACTTACGAATTTTCAATTTTCTAATTATTTTCTTAAATCATAGGATATCCACATACACGATATTTACCCGTCTTTGCTTAAGAACTTTTTGGTTTTTAGACTATTTAAAAATATTTTGCTAAGGATCTCGAGTCACTAGGACCTGGTTACTACACCTCATATCTAGGGTTTATTTCCACTAGACGTCACGTGCCATATTTAACTACAACTCTCCATATTAAAATAATAAATGCTTTTCTATAAAAAATAAATACTAAATTATATATTAAAATAGTCAATAAATTGATTTAAGTTAGGTAGTTTATTTAGATTTAAATTAGGCAGGGGGGGGTTCTTTACAATACCTAGTTGGTTTTTTATCTACAATTTTTTTACGTAGTCGGGTTTTAGTTTTTTAATTTTTTTTTTTTACAACTAGGTAAGGAAAATATTTACTTACACTTGTTGTTCCTCAGTGACTTTATTGCTCTGCTGTTTCTGTTTCTCTTCAATTATTCTGTTCTGTAATTCAATGTGAGACTTCTCTTCTTGTTCTTTCTTTACCCTGTAATTAATTTAATCATCACTACATAGTATAAAACAAAGTCGGTTCCCGCTGTCCCGCGCCCCTATGTATGATTAGATCTTTAAAACTACGCAACGGATTTTGATGCGGTTATTTTAATAGATAGTGATTCAAAAGGAAGGTTTAAGTCTATTAAATAAAACTAGCACGCGTACGCGGGCAACAGCTAGTGTAAAAATAAAAATATATTATGCATGTATTATACATATAAACCTTCCTCTTGAATCACTCTATCTATTAAAAAAAAAACCGAATCAAAATCCGTTGCGTAGTTTTAAAGATTTAAGCATACAAAGGGATATAGGGACAGAGAAAGCGACTTTGTTTTATACTATGTAGTGATGAAGTGCCTTACTAATTTAGCATCTTTAAGAGGCATTGCAAAACTGAGGTACTAATAAATTAGAACTAAGTAAATATTATTAACTACTTATTACTAAAGAAAATATTTAATTTAATTTTATACATAACTAGCGACCCGCCCCGGCTTCGCACGGCTATATTATGCATGTATAATACATATAAACCTTCCTCTTGAATCACTCTATCTATTAAAAAAACCTAGTTTTAAAGACATAGGGACATAGACATAGGGATATAGGGACAGAGAAAGCGACTTTGTTTTATACTATGTAGTGATTATTGACAATATTAAATTCGGAGAAACCTTGACTACTTTGATTACTTGATTACTTAATTAAAAATAGTTTTATGGGTATATTTTTATTATGTCCCTAGTAATTAAATGGGTCAAACTGAAATAAACAATACTAAACTTATTTATTTGTTTAAATAGGTAACACCAGTAAAATATAAATGCTGATTTTGCCTAACACAGTAGTTTGCTGCAAAATACGTTCAAAGCATTAGGCCTTAGTACACTGATAAGAAGTATCGGTTTTTCAATCAGTATTTAATTAATATTGTAAAACCATACTATGTTTTATCTTATCAAGTTATGATATCTTTTTATGGGTACCTAACTTGACAATGCACTTACATTTATTCTTTCTAAAAAGTGCACTCATATAATAATTATTAAGAGGAAAGGGTACCGGGGGCTTTCTCCATACAAACTATTACAAACTTAGTCGACTGTTTTCTCCCTGGATAATGACACTAGAGCAAATATTTTTAGTGCATAAAATTTATAACTGCCATGACCATGCCCCTATTTTTTGTTTCTTTTTTAATTTTAATTTTTTTTTAATTTTAATTTCTATGATAATTAGAAAATGAAAAAAAAAAAACAAAACAGGGGGGGGCATAGTCATGGCAGTTATAGGTTTTATGGCACAAAAATATTTGTGCTAGTGTCATTATCCAGGGAGGAAACAGTCGACTACCGTTGTATGGAGAGAGTGCAGGTACCCTTTCACCTTAAGCTTACACAATATATATTTTGTAATTTCATCTGCGTGTCAGCCATTGTGACCATGTTGAACCATGTATACCTTAAAAAATGCACTGCTATAGCAGCTAAATTTGGAGAAGTTTCAAGTACCTAAGGCAACTTGCAAAAAAATCAAGGCATAATTTTATTAAACCTAGACTTCCTAGTAATATTATAAATGTAAAAGTTTGTTTTGTTTGTATGATTGATACTCCTTCACGCAAAAACTACATCACCAATTGTAATAAAACTCGGTATGTAAATAGCTAGACACCTGGATTAACACATAGGCTAATTTTTATTCCGGTGTTTCCAAGGCATCGATACTTATGTGATTGAAATCGCAGGGCGCAGCTTGGAGTCTATATAATATTTTTGACTGATTAAGATTCAAAAACTCCTTTACCTTACTAAACCTTACTATAAATAGTACCTATCATAGTAAGATGGCATGGTATCTAGAAATAAAATATGGAACTTACTGCTGCTGTTTCTTATCTTCCACATCCTTCAGGATTGCTTCAAAATAAGTTTTGAATAGAGGGCATAATCTGAAAGAGATAAATTTTAATTGGTAGGTAATTTACAATATTACATCATAATAATATAATCTATAAGTACATATAAAATGCTTTGTCCTGAATGACTGACTGACTGACTGATCAACGCACAGCCTGAACCGTTGATCGTAGAGACCTGAAACTTGGAGGGTGTGTTTTTTGTATGAATGTATACAACAAAACACACCCTGATAAAAAAGAAAGGTTAAGAAGGATAAGAAAGGATTTTCCGAAATTGTAGGTACCCCTAAGGGAAAGTGTAAAGGTCCTAAGTGAAAAAGGGGGGCAAAGTTTGTATGGGACAATGTGATTGGTCTATTTTCTACGGGGACGAAGTCGCTAGTCTATTATATAAAAAATAAATTATATTGCCCTTGGTCATCACATCACGCCTGAACGGCTGGATCAATTTCCTTAATTCTTTATTTCTATGACTAAGGCCACTTGCAGTGATGAAAAAAAAGACAGACAATAATAATTCTAGACTTTAAAATTTAAAGGTATTTTCAAGGAACTAAATGTAATGAGTTTCGACGGTTTTTTTTATTACCTGTCTAAAGTGTGCAAGAATCCAGCCATGGCCTGTATTTGTGTCATTTGTCCCAAAGCTTGCCAAGCAGCCCTTCTGTCCCTGCCAATAACATCCAGAACCCCGAGAGGAGAAGCAGAGCTTGGATCCAACGGCCCGTGAGCCGTTTGCTGAGTGTAAGCTACTAATTTCAACCTATCTTCGTAACTTAGGTGCAGTGCCTTGCCTTCTTTCTCTACAATGTTTTAAACAAATTTAGGTATAAAACTAACCAATAAACAAGGTACAGTAGATATTTTTATTCTTTCTATGGAGCAAATAATCAATAGAACACGAAATTAGGCTAAAATTCTGCAAATTATACCTTTGTAGAAGAAGAGCCCATGTTTGTACACTTCTTTTAGTGGTAAACCCCATTTTCTTTCTTCACTCTCCAGGATACCTTGGTCTGTTTCGAGGAGAACCTTTTCTGGATTCACTTTTACATTATTTTCCGGTTTACTACCCATTTTTATCGTTAAAAATGGCTTAGAAATTCAATTTCCCGAGTTTTTCAGTTTTCCGATAATTTGTTTGACAGGTTGGCTGAGTCAAGGAACTGCTATTTTTTTTCTTCAAAAGGGCAGGCACTTAGCTTAGCTCATATTATGTCGTATTATTTTTTCCCAAAGAGTAAAAAATATATTTTGTTTTTTCCATTTTTCATTTCACTTCTTAAAATAATCTTCTTTAATCTTTTTGTTTTTATTAGTATTAGTAAAAATTCCTTCCTTTGAGTCTATGCCTTTGAGTTAATAAATTATTGGTCGAAGCTATTTATTTCTATGTCTATAGTCGAAGATGGGTCGAAGCCTAATTATGTGTGAAAATTGAAATAAGAAATTCATGAGCTGAGTTCATGACTTTGAAGTGACTTTGGCAGGATTATGACAAAAATATAGAAAAAAAATATGTAATAAAGAGTTGCCAGAAGAATAATGTAGAGTCACTTTTGTAACTTTTTGCCTTAAAAATACCCCGACAACTCTGACGAAGTGTAATAGTTTCACGATACAGTAATTCATTAAAATTTATAAGTATACTACGGCATACCTACGATGCATGGACGCCCGCGCCGCCGCCACAGGATAGTCTTAATAGACAGTCGGACTGAATAGACAGAAACTGTCAGTCGACCGCACTGTTGCTACAATTTATGTGAAGTAAAATCTGTCATTATCAAGAAACAAGTCCCTTAATATTATCTCTGGCAGCGCCGAAACATGTATACTTACGTAACACATGTAACATACATTTTATAAACCATACCAATAATCCAATTTTGATAATTGGAGTTTACTCCTTAAGAATCGATTTTCATATATAAGGCGCCCGGTATGAGAAAAATCCGAAGGGTAAAACCTACTAACAAGTAACGAAAATCGGTCACGTTTTTAGAAAGTTGCGCACCTTTAGTGCGCAACTTTCTAATTTTATTTTTAATGGACGACTATTGACGGACGACAAATGTCGGACGACTATTTGTCGGACGACAAATGTCGGACGACTATTTGTCGGACGACAAATGTCGGACGACAAATGTCGGACGACTATTTGTCGTCCGACTATTTTGACGTGACAACGTTTTATAAATTGGTTTGCCGGGTGACACTTCAAGAAACTGCGTTACGCTCCGCTGACGTTATGCGCTCACAATGAGAGCGAGTGAGAGGCACGCGGGCATGGTTAGCCCGCCTAAGAGCGAGAGAGACAGACATAAAAAGTGAAAGGCACGCGTCCCTTCCACTCGAGCACAGTTGTTATCACGTAAAACTTTCGCCCGTATACCGACTTTACAGGCAACCAGTTTTTTTTTTTTCATCTAAAACTCTTTTTGCGTATGGTTAGATACTCGTACTTAAAGAGTAAACTCCAGTCGTGCGTCGGAGCTGACACACACACTTTTGACGTGACAACGTTTTATAAATTGGTTTGCCGGGTGACACTTCAAGAAACTGCGTTACGCTCCGCTGACGTTATGCGCTCACAATGAGAGCGAGTGAGAGGCACGCGGGCATGGTTAGCCCGCCTAAGAGCGAGAGAGACAAACATAAAAAGTGAAAGGCACGCGTCCCTTCCACTCGAGCACAGTTGTTGTCACGTAAAACTTTCGCCCGTATACCGACTTTACAGGCAACCAGTTTTTTTTATTATTATTTCTGTACCATTATGTGACACTAATTGCTAAAAATATTCAAAAATCTACGTGCAGGTCGTCAGTGCAACTAATGTAAAAGAAAGTGATACTTTTTATTATCCGGTCCTGGCAACACCTGTAAAGAATAATGAAATGACGACGACGACGAGTTTCACGATTTCTCATTAAAAATATGAAATTGAAATGAATTAGTCTAAATTACTTAAATTCAAACAATTTTACTTAAATTTTAATAATATTTGGAAAAAAAGTATACATTACTTGGTTGACCTACAGACCCGAAGAATAAATCACTTGAAATTTTGAAGTAATTTTCCAGACAAATTACTCTGCTCTGCTCTGGAGTCGAAACGGTACGTAGTAAAACTTTAATTTATATGTACAACTAAAATAATTATAAAGGTACCTACCCATAATAAGAGGGAGTGCATAGTTAGGGGTCTTAGGGCATAACAAACTGGCTCATTGTAGTTGCTAGATATATCTGAACATGATAATATTGCCATGCACCTATGCCTATGGCACTGTATAGACATATAAAGTAATTTTAGATAGCTGTAATATTGAAACAACGTTAGATGGTTCGCAACAGACAGTTGTTTATTTTAAAAGAAAGTCAGAGAATAAACAATAAGTACCCAGTTTTACATACTACAAAGCTAGGTCCTATATCTACCTATATTTTGATATACAATACAACCTAAACGAACATGTAACATAGAAATTAAAACTGTATTTACCTATTTCAGTAAAGAAAAATAATACTCAAAGTCCAATAACTAAGAAAAATGGTGAAAGTTTATGCTATAGTCGTCCTCTACAAAGGAGTTAACAATGCTACTATTCTCAAATCAGCCTACGATTTGCAAAGCTTTAGTTTCTTTCAAAGGTAAGTAACTCCGGGATCTGGATAAAAAGTAGCTTAAATACCTATACGTTCCTTTTCTAAAGCAATGTTCATCTTTAACTATGCCTTTAACCAAAATTCAACAAAATAAGTCCAGCAACTTAAGTGTGAAAACATACCTACAGTCAGACGCCTCAGCCAAAGCAATATGAAATGCGAACAAGACCTTTTTTGGCAATCCTAGGGTTTTTGGTGCTAGAAAATGTAGTATGCTAGTATGCGGGATCCCATAACTTTATTCTCTACTTGGTACATACATAAATATTTTTCTTCTAGGTCATCTGTACAGGAGTTTATGACGTTTGTCAGCAAGACAATGGTAGAAAGAACGCAACCGTCTTCACGACAGTCTGTGAAAGAAGGAGAATACATGCTTCAGGTGAATAATAACTGGATATATGAAAATTCACCCCAGTCTCCTGCTTCAGTAGACTAAAATTGGGGACATTTAGTATGGAGAATGTCACTATTTAGACAATATTGAAGTTTAGCCCACCTGCATTTATGACATCAGCTTTAGACCATCCACTGCTTAAACAAGTTGTTACCTTAGACAACCTGAGTTTGCGATGATTTGATACTAACTCACTGAAATTAGTTTAATAGTTTTCATGTGACTGAGCAACAAACAGTATTAGCATTTTTATTAGAAAAGATTCAATCTTTTTGGGACTTGAGTGTAAGTAAGTCTAATTTTTGTTAGTAAACAAAACATTTATTAACATTTCAGGTTTATGTTAGAGCTGACAACTTAGCCGGCGTCCTAATAACGGACCACGAGTACCCAAACCGAGTAGCCCACACTCTCATTACAAAAACACTAGATGAATTCACAGCAGCCGTCCCCGCAAGCTCCTGGGCAACAGGCGATGACAATTCCATAGATTTTCCATCACTACCTCAACATTTAGCCAAATACCAGAATCCGAGAGAAGCTGACGCATTAACGAAGATACAGAATGACCTTGATGAGACAAAGATCATTCTACATGACACAATAAAGGCAGTGCTTGAACGTGGAGAGAAATTAGACGATCTGGTCGCTAAATCTGACAGTCTATCGATGCACAGTAAAGCGTTTTATAAAACTGCTCGTAAAACCAATAGCTGTTGTAACTTCTGAGATATTTTTACGGCCATAGTTTTAATTTTAAGGTGTAGTTTACACAAACTATGGTGTAAAGAAACAAAATGTATTGTATTGACTCTATCTCATGTTTGTATAGTTTAATTTGATTTGACAAAGATAAACAAGAGTTATGAAATTTTAAAACCACTACCAAATAAAGTAATTTATTAAAAAGTTCTGACAATCTAAGTCTTCGTAAAGATTTCTTTGATTTCCTACTTTATCTACTGTCTTCTATATTAAATGAGTTCAATTTATTTCTGTGATGGTTGAAAATTGATTAAAATTGTATATTTAGTTTGTGGTGCATAATTTATTAATCATGATCTATCTTGTTTATCTTTCAAATCAATAAATTGTTATAAAAAAGTTAATAGGTGTTGTCTAACCTAGCTGTTGTTGGTATTGAACAAAATTGTTATGAGTTACAAGTTATAAGGATAATCTCCAATTCTAGTTGGATTCAAGCAGTGGCGTAACTACAAGGTGGCAAGTGGGCAAAATGCTACGGGACCCAGCCGGAAGGGGTCCCCGGCCAGAGGAGAATCCCAATTCCCAGCGTTTATTATTGTAAAGAAAATAGTTTTGTCTGCCGAGCGATCATTTTGAAAACTTAAATTGATAATAACTTATATACTTACCCCCGAATACTGAAAGGCTACATAATCTTAAATTGATTTATTATTCTATAGATTGGGGGAATGAATTTGCCACGGGCCTCGAACGGTTTATTTACGCCACTGGATTCAACACAATTTAAAATATTAGTTCTTAAATAATTATATGCTACTACCCCCTATATATCTTGCTAATAATAATTATGTTAACGTGTGAACATCACAAAAATTGTAAAGTGTTGCTAGTGGCCTAAGTAGGTACGATATATTTTCGTAAGTTTTAAGAGTGTATATTATTGTAAATTAATTTAATGTATTGTCATGAGATAAATTTGACCTTTTTGTCATATGAATAGGTCCATTTCCGTGCTACAGGCTTAATATCCACATTAGTGAATAGTACATTTTTCACCCGAAATAACAATGTGTTTTTATACTGCTCAAATATTTAAAGTAATACTGCAAAAGTGCTGTACTGCAATAGTACATTGCGATACAAGTGTGGAAAGTTGATCATTCCATAGAGGCGGTTTATGACGCGCGAGCGGAACGCGAGCGTGGCAAAAGCCGAGATGGAATGATCAATTCACACGTGTATCGTACGACGTTTTTTATCACAGTTGCGAATAAAAAAAAAGACTTGTTAAAATTTTTAAGAATTTTAGGTTATGTTTACTATTTTTTGTTAATTACACTCCCGAAAGGCTAGGCAAAAGACTTTTAACCTATACAGCGTCTGACATACAATATTTTTTTTAGGGTTTTTTTCATTTGTTTTTGCGTCGGCGGTTAAAAACAGAATATATTAGTTCCGGGTTTCATTAAAAACAGAATATATAAAAAAATATATTTATGTACCTAAAGAAAAAACAAAATAAAAACAAAACTCAATTTTTAATTATTTTCAAAGACGTCATCACGTAATATTATCGTTCGCAGACTTTAGAGACAACCTTTTGAAAAGAAGAAAAAAGGTACCAACAAAGAGTTTTAAGCCAGCAAGGCTTAGAAACTCTTTGGATGGTACCTTTTTCTATACATCAAAACAGTATAACCCAGATAAAGGAGATCATTCATGTTTCTAACAAAAAATACCCACAAAAAAAAATGCCGGCCAGTAATAAAAATTATTTGTATCTTGTAGAGAATAACATTTTAAACAATGTTTACTAAGGCAACAAAGAGCTACGATCAAAAATCGTTGAGTTATTTTACATTGAAAACCCAAAAAATGCATTTTATAGGGATCCGTTTGACCACTTTTAAGATCCCACTATAACTTCTGAAAGGGTTATTGGATATACCTATGTATATAGGTAAATATAATAAAAACAGACAAAACTTATCCATTTACTACTTATTTTTATATTTTTTCTGTAGTAATATCTTAGAAGTGGTCAAATGGATCTCTACAAAATGCATTTTTTTGGGTTTTCAATGTAAAATAACTCAACGATGGTTCATCGTAGCTTTTGTTGCCTTATTAAACATTATTTAAAATGTTATTCTCTACAAGATAGAAACATTTTTTTTTTCTTGCCGGCACGTTAATTTTTGGGTACGATTTGAACGATGTCCTTAAGAATGTTTCATCTACTATATGTCATTAGCAGTAAGATACGTATTTGACATATCGGGATGACGTATTATTTTCCAACACTAGTTGGATTTTTTTTTATCGCACGCGTGTATTACGTTGCATTATGAGCCTAAAAGCGGTTTAATAAGATCCACTTTATGAGCAACTGTGATAAAAAATAAAATATTTCACTTGTGCAGCCATTTTAAATTATCAAAGCCTACTAAAATTTTGTTAGCCAGTAGTGTTAACATCTCCGTGCATAATAATACCAGCTTAGTCAACCATTTGCTCTATAAAAATAGCCGTTGGTCTGTAAAAAGTACTAGGCAATCAGAAGGTAGTAGAAGGTACAAATTAAACTTATTACGTCATCAATCTTTCTTCAATTTTTCTCCTCAAAAAGTATGTGATGGCCATGAAGGAATTAAAAATCTATATCTATCTATCTATACATATAATAAATTCGAAGTTTTGGAAGTAAGCGTTCTACGTCCTTAATGATCTTAACAATATAGAATTCGCTAACCTTAAATAGCTCCAGTACAAAAAAATCTTAATTGCGCGATTCAGGTTTTCTTAAATTTATAAAGTCACAAATTAATTTATTGTTCTTTCTGTTCTGCTTAAAAATTTTGTAGACTTATGTATTTAAAGAATACATAGCAATATACACATTTTTAACTATAAAATAAAGTACTTAATTAATTTAATAAGATATATTTTTATATTTCAAGTAACTAGCGCCATCTTTTCGGTTTTCGCGGAACTACCATTTTTGCAGTAAATTGTTGATTTGGGTTTGTTTACTTTTTTGGCCACTTACTTTTCGGGAACCAAGAAACAGATTTTAACACGATCCTTACGAATGTGTTCAGAAAATACCAGAAGAGGTATAGGTATTTCTGGTAGAATTATGTTACTTTTAAAAATATGATATTTCTTGGCGTAAATATGATGTCAAAATTAAAAAGAAACGCTGAATACCGGAAAGCGGTATCCAGCGTCATCTTTTTTTTTATTTAAAATTATCGTGCTTAAAGCCAGTGTCGAGTAACTATTTTATTTACGGTGAAAGAAAATCAAATCCATTGCAGGAGCGTTTTTTATTTTGGAACAATACAACGCTCCAGCAATGTTGTTGAAACGCTGTGCTGGGGTTATTAAATACTTACTCTTTGATTGGATCTCTTTTCTTAAAGTATATCAAAGTCTTTGCTTGCCACGGCGCGGGCGCCTCCTCCTGGTCGTGGCAGACTGGGTAGACCCAAGAAGTGCTGGCTTGACGTCGTAAAGGGTGATATGCGTGCAAATGGCCTTACAAATCAGGATGCTGAAGATCGTGCGAAGTGGTGGCGTAAAAGTAGGAAATCGGACCCCGGGCTCCTGAGAGGGATGCAACCGGGAACATCGCTCGGATGATGATGATCAAAGTCTTTGCTTAGTACAAATTGGCAATGGAAAACCTGCTTCCAGGCGAAGTCAAAAGAAAAATACATGAAAGTATAAAATCAACAGGTTCGATTCTTGGCTAGGGGTATTAATTTTTCAAAAATATAATGATGCAGTTTTAGTTTTTGTCAAATCGGGCACGCAACTCCTTTCAGGATTTTTCGCTATCTCTTATAATTTTGGATATAGCCCAGAGGCTCACATAAAAAAATCACCCTGTACCTATATAATAGCTGTCCCGGCAAACGTTGTTTTACCATTTAACAAAAAAAGTAAAGGAAAATGTCTGGAGCAATTTCGCTAATTCTTTTTTTGTTGTGTTTGTTTTTGTCAGTAAGGTTACTTACTTATATATTATAAAAGAAAAGAATCAGAAAGTTGCGTAGAAAATTATTACGCGGGTGAAACCGCGGGGCGCACCTAGTAAAAAATAAAAGTCTTGCCTGCCCTTTTGGGAGTCTATAAACAAAAAAATAGTAAACACGAAAATAATCTAAAAATTCTTAAAAACATGCTCAAAAAATATTTACGTTTTCTGTTTTTTGTATTTGTTGTTATAGCGGCAACAGAAATACATTCCCTGTGAAAATTTCAACTTTCTGGCTATCATGGTTCATGAGATATAGCCTGGTGACAGACGGATGGACGGACGGATAGCGAAGTCTTAGTAATAGGGTCCCGTTTTTACCCTGTAGATAAGGAACCCTAATAAAACAGGAAAAATAATTCAATGAACTCGAGCATGATTTCACATAGGTAGATATCTGACGGTTTTTTTGTAGGATACCCTCTACTGAGTTCTGATTGCCTGGTACTTAGAGACCAAATTACTATCAAACAATTTACACGGTAAAGGAAAGAGAGCAGTTGAAGAAAGAGAGAGATAGCTTTATAAATGTGTTTTAATACCTCCTACTGAGTTCTGATTGCCTGGTACTTAGAGACCAAATTACTATCAAACAATTTACACGTTAAAGGAAAGAGTGCAGTTGAAGAAAGAGAGAGACACCGTTATAATTGTGTTTTAATACCTCCTACTGAGTTCTGATTGCCTGGTACTTACGGACCAAATTACAAACAATTTACACGGTAACGGAAAGAGAGCAATTGAAGAAAGAGAGAGATAGCGTTATAAATGTGTTTTTATACCTTCTACTACCTTCTGATTGCCTAGTACTTTTTACAGACTAACGACTATTTTATAGAGCAAATGGTTGACTAAGCTGGTATTATATGCACGGAGATGTTAACACTACTGGCGAATAGTGTAAAAGGGAAAAAGTCCCTACGACACTACCGGTAGTGTCGACTGGTAGTGCGGTGGGTAATGAATAATGCTTCCTGCAGCGGGCTGTAAAGTTGGAAGTCCAAACAAATGCGCCCGCGATTTTATTAGAGACATAATTTTCTGAAAGACAATCATTATCACCTGCGTGCCTATTACTATTAATTATTTGTATTGTATATTTAGAAAATTTAATTAATTGATGTTTTTTTTAAATAGTGTGCTGCGTTTTGATCTTTGGGCTACTTGCATACATTCCTAAATGATGAGTACCTAGCTACTAACAGTGTATACTTACTTGAATTCAGGATTCGCGTCTCCCGAGACAATGCAAGACGCAATTTGTGTGCTTTTACGACGCGAATATTGTCTTTTAATTGCAATTGGTTAAAAATTACGTAGGCAAAAGAATATTTACGAAAAAATACCGATATATATTTACCGTTGAAATAGTAGATATCCTATGACAATTACATTTTATATTATAATAAGTAATGAAATTAAGCTGATTTGTGAAACGTTTGTATAAATTTCCAAAAAAACATGGCAATTTCGGGGTGAAGAAGTGGGAATGTGACTGTGTAGTTTATTATACTACTACATATAATAATAAACGTGTATGTATTGATAGTGTATTGTGTATGTAACTATATATAGTGTACTTATATTTGCTTTTGGATATTTTAAAATATAACAGATATTCAAAGTTGAATTTATTGTTATTCTTCTTTATTCAGATTGAGGGTTAATAAAACAACATATTGAAATAAAAATAGGTACATATATTAATTACATCAATATTAAATTACAGCCAACATAACTATGTAGGTTACAATAATAAAAATATACCTATATAATTTCCGTTGAAACAAAATAAATAATAAAACAAGGTAATTTTTTTCCTTAGAAGTTAGATCTAATTTCTAAAAACCATTGACTATAATAGCATTTGCATTCGCGGATTATTACCACACGGTAACATTCAAAAAATTCTCAACTAGAAGCAAGGGAGGACTTCACTTATAATATTGTAAATAGTAATTATTATGGAATTTATTCTTTTAAAACTATAATTAATGAGTGTTTTGATAGTGGAATCAGTTTTAGGAATAATTCTTAAAGAAAGCCAGTTGCAAAATCAATTTAGTGTTAAAACTTACTACTAAATAAACACATTTAACGGATCAGAACCAAATTAGATGAAAATATACAAAAATTTAATTAAAAAAATGGGTGTTCCTCAAGGAGCTCCAATAGGTCCCTTACTGTTTCAAACATACATAGAAGACAACTTTTCATACTGATTCCACTATCCTAATCGTAACCTAAAGAAAGGAAATTGTTACATCAATCACTAAACAATTACCTAAGTAATAGAATTTGTTGCAACATTTTTTGGCATCAAGCAGTGAAAGGGAAAGAAACTAAGCTTTGGAATAGACGACAGTGATATTATGGCGGGGTATGATGAATGTGGACATAACTTATTTATGTGCACATTTTAGGCACCTAAATTAGGTAAGTACAATTTACTGATTTTGATGCCAGAAACGTATCATGCATATAAAAACTTCTGTCTATAAAACTGACAAAAAATTTCAGAGCAATATAAATAGGTAGATCTTTAAACGATATTTAGGCTTTTTTGTCAGTAAAGTAGGTATTTGATTTTTTTACCAAATTGTTCAGTTTCAAAAGCAGAAGCTATTACTTATTAATATTTTGAAATGTTTTAACTTTTTGGCGTCTATTTGTGTTTTTATTGGTTTTTAAATTACCTACCTATATGAAGGTAGTGATATAAAATCTATCAGTTTTTAGCATGTGATACTGATGACCCAAATCCTCATTGCCCCTCACATAATACCACCGGAAAGAACTTAAACACAATAATAGATACAACTTAGAACAAAAATCCAATATTATAAATGCGAAAGTCTTCACTGTCAATTCCTTAGTATGGAGACAGGCTACTTTTATCGCGGTTGCAACCGCAGGGCACAGCTAGTAAAACTATTATATACAACAAAAACATAAACAGAATGATCAACTAATAGAGATATTGTAGGAAACATTAGTAAAAGTAGGAAGGTAGTTAAAACTTGCAAACGTATATAACTGCCCATTTAAGATATAAAGGTATGTATATCGCACTACATAAGTAGATATCTAATGATAAAGACATTTTTATTACCTACAATATGTCTATTTTCATTTTTTATAACATCTATGTTTGTTTTGTTACATCTATGTACTAATGTTACATTTAAAATATGTTACAGTGTTCCCATAAATTTTATTTTTATTTTGACAATAGTTTTTCTGTAGACTTCTCGGGTAGATTTTGAAAAAAAAAGGCTCAGTGAAAAGGTTTAACTTTTTGCAGTTTTTTTTTTTCAAAATTTCAGTCTTCCAGAAAAATATTGTATAAAAACGTACCGGTGAAAATGCCAAATGATGAATTCCTTTATTGATGGGATGATTTTTACCCGAATTTGGTATTTCTTAGGGTTTCATACCTCAAGAACAAAAAAACAGGACCCTTATAGGGTTCGGTTGTCTGTAATGACCGTCTGTCTGTCAAGACCCTTTTTCTCAGGAAAGGGAGTCGATATCAAATATACGTTCTATGTCTCTATTAGTTGTAAAAAACAACTTTCTTATTTTAATATAAAAAAAAAACAGCAAGTATTATTTTAACATTGATTAAAATGATTGGAAGGTTTGTTTACATTAAATTAGCATAGTTTGTTGACTGGAACATGATTTGAAGCTACCTTATTTAAAGTCATTACATCTCGTGAAGGCGGCTCGGGTAATATTTAGAGGTTCTTCAATTGTTTTACGCCCGCAATCACAAACAGTACTTTAGTTGCTCTTAGATAACTGAACGCACTGCGCTAAATGCGGCCCTGTGATTGGTCAAAATTGGCTCTCTTGACTCTAAAGTACTTATATTATTTGCGGCTCTATGCATTCGCCCGCAATGTGCAATCTCATAGAATTGATTATGAATAGGTACGGGCGTTATAGGCTCATCAATTGTCTAGGAAACGCAAAATGTGTTCCATTAGTAACACACACTAATACAAAATGTAAAGTACACACACATGCATATCCGAACCGCCTTCGTGAGATAAAATATCTGTACCTTTAACAGGTAAATAAAAATACTTAATAAAAAAATGTGATGTTACAAAGCCTAATAACTTAAACGTCTAGATTCTAAGAATCACTGTTAACTTAAAATAATGGTTCATTGGATACGTTACAAATATTCTACACACTTTGTGCAAAATGCTTTTGTGATGATTTGTATGCACGATTTTAGAGATCCATTTAATGTAGACGCATCACCGACAGCTTATAAAAAAACATAAAATAATTTATCATAGACTCTACGCGATAACAATGTAACAGGTAAAAATAACTGTGGTTATCATTATAAATGCCATCTCTCTTTCAAAACGATACTAATAGTAAAATCAAACGCACAAACGTTAATAGAGAAAAATCAACTTAGCACACATCCCACAGCATCTACGGAAGATAATAAATAGGACACGGCTTATAATCTATCTCGTCGCGAAAGGGAAAATATATCTATTGCTATAATAATTATGCATTCATCATCAAACATTAATCCCTTACAACTACTTACACGATAAAAGGCATCCTTTCATAAATATTCGTTTCAATCAAAACGAATACAGCAAATCACTGTAAAAATATTCATAGAAATAAAACTCTACTACAAAACACGAAATAAGCAAAAAAAAACATAATATACTGCCAATCTAAACACGACAATTATGTTTTTTTATTTTACATAAAACGGTCTTCACAAACTACTTGCACCAGGGAATTTTTGTACTAATTTGGGATCGGGGGACACTACGTTTGGTTAAAATACGACACCCAATACCTAACGAACGAATCGCTATTCGTATGGGGTAACACCGATTATTATGAAGTACCTGTGACGTATAAAACAAGCTTTGGTGTTTACTGACCAGGTCACTTCAGAGAATCGATTAGTAAGTAATGTCTGAGATTATTCCGCGTAGCTCGTTTATGTTGCCAGAATCCAGGTTGATCCCCCTTAGTGTTCATTTGTTGGGCACGTGGATTTTCTTGGACCTGAAGTCGTATATTTTGCGGCAGAAAAGCACGAGCTCTGGCGACACGGAAGGCGGTAACTTGGAGTCGTTTGGCGCGAACAAGGGGTTCATTTCGCTCGGTGCCAATGGTGGTACGATGGTCGGTGTGATTATGACGCCTTCTTCTGCTGCTTTTAGCCGTTTCCTATACCTGTGAATATGAATAATAAGATAAGAAGAAGCAATAACACATCTTGTTTATGTGTCAGGGTTAGACACATTTATATCTTTCCTGCCCAATGGTTGGCTCATTTAGGCACTCCATACGCATTGAACCCGATGTATCAAGGATTTCGATGGAATTCTTCAGTACCATTGCTCTTCCGACGTCGGTCGTCAAACCCCATAATATTTTCATATGTATTTGTTCTATTACCTACTTACATAACACTTAGGTAGGTATGTAAGTAATCCCCTTTTTGCATCTTATACTTTCTAGCTATTATTTTGCTTTGTATATATCGTATTGCATACAACACACAACAACTTCACAACACAGGAAGGAACATATTCCTTCCTGTGTTGTAAAGTAAACCAAATATCTATCCATCTAATCCATGATGCATCTGCTCCAGTGCGTGCGTATTGAAGTATATCTAATATCAATAGTTGACAGGAAATGCTTAGTATGTTCGTCCACTTACCGGCAATATTCATTAAATGTCAGCACGTAGCACTTGTCCTCTATGCACGCGACCGAGTTGGCGTCTCGATGTCTCGATGCGAATACCTCATCAGGGGCGTCTAATGGTTGGCGACCGCGGTCCGTGTGCTCCGGCCTGTAGTACCATACTAGTGATACCATCATCTCACCTGGAATAAATTACACAGAAGTCGTCAAATACCTATACGTAAAATTTAAACCAAAAAATTTGCTCGAAGGACCATTTAGTCGAGATAAGAGGGGATTTCGGTCAAACGTTCCTTTCTTTTCTGTTGTTGATAGTACATACTAGAGCGCTCTGATACAAAGCAGAGATGTTTGTGAGTAGGTTATGACCTATCTACTGTTTCCTAGTACCTAGTGATGCCGATCGTTAGCGATCGACAGTCTATCGATAATTCATTAAAAACCTATAGTATCGATAGCTCAAAACGAGGCAATACTATCGATAATATTGTTGCTCGCGAAAAATAAACTATCGATTTTATAAATAAAAAACTATCGATAGTGTCGATTATTATTGACAATCGATAGTTCGGCAACACTATTTCCTAGCACTGAACAAAAATAACTAAGGGTATAAACTAACCATCGTCCGGATTTTCCCAAAGGCTCGCGACACGAGCGACGAAGGGTTGCGCGCGCGCAACCGAAGCCCGCAGTAGCACACAGTCGCCCTTCGCTACTCGGTCGCCGCTCGCGTGCGTCATACGCGACCAGCAGCGTGCCATGCGGTCCAATCGAGAATCATTCTGCAAATACAGTAAGGATTGATGTTAAATATTTACAAGCCGACTAACAAATTATTTATTTACACCAGGCGACGAAATACGTTTAAAGCGAAGGTTGAACATAATAATAAGCACTCACAATAATATAACAGGTCTATGCATTCTATAGGTAGGTACTTACGTTGAGGTAGACTTTGGAGAGGTGGTGTTCTCCATCCCACTTCCAGCCGTTGCTCCAGCGAAGTGGCGTGCGTGGTATGAACGCGGGCGGCTCTGCAGGCGCCAGCAGCCGTCGCCCGCGCCTTCCGCCACGTTTCCGCGCGCGTTTCGAACCCATCATAGGCATTGGCGACGAGCATGCCTCCTCCACCACCAGCGTAGCTTCATCTGTCTTTATTGCCGGCCTTTTTGATACTAACAGCTTCACCACCTTCTCCACATTCTTAGCTTTCATCTCTCCATTGTTCAGCTTACATCTCTTAGCTTTGCAATCAGTCGTCCTGATTTCCACTTCCGTTCTCTCAATATCACATTCTTTCCGTTCTGGCTCAATAGCTCTTTGAGATTCCTTAACAAAATTTTCAGTTAAAGCGAATAAATCAGCTTTTAATTTAGGCTTTATTATTTTTGGTGCGGTTTCTTGTTCAAATATTTCTTTAAAGTCTTGACCCTTTAATTTGTCTTTTATATCTTCTTCTTTGTCGATTTTAGGTAGTTTGAAGATGTCTTTGTCAGTTGCCCCGTTTGTGAAACTCTTTACTTCTTTAGGTTCACACTTAGAAGTCTTGTCTTCTTTAGGTCCAACTTTGATGGTAGATGATTTTAATACTGATTTTTGGTTCTGTGTTACCTTGGACTCCGACTTCTCAAGTTTGCAGGCATTTTTGTAGGCCAGTTTTTTTCCTATTAACTGACTAACAGCAGCGATTGTTTTCGGTCGAACGCCGTTGTTTGAATTCGTGTTTTCTACGATGTTATTATTGATATTTAATACCTTTTTAGCAGAGTTTGTTATATTTTCTACAGGGGAAAGAAACAGTTCAGCAGGATTTAACTCCTTCTCTTCAGCTCTATCAATACTGTTTTTCCTGATAAGGTTATCGAGAATCAGAGCGCTTTTAATTTTTGGTTTTGAAATGGAAACTTCATCTTTATCTTTTACAGTGGACACACCGTTAATAATTGGAACATCATCGTTGACTTTAGGATTATCAGAACTTGGTGATACGACAAGTATTTTCTTTGCTTTAGGACTGTTCAAACTATTTTCTAGTTTCCTTTTTACCGTTTTCTTCTCAGTTTGTAGAGGAGTTTTGGGAGATTTCGGAATCCTCTTTGTTTGTGATGCTTTTTTCTTTGGCTCCTTAGTCGCAGTTTCTAATCGCGGAGGCTCAGTGTGCTCACCCGAGACTTTTCTCCTTTTCACTAGTTTTACGTGTTCCCCGATACCATTTGTTTTACAACCCTCTTCGAGTTGTGTATCTTTCATATCAATTTCTAATTTTGGCCTAGAATATCTTCGCTTGACAGCTTTATTTGTATCACTAACTAAAGTAGCGTCATTTGTGGCTACTGCAGTTGAGTTATGCTCTCTAAGCGCTTGCGCTTCTGGTTTCCTTGCTGATGCAAATGTTGGACCTTCGTTTTCTTTTTTAATGTCGACTAAGGGGGGAGATCTTTCATCGGATGAAGAAAGATCGATTGGAGCACTTATCGGCGGAGATATCGCTAGGACATCATCATCAACATCGCTGTGGGTGGGAGCAGATTGTGGTACAGACAGTAACAGACCTGTGTCGTCTCCTGCAAGTGATCTTCTTGCCATTGCTTTCCCTAACCGCGCCCGTCGTGGGACCGAAGTCGGAGGTTGTGGAGCACATACTCCGGCTGAGCCACGCGCCGGTGATGGAGGTCCTTTAGCTTCGCTTGAACCACAAACTTCACTAGCGATGCGTAAGTTATCACGAATGTCAAACATTTCTCGTTTTGGGGAAGCACCTCCTATTGCCGGGAGTGGACATGGATGTGGAGCATCTGTTGCTGCGGAAGGCTCCGGTTCTAAAGGTGGATCCTAAAAAGATAATAATGGGTTAATAGGACATTTCTAACAGAATTTTCCGAAATATTTCTTCATCTAGTGTTAGATTTATTACCTTGCCACTGCCGTGTGTATCAGCGACAGCGTCGAGCGCGCATGTCCGCACCTTCGCTCGAAAGGTACCCCCAGGCGGCGCTAAGGCCGATGGTACATCTGGGCCGCCACTGGCTGGGGCTTTACCAGTAACGGGCCCAATAAGGACGTTTTTTGGACACGCATTTAATGGGCATGGGCATCCACGATACTCTGAAACGAACGAAAAGATTATAAAACAAAAAAATTTGACGCCTTTTGCGATAACGAATCTGTATGCGAATTGTTTTATTCTATTTGTTATCTATAGAATAAGTAGATTGGACCAAGGAATCACGTTGTCCCATACAAACTTTGCCCCCCCTTTTCACCCCCTAAACGGTGGAATTTCGGAAAATCCTTTTTTATCTTATCTTATCCTTTCTTTTTTGACGACCCAGTTGGCACAATGGTCACCATGCCGGACTGCCAAACATAAGGTTGCGGGTTCTATTCCCGCCTCAGACATGTACCTATTTATGCTTAGATATTTGTCTGTGGTCTGGTTGTTTCTATGTATTATAAGTATATATTTACAAAAGGAAAGTATATAAGTAGTATATCCGTTGTCTAGCACCCATAACACAAGTATAGTTACTTAGCTAGATAGCGATGTGTGGAATGTCCTGCAATATTTATTTATTTATTTATCGAATGCCTACGTCATACAAAGAACACACCATTCAAGTTTCAGGTCTCTACGATCAGCGGTTTAGGCTGTGCGTTGATCCGTCAGTCAGTCGTTCAGGACAAATTATTTTATAGAATAGAAGATGTAGGTACTCCGTGGTAAATACTAACCTACATACGGTATCCTCTGTGGAGAATGTTGGTAACAAGGTGGACTACCGTAATACTGTGGCGGTGGGTAAGGCTCGCCAGCTATACCACCCATCTGAAAAACAATACGAATAATTATTTTACTTATTGATAACCACGGATATTGTGATCAGATGGAATTACCGATATTGATAATTGATGGATACCATCTGATAACGTGATCCGTTTGCAACGAAACACAAATTAGCTGTCCCGGGAACATCGGGATCTAATGTAGCCTAAGTGTTTATCCATGGCTCCAGCTATATGCATACCGAGTTTTATAGCAATAATTCCAGTAGTTTTTGCGTGAAAGAGTAACAAACACACTTACACACAACTTTCACATTTTAAATATTAGTAGGATTATCAATAGCTAGCTGCGCCCCGCGGTTTCACCAGCGTAAATCCCACGTGAGAACATCGAATAAAAAGTAGCCTATATGTTAATCCAGGTCTCCAGTTATCTACCTATTGAGTTTTATCGCATTCGGTCCAATAGTTTTTGCGTGAAGGAGTAACAAACACACTAACACACAAACTTTCACATTTAAAATATTAGTAGGATTATCAATAACTAGCTGCACCCCGCGGTTTCACCCGTATAAGTCCCGATCCCGTGGGAATATCGGAATAAAAAGTAGCCTATATGTTAATCCAGGTCTCCAGTTATCTACCAATCGAGTTTCATCGCAATCGTTCCAGTATTTTTTGTGTGAAGGAGTAACAAACACACTTACACGCAACTTTCACATTTATAATATTAGTAGGATTGTCAATAATTTCATTTATAATCAATGTGGATTCCTATTCATACTGGAAGTAGGTAGTCTTTGACTGCAGGTTTAGTGCTTTAGTGTTATCAGAGGTTCCCGTTCGTAGGTAGGTACTTTGCAATTGAAACGGACCTCTAAGTACCTATAATATTATTGCGGTCCCACATACGTCAATTGCCGTGACTCAATAGCTCCGAGATACGGAAATGTTTCGTAAAAATAATTTATTTAATAGGTACTTGAAAGAGTTGTATGCAATCTTACCGGTGCATCAGGCTGTGGTGGTGGCATGTGATAAGGCCCTGGAGGCCTGTAATATCTTCCGTAGCAGAGATCCGGGTAATATGGTGGACCGTATTGCTGCAGCACCTGAAAAAACAAAACACAAGATGTGACAGTTACAATAAAAAAAGACCTAGCAGCACATAAGAGTGGGCGGATCTGACCCTACCTAATCAACTTTAATTTGTGCTATCGATACGAAAAAGAAGAAGAGACGAACTTAAAAATAAACATTTACCCACATAATGATTGATTACTTAAATAACAATGAGTGTTTAATACATTATTTTCTTTATTGATTTTCCTGTTTTAATAATTTTTATGACATGCTTTAAAAGAACTCCTAGTCTTAACTCCTAGATTATAAAATATTTTCTTAGAAGTAGGTATAGCACGTCATTTTACAAACTGACCAATGTCCTTCTGCAGATCTCTCTTTAACTTTGCGTATTGTAGAATCGATTAAACATTAAGTTACAAATTAATTTCCGTCCTTAGGTAATTTGTATACAAAGTGCAAATTTGTATGCAGTTAATGATGCTTCCGGTTACAAACTAAACCACAAACGGGAGACGTAAATTGAAGATTCAAAGCAACCTCTTCTAAACTTACATTTGCAGTGATTTGTGTAATTAAGAGAAAGAGAGATTAAGAGCAGCCAATTTAATTTGTTTTATTGAGTTGACTTTGCGGTTTATCGGAGCTCACAAACAGTAAGTATCGGATTAAATTTATAGGCATGTGCCGGATTTGTTATCCCACATTCATGCTTATTCAATCGTTACGGCTTTAACCATTTTTACAAGATTTTGATAACCGTTTAGTTAGTTAAGTAGGAAAAATGTTCGTATTTCCAGATAAGAAGTTGGTTCTTTTGTATTTTTAACACCCGACGCAAAAACGACGGGGTGTTATAAGTTTGACGTGTCAGTGTCTGTCTGTCTGTGGCATCGTAGCTCCCGAACGGATAAACCAATTTTGATTTTGTTTCTTTTGTTTGAAAGGTGAATTAGTCAGGAGTGTTCTTAGCTATGTTTGATCGAAATCGGTTTAGCCGTCTGAAAATTATGGGGGATAAAAGTCGGGGGTTTTGAATTGATTTTTCTACTTACAGGTGGATGCGGCGCGTGATAATGTGGTGGGTGATATCTGGCCAACGCTCTGTCATCATTGCTGCTCTCTTTTATCAACGGACCCGCCGGTTGATAATATCCTGGAACAATGAAAGTTAAATTTAAAAACTTGTCAATAGTACGTAGGTAGGCACATATCTTTATCTAAGGAACATTAACTGAAAGAAACTAAAGCCAAACTTGACCTAACGACTGCAACTTCAACTAACGAAAGCCTAACTCGCCCTAACGACGCAATTCGAACTATCGAAAGTCTAACTTGACCGAATGACTATGTAACTTGGACAAGCGAAAGTCTAACTTGACCTAACGACTCTGTAACTAGAACTAACGAAAGCCAAACTTGACCTTACGGGTGCTTAACTCGACCTCATCACTGCTGCTAGAGCGAGCAGTCTGACAATTTCAGAAACTGTAAAATACCCAGCTATTTTAATGTTAGTGCGTTGAAGTATTTTGCGAAAGTTATTTATGAATTATTATGAACCATTGATGTCACAGTAAACAATATTAATTGACGTTGCGGTTTAATATTGAGGTTTTCCGTCAATTCGTTTCACACAACAATGTTGTTTTGTTTCAATTGACCTATTAGGTAAGTATGTATAAAAATGTACTTTATTAAGTGGTATTTACCTATTTGGCTCGGTCTTTCCGAAAAACTGTTACCTAATTGGGTTTAATTAGGTAACAGTTTTCCGGCAAGACTAGAAGGCTTTATCTAAAAGACAAAAATACTCATCTGAAACTTCACATAGGATGAAGGCAATTACACTAAGAAATTATTTCTTGTATTGTTAAACGAAGCACTTATTTTTTTTGTATTTGGAACTAACTTTTGCCCCCAACTTCATCCGTGTAGTAGACAAATTTTCCAAAATCATTTCCTAACGGATGCCTAATTTAAAAGTTTTTTGTATGCAAAAGATTAGCCCGCTCCGTCTAGGTATAGGTTTGAGCAGGTGCGTTAATTTACTCGTATCAATCACTCACTACTTGCTTGAATTAACATAGATTGTCATCAGTGTAAAAAAATAAGTGTAACAACGTTAATATTAACTTACACCATACCTACATCTGTTGTGTGCGGATGTGGTCACCCTGATACAATTTCGACTGTTTAATGATCATCTCAAAACTAAAATTTCACTCTATTATAATGATCTAAGGTTTAATTTACTACGTTCTGCGGAATGACGATCAAAACATGTTGACTTCATACCACACTACTTTCGTAGATAAACTGCGGTCAAGCCATTTCCTTTTGCAACGGACGATTTTTTCTGTAGTTTAATATTTTTTAGTAACTTTATTTACATCGTAAGTATATACATATATTATTATGTAGGTAGTTAAGTAGAGGTTATGTCAAAAACTTAGGCACAAAGGTGTGAGCAAAAGCAAAATTGTAAGAGCTTACTTGTTCCTTAGTTAGAGAAGTCTTTACATACCTAAAGACCTGGCTTCCATTGTGAACTTGTAAAGTACCTACCAACCTACCAACGTACGCCACTCAATAGAAATTTAAGAATACCTAATAATTTATAAAATAATTTCATGAAGATTATACCAACTGTTTTTTTTGTAAGTTAGGTCAGTGTTTGACCACTATCACACCTGCCTGCATGGTAGGTGAGGATGCGATCTATAATATGTAGCATGCTCCCCTAAAATATACCAGTCACGACTTGAAGACCCCCAAATTAAATACCTACGTCAGCAAAGACAGACGCAGGCACTTCTTCTGTTTGTTAAAGCTTAGTAAATCAAAATTCAAACTTTACTAAGTTACGGTTCATAAGTGATACATCGGTGTTGACTACAAATTACAATCAATTAATTTTGATAGCTAACTTATTTTTAATTTACTTCTCACGTCTACTTACTAATAATAAAAAATACAAGCTACATTTATAGGTATTTTATTGCAAGTTGCATTCAAAAGACTGAACAAAGCCTGCAGAAAGATGAAGTGGAAATAAATTACAAATGAGTGGCAGGTGTATTGAGATTCGGGAGATATGAAATAATTATATAGGCGGGCACTTCCTAAACCAATAAGGATAAAACTTTAACATTCGTAACCTATAGACTTATAAAAGAAAATAATGAAAACAAAATGGATCAGATAAAGTCCTACCTAATAGCATTTTTTAATTAATTACAAAAACATTACGGAACTACATTTTTTTCAAAAAAGACATTTATATTTTAAGGGTTCCGTACCCAAAGGGTAAAAACGGGACCCTATTATTAAGACTTCGCTGTCCGTCCGTCTGTCTGTCACCAGCTAGCCTAGCATGAAGGCCAAAACACGATACGATAAAGCGATATAAGCGGCTTTAACTATCATATTTTGAGAGTTGATGTAGCAACTCTCAAAATATGATAGTTAAAGCCGCCATGTTGAATTTTTAACATAATTTTTATCGCAATTTATGATAAAAATTCAACATGGCGGCTTTAACTATCATATTTTGAGAGTTGATGTAGTTATATCGCGTGATATCGCTTTATCGTATCATGTTTTGGTCTTCATGCTAGGCAGGCAGGCTGTATCTCATGAACCATGATAGCTAGAAAGTTGAAATTTTCACAGAAATGATGTATTTCTGTTGCTGTCATAACACAAAACACTTAAAACAGAAAAAAGTAAATATGTTTTTATGGTTTTAAGAATTTTAGGTTATTTTGATGTTTATTTTTTTTAGATAATATTTTTTTTGTTAATTAAGTATACTCCCAAAAGGGCAGGTAAAAGACTTTTAAGCTATAAGCCTCGTCTGACATTAAATTTTTTTAGGGTTTTTTGCTCGATATGGTATCGATCATAATGATACGGAACCCTTCGTGTGCGAGTCCGCCCCCACTTGGCCGGTTTTTTTTTCAATTTAAGTAAAAGGAGGCGGTAACAGAAGGTTAGGTATACCTAGGTATACCAAAAAAAATGATGATGAGATGATTATGATAAATGAGAATGAGATTGAAAATTACGAAGTTATGTAGGAACATAGATACATAGAACATAGATTTAATATCTACCTACATAACTTCGTAATTTTCAATCTTATCAAAATTATCAGTAACAAAACGTCAGCAAGATGATTCATACGTTTAGCACGCGAAGGATGCCAGATAATACTGGACTCAGGTGTCTTTAAGCGTCACTCTAGTTAGAGTATCGCATGGATTAAAATTTGATGACGCTGTAGTATTTTAGATAGGTATCAACTTTACATCATCTAGGGTAAATTAAGTAGGTAGGTATCCTAAAAATATTATAAATGTGAAACTTTGTGTGTATAAGTAATGTTTATTACTCCTTCATGCAAAAACTATCGAACCGATTGCGTTGAAACTAGGAATGTAGATAGCTGGAGACCTGGAATAACACATATTATGATATTTTATCCCGATTTCCACGGGATCGGGACTACGCGGGTCAAACCGTACCTTACTCATCTTGTAATTAATGAGTACCAAAATATTGACTAATCCATATGAATTGCGTTGAAATTCTACCGAACCGATTGCGTTGAAATTCGGTATCTACATGGATCTATATCTCTAACACAGATGCTTCTTTTTAATATTTTTTTTTCTTTTATTAATTTTGATTTTAATATTTTATTTAATTTTGACATACCTAAATTTATTTTATTAACATGATACATTATTAGCAATAATCTATTTTTTTTAACTTTTTTATTTAATATTTAGAAAGTTGACTATGCATCGATTGATTATTATTACCTACTATTTGTACGCCATTGTATGGCTAAATATGAAAAAAACAATATCCTACTTTGTAACACCACGTATCATGTACCATATTTAATGCAAATAAATAATTCTGATTCAGATTCTTTATCCCGATATTCCGCTATACGCTGCTAATTGACTTATAAAAGTTCCTAATATATACGTAAGTGGATACCAATTACCTACCCACCCACTCATCTGGTAATTATATGAGTACCAAAATATTGACTAATCCATATGAATTTCATAATAATAACAGCCCTTTTAACGCTTTAAAACTTCCGTCTCAAATTGAATTATTCCGACTCACAATTTGGTTTAAATTATTAATCAGACCCTCGAAAAAGGGAACGCTATATTTGTAGATATTATAGCTTGGTTCAGGCTCGCCGTGTGCCCTCAAATAAGTTAGGAAGGTTGATAGCTACTCCATATTTTATTATAATAAATATAAACCGAAGCAATATTATTTTGGCCCCTTTTAAAAATTCAAAAGTAGGATTGCCTAGAGGTCCTGAGATCTTTTATTAGAGTTACTATTCAATGCCTTTTTTTAGATAATATCAAAAGAATTAAATATTATTTATAACAATTAAATAATAAGAATTAAATTAATATAAATAAATGGGTACTTAGAAGTGTGCTCAAAACGCTGGCTGCGTTACCTCGTTGGATGGCGATGCTTAATAATGCTTATCTGAAAGAGCCGGCCCTTTGGTCACCCGAAGCCAAAACTATAGTAATTTTGAAACGAGTAATTTTTAACTAGTTTATATCTACCTATACTATACTAATATTACTAGGAAACATTCGGTTGTTTGTTTGTTTGCATTAAATATGCTTCGAAACTGGACCGATTTTGATGAAACTTGGTATGAGGATACATTGATTCATTAGGAGTGTTATAGGCTACTTTTTAACCTGATATTCTTACGCGGACGACATCGCGGGCTCTGCTAGTAATGTATAAACTAGTATTTTTTTAATATGCCTTACTGTGGGGCAAATAACTCCTCCCAAAAGGGAGTGGTTAGGTAAAAAACCGCCATGAATGCCTACTCCGGGTTGGCAATTGTCCCATAACCTCGAACGATGGTGAGTTCTACGGTATTCAATTTCTTTACATGCAACATTTTCCTTCCCTTTAAGAGCGTATTTAAACGGTAAAAATAGGTATTTAAATCAATCTGAAATAAGTACAATGCAATATTATTAATCAAGGTATATAAATAACTAAAATTAGTCGTCTCAGACAAGATGAATTTAACAAACTATTAGGTATAGTTTATTTATTTAGACTTGGCAAAGATCCTACCGAATGTTGACAGACGAGTAACATCGCCCGCTCTGTCGTATTTAACGATATTAATTATTTTAATAAACGAGCCCGATTTAAAGGGTTATAGGGTTTAAAATTAACAGCAATTGTTTTTTACTAAAAAAACATCTAAAAAAACAAAGGTAGGTACTAACCTACCTTTGTATTAACAGAAATTGTTTTTTTAGCAGATAGGTCGGTACTAAAAACCAATTGCTGTTAATTTTAAAACCTTCTAACCAAACATTTGGAATAATTTGAATGCACAATTATTGCTAAGCTTCGAACGTCAATTATTGTTAAGCTTCGAAGTGTTTACGCAACGAATTCATAGGTAATAGGTACGTAAGTCCCGAAACAGCAGGATTGGCTTAGTGGTAAATACCTCGACTTTCATTCCGAGGATCATAGATTTTTCTTAAGAAAAAAATATGTACGCCAATTGACATTGCTTTTACGGAGAAGGAAGACATCGTGATGAAACTGCGGCATCCGACTTCCGGTAGTAGGTGCTGTACTGGGCAAGGCTAATCCATCCGCAAAGGACCCAACTAAAAAGGACTATATTTACGGAAAACCGCCCGTATACAAGTCTCAAAATGGGGACCGACCACACATCTACATACCACCATGGTAATAAAAACACATAAGAACATCATAAGAAAACATGGATATCAAAGGTAACCATAGCAACGATAAGACAGTGATATGGTTACCTTGTCAATAACTCACGTTCCCGTAACATGACAACTTTGGTATGGTTACCTCCTATGTCAATAACATGACACTTTTTTGTGAGTGCAGTACGGTGTTTATCACTATCATCACTATCACTATCACTTCACTTCATAGTATAAAATAAAGTCACTTTTCGCCGTCCCTATGTCCCTATGTCCCTTTGTATGCTTAGATCTTTAAAACTACGCAACGGATTTTGATGCGGTTTTTTTTAAATAGATAGAGTGATTCAAGAGGAAGGTTTATATGTATAATACATGTATAATATAGCCGTGTGAAGCCGTGCGAAGCCGGGGCGGGTAGATAGTTTGGAATAATTTGAATGCACAATTATTGAACGATCCCGTTAAAATAACTTTTGTTAATATTTCCAAACAACTTGGTGCATACTTAAAATGCCACTATGATATACCTACTTATTAATAATTAATTCGAACATACAACGAATTAAAACATTTATTTCTCAAAATTAACCTCCACGGGCAATGAGCACATTAATTTAATACTTAACTCAATTAACAGCTGTAAATGCAACACAAATAACCGTTTATCAATTACTGGACTCCTTTCATTACAGTCATAAACATTGGTCATTTTATTATACACGTTTTGATAATATTTTGATCGTACACACGCGAGTTTTGCTTATCAACTGACAAACGATAGTCGCAAATTCACTACTTAAGAATAAGAGTGATAAAAAATTTAGTAATTCGTTAAAAAAAGCGGGTAGAAATGTAAACCGCGCATCTAGAACATAATTTTCCAACTACTCAATTCTTGATTAGGTTTTGAAATTATCCGAAGTTTAAATTACAGTGCAATTAAAAATAATTGGCGGGTAAACGACACTTTGTATTTAAATTTGGGATACTTTCAAAGCCTAATAAAGAATTGAGTTGACGTCAAGTTGTGTTCTAAATGCGTGGATTACAACAACAATGTGTTTGATTTCTAACTCGGTAATTATTATGATAAAATTTAAAAAACAAACGAATTAAGTAGGTCGTTACTTCGACATCATTAAAGTCTTCAAATTGCCTCCTACAAAACAATAAACTATAGATCGATAGGTATAAGTAAAAATAAAAATCATAAATCAAAATAACCAAAAAATACAAATGGTTGTCTGTAAAGTTGGTTACCGGACGATAGTTTTACGTGATAACGTCATCATAAGAAAACGATGAAAAATTGAGATTTTGTTTTGTAGGTAATTCCTTTATATTTTATCCTCTTTTTTTTCTTCTTTTTCCTTTATATTCTTTTTTTCCTTTATAAAAGTCTTCTATTCGTCACTCGTCACCATATCACAAGCCCAGAATACTCTGTTTCCTAACGGACATAACGTCACACAATATTAACGTGACACTTTTTTGCGAATGCTGGTGTTCCATCAATTAAAAGACGTTATGACGTCAAAAACGATGTATAATTATTCATTTGAACACGAACAGATGCTTTAACCTGTTATCGCTACATGTCTACTTAGTGCTTCATCACTATCACTACATAGTATAAAACAAAGTCGCTTTCTCTGTCTAATATCCCTATGTATGCATAAATCTTTAAAACTACGCAACGGATTTTGATGCGGTTTTTTTTAATAGATAAAGTGATTCAAGAGGAAGGTTTATATATGTATAATAGGTACATGCATAAATAGCCGTGCGAAGCCGGGGCGGGTCGTTAGTAAATTTATAAAATAAAATACTCTATTAATAGGTATTTTAAGTACGTCGTTAAATATTAGTGCTGAGCACATATTCAGTATTTTTTTAGCCTTTTGGTGTGCGGTAAACCTTACGCGGGGTGGTTTGCCTTGAGATGCGAGCGCAACCGGGGCAGCTGCTACGCTACAACCGGGCTCTATTTTTAAAATTGTGTGTGTTTTTTATAATCTTTTTTATTTAAGTACCATACTCATTGTTATTCGGAGCATGTGAATGGGTTAAATCTTTGCCGATGTTTTCTTTGTATTTAATTTAATAGACTTTTTAAAGATTGACTGACAGATAGATAATGCTAAACACAATGTTGGCTCTAAAAAAATTTAGATATATTTGCCCACGAATAGGGCTAAGAAGACTTTTTAGATATGTAATTTATTAGCTCAGGTAGGTACTATTTAAGATTCTAAAAATCTAAAGGTATTTTATTTAATATTTATTATTTTGATTAGATTTAGATCGTGTTTTAGATAATTATTTGAAAATATAACTCGATGTTTCGGTAGAGTTACAACAGCCGTGGACGTGGTCAATAATAATTATCTAAAACGCGAAGATGACCTGTTTTATTAAAACACTAGCTCAGCCTACCATTAGACTACAAACTTAATCAGCCTCTTTTTACCCTAGTAGAGGTTGAATTTTCAAAAATCCACTTAACACTAATAAGATTTTTGGAAATACGTCCTAAGTTTCAGAAAGCTCTTATAATCTAAGATCCCGTGAAGTTCTGGCTGGAAAAAAGTAGGCAACCTATAATTTGCATCTTTAAGCTTCATACTTTTGATAGGTACGAAATTTCCTAAAAGAAATTCTTATGCGAAGTTTCAGAAAGCTCTTATAATCTAAGATCCCGTGAAGTTCTGACTGGAAAAAAGTAGGCAACCTATCGTTTGCATATTCTTTAAGCTTCTACTTTCGATAGGTACAAATTGTCTATTAAACAAACCAATGATTTAAAAAAGAAATAAAAAAAAAAATTAGTAATTAATCATATGCTGGACTAATTTTAGGCAACCCATTTGCAATATATTTCATTTGATATAAAATACTTTCATCCATTAAAAACAGCTCGATGAAGATCGTTCTTCACGGGATATCCGATTATTATAGTTTCAGAGATTCGTTAATGGTATTTTTTTTGAGAATAAATCGTGTGCGTTTAAAGAGTGATATTAGGTACTTATAGATCAGTACCAAAAAAGAGTAAAAGTAAAAACTACTTAGTGTTCTATAAAATCGTTTTACTAAACCTATCACCATCCATTAAAGATTTAAATGGGAGTGTCTTCACGATCGCAACTTCACACAAAACGCTTGCGAGTTCACATTTTATTCACAAGTTATCTTGGCAATTATCATCGTTTATCACAATTTTTCACACTTTTCACGAGTCAGTTAGAACTGTGTAATGACTGTTCATTCGTGCCAAGATGTTTGTTATGACAATAATGGAACTTTTATTGTGTGACTAATAAATATAAATATGCGATGTCTACTAAGCCAACGCAAATTTGATTTATATTCAAAAATATAGACGACCTATGAAAAAAATATTAACGATCTTTATGGCGCGCGGCGGTGCAACGCTGAAGGCTACAGGTTCGATCAAATAATAAATAAATCAATATTGCAGGACACTCCGCACATCGCCATCTATTACCAAGTTAAGTAACTAGAATGTGTTATGGATGTACTATGGATATACTACATCAATACTTTTCTTTTGAAAATATAATAGGTACACAGACACAACCAGACCACAGACAAATATGCGATGTCTACTAAGCCAGCGCAAATTTGATTTATATTCAAAAATATAGACGACCTATGAAAAAAATATTAACGATCTTTATGGCACGCGGCGCTGCAACGCTGAAGGCTACAGGTTCGATCAAATAATAAATAAATCAATATTGCAGGACACTCCGCACATCGCCATCTATTACCAAGTTAAGTAACTAGAATGTGTTATGGATGTACTATGGATATACTACATAAATACTTTTCTTTTGAAAATATATAGGTACACAGACACAACCAGACCACAGACAAATATCTAAATACTTGGCGGGAATCGAACCCGCAACCCTGTGTTTGGCAGTCCGGCATGGTGACCATTGTGCCAACTGGGTCGTTCAAATATTTATGTGCAATATTTGTTTCTGGTCTGGGTATTTCTATATCACTACATATTATAAAACAAAGTCGCTTTCTCTGTCCCTATTTCCCTTTGTATGCTTAAATCTTTAAAACTACGCAACGGATTTTAATGCGTTTTTTTTTTCATAGATAGACTGATTCAAGAGGAAGGTTTATATGTATATTATATGCATAATATAGCCGTGCGAAGCCGGGGCGGGTCGCTAGTGTATAATAAGAAAAGTATTCTATCTGTTGTTTGTTGTAGCCTAGTTGTTCTTCATTCTCAGTTAAATAAAATACCTTGCTAAGTGCGAGTCGCACTCACGCACGAAGGGTATCCGCCCCGGCTTCGCACGGCTGTATTATGCATGTATTATATCTAAAAACCTTTCTCTTTAATCACTCTATCCATTAAAAAAACCGCATCAAAATCCGTTGAGTAGTTTTAAAGATCTAAGCATACATAGGGACATAGGACGGCGAAAAGTGACTTTATTTTATACTATGTAGTGATTTGTTGTTATACCTAGCAAAAACCCTAAAAATATTGTATGTCAGACGAGGCTGTACAGGTTAATAGTACATTGTTATCCTAGGTGTGAAAGTCACTCATTACAAGTCCCGAGACGGAGTTTGGCGCTCGAGCGTAGCGAGGGCGCTAATAGTTCGAGGGACTTAATGAGTCCTTCACCCGAGGTAAACACTGTGCTTTTCATTACGAATAATACATAAAATTCTTCCTAACAATGAGAGTGAATGAAAGACTCCATACTACCTGATTCTCTTCCAAGGTTGGGACCAAAGAGGTTATATACATGTAGTGTTATTCTTTGGTGTTACTTAAAGCAAGGAGGTTAGGTTTTTGAAGTTCCTAATGCGTAATGATACTGATACTGGCTACATGCACATTGCACAAGCCGTGCGAAGCCATAATTTGACATGACAGCTGTCAGTGAAAGCGATTTTCCCTAGGGCTGAAAGTTTTATTTTCTACACGCTCTTCAGGCATCTTTAGACCTACTTTCGGAGTATGAGTAATGAAAAAATCTTTTGCCCTCCCTTTTGGGAGTATAATTTAAAAGTCTTTTCCCTGCCCTTTTGGGAGTATAATTAACAAAAAAAAATCCCATTTTTACTCTTGGAACCCTAAAAATAATTGGTATTAAACACGTAAGTTAATCGTTTAACAAATACGGGTAGAAAACCGGTCGCCGTGGTCACTACCGACCGTTCAATTAGTAACATGGAGTCGGCAATTAGGAACGCCGCACATCGCACCGCAAAAAGCCTAGCGACCATTGTCGGTACCCTACCGATACTTAAGTAGAGCCTAGAGCTATACCTATTACAATAGACTTAACAGTTTCAACACACAACCCTCGATAAACTGGCTCGTTTTCATAAAACACTATATTCAACTAGTAAAGTTCTATTGTTTAGTGGTGTTTCTGATTTAACCAAACTTAATATTATAAAGCTGAAGAGTTTGTTTGTTTGAACGCGCTAATCTCAGGAACTACTGGTTCGAATTTAATAAATATTTTTGTGTTGGATTTATCGAGGAAGGCTATATTATATGGGCTACTTTTCATTTTGAAATTCCCACGGTATTGAGACTTACGCGGGTGTAACCGCTTAGCGCACCTAGTAAATAAATATTGTGGGACATTCTACACATCCCCATCTACCCCTAAACTAAGTAACTAGACTTGTGTTATGGGTGCTAGACAACGGATACATGACCACATAAATATCTAAGCATAAATACTTGTCTGAGGCGGGAATCGCACTCGCAACCCTGTATTTGGCAGTCCCGAATGGTGATCTTTGTGCCAACTGAGTCGTCAAATTGATAATTGAGTGATTTCTTTAATTTATAATACCAATTTTAGAAATCAGAAACATCAGAATTATGTTCAGTGGTGTTTCTGATTTCTGTTATTATATTGATAGAGTTGCAATTATAAGCTAGCTAACAAAAATATTGTAAGAAATGCAAAGCCTGAATGGGGTGTTGACTGACAGTACTACCACCACACCTGCCCGATGGTAGGTAACGATGCGGCCTAAGATGCAGCACTACCCTAGAAGATACTTATTCACTCGCAACTTGAAGACCCCCAAAGATCTCCTAAAAGGTATTATTAGAATTGAACAAAAGTAAAAGAGATCGCCATATGATTTTCTGTGACCGCAGAAAGCCTATAACCAGCGGACAATTAAGATGCTTCTAACGATACCTTATAAATTTTAATAAGTAGTTTAGAAGATACTAGCGACCCGCCCAGGCTTCGCACGGCTATATTATGCATGTGTTATACATATAAACCTTCCTCTTGAATCACTATATCTATTAAAAAAACCGCATCTAATACATCTTCCAGCGCAACTATTACGCAACGGATTTTGATGCGCTTTTTTAATAGATAGAGTGATTCAAGAGGAAGGTTTATTTGTATAATACATGCATAATATAGCCGTGCGAAGCCAAAAACATAATCCTCCCTCTTGACTTCGCCGTAGTCGGATAATGAAGCGTTTATGAACTTACTCGTCTACATGTTGGGATTAAAACAGTAGGAATGTAGTCAATGGATTAAAAAATTTCAACATATCACGTTATTGGTTTAAAAATCATAAAAATATCTTAAGTTCCCACGGCAGATAGACAGCCTTCAATCGTAAACTTCGAATCATCTATAATGCTTAGATTCCTGACGTGACTTGCCTCTTGCTGTCTATAATAGAACCTCGTAAAAAACTTATCAAGTTAGGATTTTAACTTGGAATTTTTACGCTTATTTCAACAAAATAGGTACCTTTATAAAGAATTACTTACTTTAAAGGTTTACTTCAAGTCATTTTATTTCAAATCAAGGCTTCGATGTAAAAAGCTCTTGTCCATTAGAATAAATAACTAGTTAACTATATTACTAGAGTAGTTGTCAAAAATGATTGAGGAGTATTATAATGACATAGTTTTTATTTAATTGACAAAGTTTGTTTGTCTCAAATCGATTAAAAACGGCGAAAAACGCGGTTAAATAAATGCGTACCGTTGCAGATATATACTCTTGAGAATAGTCAAGAGAATAGTAAAAATCATTACATAAGTAAAAAAACAATCATTACATAAGTTAAAAATATATTAAGTCTAGGTTTTTTTAAAGAAACAAAATCGCTTAACCAAACGACTTCGCCACACAAAAATCGCCTATTTTAAAAGATAATCAAGTAATAAGTAGTTAAGACATTCTGTCGGAAAAAGCTAAAAACATTAATCAAAAGTTGGATAAATCTTCATAGTCATCAAAAGCTCAAATCTGATAAAAAATTACTTCGGAACCGAAACCAAACTTTCAGTTCATGGCATCGTTTTAACTTCGTAAATTCGATAGAAATGTTTGTGAAATGTATCGGGTTTCGTGTACTCAAATATTCTCTTAATAACGGTTAACTCGAAGAAGATCCTTGAAATTGTTTTCTCATCCTTGGCAATCTTGGCATAACGAAGTTTTAGCCGTCAAGGCCAGAGATGCATACTTAACATTGTTTCTTATTGATGGTCAGGTGAAAAGCTTTTACGTGGAGCTTTTTGTGAAATAAAATTATCGGAACTTGATTATTTTTTTCTTCTGTTAGTTGATTAGGTTTACAAAGTATTGTTTTGTTAATGGTTACCTCGAGGAGTATCCTTAAAATTGTTTGGCAATCTTGGCATAAACGAAGATTTACTCGTCAAGGCCAGAGATGCATTATTGTTTCATATTGATGGTCAGGTGAAAAGCTTTAACTTGGAGGTTTTTATGATCAAATTTTCCGACCTTAGTAAATTTTTCTTTTATTAGTCGAATAGGTTTTAATGAAGTTTCATTTTGATGGTCCGGTGAAAAGCTTTTACGTGGAGCTTTTGAATTGGAACTAAGTTATTTTCTCTTGTTAGGTATGTTTTTAAGTGTTATTTTATTAATTAGTTTTGTGAGTTACCTCCTACTCGGTTGAGTATAGACTAGAGCATTTCCTTCGTTCTTACGAGTGGAATAATACAGGCAAATACAAGGTATATTATTATGTTCAAAATGTGGTTCGAGTTTTAAATACAGTGAATGTTCGGTTACTAGTAAATGCTCTGGCTTTACCCACCTTTAGTGGTTAAACAGCTTGACTCATTTCAAACACATTATGTAATCCATGCGAAACTGGGGCCTAAGTCTGCTAAAACAATTGTATTTCAATAGTGTGTCGATATAATCGTAATAGAAATTTAATGTCAAAAATATGACATTACATGTCAAATTCGTATTCTCCTAACGTTGACTATTCTATCGAGACACCACTGAGACACCACTGACACACCACTGACTCACTTTTGTGTTCTGCTCTACAATCGTGGCTTAATGGAATCTCGATAGTTGTCAAAACGGTATATTGCTTAGCAACATATACCATGTTGCTAGGCAACACCTGCAAGGTAAATATTACCATACCATTGAGACTCCATAGTGATTATATTGCGATGTTATTAAAACTTTAGCAGAATACCAAATAAAGTCACAATCTCGATATAATATCAATAGAGTCTCGATATAATGACAATGGTTGGCCAAATAGCAGAATAAGGCCCCAGGACATAAGCTAATTATTCCGCAGATGATACCAGGGGCCTAAGTCTGCTAATACAATCGTGTTTGAATAGTGTGTCGATATAATCGTAATAGAAATTTAATGTCAAAAATATGACATTACATGTCAAATTGGTATTCTGCTAACGTTGACTATTCTATCGAGACACAACTGACACACCACTGACTCACTTTTTTATTCTGCTCTACAATCGTAGCTTAATGGAATCTGGATAGTTGTCAAAACGGTATATTGCTTAGCAACACATACCATGTTGCTAGGCAACACCTGCAAGGTAAATATTACCATACCATTGAGACTCCATAGTGATTATATTGCGATGTTATTAAAACTTTAGCAGAATACCAAATAAAGTCACAATCTCGATATAATATCAATAGAGTCTCGATATAATGACAATGGTTGGCCAAATAGCAGAATAAGGCCCCAGTAGTAACACATTTATGTATGAAACAAGAACTTTAACAGCTAAGAGCAATCTTTTCTTATACTCAGCAATAGGTACAAAAAATATCGAAACAAAATCCATACGCAATCTCAATTTCGAAACAATAAAATAAAATCTAGATTAAGATCTAATCCCTCGCGATTATCCGGTAGCTAGCAGTAGCCGATGATAGCTCTAAGCTACAGCATACAGCTTCTGTTCATAGTAGGCAGTTCAAATCTAACCTGGCAGTAATAAAGCTCGATGAAACGGGTAATTTCCGAACAGAATGTCTCGGGGCATAATTTTTGAACGTAGGTAGGTACCGTAACGGTGTTTCGGTCTTGTACTGTAATATGGACCACCGGGGTAGACTAAACTAATGGTACCGTGCCCAATCGGAGAGCTTTTGTGTGCAGATAATGATTTTTATGACGGACACAAATTTTTGTTTGTTACTTGAAAATAGTCTTAGGAAATGTCTTCGTTTCCGTAATTAGGCTTTTAAAAAACGATAGATGCATCTATTTTTTTACATACAGTCAGACAGATGGACAAGAAAGTGATCATTATAAGGGTTACTTTTTTTAACTTTTGAGGTACGGAAACCTAAAAATGAAAGATGTTTATGACCTGTAAAAATCGACAAAGTTTGTAACGTTTTGGCTGTATATCAGGCGGTATTTGGCTACCCTAATCGGGTGAAATAAAAAATATAAATATCATTATTTCGACCAGAGACAACAATCCATCAAAGAATTCGGCTTAGAAAAGACATAAGCCAATTCAGTCATTAGTATCAGTTTAAATATTAAATACTTATCAATTAACGCGCAGTGTATTAATAAATCTAAGTTATTACCCTTAAAGGTAGATACCTATAACATAGATTAAATTACTGATCCCAAGTTACATTTATATCAATTTGTATCTATTAATGTGTCCATTTAGTTAGAAAAAGTTAGTTTGGATGTTATTTATTGGTTTTGATTAGATGAAATCAAAAGCCTATCTATAGTATTTCTAGAGGGATTCGAGAGTTTAGCGGCAAAAACTAAATATATTCGAAAAACTGGTTTATCTATCTAGGTCCATTAAATCACAAATGTAGCCTATATCTACGCAAGTCAGCTAGATTCTTCAGCGTTTAACGTGAAAGGGATTTTATCCTTTTATCGGTAGGTACCTACATCGTCTGTACCTACTGGCAAAAATCTGAAAGTCGATAAATTCAACAGAAAAACACAGCCATCAGTCAGAATTTTACCGTCACTTATTGGAGCGTGAGTGTCTATCGGCGACTAAAGACGACGCGACGTTCTATGATATTCACGCTTAAATGAAAATAAAAATGACTTTGACAGATGTTAATTAATTATGCCACAAAATAAGAGCTTTCTTTTCGGATCCTACAGTGTTCTACACATCGAAATCGAAGCCATCTTTCAAATCGAAATAGCAAACACGATTGTAGACCTTTATAATATCACACCTATCATTTGGGTACCGTTTTAATTAACAAAAACATTTTCGGTCCGGTTAGAAATGAACGATAAAAACCAATGGGAGTTTATCCGATCAAGATCGAAAATTATTTTCAGAGGTTTTCATTTAGTCAAGTGGGGTCAAGCGGCGGTGTCGACGACCGAGTATCGTGTATGTAGATTACCTACCTATACCTACTGCCTAGCTATATTCATAATGACTCGCTCTGCCGTATTAATTTGATTACCTACATAGCAAAAATACAGACGAACGAATAAAACAAGTGATACTTAAAACGAACATGGACTACGAACATATCTATCAACATAAATAGATAGCTCGTAGATCTAAAATAATATTATGAATCGATAGATTAGTAGCTTGTTCAAAATTGAAAAAAAGAAACTAAATAAAGAGTAACTAACTTTAAAAGTTTACGTAAACTTTTTCATTTAAATAGTAATGTAATTAGTAATTATTTCTATAGAGAAATCGGTTTTTTTTATGTTTTTTTATTAATTTCAATGAAAATCCAGTGGAAATCCGATCTGAACAAATCTTCCTTATTTATTGCGAGCGCTTATAAATTTGTCAGTCTTGGTCACAAGAAACTAGCTGACCCTTGGTCAGAGATAATCAGTTTAATAGCGCTTAATAATGAGCGATTTGAAACTAGTTTAGAAAAAACGTCATTTTCTACCTTCTCAAGTAAAGTATTCATAAAGAAACTAACTTTTAAACGTTTACGTAAACTTTTCAATTTTAAGATTTCAAGAGATATCTGTTTTTTTTTAATTGTCAATGAAAATCCAGTGGAAATCCGATGAACAAATCTTCCTTATTTATTACGAGCGCTAATAAGTCAGTCTTGGTCACAAGGAACAGCTGACCCTTGGTCAGAGATAATCAGTTTAATAGCGCTTAATAATGAGCGATTTGAAACTAGTTTAGAAAAAAAAAACAATATCTATACCTTCTTATATATGTATTCCCAAACTCTTCTTTGCCCATCATTACTTTTATCAACACCTACTTTTACGTAGATACATAAACCCAAACAAAAAGCTCCTAAGAAGCTTTGTTAGAAATCACGGTTCGTCGTCAAGTCATCACGTCACCCCAACGTCGTCGATTAAGCAACTATCAAGACAAGATACCTTGCTAAAAGGGTATATTTACGTCACAAAGTAATTGTGTTACGTCACGTCACCGCAAGTTCGAGACAACTTGTGACCTTTCTAACCTAACTAATAAAGGAGGAAATTTCCTAAGCGTTTAAGATTTTCATCTATATCTTACTGGCTGCGCCCCGCGATTTTACTCCATCAAGACCCGATCTTTTGATTTTGTTTATCTATGTATCTTTATCAAAATATAAAGGTCCCCCACCGTGCAACAAAAAATAAAAAAAAATAATAAAAAATAAAAATCTAAATTTGGCCTTTTGAGATAAAAAAGTTGCGTAGGTTAGTGTTACTCCAATATCGATTTTATATTGAAACTAGCGACCCGCCCCGGCTTTGCACGGCTATATTATGCATGTATTATACATATAAACCTTCCTCTTGAATCACTCTATCTATTAAAAAAAAACCGGGTCAAAATCCGTTGCGTAGTTTTAAAGATTTAAGCATACATAAGGATATAGGGACATAGGGTCAGAGAAAGCGACTTTGTTTTATTCTATGTAGTGACAGTGATGTAGTGATACTCAAAAACAAAAAAGGTGGACAGAATTAGTAAATTATTTTTTGCTTGATTGTGCTACAAACGGACTTGTCCGTGTTCCGATACTTACGTATGCAGCCACAAAAGGAGGTTGGATCGAAAAAGTTTTTATTCCATTGCCCTCTTCTTCGCGTTTATTTGGGGGTCTTTTAATCACGAGCACATAAGTATCTTCTAGAAAAGCGTGCTACACCTTATACCACGTCACTTATCATCGTGCGAGATGGTGATCAAAATACTGACCTATTTATTAAAAAAAAAACATACAGACAATCCGACAAACTTTCAAATTAATTATATTAGTAGGATGTTTATGACGTAGGCGGAGTTGCGAACATCGCTATAGAACTCTATAGGTACTTTACGAATTCGCGAGTTCAATGCCCTTATACTGGTTACCAACCTAGACACAAGAGACGAGTTGCCATGTTTTTGTTACCTACCACTTTTTTTATTTGTAAGCGTGCATTACCCCCGTAAAACAACTTTTATATGTTTAGTGGCTTTTCTGATTTCTTTAATTATGTAGATAGAGTTGCTTTAAAGATTAAGCTATATAACAAAACTTATTGTATGACGAGCTAAGCTTGAATAGAGCGTTGATTGACGGTACAGTGTAAAGTCGGCATGCGTAGAGTTCTCTTAAATTGCTATTATTAGAATGCTTTAGTTTTCAACTAAAGCAATGCTTTAAAGTCCATCAGTTCAAGAACTTTCATCTTAAATAATAGCTAAAATTATAACTATAACTCTACGGTAAGCCTCCACTTTTATTGCCTGATTGTACACGATGAAGACATCAAGCCGTTGAATACAAGCATCTTGATCACATCAAGATGCTTGTGTATAATCGCAAGCATTCACGTCTAGCTTCTGTGCAATTTTATGCTTGATATAATCGTGCTCATAAACTAAAATTTCAGGTCGATGACCTACTTACATATATTTTTTGTAACAGTAACAGCTTATTGAATACCTAAAGAACAATGGAAATCATTGACCGATCAGCGATCAGTGTTGTTCCCCTCTGAATCTAATGTTTACAAATGGACATAACGGTAAACACGATTGAGGCATAATCGAAATGATCTTTGAGTTTATTAAAAAATCATTCGAGCAAAACCTAACAGCTTATTATTAACTAGCGACCCGCTCCGGCTTCGCACGGCTATATTATGCATGTATTATACATATTATAAACCTTCTTCTTGAATCATTATATCTATTAAAAAATACCGCATCAAAATCCGTTTCGTAGTTTTAAAGATTTAAGCATACATAAGGATATAGGGACATAGGGACAGAAAAAGCGACTTTGTTTTATACTATGTAGTAATAGTGATAGGATATTTTTGTTAAGTTAAGTTAGTTATACTTGAGTTCAGGATTTACGTCTCACGAGGTAATATTGCTGTTTTGCACTCATTAGATCTAACAGGCGCGCGCGCATACGTACATTGTTTCTTGAGGTTTTATTACCGCGAATCTTGAGACTTACCTACTTATAATTTGTTATTTTTTCACGCTGAAATGGCTAAATGGATTTCAATAAAATTTGCAGTGGAATTAGCTGAACCACTGCCATAAATACAGAATACTTTTCATCACGATATTTTCCTGGAATTAGATCTTACGTGGTTAATATCGCTGGGCACTAGTCAACATATTGAGTTTAAAATTCCCATTCTGATAAGCATTGTAAATAGGTTGGTAATTTAGTCATATTGTTTGCATGTAAGTACCTATTTGATTCGGTCAAAGACTATAAATTACATGTGAAGTTTTTAATGGCTTATCGCGATGTATGACGTTAATCGCTTACGTACTTTAACGTGGGTATAGTTGGGTTTTTTACTTATTTGCCTCTACTTTAATCGTATTTTGACTTTAGCTTTTGGTTTAAACAATGTAAATCACTACATAGTATAAAATAAAGTCACTTTTCGCCGTCCCTATGTCCCTATATCCCTTTGTTTGCTTAAATCTTTAAAACTACGCAACGGATTTTGATGCGGTTTTTTTAATAGATAGAGTGATTTAAGAGGAAGGTTTATATGTATAATACATGCATAATATAGCCGTGCGAAGCCGGAGCGGGTCGCTAGTAAACTTATAAATAAATCCATATATTGGTTTTATTGCTGGACCCAGAAGTTTTGAATAACGAAGCGCTGACGAAATTAAAAAAAGGCACAGGTAGCCCCTGTCACATCAAACTGCTAATTAGTCAAATCGTCCTCGAAAAAGAATTATTTATTATGTTTACGGTCAATAAAATAAAGTTTTAAAACGGTTGTGCGGGTAGATAAAGGTAAATAAAATACAATCGGATCGGTGCTCACCCCTGTGACCTTGGCCGAGCGAGGGTTGTCCCCCAACCAACCACTGCTGTCGGCTTGCACTAAACACTCTTCATAGTGAATGAATACTAGGTAGGGAATACGCCGTGAAATGCTTGTGTCAGCGTCACTTCACTACATAAATTAAGTTTATTAGTTGCAGTAGAATTAACAGTGCAGATTAGTCGGGGGAAGTGTTGCCGCAATACCCATTTTGACCACAATGCAGTAGTGCAATTGGCATACCTAGATGCCGTATTCAGGCCTAGGTGATCTGATGGGTGGTGGTGAAATTATAGACATATTATATGACATTCTTCAGCTGGATACAGCAAAAATGACAATCTGGGAACGTTTAGGTATATTAGAAGAAGATAGACGTTTTACCATCTTACACTGGACTCAAATGGAATGGAACAAAAAGATATAACACAAGACATATTGCTGTTGTTTAAAGCATAGTATACTGATTTATAGTAAGATAGACCGTTTATTATTTCACAAAACAAGAAACAAATTACAAATATTAACTACAAAATGATAACGATGTCTCTCAAATGAGTGACTCAATCGAGTTTAAATCGCATTTAGGTGCGAGTTCTATTTTGAGAAACGGTAATTCATTCCGTCTTGCCAAAATGTCTAAGCGATTACAAACGCACATGTCTATTAATAACCAAGTTCTCTTTACGAAGAGGATTTGAAACATTCTTGTTTTCTATTTCTGTCTAAACTTTTAACAAATTGACCAACAAGTTTAAAAAGTTAACTATTGTTCGAAAAAAGTACTTGGACTAAATTAAACTACCTCTGTACAGGGTGAAAAAAGTACTTGGACTAAATTAAACTACCTCTGTACAGGGTAAAAAGTACTTGGACTAAATTAAACTACCTCTGTACAGGGTGAAAAAAGTACTTGGACTAAATTAAACTACCTCTGTACAGGGTGAAAAAAGTACTTGGACTAAATTAAACTACCTCTGTACAGGGTGAAAAGGAAAACTTTGAAGGAAATGAAACCTTTAAACATTTTTTTAAGAAATTAATTTAAATTAACTTCGGAAAATATAGAAAATTTCTTTAGAAACAAAGTTTTGTTAAAACGAATGGTAGTAGGTACCCATTTTCATGTAAAATTTTAAACACATTTTAAAGTATATTGAGTTTTAGAATATAGTTTTAATTACTTAATAGTGTATAAATAGAGCAACAGCTTGTGCTACTCTATAAATAACTGCGAACGGTGAATAAATAGATGTCTTGTCTATGTGTTTTAGTCGTAGAGTTTGACAAACAGGAGCGATGATCAAATGAAAAATCGTTAAGAATATCTTACGTAAACATCGTTAATTAATAGCTTTGCTTACTTTCAGAATGTAATAACTTATACATCGCGTTTCACGTTATTTCTTGTTAGAAACTTAAAAATACGTCAAAGCCACGCCAAAGATCTTTAAGTAGGTACCTACTTGTTTTTGAATACGGGCTGTTCACAACACAGCACTCTTAAGTTGAGTTTTTTTTTGCTTGAGGATAGAATAAGCTTGCCCAGTTTTACTTACTACTTTCTTAGTTTAGTCGACCATGTCCAGAGTAAAGGACTTGTCAAACGTCTGGAGTCAACTAAGCCGCGGGTCAATGTCAATAACGACACATACATTTTACTTTAAAAAAAAAATGCATTGTTTCACGGCCCGCCGGGATTCGAACCCAAGACCTTAGGAATTAAAGTCGAGAGATCTACCACTAGGCCAACACCTCTCTGAAGTAGGTCCTTATAGACAAATGTTCTGTCTAGAATCCTCCAACAAATTGAGGAAAAAATCTCTATTTAAATAAAAAGAGCTAACAAAATCTCAAAGTATCTGAAAACTCGATATTTTTTTAGCCTCTTTTTATTAGTTCTCCTATTCTTCGTCCTACATTCTGAAAAAGATTAATCCTAGGTACGTCGCTCGTTGTTCAGTTATAGTATGCCTACTGATTAAAAACCTAAAGAAATGTATTTTATATCTACACTAGGTAATATAATAAAGAGAGAAGATTTTTTTTTTGTTGTAACAAATAGGCTACGAAACTACTGGACCGACTTTTTATGAAAAGAGGTTCGGTTTGCAGCATTCAATTAAAAGTTAGATTATTCGAGTAATAAGTATCTCTCTATTCTCTCTATCTCGCTGTTAGTCGGTCTTTAGGGGCCCAGGATGGTGTGGTCTGCTTTTGGATCGGATGATCTGTCTCCAATGTGTCTATTCAATCTGGTTAGGTGCTACTTTTTAAGGTTCCGTACACAAATGCTAAAAACGGGACCCTTTACTAAGACTCCACTGTCCGTCTGTCTTTCTGTCTGTCACCAGGCTGTATCACACGAACCGTGATAGCTGGACAGTTGAAATTTTCACAAATAATGTATTTCTGTTGCCACTATAACAAAAAATACTAAAATCAGAATATGATGGTTTCGTACCATCATATTCTGATTTTAGTATATTTTTGTCCTTCGTGATCAAGTCCGACTCGCACTTGGCCGGGTTTTTTAAATCATAAAATACCATCTTTTTCCAAATAAGTAAATACCCTATAACATCACTAAATGGCTTTAATGTTATGATTTATTGAGCGAAGTCAAATTAACACCAAGAGATAAATGTAAAAACATTCGAAATAATTTGGTTGAAAGAACAAAAGAATAAAGCAAATGTAATGATGATCAGACAGATTTATAACCCAGAATCTCGTTATAAAAGCTTAGATGTCGGCAATAAAAGAGTTCGTTGACCAACATTGTTGTATCGACATACTTTTGGGTATAATTCGTAGCTATGGGATTGTAAAACTTAATATTACAACTCTGGATTGATTGGCACGACTAGTCGAGCGTCTCAGGCAACGCGGTATAATAAAGGCTTGTATTTTATACGGACTGTTTATCTGCAATTAGTCCTTTTTTGCGTGAGGATGGAATAGGCTTGTCTAGCACCTAGCTTAAACGACCGTGTCCAGATAATATAACTCGTCAATACATCTGGAGCTAACTAACCCACGAGATCCATCACGATGTTTTCCTTCACCGTAAGAGCAATGTCAATTAGCGCACATACATTTATCATATGAAAAATTCATTGGTGCACTACCGGCCGGGGCCGAGGTATCTACCACTTGGCTATCACCGTTTTGGGCTTTTACATTCGCGCGGATAGTTTTGAAATAGTTTTGAGTTTATATAACTTTGGAGAAAAAGTTGTCTTCGTCCATTAACAGTAAACACTACCATTAATCATTCACGTGAAACCAATTCTGGTAAAAGTTAGAAATTGTGTGTGTAACCAATTCATTAGGCGGTCCTTCTAGATTTAGGAGGCCATTTGACTTAGGTATAGTTGGTATATTGATTTAGTTACAATTTTGACAACTACGGTACTATGTCCAAGGTATCGATTTTCGTCGTATTAAAACTAAAAAATTGAACAAGCGTCATGTGAACTTTTATCCCCTATCCATTAGAATTTTTAAAACAATCTTTCTTACGGCCGCACTCAGAAATTTTTTAAGTGAAACTTTGTCTCAATTTCAATTGAAAATAAACATTCAACATGCGTGAAAATGTTTTAACTTTAATGAATTGCTTTAACTAAAGTTTCACTCAGAAACGTTTTGGAGTGCGGCCGTTGGTGTTTATTGATTATATTAAAAATCCCTTGAAAATACTGATCTTTCTAGACTTAGATAGTCTTTACTTAGCAGTTTTGACCTATTTTTAATTTAAGTTCGTATAAATATAGTTATATGTCAGTATTCTTAACAATAAGTAATACGTAATTCAGTAGGTACTAATCTGAAATAGGATGGAGGAGATGACAAGGTCGACTTACGAAATGAAATCCACCAGGCGCCTTCTCTGTCGTGTAGGATTACCAAGTATTTAAATAGTGATAAAAAATACATTTAGTAAGGATTTTTAAATTATTTGAAAATGTCATTGACTAATAAAATAGGTGGTAGATATATTAAGAGTTAAATCTTTTAAAGATTGACTGTTTTTTCACAACCTTAACAGCTTTCGTTCTTGACAGCCTTTTGATTATGTAAGCATAAATAATTGGACAATCTATTAAAATTTGGCGGAAAGTCAATAGGAGTAAAATAATGAGATATATATAAAGAGGCAGTATCTAGGTTATGTTAGGCAAACTTCCTGGATAGGTATTATTAATACCAGTCCAACTATTATCTATCTTTACATATAAAATGCTTTGTCCTGAATGACTGACTGACTGACGGATCAACGCACAGCCTAAACCGCTGGTCGTAGAGACCTGAAATTTGGAGGGTGTGTTCTTTGTATGACGTAGGCATCCAATAAGAAAGAATTTTCCGAAATTTTACCCCTAGGGGGTGCAAAAGGGGGGCAAAGTTTGTATGGGACAACGTGATTCCTTGGTCCATTTTCGACTTCTACGCGAACGAAGTCGCGGGCAAAAGTTAGAACAATACAAAATAATATAATACCAACTATTTGTTCAAATTCATATAAGTACTATAATAATATTAACTCTATTTTCGGCAACTCTTCGGTCATTCGCCTCTAGAATCCGGGTCTCGTGAAAGTAGACCGTCGTCCGCAAAATGGGAAATTTATGGTTACCCTACTACCTACAGCCAGTCTGGACTCAATATTCTGTAAGAGGCTAGATTTTCTATGTCTACGAGTAATGATCTAGAGACGTCCTATAGAATATCTAGAAGTTTTTTATTACGAGTACCGTTATTATTAAGCGGCAGAAACCAATCTAATACGGTGAAGCGGCAGCAACCAAGCATAATCTATACTTATATTATAAAGCTGAAGAGTTTGTTTGTTTGAACGCTCTAATCTCAGAATTACTGGTTCGAATTAAAAAAATCTTTTTGTGTTGGATACTCTATTTATCGGGGAAGGCTATAGGCTATTTTATATTTAGATATTCCCACGGGATCGGGAGTTACGCGGATGTAACCGCGGGGCGTAGCTCGTCTATACTAAAATACGAATATTATAAAGAGAAAAGATTTTTTGTTGGCTCCGAAACTACAGAACAAATTTTGATGAAACTTAGTACTTATGGGGATGCATTGATCCATTGGGAGTAACATAGGCTACTTTTTATCCCGATATTCCCACGGGATCGAAAGTTACGCGGGTAAAACCGCGGAGCGCTGTTAGTTATGATTATAAAATGGAACGAGTACCTACACGATTTGGTTTCTGATACGTTGACCTCGTCACACGAGTTTAGGGCTTAGGGTTTACTCTAGGTACCTATGAGGTAGTGGATTATCGGTTTTGGGTGTTGGGTTCTTTTAACCTAGCTAGTAGGTAGACGTACGGTCGGCTGCATAATTGCAGACCCACCGTAGAGCTCCAAAACGGCTGTTATAAGAATGTTTTCAACACAAGCAAGATTCTAGGCACCTGCTTTAGTTAAAGTTTAAAGTCTCCTAACTAATCAATTTATTAAACAAAAATTATTATAATGAAAACATTCCAATAATAGTTATTTTCGAAGTCTACCGGGGACTGCAGCCGACTGTACATAGGCATTTATAGATAATTTTATTTGTATAACATAAGCAGGAACATAAAACTCGATATAAACAAATAAATAGCTATAAAGTACAAGTGGCACAGATAGGGAAGTCTTATCAATGAAAGTGATTTCTTCCAATCTTATCGGATGCCTACGTCATACGAAGAACCACCCTCCAAGTTTCAGGTTTCTACGATCAGCGGTTTAGGCTGTGCGTTGATCCGTCAGTCAGTCAGGACAAAGGATTTTATTTGTATAGACTAGCGACCCGCCCCGGCTTCGCACGGCTATATTATGCATGTATTATACATATAAACCTTCCTCTTGAATCACTTTATCTTTAAAAAAAAACCGCATCAAAATCCGTTGCGTAGTTTTAAAGATTTAGGCATACAAAGGGATAGAGGGACAGAGAAAGCGACTTTGTTTTATACTATGTAGTGATATAGAGATAATGCCACACGATTAGGTTTTTAACTCTTAGTTTAACAATCGCGTAGCCGAAAACTTCGGTTCGTAATCAAATTATTACGAGCCAATGATACGGGTTTAAAGTATTCATAATAATAAAACTTGAAATAATATTGAAATAATACTTGCCAAACCACTAACACGTGCCGACATAAAACAAGAGACCCACAACGCATTTACATTTGAAAATAGATTTATTGCTAGGAAAATGTAGTTTTCTTTATCATCAACTTTGTAAGTAGGTATTATATGATGATGTATTGAGTTTTAAAAAGAGTTTTACGTGAATTCACGAGCGCCAAGGCCGTTGTAATATAAAAAAAACTGATAATTGTCCAAACATAATTTCGAGAATTATTAATGAACTAGCGACCCGCTCCGGCTTTGCACGTCTATATTATGCATGTATTATACATATAAACCTTCCTTTAAAATCCGTTGCGTAGTTTTAAAGATCTAAGCATCCAAAGGACATAGGGATATAGGGACGGCGAAAAGTGACTTTATTTTATACTATGTAGTGAAGCCAAAATAATTACGTTGCATAAACCAAAAACTGACTGTTTTAAAGGTACTCGAGTGAAGTATTTTAAACTAACATGGTTTTCGCTACTAAATTAATTTAAAACGGGATATTTTTGTTTTTGTCTGTAAAAGCCATTCAGCGTGGAAATGCTACTAGCGTTATGGGAACCTTTGCGCCGAGAGCGATAAGGGGACAGGTTATTTGATTAGTTACTTTAATTTGTATAAAATATTAATAAGATTTTATGTATAGACTAGCAGCGCTCCGCAGTTTCACCGCGTAACTTCCGATCCCGTGGGAATATAAGGATAAAAAGTAGCCTAAAAAGTAGCCTATCCCAGTGAATCAATGTATCTTCATACAAAATTTAATAAAAATCGGTCCAGTAGTTTCGGAGCCTATTCGTTACAAACAAAAAACAATATTATAATATTAGTAAGTACAGAAGTATAAACATACGAGTACTTACCGACATTATTTGCATAAATAAATATACTCTTTGAAATAAATATATTCTGTAAAACAATCTATACTCGTATTATATCTAGCTTCACAAAAAACTTGGTATTAAAGTAAATATTTCGTTTTATTTTTTAAATTAACTAACTTTAGTCTCTTAAGCTCAACTAAATAGGCGATATAACATTTTAACCATCCCTTAAATGGTAATGGTTGCGTCACGGAGATTTACTTCCTGCTTTACGATTTCGTTCGACCCTCGCAACGGATTAACATAATATATACTTTGATATTGTCAAATTAATATTTTACGCGTTACTAATTCCGGTCTTAAACAAATTCAGTCAACTTAGACAAGATTACTTTCCATTAGCGATATCGCCAATCGACAGATTTTTTGTATGAAATTGAGATAATGCATTGTATGAAATTGGCATCCCATTAAAAACATAACTTGTAAAAAAAACCAAGTCTCGCCACCCAGTTCTTCTATTACCGTAAAAAGTTGTGAGATCCATGTAATACCAAGTCGGTTAATTTATTCAGTCCCTACTAAAGGGACTTTCTGTCGAAGTTATTTCGTAATAGATTGACTTGGCAATCGCATAAAAACACAATGTATCTCGCAAGCAATACATATTATATTAAATTAGATTTTTTAGTGCGTATATGCTATAAAATGCTTGCTTGGTATCTGAAAATTCAGGCTTTTAGTTTTATTCACCACGAAGTTATAGGGGGTCGAAAATGGCCTGAACTGTTTCGAGAAAAGGATGGTACGGCCGTGCCGCTTTTTGCTCGACTTGGCAGATATAAGATGAAACTTTTCTACCATTCTATCAGCAAGAACACGTGATTTTTCGTTTGCTTAGGTAGACCGTAGATATGTCAATTTCATAAAAAATAAAATAAAAAAAGTCTGTCGATAACCATCATATTTTATTTTATGAAATTAGACTAGTAAAATTAAAAATGAGTAAATTTAGACTACTAAATTTATTTAAAAGTGCATTTACCATGCTTACTACCTACTATTGACTATTTATCTCGATATTACAACGGAATAAAGACTTAAAGGTAGGTACGAGTGAAATCGCGGTACGCGTCTAGTGTTATTAAAGTTATCAATTTATTGAAGGCAAATCACGTGCTTTGCGAATTCACATGTAAAGATATTATTATTATCATGATCAAATGTTCTACAGTTAGAAAAAAAAAAATCGCAATTTCCTTGTTATATTTATTAGATAAAAGATTTTAATCAAAGATTAACGTTTTGGAAACTTTCTATAGGTGTGATAAGAAAATGATAATGATAACAGTGATAAGTTATTTATTGGGTAGGTAGTAGATAAATCAAATAATGGCTATTTAACTACAGAATATATAATACTACAAAACTTTGTTAATAAGTACATAATTAGTAATTACAGACAAATAACTTAAACTCGTAGGTTAATTTTAGACAATAGCGAACAGCCCGGGTTCGCACAAGCAGTCTTTTTTTTCCTGTGATATTTTTGACAATCTACACAAAACCGTCATAAACCTTCACCATGACTCATTATTGAAAACTGTATGAAAATCCGTTCAGTAATATTTGAGGTTATCGCACGTTCAAATAGACCGACAGATGCGGCGGGTAGACTTTGCTTTATAATAAGTATAAAGATAGGTAACGATTGTTCCCTAAAAGCATTAAGTCCTACGTGCTTCGGATTCCAGCGACGCTGAAGGACATGTTCTTTTCGGCTGATTTCTGGCCCGCAGGCATTGTATACCGACGCTATAGGGAGGCGAGAACGAAGATTGAAAACCCTAAAACTAATTTATTATAATATTATCAGTATGTATGTTAGTCTGTAAGGTATATATTTTATATGGGTCTGTACTTATTTATAAGGCTGTTACCTGAAATAAACGATTTATTATTATTATTACTACCCATCAGGTGATATAGTAAAATGCTTACCTATGCATTATTAAAAAGATAGGCACTAAGCACGCGTTACAAGCATATTTCGTTCGTTTTTTAAATTATATCTTGTCCAATATGTACAAGATAGTACCAACATTAATCAAGTAAATCAGTTGAATATCACGTTTCAAGTGATTATCGTACAAATAAACTTCTGTAGTAGATAGACCTCACCCGCGACGTATTAGCGTCACTTAACACTTATAGGTAAATGTTTTAATCTCATTTCAAAGGAACCTTTCAAAAACCGAACAGCACCATTCTCAATTCAAGGCGGTCAATGTTGTAATGATTTTAAATACCGCATTCAAGTGCCAAATCCCTGATGGACGACGAATTTCAAACCGCACCGAGCTAGTGATAGTTAGATTGGATGGATGCTTTTCTTTACCATTCATACATACTTAAAACACAAAATGGAGTTTTAGTTTCATTTTAACAAATTGCTTTGCACTTTGAAATAAAGATTTGATAAAGAAAAGATTCAGATGCTCTCTCAAATCAGTACGCTGCCTGTAGGTAATTTGTTGTGTAGCGCTATAAGCAGAGTCGTTTTCTTTTTTGTAGCCTCACTGTAATGTTCTTAAGGGATGAAGAGAAAGAGGACGACCTAAGAAAAGATGTACGAATACATGAGAGAGATGAATGTGAACGATGGGATGACGACTGTAGGAGTGAACGGAAGAAGACATAGGTACTGCGCCGACCCTAAATAAATTGAGATAAGGGCAAGAAAAAGAATGTGTGTAATGTTCTTATGTAAAAGGAGTATTTTTTTGTTTTCTTCCTTTCTCTTATCTTTATCCTAGCTTAGTTTTTACGACATTTCAATGTGATTTTATTAAAATTCTATGATTTATATTATATTTATCTAAATAAATAAAGAATTTTTACTTTGACTTTGTAAATTTAAATTTCTTCAATGAAATGAGTTAAAACTGACGTTGTGCAGTGTTGCTTCGACTTCACGCTGGATTGCGGTAAAAAAACTTTATCGTCGTCATAAAACATGTTCTTAGGTTTATTTCTGCGGTACCGTTCACGTTTACAATTCACAGACAAAAGTAATGAATCGACTAAGACTTTCATGAAGTTTGAATAAGGTATAGCTGGCGCAAAATAGATAATTTCGAATAGAAGTTATATAGACCTTTGTCCTGAACAATGAGAAAGTAGATACGACCTGAGTCAGAATTGTAGATCCACCGTAGAGCTCCAAAACTGCCACTATTCGAATGTTTTCAACTCAAGCAAGATGCTAAGGTCTTGTTCGAGTTCAAGTTTGAAGTCTTTCAACTCCATAATTTATTAAACACCTAAATATTTTAAGAATAAAAACATTCCACTAATAGTAATTTTAGATCTCTACGTTGGATCTGCAATTCTGACTCCGACCGTACTTACTTAAAAAGAGTAAGAGGTAAGAGGCGTAAGGGTGTAAGTACAACAAATTCTTACTTTAAATATGTTGATAATAATTAAGCTTACTTAGCTTTTAGATAGATATAGTTTGACAATTATAGTGTGTAAAAATAACCCTGCGATTTCTCCCAAGGACCCAGGACCAATTATTTTGCACGAAAAAAAAAAGTAAGTAAATAGCAAACTGTCACATTTTAAAAATTCTCCAAACGAAGTTGAATTTAAGTAATGTTTCTGTACTTAATTTTATTTTTTATTATTTGAGAACAAATGCCCATCGGTTTGTGTGCATTATGAAATAAAGTACATGTATGAAAATGTTCACACACCTTGCAAACTTATTTCCTACTTAGTTGAAAGTCCGTAGTGGAAGTAGACTCGCTTACTTCATAACCTCAATAAAACGTAGCGACGACCATTCTTAACGCACTCGATTATAACAGGGTAGTCAAACACTATACTTTATGTTCAAAGCTTGGAGCTACGCACTTCTTCCGTAGATTTAAATAACATTATTATTTTCTTTAACAATAGAATATTGATATAGTTACTTAAAAGTGTGTTTCTTCAAATTATTCTGCCATATTGGCTCCCGTCTCCCTGAATTTAAGTTAAGTACTTATAGCACATTTAAGTTAGTTGCTGCTAATATAACAGCATAGGAATGAGTTTTGTTAGCTATAATTAAGTTTTTATCACAGTTGCTCATAAAGTGGATCTTTTTAAACCGCTTTTAGGCTTATAATGCAACGTATTATACACGCGTGCGAAAAAAAAAACCAACTAGTGCTAAAATAATACATTATCCCGATAAGTCAAATACGTATCTTACTGCTAATGACATATTAGGTAGATGAAACATTCTTAATTTATCTGGGTTATACTGTTTTGATGTATAGAAAAAAGGTACCATCAAAAAGTTTTAAGCCTTGCTGGCTTAAAACTCTTTGTTGGTAGGTACCTTTTTTCTTCTTTTTAAAAGATTGTCTCTAAAGTCTGATAACGAAAGATAATTTTACGTGATAACGTCTTTGAAAATAATTAAAAATTGAGTTTTGTTTTTATTTAGTTTTTTCTTTACGTACATAAATATATTTTTTCCTTACCATTATTATTCTATTAAAAAAAATGAAAAAAACCCTAAAAAAATATTGTATGTCAGACGAGGCTGTATAGGTTAAAAGTCTTTTGCGTAGCCTTTCGGGAGTGTAATTAACAAAAAATAGTAAACTTAACCTAAAATTCTTAAAAACTTTTAATTATTTTAACAAATTTTTTTTATTCGCCACTGTGATAAAAAAACGTCGTACGATACACGTGTGGATTGATCATTCCATCTCGGCTTTTGCCACGCTCGCGTTTCGCTCGCGCGTCATAAACCGCCTCTATGGAATGATCAGCTTTCCACACTTGTATCGCAATGTACTATTGTTTCATTTATCGTTTCACCGACATACTATAAAGCATTCAATATAAAACCCGGTCAAACTAAGTTTAATCAAAGTCGTCGAAGTAATTTCAGAGCACATTACAAACGATAACAATATTATCTCTATAAAACCGTATTTTTTTACTTTTTTATTAACTTATCTATTTACATTTTTTACGCATATTTTTAATCGTAATGTCAATATGTAGATTGTAGGTCAGTTATTTGTTATATACTTACCTACTGCTACATAACAAGACGTATTTAATTAATTACGAGACATCTATGCCTATAACTACTAATACTAATTTACTGAGATTATGTTTTTGTAAAATGACAGCTGTATTTATGTTCAATTAAAACTAAACATTGTAAATACTTAAATACGTACTTATATCACAACAAAAAACTATACCCAATAAACAAGAAATACTTAACTTAACTAGTTATGTACACATAATACATTTAAACATTTTTATAACCTTGTTAAATATGTTTAAAATTTGTGATTAGATTTAAGTTATTCAAATATTCATACTTAATTAGGCAACTATGAAGTAAAGAATTAAACTCACATTATTTTTGTGTATTAACTTTTGTATAAACTACTAAATGAGTCAAATAATATTAAACTTAGGGACTTAAAAACCACACTGTACGTACATTTGCCGACGACTAGACTGTGAAATAAGCTAGGAGTGTATTATGAGACACGATTTTGTTATGACATAGTTTTGCTCAGAAATCTATATTTTAGATAGTTTTAAGCACTAGGGTGAAACTTCGGCATCGATACGAACTGTGCTTATTTAGAAAAATGATGTTGTAGTGAACCTTGGGTCTTGAAAATTACAAAAAATAATAATTTTAAAAGTGTCCCACAAATCCACAAGTTTTAAATTTCTACCATCAATAGTCGAAGTAAAGACTTGTCGAAGTTCAGAGGTACACTCAAATCGTGTATCATATCATAATACACTGTGATACGTTCGATTAAGTAAAACATAAACCACTTAACGATTATCAAGCGACATAATCTTTCTTGAAAATAACACTTCCCGCAAGAACCCTAAGCATAAAACAAAATCACTTTGATACGTTCGATTAAGTTTGATAAATAAATAAACCACTGAATGACTCAGCGTATCAAGCGGCATAAAACTTACTTGAAAATAACACTTTGCGCATCTTCCGATAGATTAACCCATGCACTTAAAAATAGATGCCAATACGTCTGGCTATGACAAAATTTACGTACAAAATTAAAAAAATATCACAAGATATTACTGCGCATAATAATATCTAGATAATATCACGACAATGATAAACACACGAGGTCGAATCTGCTTTTGCGAGGTCTCAAAAATGACCTTCGCAAAAATTAGCTTCATTTACATAACGCATACGCATGCGGTAGTCAAATATTAAAATTATATTATTAAAAATAACTGTTAGTGAATATTTATTTGCGTAGAGTAGCAGACATATTATTATTGTCTGTCACAGGATATTATCAATCGTGAATTTAATGTAAGGTTGAACTCCGTTGAAATCGTTTTAATATAAAATATTACTTTTAATTTAAGTTCAAGAAAATTAAAAGAAATATACCACAGTCTAATAAAGAAAACCTACTTTGATTAAATACCTACCTACAAATTATAAAAATAAAAACACTAAAGTCTACCTACGTTGAACTTAAGATTTATTTAACCCACAGTTGCTAGTTTTTAACCGATAATAAGTGAGTATTTTACTAACCCAGCCCAGAGTATAGAATTCTTAACCGAATGAAATTATTTAGACAAACAAAGTCTTGGTGCTCCAGTTTAAAATAATAACTTTGTAAGCTTCTCGAACAATGGCGTTTCACACAACAATGTATCTTATCGAATTTCATGGAAAATATTGAATGCTGACACTTAAAATAAGCTCAAAAAACCTAAGTATTAAAATTCCTACGTAGATATTACGCGTAGGTAGTACTTAATCTTTTACAGATTCATAATTTATTGAAATATTAGACACTATCATTTTACAATAATGAAACAGTCAAAGTATAAAATTTATACTTGGCACAGAATTTCGTTAAAAAATGACAGAAGTATGTAATTAAAACTGTGCCAATTTAACTGACTTTAACCATAATATTTATAAATATTTTTATGTATTTATTTATCAAATATATATTTAAAATAATGTATAAATATACTTATTAATCACTACATAGTATAAAACAAAGTCGGGTTTTCTGTCCCTATATCCCTTTGTATGCTTAAATCTTTTAAACTACGCAACGGATTTTGATGCGGTTTTTTTTAATAGATAGAGTGATTCAAGAGGAAGGTTTTTATGTATAATACACTAGCGACCCGCCCCGGCTTCGCATATAAACCTTCCTCTTGAATCACTCTATCTATTAAAAAACCGCATCAAAATCCGTTGCGTAGTTTTAAAGATTTAAGCGGTCAAAGGGAAATAGGGACAGAGAAAGCGACTTTGTTTTATACTATGTAGTGATGCATAATATAGCCGTGCGAAGCCGGGGCGGGTCGCTAGTATATTTATATTTGCATCGCAATCAGTGTAACTACAGTTTTAAATAAAAAGTAGGTATGAGGTCATTCACAAATATTACGAGGAAGTAATTTTAATAGACACTTTACATAAGAAGGCGATATAAGGAAGAGTCTGCTTCCTTTAGGCATAACTCAATCAGAACTTGTACAAAAATGATCGTCTGTGGTTGAACTATTACAATACGTCGATATGTCAACCAATCAGCTTGTATCAGAATATCTAAAAACAATAAATTAGGTATCTAACAATTATAAAGGAAATTATTTTTGAAAGACTATGAAATGATTGTATCGACATCTAATCGAGAAAGTGAGGCGTTGACACGAATAGACCCCTCTATAAATATAGCTAGTTGATTTAACCAATAGATTAGTTGATCGTCAATATGCGTCTGACAAACAGACACGTGACGTTTATTGCTTAGATGCGGGTCTGGTTTCAACATCGGCGTTTGATGAAAACAATTAAGATGTTTATTTTTTATAAGCCCAGTTCGAGATAATTAGATACAATAATTTGAACTATTTGGATGCGCTTTGTTGCGTTCATAATTGATGTTTGCACGCGGAACATAAAATGCATGAAATATTCAAGTGGATCTTCGCGCGTTAATATTAAATGCCGCAAAAGTTATAGAGATTTCAGACATAGTAGATATTCTTGAAGCACGCAAAATCATCGAAAATATTTTAAGGAAATAGGTGTAAAATTGTCAAATTTAAGCAACAGGTTTTTCGCCTGTTACTAAATTATTTTATTTGAAAATTTCTGTGGGATGTTGGTGTGTGTTGGTATATATATTTATTTGGAAGAAGATATTTATTTATTTATTTATTAAAAATAACATGTACAATTTCTTACACTTAATAAGTTAAACAAATGCCAGGAAACCTAACTGGGTTTGTTTAAAATTTAACGTTTGTAGGTGAAATCTTTTCATACGTCTTGGTATAAGTAATTTCTAGCTATAATCAAAAAAGTAAAATAATACGGAATTTCTTCATTCGGTCGCCGCGCTTAAAGTCCGCGATAAAAGCAATACAATAGCTTAAAGAACTTGAGAGGTGTCCAGGGACACCCGGATGGAACGAAGTTCCTTTCGATTAATTAGTGAAGGAATTGTAATATTTTTTTTTTGTAAATTATCGTTCCGACACCACACTGTCTGTTCAATGCGAAATAGAAAGACGAAACGAAAATAACTGGCTTGATTTCTATGCAAAAAGTGTCGTTACAACTTTTCTAGCCCCCTTTCTCAACGCGCTATAAGAAACTTTCGTTCCAAAAACGAATGCAGTCTTTTTAAAATTTAAGTTTGCCGCTATTTGCGCCTTAATAAAAGATACAGTTAAAAAAACTGAACTAAAATTGTATTTTATTGAGGGAGCCAAGTGGCGCGTACTTCCTTTGCAATAGGATACGATAGGGTCACAAAGTCACAAATTCACAATGCACCGCAAGGTACAGTTACATTACCAATTAGCTGTACCCCACGTGACCCAGAGCTCACTCGCAAATCTGTAAGGTTAAAAAGTAATGTTACCTGATACTGTTCTTTTTAAACAACATACTATACAATATAAAAAAATAACAAAATAGGTAAATACTATATTTTTTACAGATATGCGAATGAGCTCTGGGTCACGTGGGGTTCAGCTAATTGGTAATGTGACTGTACATAACCATAACCGATTAACTCGATTATTGATTCTGTTTTAAACGATGCCGCTAATCGATTCCGAGATGTGTGGAAACAAGGTATTGGTGAAGGTCAAACGATTGAAATGCGAAAGGTTATAGGTAATCGATATTAGTTCAATAAGTAGAGCAGAGGTCAGAGTCAGCCAATAGAGAGGATTCCAGATGTGAATTCTGATATTATGAATGAATTTGGTTTGAAAGATTTCAAAATGGTCATTTTAAAATTCTCTCTTACACAACACATAAGTTCCTAATGATCGTGACTTTAAGAGTAAAAAGTTCACACTATAACTGCACTAAGGGTAAAAATATACTAGTAACCCAAAAGAATTATTATTGGCAAAAGAAAGAATAAATAAAAAAATGTTTGGTCCCTGGTATATGTCCTTAGAACTTAAGTACCTACTTAAAGTTCGATTTATGAATTTCATAGCAATCGAACTTCCGTAACTTTGATGAAGCGTGAGAATTGAAAAAAAAAAGATTATTACCAAAGACATAAAAAAAATGTAAGATCCCTGGCTTATGTCCTTAGAACTTAGGTAGTTAATGATTTATAAATTTTAAATCTTACTTTTCGTAGCGTTGATGAAGCGTGAGATTTTTTTTAAGTAGAAATGGTTGTATAGGGGTGATCAACGCATTATCGGATTGTTTTGCCATATAAATAAGTATATAGGTACATTGGTGAATAACAATAAGGGAAGTGTCATGAAGTGTGGGACATGCGGGTGGCCGGAACGACCCCGTGACCCAGTCTCCTTGATTATACTGGCACACTGAACGTACCTGCTTATCCGATTGGATGTTATTAGGAGAAAACCCGATTAAAAATGATATATCTACGTATATGGAACAATTGAGACCTTTTCTGGAATAGTAGATTTTTCTGGAATAGTCGAGGTGTTAGTATGAGAAAACCCGATTAAAAATGAATGATCTACCTACGTTCGTACTATAGGAACAATCAAGACCTTTTCTGAAATAGTAGAGACTAGCGACCCGCCCCGGCTTCGCACGGCTGTATTATGCATGTATTATATCTAAAAACCTTCCTCTTTCACTCTATATCTATTAAAAAAACCGTATCAAAATCCGTTACGTAGTTTTAAAGATCTAAGCATACAAAGGGACATAGAGACGGCGAAAAGTGACTTTATTTTATACTATGTAGTGATTTTTCTGAAATAGTCGAGATATTAGTATAAGAAAACCCGATTAAAAATGAATGATCTACCTACGTACTATAGGAACAATCGAGACCTTTTTTGGAACAGTAGAGATTTTTCAGGAATAGTCGAGATGTTAGTATGAGAAAACCCGATATAAAATGATTCTACGTCTAAGGAACAATCGAGACCTTTTCTGGAACAGTAGAGATTTTTCAGGAATAGTCGAGATGTTAGTATGAGAAAACCCGATTAAAAATGTAATATCTCCGTATATGGAACAATTGAGACCTTTTCTGGAATAAAAGATATTTTTCTGGCATAGTCGAGATGTTATTAAGAGAATACCTGATTAAAAATGTAATATCTACGTATATGGAACAATCGAGACCTTTTCTGGAATGAAATATATTTCTCTGGCATAGTCGAGATGTTATTAAGAGAATACCTGATTAAAAATGTAATATCTACGTATATGGAACAATCGAGACCTTTTCTGGAATAAAATATATTTCTCTGGCATAGTCGAGATGTTATTAAGAGAATACCTGATTAAAAATGATATATCTACGCTACGTATATGGAACAATCGAGATCTTTTCTGGAATAGTAAAGATTTTTCTGGACTTGTCAAAAAAAATCCGGAATAGTCGAGATTTTCGGAAATAATCGAGAGCTATTCTCTCCAGAGAAGCTCTCAATATCCCTCTCATATTTCTTTCGATAATTTCATAACATCTCGATTTCGAGCCTTAACTTCTCTGCAAAGAAAATTAAACAATCGAGACTTTAAAAAAATCTAATATTTACTGAAATAATTTATCCGAATCAAGTTTGTATGAAAACGTTCGACAACAAAAGATTTTTTTACATTAAATAGGCTTTCAGTTGACCTTATCTCTCCTGATGGATATCAACAATGGGGTCAAGGATGTAGCATAATGCTCGACTACAAAGTAGCTATTCACTCGCTAGACTTCTTTCTTCAAGTCTCCAAGGTTCATAAAGAATGATATTAAATGTGTAATGTCAGGCCGAATCCGATTCAATGATAATTGAAATATTATCCGATTCTGATTCTCCTACCACACTTACATTAGACGTAGAGCTTTATACAAATGTTTTACTCAAAGCTCAATAACGAACTTATGATTGATACTAAACTTGAATAATTACTATAATTTGGTCCGAATACGATTCAATGATAATTAAAATATTATCCGATTCTGATTCTCCTACCTCACTTACATTGGACGTAGAGCTTTATACAAATGTTCTGCCTACCGAAAGCTCAGTTACGAACTTGCGTTTGACACTAAACTTGAACAATGAGTACAATTTTGTCTGAATACGATTCAATGACATTTAAAATATTATCCGATTCTGATTCTCCTACCACACTTATATTAGACGTAGAGATTTATACATATGTTCTGCCTACCCAAAAGCTCAGTTACGAACTTACGATTGACACTAAACTTGAATAATGAGTATAATTTTGTCCGATTCAATGATATTTAAAGTAAGTAAAGATAAAGATAAGATAAAGATAAAGATAAAGATAAAGATAAAGATAAAGATAAAGATAAAGATAAAGATAAAGATAAAGATAAAGATAAAGATAAAGATAAAGATATTTATTTGCATAAAGTATGGTAAGTACAGATCTTAGGATTAAAAGTTTCACATACTTTGCCAACTCTTGGCATGCAAACTTAATTAGTGAGTCATCAGCAGTTAGTGGCAAAAAAATAATAATATTATTAGATTTAAAAAATTGTACATAATTAATAATATTTTTTTTTTAAATAAATGTCAGTTAATGTCCATATAATATCTCTGTCCTTTTAAATTTAAAAATTCTTGTATCGAGTAAAAACGTTTATCGATCAGCCAAGTACGCAGTTTTTTTATAAATAAATGAGAAGGTAGGGATTTCAAATCCCCGGGAATCTTGTTGTATATGATTCCACACATAGTCTGACAACTTTTATGGTATAGAGCTGTTTTAGGAATCCTAGGCAATACAATTCTATCAGGATCTCTAACACATCTATGAAATATATCCCGAGCTTTGTTAAACAAATGCATATTTTGTTTAGCAAACTTTGCAGCTTCTAGGATATACATACAAGGCAGTGTCAACAGTTTTAACTCATCGAACACAGGCCTACATGATTCCCATGGAGGTAACCCTGCAATGGCACGTACACATTTTTTCTGTGCTCGGAAAGCTCGTATCATATCAGTGGAGTTGCCCCATAATATTAGTCCATAATTCAAAGTAGATGCAACATATCCGTGATAGGCCGTAAGTGTTGTATTTATAGTAGCACTATTTCGTAGCTTGTACAGTACATAAACAAATTTATTTAGTTTTTTGCAAACGTGGTCGATATGAGCTTTCCAGTTACAGTTACAATCCAATATCAATCCTAAAAACTTTGTCTCATGGGCCTCGGGCAATTCTTCTCCATTATACTTAATTTTAAGCTCTGTGGGCTGTGTCCCGTAATTACAAAACTGAATGATTTTTGTTTTGGAAATGTTAGCTTTTAAATTATTATAACTTAACCATGTCATTATAGAATTAATTGTATTAATAATGTCAGGAATATAATTAGGATTTTTGCGGTCAGAAGAAATTAGAATTGAAATGTCATCGGCAAATAATGTGCAGGAGTTTTTAGTGTAATCAGGTAAATCATTTATATATAATAAAAATAAAAGAGGGCCCAATACACTACCTTGGGGTACTCCGCAAGAATTTTTCATATAAGTTGATGAACTTGGGACCAACAATTTGTCTTTATCAACATTATCAATAACAACAGATAGCATTCTATCTGTCAAGTAGCTATGCAACCAATTCAATGCATTACCTCTGATGCCGTAATTCTCGAGTTTAGCTAGTAATAATTGATGGTCCACAAAATCAAATGCCTTTGACATGTCGAAAAATATTGCAGCTACGAGTTTACCGCTATCCAACGCATCGATTACTGATTTAGTTAAGTTAAAAAACGCGTGGGTGGTTGACTTACCCTTTTGAAAACCAAACTGTTCCTGTTTTAGAATATTATGCTTATCTATAAATTCGAGAAGTCGTTTCTTTAGTGCACATTCAAATATTTTAGATATAATGGGTATTAACGTTATTGGTCGATAATTCGCAAGATCTTTGGCATCACCTTTTTTGTACAGAGGTTTTACTAATGAGTACTTCAAGGAGTTTGGAAAACACCCTTCAGAAAATGACATATTTATAAGAAAAGTTATTATCGGAGCCAATTCTACACAACAAGACTTTAGAATACCTGTTGCAAAGTCATCATAACCAACTGATTTTGTATTCTTAAGATTAGATATAATTTTACCTATTTCATTACAGCTGTATGGTTTCAGAAAGATGCTATTACAAATTATTTCCTTATTCGTATTTTTAGTTGTAGAGTTTCGCCCTTAGTTTGTTCAATCCAATAAGTATTAAATTCTTCTGCTATTTTTTTCGGGTTATGTATATTGTTGTCTCCTATTTCTATATTTGAAATTAAATTAATTTTTTGTCCTTGTTCGACTTTTTTTATAATATAGTACATAAGTACATATTATTCGAATCTGATTCTCTTACCACAGTGGACGTAGAGCTTTATACAAATGTTCTACCCAAAGCTCAGTTACGAACTTACGATTGACACTAAACTTGAATAATGAGTATAATTTTGTCCGAATACGATTCAATGATATTTAAAGTAAGTACATATTATTCGAATCTGATTCTCTTACCACAGTGGACGTAGAGCTTTAAACAAATGTTCTACCCAAAGCTCAGTTACGAACTTACGATTGATACTAAACTTGAATAATGAGTATAATTTTGTCCGAATACGATTCAATGATATTTAAAGTAAGTACATATTATTCGAATCTGATTCTCTTACCACAGTGGACGTAGAGCTTTAAACAAATGTTCTACCCAAAGCTCAGTTACGAACTTACGATTGATACTAAACTTGAATAATGAGTATAATTTTGTCCGAATACGATTCAATAATACATAAAACATTATCCGATTCTGATTCTTCTACCACATTAGACGTAGAGCTTTATACAAATGTTTTACCCAAAGCTCAGTTACGAACTTACGATTGACAGTAAACTTGAATAATGAGTATAATTTTGTCCGTTTCTCGGCTAAATTGGTATCGTTTTTAAAGTCAAGGCTGAGCGCTTTCAAGTCGGACCATCGACCACTACCAATAGACTCCTAATGAAGGGTCTGTAATGTTCACCACGCATAGTAGTTTTAGCTTCTATATCAAAGGGTCCTTTCGAATACAACTTTAGTGGGAACCAAGGAGTGGTGCAGTCGATTACTCGCAGTTTTTTATTATTTTTTGCTGTTGTCGTCGCGAGAATCGGTTCAGAAATGGCGTATTGTTCTATAAAATGGTGTGGGAAAAATAAAAAAACATCCAGCTACCAGAAAGATGGGATAACTTTCCACCGGTAAGTGATTTAAACTTTCATTTTGACTGTCCCAACTGCAAAAGATATCTTGGTAAAAATTGTTCGTCAAATAAAACGGGCTCGCGTTGAAGTCTTTTTGTAGTAAAACCAACACTTTTTTGCGTGTAACAAAACAAAAACTAACCATATTTTGGTGCGAAAATTCAGTTTTAGTACGGACACTAGCGCCTCCACTCAACTGCACAAATAAGTTGGTTTTAAAACAATTTTATTTTTTTGATGCGGTATACACGCAAACTAATTGGTAAGGAACAAATTTGTTTGAAATATCGATACAGCGCCCTCACTCAATAGAAAACGAATTGTGCTATTTTATCAAAAATATTAAGCACGTGTAAGTAGTGGTGGGGTATAAATGAAAAAAATAATATCGATTCGATAAAACTTAGAACTGACATGTTTTGTATTTTACATTAATGAATTTATTTGTCAAAAAGTATTTTAACTGACTTAAAAAAGAAAGGGTTTGCGTATATTTATTCGTCGATTACTCGAAGACAGCTTGAAGATAAGGTGGGTTCATGAATAAAATTAAACGATGTAAGTCGGCTCAGTGGTTAATTATTTATATTTATTTAAAAATAATACATTCGTTGCAGTTTTTTTTTTTTCTATAATTTTATAATACAAACATCGATAAAATCTATGGTATCGATATTTAGTAATTACTTATTACCAACACTATGACATCGGCAGTTACGCCCCCCGCTACCTCATGATTTGGTGAACTACGTCCTGAACAAAAACGAAGCGATGTTGTATCTATTCGGTTATATGATCGATGAGTCGGACTCACCGTACGAAACACGAGTAACATCGTCACATAAACTGCAAGGCGAGGTCGGCTTACCTGTAACAAATAGTTATTTTGTTAATAAAATAACTGTAACAAGGAAGGTTCTACGTTTTCATTAATTAAATATATTAATCAGATAGTGGGTACAGGTTTTGTTAGTAAAGTCTAACAGATATGCTAGTTAGCATAAAATAATGTCCAAAGTAATTACTAAATGAATTAAATTCATATTTTCTATTAAATTTTTGATCTTTGGTACGTACGTAAGACAAACATTATGCATTATATTCCGTTTATTGGTCATGGTCTGATCGCCGGAGTTCTATCAATCGAACCACGGGCAAATCAAACTGTCCGCAGTTCTTTCAATCGAACCATGCATAGTTATAATAATATTAAATTCTATTGGCAGTGGTTCTATCAATCGGACTACTTCCAGCATACACTCATATGCATTCTTTTTTTTCTATTATTTTTTCTTTTTAAAATAGAAATATTTTTTTGGGGAATAATATCGGATCAGACACAGCTCGTAACACGTTCGCAATTTGTCACATTCGCAACGTGCCCCATTCGCAAAACCTCGCATGAAATAATTCGCAACTCGTCCCATTTATAATTGTTCGCAACTCATCATCGATGGACAGATAGCTAAAAAAAAGCTCTACTCAAAATAAATAACTTTGATTACAAATAAGAAGTTAATCTCCTTTTAGGTCTAAATAAAATAAAGAGCACTTATTAATAACTAGCTGTTGTCCTCGACTTTGTACGCGTGGTAGTTTTGTTTTATGTACCAAAACCTTCCTCTTGAATCACTCTATCTATTGAAAAAACCGCATCAAAATCAGTTGTGTATTTTTAAAGATCTAAGCATACAAAGGGACAGACCGCGGAAAGCGACTTTGTTTTATACTATATAATGATAACAAAAGGAACACTAGTTACGTCAATTCTGAAGATAATTATTATAAATAAATTTCAAAAACCAGTAAAAAAGTTATTGTTTCTAACACCTCTAATTGACATATTTTATTACATACTTAATTACCCACCTTATTCTAATTTAACTTAATGACTGTATAATTACTGTAATACAACTTATAGCGCTTCACTACATAGTATAAAACAAAGTCGCTTTCTCTGTCCCTATATCCCTTTGTATGCTTAATATTCAATAAATTGTAAAACAATTTTACGACTTTTTAGAATAATTAACTCAGAAGGAATGTTTCAAAGAATCAATCAAAATGATACACATTAGGGAACGATTGCTAAATTAATTGCCAAGAAAACATGGCAAAGCCTATAAAGGTTTCATTAATTCCCATAGACAGCCTGTAATTGAATGTCATCGATTATTTAATACATGCCTTTGCAGTGCAAACTACGATAAATCAATGAATAATTCAACAATCGTACCTAACAACGTCCTAACAAAATACAGAAACAGTAGCGAATAAAAATAAAAAGTTTTATTTACCGAAATAAATGTTATATTTGATTTGAACAAATAATAACTGGTTATTTTGTTAAGCAAATTACAAAGCATACGATTCATTGGGAAAAATCTCACTGTTGAATGGGTGAACCAATTTTTATTTAATCATTCAATCATTGATACAAAGGCATTTTGAATCGGATTCACACGTATTTTCGCTATACAGATGAATCCGATTCAAAATTATTTAAGGCCTGTGTGAGGCTGTCAATTTCCATACAAAAAGCGGTAACGTTTTACCCCCCCATAAACGAAGTCCGATTTTGATAATTTTTTGAAAATGTTCTAGATCTAATGAAAAACTAGGTTTAACCGTTTTTATTAAAAAAAAATATTGCATAAGATAAAAGTTACTATAGTATCTGAATATCTATAATTTTGACTTAAAAACTTCATCGAGCGTTTCAATTGTTTTTTAATAGATTAAACTGAATTACCAAAAACGAAACGTATAAACCTAAAATAAGATGCATTGAATTAAATGAGACCAAATTTACTTCATTTTGTGAAGGAAAGGGGGTAAAATCGTTACGGCCCCCAACATTATTTGAAAGCAAAATGAAAGCAATTACGTCCGAACTTAAACTCTCTCTATCGCGCGACACGGGTCATTTTAGAAAATAACTACTCGCGTCGTGTATCGAAAACTCATGATCCTCTTAATACTTTAATATTGGACCTTTACATTTAATTACATGTTTTATACAGGGCCAACGCTGTAGTGCGTAGGACCTGACATTAGATGGACTTGGACTGCCCAGAACCTACAACGCTTAATCAACCGTGTCCAGGGGAAAAACTCGTCATACGTCTGGGGCGAACTATAAGCCACGGTTTTCATCACCATGTTTTCCTATACCGTAAGAGTAGTACGAAGAGTAGGCTTGCCCATCAGAAGTCCCAGAACCGATACCAACCTCACAGCTTAGTCGACCGTATTCAGGGAAAAGAACTCGTCAATACAACTAAGCCATGGGTTTCATCACGATGTTTTTCTTCACCGTTAAGAGCAATGTTATTAGCGTACTGTTATCCGGGATACGCCGAAGGTCTTTTTAAAAAAAAAAGACTTTAATAAACTAAACTATTTAATTTGGATTTTTGATAGAAAATACAATACGTTTTAACTATGTCACCGCTAAACAAGAACTGACTATAATAAAATGTGTGTCTGGTCACCTAGAGGGACTCAGCATTATGTTGACGCTGAATCAGCAAAAGCTGTAGCAATACCGGGGTATAACACCTCCCCCCATTAAAACGAGGCTTTAGGGTTGTTATAATAAAGTCTCGTAAAACTAAACTTGAACCCTTAGAGGGGCAAAGTCGTTATTAGATTCATTATCAGAATTTTGTTTATCAGTTACATTTTTGGGTATTGGACAGCTTTCGGTGTTTCGTTGTTGACGGGATTTAACAAATTGATAAATTTTGAAACCAATTATTATAACTAAAATTATATATAAAACTAAAGTAAAACTAAAGTAATGTACCCCATATTTCATATCGATTCCAATTTTATCTGCATCTGTTATGTATGATTCTAATAGTAATTTATTTTTTGTATTAAATTCGTCCAAGTCTATTTTCTGTAATTTAATGTGAGGTACATCATCTATTACACTTGAAAATTTTACAATATTACAGCAACTGTCGTTTATAAGATTAAAGTTGGATACATGTCTAATTGGAGAGGTTATATTTAAAACATTGAATTTTGGAATCAAAGTGGTACTCTTACAATATCCAATACAGCCATGGGGAATATTAAGTATTCCTGTACCAAGAACATTAATTTCAAATAACTTAGAATTTAAACAATCTATTGAAACTTTATTGGGTTCAGATTGAACAAACAACCATTTGTTATTAAGTAGAGGTTTCCAAATGTCAAATTTTCCACGGACAAATTTTGTTTCACACTGTAAAGGCTTTTCACTGATCACTTTGGTCAAGAGTTCACTCTCACATGTAGGCTTAGCATCTGTTGCGTAAACGTTGGTAATATCACACACATAATCTCCGGGGCCGATGATTTTACAGTTTTTAAGGTCATCTAAATGACAGTAATGCGATTTATCCTTGGTCACTGCTATGAACTTTTCATTAGGTGTAATTAAAGTAAAAGAATTAGGTTCCGTAGGGTTATATGGTGTAGGTAGAGCAATGCTGTGAAATAACATGTACTCTTTCACATCAATAAGGGGTACTTCTAGAAGAAATATTAACTTAAAATTAACGTAATAGCATGTAAGCTTTGAAATACTTAAAATAGAATATAAACTACTTATATCTAACTTAACAGGAAATTTTATATTATTGGGCAAGTGCCTATAATTGTCAACAAGCTCTCGTTGTAATTGAGATGGAGTAATTTTAGCAGGGTGTAAAATATTTTGACGACTGAACATTACAGCATTAATTATATCTTCTAATTGGAATGACAATGTAAGTAGGTATAGATGTTTCAAGAAAGTCAAAAACTTCACTTACAACCATTAATATATGCAAGCCATTAGTTATTTCAGAAATATTCTTTAAGTTCAAGGACATTTTTTCAATAGCAAGGTTCAAATTAGCTTCATTACTTTTTATTTTGTTCAGAGTATTGTTGTACTCTGTAATAATAGATGTAGTTACCAAAATATTCTTTTTAATTAATGAAACTAATTTTTTGTTATCATTTTGTACAGAATTTATTGCTTCATCATACATCAATGCATCATTTTCATCTAATGTGCCAAAAATTTGTTTGAAAATAACTCCAACTCCTCCTATCCATGCACTTCGTTTAAATCGACTGTCTAATAAGTATGAAATGGATTCGAATTCTCTACTCATGTCATCATAGCGGGCTGTAAGGGGCATTAACATGTTATAACATTTTGCATCAACTTCGGTGATTCGAGTACTATTACATAATTTCTTAACTGTCTCTAGAGAATTTTGAATATTCTGTATATGTGGACCAAAATGAGATATGTCGACCGGTATCACAACTCTTAACTGAACATTATTAATTTTTAGTGTGCCTAAATAATCAAAATACAGTCCAGGACTTGCGGTAATAGGTTGGATGAATTCTGGTTGTGGGTGAGCTTGGACTGTAGTTCTGTAAATAATAGAAATTATTAACTAATAAGTACGGTAAGTACTATAACTATCCTAATTTATAACTAGTTTACACGAGGACACCAGCCTCTTAAGAGTTGGGGTCGCGTAAAACAATCCTAATTTTAAATCTTATTTCCTATTTCCTAATTTAATTTACGTCACCTGGCTTTACCTCATCATAATGGTGTCGTACATGACGCCTATTGATGAGTAAGGACAGGGTATTATTACCATGTACTTTAACGATCTTGTATGGCCCTTTCCATAATGGTGATAATGCTTTACGTAACCTCAGATGATTTTTAAGATATACGTAGTCTCCAACTTTGTAAGATCTAAGGGCAGTCCTTTTATCATAATAAGTCTTAGAAATGTCTTTAGATTTGAACATGTTTTGTACCGCCTTTTCTCGAGAGAACCTTAATCTTTGTTGAAGAATTCGGACATAATCAGGGTAAGTAGCGTCGAGCGCTGTGTCATATACTGACGTTGGTATAAACGGTTTATGACCGAATAATAGCTCGTACGGGGTAAAATTGGTAGTTGAATGAACACTAGTATTATAGCTTAGCATAGCTGTGTAAACATATCGAGGCCAATCATCTTGGTTGTCGTTTACATAAGATTTAAGGTACTCTTTTAGAGTCGAATGACTTCGTTCTAGTGCGCCCTGGGTCTGAGGGTGGTAAGGGGTAGACCAGAGCTGTTTAATTTTTAGAAAGTCGCAGGTCTTTTTAAAGAGTTCTGCGGTAAAATTAGTACCTTGATCGGTTAATATAGTTTTAGGTATACCAAAGAGGGAAATAAAATGTATTAGACATTCACTTGTTTCCTCCGCGGAGGTTGAACGGATTGGGTAAGCTATTGAATATTTTGTAAGATCATCCTGAAGGGTTAGGATATATTTTAATTTGGCAGGACCGGAGTCCGGCAAAGGACCGACAATGTCCATTGCTAATCGCTGAAACGGGCTAGTTGAAGTAGTGGTAATTTGCATCGGAGCACGATTAGTTTTCCTAAGCGCTTTATTAGTTTGACATCGTTCACACTTTTCTACATAGGTTTCGATATCAGATCGCATATTTTTCCAATAGTATTTTTCTTGGATGCGTTTTAACATTCGATCAATACCCAGATGACCAGCAACTGGAATATCATGATTTTCTTTGAGAATTTTAGGTATTTCTAAAAGGGTAGGATGGATTATTGTATTTTTATATAAATGAATAGTAATTCCTAGGCAATTAAATAGATAAAGGAACATATTAGAGATTTTTATTATTTGTAAATTATCGAAAGGATTTTTGAAATCCGTGATGGCGAAGTCTGTTAATTGGCCCCCGAAAGGATTGGAAATTAACTCCCTTTTAAAGTTTTGGAGGCTTTTGTAAATATCTTCATAAGTGCACGTATCAAAGTGATGGACTTTAATAAATAAAAGGTAAAATCGTTTATTATTGTAATCAAAGTAAACAAAGGAGTGCAGTGACCTTTCTTTATTTAAGACGTCTGAGACATCAGGGACATTTGATAGTATATTATGAACTATCTGGTTAGATTCATCCAAATCGATGGAGGTAGGTAGCACAATTATTTTACTAGTAGTCTTACTTATATCTGAATTGTATTCTAAAATTGAAACGTCACTTATAAAATCTTTTGCTAAAATATGTTTATTAAATTGTGAATATTTTTCATTTTCATGTGTAGTTGATGTAGATGGCTGCGAATCAGGTACAGCATCAAGAGCAGGCACGGGATCGGGAGCAGGAGAAGGAGCAGGAGGAGTAAGAACAGGTAAGTCATCGTTCTCGAGGAGGTCAATAAGTGGTAAGTAATCATTGTTAGGACTTAATGGAACATTAATGTTAAGATCCTCCAGAGTTATTGGGCTAAAAGAATCTTGGTCTGATTGCTCTGCAGCAGGATGTATAGGGTTTACAGGGAAACGTGATAACGCATCAGCATTTGAGTTTAATTTACCCTTTTTATATTCGATTTCGTAATCAAATTCTTCTAGTTTCAGACGCCAACGTATAAGGCGGGCGCCCGGGTCTTTACAGTTAAATAACCACTGGAGAGGTCTATGGTCTGTTATTACCTTGAAATGATTACCATAAAGGTAAGGTCTAAAAACCTTAGTGCCAAAAACAATAGCAAGACATTCTTTTTCAGTTACATTATAATTACATTCCGCCTTATTTAAAGTGCGGGACGCGAATGCAATGGGACGATCCTGTCCCACGGGGCCTTGAGATAGAATGGCCGAAATAGCATAATTAGATGCGTCACATGTTAGGATGAAGGGTTTCGTAAAATCTGGATACGCAAGGACCGGCGCTGAAATAAGTTTGCTTTTCAGAGTTTCGAATGAAAGTTGTTGTTCGTGCTTCCAATCGAAATAAGTATCTTTCTTTAATAAGGTAGTTAATGGTTTCGCTAATTTTGAGAAGTCTGGAATGAATCGGCGGTAGTATGAAACTAACCCTAGGAAAGATTTGATATCCTTTTGACTTTTAGGAACAGGGAATTCGGAAACTGATTTTATTTTATCGGGATTCGGTTTGACACCGTCTTGGCTAATTATATGACCAAGGTAAGTTACTTCTCGTCGAAGGAATTCGCACTTATCAGGTTGTAATTTCAAGTTAAACCTTCTAAGTCTATCAAAAACACTCACAAGGTTGTTAATATGAGATTTTAGATCAAAAGAATACACGACAATATCGTCAAGATATACAAAACATCTAGTTCCCTGAAGTCCAGATAGACAATTATTCATAAGTTTTTGGAAGGTTGCCGGAGCATTTTTAAGCCCGAACGGCATCCTATTAAACTGGAAGTGACCTTGAGGTACAGAGAATGCTGTTTTGGGTGCGTCATCAGAAGAAACTAATAGTTGATGAAACCCGGAAGCGAGATCTAAAGTACTAAAATATTTGCTGTTTCCCAGCTGATCTAAAATTTCGGATATTTGTGGAATAGGATAAGTTTCGCCGATTGTGATATCGTTGAGTTTCCGATAGTCAATAACTATACGCCATTTACGTTGGCCTTGGGAATCGATTTTCTTTGGGACCACCCAGATTGGTGAGCTCCAAGGAGAAGATGAAGATTCTATGATATTTTGATCTAACATTTTGTTGATCTGAGTTTCGACCTCTTTTTTATGGCATTCTGGAAATCTGTATGATTTAGTATGGATGGGAATATCCGTACTTGTTTTAATTTTGTGGTCGAAACCGGTTGTGTAAGTTAACTTATCTTCGGGTAAGTGAAAGATGTCCGAATATTTAGAACAGAGTTCCAAGAGGGCGTCAAGCTCTTCTTGGTTTAAATGAGAGAGACGTAAAGATTCAATAACTTGGTCTCTTCTGATAGTTGCGGTTTGATTAATATCACAACTGGAGAAATTAGAACAATTATTAGGTATAGGTTGGAGTTGTAAATTAAGCGCTGCGTTAATTCTAATTGGTTCTTCCGAAATATTGGCTACGGTTAGGTTCACCCTTTTATTTTCTTTTACTTTAACTATACAATTAGAAACTAATAAGGATTCGGATATGTGTTGGTCTAATATTATACCTTCTTGTATTCCAGGGTTGGAAATGGTGCATTCTATAACGGTTTCAGTACGAGGTGGAATCAAGTAAAACGGTTCATAGAAATGCAACCTGGTCGTTAATTTACCTATTTTTAAGGTATCATTAGTGTAGTCTATATTACAACCGAAGGTTGTGAAAAAATCGGATCCTATTATACCATCATAAGGTAAGTCGATATTTTCAATGACATGGAATTTATAGGCAATGCATTTTTGTTTTTCAATTTCCATTTTTAGGTTGAAGTGTCCCATAGTAGGGGTTGTTTCATCCCCTGGGTCGATACCTTTAAGTTTGATTGGTTCTTTTACTAATTTTATTTCCTTAGTTATACTAGACCTTTTTACAAGACAAACTGCTGATCCAGAATCAATTAGGAAAGTTAATGGGATATCTGAAATTGGTGTACAAGTAATTATATGTGGAAGCAATTTCTTAGTAGTATCAATTTTTATTTCATAGATTTTTCCATCAGAAATCGGTTCAGAGTTCTGAGTTTTAGGTTTAGAAAGATGGCTTGATTGTAGGGGTTGGTTACCCAGGATAGGCTCATCATAATTTGGTTTTTGGGGTTGTTTACCCAGGATAATTTTTGAGTGACCTGATTGTAGGGGTTGGTTACCCAGGATAGGTCGATGACGACACGATTGTAGGGGTTGGTTACCCAGGATAGGGTCGTCTTTATTTGACTTTTGGGGTTGGTTACCCAGGATATTTTTTGAGTGACCTGATTGTAGGGGTTGGTTACCCAGGATAGGGTCACGATTGGATTTTAAGGGTTGAGTGTTGACTTTAAGGTTTCGTCTCGTGCAACACCGAAGCGAGACATTTATTCGTTTAAAGAGTCTTCTGGTTGGTCCACGACATCTTCGCCAGAATCATCATTATGGATATTATTTTCGTCAACATAGGTTACACGACTGAACTGGTTTGGATTATACGGTTTTTTATTCAACCGTCGGTTATTGTTAGCGACACGAAGTTCGCAGTCTTTGATATCGTGTCCTAGTTTTTTACAATACCTACAGAATGGTGAGGTTGAGGTATTGGGGTTATTTGGGTTGAATGAGGTTGACCTTGGCGATTTAGCTATATTATTTGGAAGAACCTTGGAATTCGGTCGGTTCTGATTATTATTAATATTATAGTTAGGCCTACTGCCATTAGAATTAGGTTGGTTCATATTTCGCTTAGCGAATTGGCTGTTCTGAATTTTTTCCTCGAACACCGCCAGGTTAATAGCTTCGTTGAGGTTTTTAGGAGCCCTACACCTAACGATGGTAGAAATGCGAGGCAGTAGTCCCATTAAGAAGTGATGTAAAGCTAAATCTTTCATTGAAGCCAAACGGCCAGGTAGTTCAGTTTTCTTAGTTTCCGAAAGAGATATTTCACTTAAAAGTTGCGATAAGCAGGTCTCCACTCGGAGAGAATATTGGCTGACGTTTTCTTGCGGAGCCTGCCTGCAATCTTGGAGTTCCGTGAGCAAATGTGAATAATGTTTTCTTATACAAAATTGGGTTTTTAGAAATTCTTTTAATTGATCAAACGAGGTAAACTCCTTGATTGCACAGGCAGTTTCTGCCTTACCTTCGAGTTGACTCAAAATGTATTTAAATAAAATAGGCCTCTGGGCTGCCGAGGCCATGTCCAGGGCATTTTGGCAATTAACTAGAAAAGGGTTTAATGTGTCTCTATCTCCATTATATGGCTTGATGAACTTGAGTAGAACATTCAAATCGATCACTAAATCTGCGTTGGTGAAACCTGCATCTGCAGATCGGGACCCTGACGGGTTGCCTGTCGGTACATTTAAACTTGCTAGATCTAGATTTAATTTTAATGTTGTATCTTTATTATCCTTAGACATTTTTAATGATTTAATAAAATGTAGATGTAAATAAATAAACCGTTTTTTATGAAATTATATACGGAACCCTAATTCTTTATTAGACTAAACAATGACCAAGGACTTACAGTAGCGCGAATGCGTAGGCGAGCACGGTGACGACGGCGAGAGATAAGGCGACGGGAGAGAGCATCTTAGCCACTCGTTGAATGATTGACGATAAAGGTCTCCGTCCACTCGGAGCGTTGATGATTTTCAGGTTTGCAGGATACTAGCAGTCCGAAGGTAAGTAGGAGTCGAAGGTAAGTCAGTTTTTCAGATAGTTTCACAGGATACACAGGTAAGTTGTAGTTTAGAGTTTTTCACTTTGTTTTCAGGATTTTATTCACTTTGTTTTCAGGATTTTATTCACTTTGTTTTCAGGATTTTATTCACTTTGTTTTCAGGATTTTATTCACTTGGATACGGACGTGAATATCAGGTAATTACAGTATTTTATAATTTGGTTTCACTTTTCAGGATGCACTTTTACATAAACACGGTTACGGATATTAAGTAAGTACTTTTTTAGTATTTTCACTTTTTTTTCACTTTAAGGATGTGGAATGCGGAGAGTTCTGTTAAACGGCGACGGGCACTGGGGAAATCCGCATCCCACCGCTGCCACCAAATGTTATCCGGGATACGCCGAAGGTCTTTTTAAAAAAAAAAGACTTTAATAAACTAAACTATTTAATTTGGATTTTTGATAGAAAATACAATACGTTTTAACTATGTCACCGCTAAACAAGAACTGACTATAATAAAATGTGTGTCTGGTCACCTAGAGGGACTCAGCATTATGTTGACGCTGAATCAGCAAAAGCTGTAGCAATACCGGGGTATAACAGTACGTAAATACCTACATTTTTTGGTAAAAATCTATGCCAGGGGTTTAAGGTGAAAGGGTACCTGCTCTCTCCATACAAACGTAGTCGACTGTGTCCTCCCTGGATAATGACACTAGCACAAATATTTTTGTGCCATAAAACCTATAACTGCCATGACTATGTCCCTATTTTTTTTTATTATCATAGAAATTAAGATTAAAAAAATAAACAAAAAAATGGTCATGGCAGTTATAAGTTTTATGCTCCAAAAATTTTTGCTCTCGTGGGGGGAAGGGAGAAAACAGGCGACTACGTTTTTAATAGTTTGTATGTAGAGAGCCCCCGGTACCTTTTCCTCTTAATATATGACAAAACAACGAATAGGTAAGTAGATATTAAGACTAAATCAGATTGTAGGTATCTTAATTTCACAAGCTAATATTAGTTACACAACACACACCCATATCTATAACTGTCATTCAAATTGCGGCTTCAAGCGATTACTGCAGATTTGTTTGCAAATGGTTAAACCATTGCAGAAGCTCGTATTTTAAGCTCATAAACACTACCATGAGATAATATTAATAACACAGATTCAGAAATTCATGGCATAATTTAGTCTATGAAATGAATTTATTACATACATACAAACGCTCATGGCTTATGCATTCAGTTGAATATTTTATGTTTACGCTTCGATACGAGGGGAAGGGCTGTGAAATTATGAAAATAAACAATTTTTCAACTTTATCCCCGTTGATTATGGTTGATATTTTTATGGCGCAAGTGTAAAAGGGCTTGATTATTGTTTTACTTTAACTTCTTTTTATAGTCTATTGGCATCAACGGGAAGCCACTTCCCACAGCGAAGGGTTAACATTTGTAACACGGTGTTTCTAAAGTGGTTATATGAAAACGACAATTAAATTAACAATTTATTAATATTTTCGTTTCCTAATCGGTTAGTTCTCATGACTGTTATTTACAACACCAATATGAGTAACATAATGCTAACGAGATATTGATCAATATTTATAGTTTTTCGTGTGTTTTGTGGTCATTATTTTATTTCCTATTATTTTTACGCCCCGCAGGTTAACTCATGTAGATTTTGATCAAATGAACAAACAAACAAACCCCTCGTTATTGGTAAATTTATGTTATTAGTATAAGCACTAGAGTAGCTCCCTGAATCACCTAAATAGCATGGATTAAAATTGTTAGCGCTGTATATAAATCATAATTATATATTGGAATATTAAAGGCCAATATAATTATTATAGTGACCATATTTCTACAAACAGTTATTTATTTATTTATTTATTTGGAAAACCAACAGCTTTACAAAAATTATAAGAAACGAAACAAGAAACAGAAAGCCAATTATAGGTTCTCACGAGTAGAAAATAGAATATGTATAGATAGATACAAAACAAGCAAGCAAAAACACAAATCATAATCCAGCAAGAAATAAAATATAGGTAAATACAATATAATTATTGATAAAATACTAAAATTAAAAGTTATAGTTACAAATAAAGAGATTTTTTTATTCAATTAGTAGCGACCCGCCCCGGCTTCGCACGGCTATATTATGCATGTATACACATAAACCTTTTCTCTTGAATCACTTTATCTATTATAAAAACCATATCAAAATCCGTTGGGTAGTTTTAAAGATTTAAGCATACAAAGGGATATAGGGACATAAGGACAGAGAAAGCGACTTTGTTTTATACTATGTGGTGATAGTGATTAATAAGGTTTACTTACTAAAAAGTAAGTTTTACGTGATAAGTTGTTCATCGATTTATAACACGTTATCACGTCAAAAAAGACTAGTTCTAGATGCTTCAATAGATACCAGCAGCATCTTTACATCAAGGAAGGTAATAAAAACAACAGAAAGATCGACGAAGTTTATAACTACGTGGCTGTATGGGCTAGTAATCTTTGCCTTCCCTGACCTAGTAAAAAAATTTTTTAATAGGTATATACTACCAGAGATACCGGTAGCTATAAAGCCATATCTATCGAGCGATTCAGAACAAGTTTAATAAAAAAAGCTAATTCAGTATCCCTTATTAAAGAAATTAATAACTTTGCTCCATCTATTAGTTTTCAATTATCTTAATTATTAATTATAAATAAGTATACTTGACAAACACTTTTATTTAAGGTTTTATTATTAGACCACTTGGACAATTAATAAATAAATTAGTTAAAAAAATTAACTTCTTGTTAATTTTTAATTAAGTTTGATGTTAATGTTAGGTGCGTGACAATAGAATGCTTATATGAGTTAAATATGACTTGAACCACTTCCTAATTCAGTTAAGACGATTAACGAGGATACATTACGTGGATATTATACAGGTTGAATTTTTTACATGGGTCTTCAGGGCTAAATTCTAAACTATTAGAGATAATGAAAAATGTTGAAAGGAGTTGTGTGCCCGATTTAGACAAAAATTAAAAAGGTATTTTTAGATTTTTGATAAACTCTTTACCCTAGCCAGGGATCAAACTTATTGATTTTGCAAAAAAAATATCATCCTATATTTTTACCCAAATCGATAGTGTTACTGATAGAGATCAAATTCTTGAAAATTAACATACTATAATGGTAAATCAAAGGCAAAAGCTTATTTTTAAAGTCTTCTGTAATTACTCAGCTCCTTACTTAGGACTTTTAATTTTATTTTTATAGATCAAGCGTACCAAAAGTTAAAAAAATACGATATGAAATGCTAGATGGAATACGATAGCTTTAATTGGCCCTACATGTTTTCAGGAATTGATCTCTATCAGTAACACTATCGATTGGTGTAAAAAATATTTAATAATTTTATTTATTTGGGAAACATACAGAACTATGATAGAAATATTTATAACAATATATAAAACACCCTTAATCCAACAAAGTCCACTAATTCATAATACTTATAAAATAGGATGATTGTTTTTTTTTGCAAAATCAACAGGTTCGATTCTTGGCAAGGGTATTGTTGACTTTTCCAAAAATGTAATGATACAGTTTTCGTTTTCGTAAAAATCGGCCACGCAACTCCCTTCAGCATTTTTCGATATCTATTATAGTTTTGGATAAAGCCCTGAAGCCCATGTAAAAAATTCATGCTGTATATAAGTTGACCTCTCTATGGTTGACCCTTACCTACGTCATACAACAACATAATATAGTTCTATAGACGGATAAGTCTAGAAAAGTCTCTGACTACAGCGCGAGTGTGGAGCTCGACTGACAGACGACTTTTTTCGAATCAACTAGAACATAGAGCTGCATGATGTGATATTTATTTCGAACGTTTCAGCATGACGTAACATATAGATATATTTCGTACCTACTTGAAGTAAAGAGAGGTATGAAATTATCATCAATCTTGCATCAAACACTACAAAAACAACTTAGTTCCCTATAAAACATTGTGTAAAACATTTTGACAAGAATTTTATAATATCAGAGATAACATAGGGATCCGCAAATCATCCTATTCGTAACTCGTAAAATTCGCAATCCGTCCCATTCGCATTTGTACCATTCGCAACTTGCCCTTTCACTATTTAAATTCGCAACTTATTGTTCCGTTTTAGTAAAATTCTTAAAATATAGCATGTTTCTTCTAGGTATATTTGTGAAAATATATTTAAAAAAAATCACCAATTGTACACTCCACTATCTGCGGCCCGCGGTTTCACCCGCATAAGTCCTGATCCCGTGGGAATATCAAAATAAAAAGTAGCCTATAGCCCTACTCGATAAATGGACTAACCAACACAAGAAAAAAAATTCAATTCGAACCAGTAGGGTCTGAGATTAGCGCGTTCAAACAAACAAACAAACTATTCAACTGTATAATTTAGTACAGATTTAACAAGCCCATTGTTTAACAAAAGAGTGATCTTATAAGGGTTCCTTTTCTATCTTTTGAGGTACTGAATCCTAAAAATTACGTCATCTAACTATAGTTAATTCAAAACGTAACCATAATCAAATAATTTAACAAAGACAATCTACCTAACAAACGGAATAGACTCGCGAATTAATTCAATGAGTTGATTATATCCATCCTCATTTTCCGGATTGGCTAACAAAAGGGAGCACCGTTCATATTTCCCCTGCGTTACTTTTTGAATTCCTTTTAGTGAGTCAGATTTTACTGTAAGGGTTTTAATTCCCTAAGCTCTTTCGCTTGTAAAAATGTTTTTACTTCGTGTGAATACAATGTAAATAGTTCTACTGAATATAGTTTAAGAAGATAAAACCTGTGAAAAGGGACCTACACCCTTAATATACCCCTCACCCTTGATTATTTTTAGTATTTTCATCATGAACCCACCAATTTCCAAAACTACACGAATAATATCCCCTGATTGCCCATTTTCGACTTAATTTGATTGTACTAAAAAGTTTCGTAACAAAACAATCGGTAATATCATTTTTGTATTTAAAATTTCCTTCTATATGCCACAATTCACAATACTAACACATTTCTAGACTAAAACAAAATTTATACCTAACACCTAACTGTTAATTTTATCGTTGAACAAAAAACTTAACTATGTATATTTCTCTGGATGTTTCGAGAGTCTTCTATCATTTAGCCTTTTTGAATAGATCCGTATTACGATGCAGTAGGATAATTAATTTTACTTCCAAACGTTGTATTTATAGAGTTTGAATTTACATGTGATATTTGATCCCTTATAAGGATTTTATTGTAATTTGTACGTCATAATAACTTTGAAAATGTTGCCGTAAAATCAAGAGATTGAAGATTTTAAAAATAGATAAGAATAAAATAAATGATAATGAACTTTGGGCTTAGTATTTTAGCGTCCAACGCAACAGTAAACGAAACATCTGTCTTTCATTTGAAACACATTTCATGATGACATTTGGCTTTTTTCCATTAGCGATATCGCCAATCGACAGATCTTTCTGTATTGTATTTTTATCATAGACGTATATGCAATTGACATAAGCATTGTATGAAATTGACATAGATGATATTTGGCTTTTTTCCATTAGCGATATCGCCAATCGACAGATTTTTCTGTACTGTATTTACTATTTATATCATAGACGTATATGAAATTGACATAAGTTATCATAGACGTATATGCAATTGACATAAGCATTGTATGAATAGATGACATTTGGCTTTTTTCCATTAGCGATATCGCCAATCGACAGATCTTTCTGTATTGTATTTTTATCATACGTATGTGAAATTGACATAAGCATTGTATGAAATTGACATAAGATGACACTTGGCTATCGTTTTTTTATTCTCTAACGCAAGACCACGTGACTTTTCGTTGGTTTATGTCAATTTTATACAAAAAAAATCTGTGTATTGGCGATATCGTTAATGGAAAGCAATCTTGTCTGAACCCCTTCAGACAAGATTGCTTTCCATTAAGGTATCTTTTAGGAAAGCGTGTTACATCTAAGACCGCATTGTCATCTACCATCAGACAGGTGTGATAGTGGTCAATCGCTGCCCTATCATGTAAAAAAAACCATTTCGGTTTGTATGAATTGATGACAATAAAAGAACGACAAAGCCAAATAATATAACAAATCGATCAATCTCAGAATTTTCCAAAAAAAAAGGGAATCTAGTATTCCGCGTTGGCTTTTCTACTTGGAACTATGAATAAGTACCTATATTTATTTTATTATAATGAGTATCTGAGATCGATGAAGATAATTTCACTGACATTTCAATCACTAAAACAATACAAACTTGTCACTATTTCACATTGTGTAGTCCGAAAATAATTAAAACTAAATAGTTAATTGAAACCAGTTTCCTGAAAGGATCCCTAACCGCTGATCGTTCAAATCACTCATCAGGGCTTAATGAGAGTCAGGGGCTACCGAGGGTTATTCAGATGTCCATGACTCATCACGTTGGGGGAGCACTGAGTGACGTCATCACGCCATACAAGGTTTAAGGCGACATCAAACTTCAGACTGGACTGTTTGTCGATAGCTTACCCACTTGATGGTCCAACAAGTTTATCATTTAGTTATTTTAAGCCCATCACAGACGTAGCCTTTAATTTATATTAATATACTGTGCTATAAAGCCACCACACACGAAGCTGTACTACTATAATGTATATTTTTTGCCCTTTTAGGTCTACGGTAGGTACATTTATTCAAGCTGCACTAGCTATAGAAAATATGTATATTAATATTATGCTTTGCTATAAATTATATATTTTTACTTGCTGTCCCGGCAAACGTTGTTTTACCATTTGCAAAAAAAACGCAAAATAAAAGAAAAAAAAATAGAAGTTGTTAATATACACAAAAAAATCATACAAATCGGTTCAGGGTGGAGATTGGTAACTAACACCGCGACACGAGAATTTTATATAATGGAAGATATATGGTAATGATAGCTACGTCTGTGACGGGCTTTATACTGTCAAGTATCGTCCGATTTTAAGTGTTTTGTCTGTGTTCGCTTTACTATCGATTGCAGGCCTTGCTCGAACAAAGAAGTACTTAGAATACGACCATTAAATCTGATTTACGTTTACAATTTTATGATTCCTAAATCTTATCGGGTTTCTTTAGATGTCTTGATTTAAAACAAATTATACAAATAGACATGGCGCATTGATTTGAATAAATATGTCTATGCATGGGCGTTTATTTTTTGTTTCGTTTCTACACTAAATTAAACTATGGATTATTGTTTCTTATAGTAATAATTCAAATGTAATTTATGTATTTATTTAGAAACACGTTGTGTATTATTGTATATGTTCTGTTTTCAATTTATAGTCTTCACAATCATTCCACTAATTTTATTATTATTAATTTTATTGAAAGGTTTAATAACAATACATAAACGTTTAGAGGTTTTATATCTCCTTACCCATAAAATAAGCATTTTCTATTATCCTATTTTATAATAAATATTAAAGTGTGTGTGTATGTATGTTTGTTACTCCTTCATGGTAAAACTACTGAACCAATTGCAATGAAATTCAGTACGAAGATAGCTGGAGACCTGGATTAACATATAGGCATATTTTTATACCGATATACCCATCGTGACTTTCGGTGACATCGGGTGAAACCGCTGGGCGCAGCAAGTATTCCTTATATTTTGAACTATATTGCAGAGTCAGAGTAGTGCACTAAAAATTGAAGTGGAAATTATGCAAGCGAAGAACATGCAGTGGAGTGTCGGCGGTGGGTAATATTACAAAGCAGTTAGGTACTTTTCAGTGTTATCCACCCTCTTTAAACCAATGAACTAAGTATTTTCACTTTGCATTTCTAATTTACAACCACCGCATTAACATCCTCATGAATAAAATGGTCTGCTCTACTGCATTTAATAGAAGATTTCTTTTAAACAACAAAGAGCTACGTAATAAGTGATCGGTGACGTAATTGCCTTCATCGGAGATCGGAACCGAAGCGAATTGCGAAAGCATTACTTAAGCGTTGTATTATCTAACCTCTAACCAATGTAAGTAATCATTAAAAACTATCAAAATGTTACACTAACAATATATGTGTGAACAAGAGCTTCTTTGGTTGTTATTTATAGCATGTGAGTTTCGGAGAGTAAGTATATTTATACTGAAAAATTAAAGGGAACCGTATGAGTTGGTATGGACATGTGATGAGAAGAGAAGAGACGAATTTAACTAGAAGAGTGATAAGTATGAATGTAGAGGGATGGAGAGGAAGAGGACGACCTAAGAAAAGATGCATTGCCTGCGTGAGACGAAGACATGAGAGAGATGGATGTCAACGATGAGATGACGACTAATAGGAGTGAATGGAAGATATTGCACCGAACCTAAATAAATTGGGATAAGGGCAGGAAGATGATTATGAGTTTCGCAGTGTATTTGAAACGGCGGCAGCTTATTCACAAGTCCACAACAAAACTGACCGCCAGGTAAGTTTCTATTATCATATAGGCCATCACACACACTGTAGTTATACTATAATATATACTAAAGTCACTTTTCGCCGTCCCTATGTCCCTTTGTATGCTTAGATCTTTAAAACTACGCAACGGATTTTAATGCGGTTTTTTAAATAGATAGAGTGATTCAAGAGGAAGGTTTATATGTAGGTATAATACATGCATAATATAGCCGTGCGAAGCCGGAGGGGGTCGCTAATATTATCATAGCTACGTCTGTAACGGGCTAGATAATTAGTTTTTTTTTTAGTTATTTTTCCAATGGTCATTTGTCTATTCGGTCTTAATCTGATATATATTTAGATAGTTTGATTAGCAGTCTTTAACGGCGAGGCGCGGGCGTCTTTCTGTCATCCCCACCTACACAAACATGTGAGTTGATCATCAAAGATCTGAGATAGTGAAGAATCATTTATTTTACTAAATTTTGGTGTGGGGTAATATATTTACCTAAATCAGTAGGCCAGTGCATGATTATCATAAAGCCTATGTTAGATTGGCTTAAAAATGAATACTGAATAAACATTGAAGGATTGAATTCAAGAGTTCTAGCAAACTAAAGATTTCCCGTCAACGATCATTCACATTGGAAGGTAATCGTCAATTCATCAAATAGCCCAAGATCCCTTTAAGAACGACCTTCACCTAGCTGATTGATGGATGAAAATTATTTTAATAAACTCTGTTCTAAACCTTTAAAACAACTATATATATAAATGGTTCTTTCATCTTTGTAAGTACCTAAATAAGTACCTACGCAGTCTTATCAGTTAATATTATGTTCAAGGCTATATTCGTATTCTCACGCCATTTAAGTGACGAAATGAGCAAATAATTTATATTTCATCACATAATTAATCATTGCTTGTAAATAATAAATGATCGTACACGATTTTTATCTCAAAATGTTTGTCAACTGAATCACAAGGTGACATTTATTGATTATTTATTGACAAATATCGATTAAACAAATTAGGCCCGTCACTAGCTGCGCTCCGCGGTTTCACCCGCGGAAGTCCCGATCCCGTGGGAATATCGGAATAAAAAGTAGCATATGTGTTAATCCAGGTCACTAGCTATCTACATACCGAGTTGCAATTGGTCTCAACAAACACACACACATGTATACACACCTAAACTTTCCGGTACATATTTGTAGGATACTGTACTGTGCTGTATTTTATATTAACATAACTAAACGAAAACTTTTAACTACTATAGTTGGAGTTGTAAATACATATTAAGTTATATGTATTTAGATTAATATCTACAAGTATATTTTATATCGTCAATCATTCTTCAGAAGTAGATTTAAAAAGGTAAATAACTATCCAATCAAAATAGTAACAGTAGAAGTAATAATATATAATAGAAATAATAATCTACACTGATAAATATCGAAATTTAGATTTGGTTTAGGGAAGTAACTTTACGGGATTTACCCGAAACGGCACGTCTTTAGGAGGTTGATAAACTACTAATATGAGACCTTAAAAGCTTTAAAAATAGGCAAAAAAAAAACAAATATTAGCTTAATTTAGGTGGAGGACAAATCACTCCAGTATGAGACATCTGGTTATCTGTCGTATTATCAAGCTGACACAATATATTTATCTTAAATTACCTAAATCCGTAGGCCAGTGCATGATTATCATAAAGCCTTCGTTCGGTTGGTTTAAAAATTAATACTGAATAAACATTGAAGGAAGTTAAATTGACAATGAATTCAACTAAGAGCTCTAGACTAAAGATTTTCCGTCGACGATAATTCACATTTGAAGGCAATCGTCAATTCATCAAATAGTCTAAGATCACTTTAAAAAAGACCTTCACCGAGCTGATTATACAATTAATTCTACTAATATTAATTATTAATTAATTAATTATTAATATTTAATTATTAATTAATTCTACTATTATAATTAAATACAACTGATTATACAATATAATTCATATATTGCAAATGGGTTGACTAAAAATTTCAGTGCAAAATATGATTAACAAACATTAAACGTTTCCACTTTATATGTATTAATGTGGATTAACAATTTAATTTAAGTATTCTATTTTCTTAACATTTACCTGGTTTGGT